>FR990016.1:10000-1210000 GCA_905404135.1 Hesperia comma
AAGAAACTTTCAAAATTTTCTTGCGCCATCCTTTGCGCGCTAACTAAAGGACCATATCTTGCGAAAATTGCTAATTTAGAACTTTTTATTTTTAAGTAATAATTAAAAAACCATAATTTTAACATTTTTCAAAATTTTTAAAAATTTTTGTATGCGACATTTTTATATTCTTTGTGTATATTAATAAAGGCCAATTTACACGTATTTTGACGTTTTTCCTAAAATTTTGTGATAATTGGTTCCGGAGATATTGAATTTTTTATGTTTTTTGGTCATAAAGTAATAAATATTAGAAAATAATAAATTTTTATTCCCTAGATGTGTTTATTAATCATATATCAATATTACTAACCCAAAAGATTAGTCTTCTAGCCCTTTTTATTCAAATTTTCCGAGAAATCCGCCATTTTTTATTTTTACAGTTATTTTTAAAATTGCTATATCTCCAGAACAAATTAACGTACGACACCCAGATTTTTTACTCTAAGCTTCATTTTTTATGTTCTTTCGTCCCAGGGGGGTCACACCCGTTTTTGAGCTACTTTTGTTTTTTCGCACTGAAACCACATTCAGGGGGTGGAAGAAGTCGGGCCATTAAGCCTACCGAAAACCCGGAGCTCCTACGACTTATAGTTCCGGAGATATTCGACTTTAAAGTCGAATTTTGACATCTGGGCCGCCATCTTGTTTTCCTTTGGACGGCCATATCTCCGGGACCGGAGGTCGTAGCGAGTTACCGATTTCAGATTCGGCATCAGGGGATCGTCAAGCATCCATCCCCCCCACTTTCAGGCCTTTTCAGACACTTTCAGGACCCGAAAATTTTACCCCCTGAAAGTGACTCCAGCGTGAAGACTAGCTCAAGCTGACTACAAAAAGTCCAAACACCAGTGTTCTGCGATATCTGGAACGGGAGATATCAGCGGTCAAACTTAGACTTTGACAGCTGGTCCGCCATTTTCAAAAAGTTTTGACCTGCCATATCTCCCGAACCGGGGGTCGTAGAGCACTGGGGTTTCTTTTGTTCTGCTGAGCTTGGCTCAGACAATACAGCCCCTAGGTTTTCAAGATTTTTCAGGCAGTTTTTTAATAAAAAATTTTTTCAAAATTTTTCAAAAATTCTTAACCCTGAAAACCGCACCATCATATAGATCTCGGCGAGCCCTTTCAGGAAAACCCAAACTCGAGCATTTTCCGTCCAGTGGTTCCGGAGATATCCCCAATAACCCAAAACCTCGACGCCATCTTGGATAATATCCGAAAACTTCAAGCGTCGATATCTCGGGAACTACTAGGGCTAGGTCAGCCGAGTTTGGGTTCATTAGAATCGGCTCGGGGAGACCTATCTAACTGGCCATACAAACCGGTTCTACAAAGGCGGTCTAAAGCTGGACTTGGGCGAAATCGAACTATTTATTGAATAAGACCAAACTAAATTTATAAGACGGTTGGAGGAGCCTTTACACTCCTCCAACATATAACGGTAGACAATTATATAACAGTTTTGAGGTTATATAAAAGCGACAATTGACTGAACTTGAACTGCAAGTTCGATTTTATAGTTGTAAAGTTGTATGGTCTCATCTATTGCTTCAACACGTGACTTTTAGGGACTTTTATATACAACACTTAACGAGTATAATTATACAAATATATATTTTTATATTTTACGTTTACTAATTATAATATTTACATTTGACTTATTGACGTTTTTCCTGTCCGGTCTGCAATATGTTTGCAATTCATACCCCGGTCAAAAAGGCCACAAACCAGGAGCAGAGCACTGAGGGAAAGACGGAGAAGGCTGGATCCTCCGACCAACAAACAGTAAGGCGAAGCATAGGAGAGTGGGAATCGGGCAAAACATCAACGAGAACCGAAAAAACCCCACCTCAGAAACCGAAATACTCCAGCAAGACAGCTGAAGCTAAAGCCTGCGTGGTTAGAGCTAAAACGCTCTTAGGAGAATCCCGAAATACAAAAGCCGAAATAAAGCAAGGAGTACTACTAGCCATTGACCGGCTTTACAAATTGGTACAAGAAGCGGAGGAGGCCAAAAAGACCAAAGAGCAAACACCGGTAAGGGATACGAAACAAAAGGAGACTCAAAACCCCACTTCCCCTCTAGAAACCACCAGTCCAGAACAAATAAAGCTGATGACAGAATTATTGAACAGCATAAAACAACATACTGAGGAAATCACGGAACTAAAGCAGCATACCATCACCTTATCTGCTGAAATAAAACAAATACCATCGCCTGTTGAAACTATACAAAAGATCGATGACCTCCGAAAAGATCTAAACAACCAGACCCTCCTACAACCTTCCTACCTAGAGGTACTTAAAAGACCGAGACAAATGCAAACGGCACCCCTACACACAATCATTGTCTCATCAGATGTCAAAGAAGACACCGGCAATGAATTAATCGCAAAGATCAGGGATGCCGTAAACGCAAAGAATACAGGCATACGAGTGGACAAACTGAGAAAGGCAAAGGACCAAAAAGTTGTCATAGCATGTCAAAACAGAGAAGAGATATCAAAGGTCACAGAAGCATTAAAAAACAAAAATATGAGTGTGAAGGAGGCAATACACAAGGACCCCTTAATTATAATAAAGGATGTCCTTGCTGCGCACACCGATGAGGAACTCGTAAATGCTCTGAAGACCCAAAACTCCCACCTCTTGACGAACATTGACGAGCAAGAAATCAGGGCTGTAGTAAAATACAGGCGTAAAGCCCGAAACCCACACACCATCCACGCCGTCATGCAAGTTTCGCCAAGCGTATGGCAACGACTAACATCTGTGGGACGCATACATATAGACCTACAGCGGCTGCGGGTGGAAGATCAATCCCCGTTAGTCCAGTGCTCGATGTGCCTAGGGTATGGGCACACTCGACGCCTATGCACTGAGACGGTGGAGGTCTGCAGCCACTGTGGAGGGCCGCACAGAGCACTCGATTGCGCAGATCGCCTGGTAAACCAGGAGCCAACATGCTGCAACTGCTCCCGGGCCAGACTTACGGCGACAAACCACAACGCATTTGATCAGGCCTGTCCCGTTAGAAGGCGGTGGGATGCGTTGGCCCGCAGCAGCACAGCATACTGCTAAGGGCAGCCACGGACACCAAGAAGCAGCCAACAGCAACGCTGATCACAAGCAGTACAAGGTACTACAACTAAACCTCCAGCGTAGAAACCTAGCTACCGCGGAAACCATCAGCGAAGCTAGTAGGAAAAAGATAGCCATAGCACTGCTACAGGAACCCTATGTAGGTGGAATTGGGCATATGAAGGCATATGCAGGAGCCAGGATCTTCCAGAGCTCTAACCTAGGTGAGGGCACCGTAAAGGCGGCCATCGCAATCTTCGACGACGACCTAGAAGTGAGACAATACCCACACTTAACCACAAACAACATAGCGGTACTAGGCATAAAAACAAGAGCCTGGGAGATCACTGCAATGTCCTTCTACTTTGAGCCGGACCAACCTATAGGGCCATACCTGGAACAGATAAAGAACATACAAAAGGAACTACGACCAAAACTGCTTGTGATCGGCGGTGACTCTAACGCTAAAAACACTTGGTGGGGCGGTAGCACCATTGACAGTAGAGGAGAGGAACTATATGGTTTCCTAGGGGAAATGGACCTAAATGTTCTAAACCAAGGAAACGTCCCCACCTTTGACACCATAAGAGGAAACAAACGCTTCTCCAGCTACATAGACGTCACAGCTTGCACAGAAGGGATGGTAAATCTGGTAGAAGATTGGAAAGTAGACGAGTCCCTCGCAAGCTCTGACCATAATGCCATAACATTTAACATCAGCTTGAAAAAAGCAAAAGGAATCAGTATCCAGAGAACCACCAGACTGTATGGAACTAAAAAAGCTAATTGGCCCCAATTTGATTCCAAATTGGACCAACTAAGCCAAGCACGATCCATCACTAAAGACAGAGTGGAACAAACCAACACCACAAGGGACATAGACCTCTTAACGGAGGAATACATTAGCACAGTAAAACAGACGTGTGAAGAAACGCTCCCCAAAAAGAGGCCTGTGGAAAAACTAACCCCAACCTGGATGACTGATGAACTCTATGTTATGAAGAAGATGGTCCGCACGGTAAAGCGAAGGATTCGCTATGCCGCCCCCGTACGCAGAGAGAAAACCATTAGGGATTACCTACAAGTGAAAGAGGAGTACGAAAACAGAGTAAAGGAGGCCCAGGCAGCAAGTTGGAAAGAATTCTGCAGTAAACAGGACAGGGAAGGTGTGTGGGAGGGAATCTACAGGATTATTGGGAGAACCGCCAAACGTCAGGAGGACATACCCATGGTAAGGGACGGGAAAACTTTGGATATGGAAGACTCGGTGAAAGTCCTGGCAGAAACCTTTTATCCAAATGACACCACAGACGACGATAAACAGGCTCACCGAGAGACAAGAGAAAAGGCGGAGAAAGTAAACTTCCGAACACAAGAAGAACTTCATGATCCACCCTTTACCATGGAAGAACTTAAAACAGCTGTGGACAGTTTCAACCCCAAAAAAGCCCCAGGAGCAGATGGCCTAACCGCCGATATCTGCAGTCGGGCGATAAACCGTGACCCGGAGTTTTTCCTATCACTGGTCAACAAATGCTTACAACTAGAGCACTTTCCGGTGGCCTGGAAGGAGGCGACGGTTGTGGCATTAAGAAAACCGGGCAAAGAAACTTATACGCACCCGAAATCCTACAGACCAATAGGATTGTTACCAGTGATGGGAAAGATTCTGGAAAAACTGCTCGTAGGCAGACTGAAATGGCACATTCTTCCGAGACTAAGTACCCGCCAATACGGATTCATGCCCCAAAGAAGCACCGAGGACTCCCTCTATGACCTTGTAAACCTCATAAAAACCAAAGTCAACAATAAAAAACTAGTGGTTATAGTATCACTGGACATAGAGGGAGCCTTCGACAACGCATGGTGGCCAGCTATAAGAGTCCGGTTGGCGGAGGAAAATTGTCCAATAAACCTAAGAAGAATGCTTGACAGCTACCTACGAGACAGGAAAGTCACGGTTCGATATGGGGGGAAACAATACACAAAAGGAACCACCAAAGGCTGTGTCCAGGGATCGATTGGCGGACCCATACTGTGGAACCTCCTACTAGACCCCCTGATCAGGGAACTTTTCAACAAAGGCCACTACTGCCAGGCCTTCGCGGACGATGTCGTGCTCCTCTTTGAAGGGGAAACGGCACTAGAGATCCAAATGCGAGCAAACGCCGCCCTTGCCTATGTAAAAGATTGGGGCACAAAAAACAAGTTAAACTTTGGCCCGACAAAAACAAAGGCAATGCTATTTACAAGAAGACTGAAATACGACAACCCAGTCTTAACGATGGGAGGGGTCGATATAGGCATGTCAACGGACATAAAAATACTAGGACTCTACCTCGACAATAAATTAACCTTTAATAAACATGTGGCCGAGGTGTGCAGAAAAGCTACAGGTATATACAAACAGGTTGCTAAAACAGCACGTATCGGTTGGGGCCTTCAGCCAGAAATTGTCCGCCTCATTTACAATGCAGCAGTAGAGCCAGTCATCCTATATGCAGCCAGTGCATGGGCAACAGCAGCGAAAAAATTATGTGTGCAAAAACATCTGCATAATGTGCAACGAGGCTTTGCACAAAAAATGACAAAGGCCTACCGAACTGTCTCTCTAAGCTCCGCCTTAGTGTTATCAGGAATGCTACCGCTTGATCTTCGTGTGCAAGAAGCCGCAGCATTATACGAAGCTAAGAAAGGAAAACCAGTAGCGGAGCTTGGAGACAGAGAAGTAGAGCGAGTTGTTGCATATGACAGGACACCCCATCCGGCTGAACATATGCACCTGGAGTTCACCAGCCTGATGAACCAGGAAGAATTAGAAATGAATAACACTCAAGCAATATGTATATACACAGATGGCAGCAAAATTGACGGGGAGGTAGGGGCTTCACTGTCCGTATGGAACAGGGAAACCGAAATCCAAACCGTCAAATTGAAGCTGTCATCTTACTGCACGGTTTATCAGGCAGAACTCCTGGCCATATGCGTCGCTACAAGAGAAATCTTGAAGCGCCGAGAGGGGAGTTTTGGCATATTCAGCGACTCAAGAGCAGCCCTTGAGACCATAACAAACAACGCCTCAAAGCACCACCTGGCTACAGAATGCCGGAGAAATATTAAGGAAATCTTAGCCCAAGATAAGGAAATCTATCTCTACTGGATAAAGGCGCATATAGGACTCGTTGGAAATGAGAGAGCGGACTTTCTGGCAAAGGAGGCAGCAAGGAAAACAAAGACTAAACCGCATTATGACCTGTGTCCGGTCTCATTCGTCAAGCGACAAATCCGTGGAAGGTCGCTTGACGAATGGAACCAAAGATACAGACAAGGTGACACAGCGGCAGTCACAAAAATGTTTTTCCCGGACGCAGTGGCGGCTTATAGAAAAATAAAACAACTCAAACTTACCGGAACACTCACCCAGGTGTTAACAGGACATGGTGGGTTTGCTCACTACCTAAATCGCTTTGGGTGCAGGGACAGCCCATCGTGCACCTGCGACCCTGAAGTAGATGAAACCGTAGAACATATTCTTTTCGACTGCCCCACAAACTCCACAGCGCGGTACGACCTGGAACAGAAAATCGGCATGGACGTTAGTAAGGAAAATGTAAATAAAATTATAACAGACAAAAACAAAAGTGACCTATTTATAGAGTACTGTAAAAAGATAGCAGAAAAATCAATTAAAAGAAACAAATAGAGATATCAATATATGATATTTATATATAATGAATATATATAAAATATGCATATGCAAAACAAAAAAGCAAAAAACCATTTAAAATGAAAACTAGTACTCATAAAATAGTAACAAATAAAACAACAACCTATTAACAAATTTTGAGTGACCAAAAATAGTAATTTAGCATAATGACATAACAAAATAGAAATAAGAAAGTACAAATAGAAAAACTGTTTTAAGAAATAAGAGTAAAGTAATGTAAACCGTAGCCCTTAAACATAGATAAGTAAGTTTGTAATGTAATTAATAAAGAATGTTATTAGAAATAAGAAAACAAGCAATGTAACCGTAGCCCTAACCCCAACCCATAGACAAGTAAGATTGTAATATGATTATTAAAGATAAGTGTATTAGAAAAATAGAAATGAAGAAATGTATACCGTAGCCCTAAACATAGATAAGTAAGGTTGTAGCATAATTAATAGAGATAGATGGTAAATAAGTTTGTAGAAGTTTAAATAAACACATGTACTAGATATAACAGTAGATATAATATTAGAAATAAAAGTAAAACATGTAATAGAAATAAGGAAATTATGTAAGAAATATTGTAAAGAGTCTTTAATATAATAAAGCACACAAACGTCCTTGGCGCCACAGTCAAGGAGGCTTTTTATTATAGCTCGCGGGCCGGGTCTGAGAGCACCCGGACAGGAAAAAAAAAAAAAAAAAAAAAAAAAAAAAAAAACCTAACCTAACCTAACCTAACCTAACCTAACCTAACCTAACCTAACCTAACCTAACCTAACCTAACCTAACCTAACCTAACCTAACCTAACCTAACCTAACCTAACCTAACCTAACCTAACCTAACCTAACCTAACCTAACCTAACCTAACCTAACCTAACCTAACCTAACCTAACCTAACCTAACCTAACCTAACCTAACCTAACCTAACCTAACCTAACCTAACCTAACCTAACCTAACCTAACCTAACCTAACCTAACCTAACCTAACCTAACCTAACCTAACCACCACAGCGTACTGCTAAAGGCAGCCACGGTGATCAGGAAGCAGCCAACAGCAACGCCGATCACAAGCAGTACAAGGTGATACAATTAAACCTCCAGCGTAAGAACCTAGCTACAGTGGAAATCATGGACGAGGCAAACAAAAGAAAAATAGCTATAGCACTGCTCCAGGAGCCCTATGTAGGCGGAATAGGACAAATGAAGGCATATGCGGGAGTTAGAATCTACCAGAGCTCGAATACAGGAGAAGGCACAGTCAAGGCAGCCATCGCTATTTTCGATGGCGACCTAGATGTGAAACAATACCCACACCTGACAAGTAATAACATAGTCGTACTAGGAGTAAAAACTCGAGCCTGGGAGATGACCGCAATATCCTTTTATTTCGAGCCAGACCAGCCCTTGGGGCCATACCTGGAGCAACTGAGGAAAATCCAAAGGGAAATACGACCAAAGCTGCTTGTGATCGGCGGTGACTCGAATGCCAAAAACACTTGGTGGGGCGGCAGTAAGATTGACAACAGAGGAGAGGAGTTATACGGCTTCTTAGGGGAAATGGAATGGAACATTCTCAACCAGGGAGACGTCCCCACATTCGACACAATAAGAGGGAATAAGCGCTACTGCAGCCACGTTGACGTAACAGCGTGCACGGAAGAAATGGCTGGCAAAGTTGAGGACTGGAGAGTTGACGAGTGCCTCGCAAGCTCCGACCACAACGCTATCACTTTTAATATCAGACTGGGAAAAGCAAAGAGAACAAGCATCCAGAGAACCACAAGAAAGTATGGCACCAAAAAGGCAAATTGGCCCCAGTTTTGCTTAAAACTGGACCAATTAAGGACAGAAAGGGCTATTACAACCAACAAGGTGGAACAAACGGACACCACGAGGGACTTAGACTTCTTGGCAGAGGAATACACCAATGCAGTATGCATGGCATGTGAAGAAACGATCCCCAAAAAGAAGTCTGAAGAAAAGCTATCCCTTCCCTGGATGACAGACGAACTGCAAGTCATGAAAAAGATGGTCCGAACAGTGAAGCGAAGGATCCGTTGTGCGGCCCCGGTCCGTAGAGAAAAAACCATAAACGACTACCTTCAAATTAAGGAGGAATACGAAAAAAGAGTCAAAGAAGCCCAGGCGGCGAGTTGGAGGGATTTCTGCAGCAAACAAGACAGGGAAGGAGTATGGGAAGGTATCTACAGAATAATTGGGAGAACCGCCAGACGCCAGGAAGACACACCCATGGTGAAGGATGGTAAAACTCTGGACATGAGAGATTCAGTGAAAGCCTTAACTGACGCATTCTACCCTAACGACACTGAAGAAGACGATAATCAGTCACACCGAGAAATAAGGGAAAAGGCTGAGAAAGTCAACGTCCAAACAAATGACGAACCTCATGATCCACCCTTCACCATGGAAGAACTCAGGTCTGCGGTGTGCAGCTTCAACCCCAAAAAAGCCCCAGGAGCAGATGGCCTAACAGCCGATATCTGCAGCCAGGCTATCAATCGAGACCCGGAGCTTTTCCTATCGCTGGCAAACAAATGTCTTCAGCTGGAACACTTCCCGGTGATCTGGAAGGAAGCGACAGTGGTAGCGCTAAGAAAACCGGGTAAAGAAACATACACACATCCGAAGTCCTATAGACCAATAGGACTGTTGCCAGTGATGGGAAAAATTCTGGAGAAACTGCTCGTAGGTAGACTGAAATGGCATATCCTACCAAAACTAAGCACCCGCCAATACGGATTCATGCCCCAAAAGAGCACCGAAGACTCCCTCTATGACCTAGTGAACCACATAAGAACGAAAATAAAAGACAAAAAGTTAGTAGTTATTGTATCACTGGATATAGAGGGGGCCTTCGACAACGCGTGGTGGCCAGCTATAAGAGTCCGATTGGCGGAGGAAAATTGCCCAGTGAACCTACGCAGGATGCTGGACAGCTACCTACGAGACAGGAAAGTCACGGTTCGATATGGGGGGGAGCTGCACACAAAGGAAACAACAAAAGGTTGCGTCCAAGGTTCGATCGGCGGCCCAATATTGTGGAACCTCCTGTTGGACCCCCTTATCAGAAATCTCACCAACCAGGGCCATCATTGCCAGGCATTCGCCGACGACGTTGTCCTGTGCTTTGAAGGAGAAACAGCTTTAGACATACAGATGCGAGCAAATGCGGCCCTCGCCCAAGTCCGAGACTGGGGCATAAAAAACAAGCTAAACTTCGGACCAACAAAGACCAAAGCAATGTTGATAACACGCAAGTTAAAACACGACAACCCAGTGCTGAGGATGGGTGGGGTTGACATTGCTATGTCCAATGAAATAAAGATACTGGGACTCCATCTAGACAATAAGCTCACCTTCAACAAACACGTGGCTGAAGTATGCAAAAAGGCAATGGGCATCTATAAACAGTTAGCCAAAACCGCACGTATCGGATGGGGTCTACAACCAGATATAGTCCGCATCATTTATAATGCAGCTGTGGAACCGGTTATTCTTTATGCAGCCAGTGTGTGGGCTCCAGCAACTAAGAAGCTATGTGTACAAAAACACCTGAATAATATACAGAGAGGATTTGCACAGAAGCTTACAAGGGCCTATAGAACTGTTTCCTTAAACTCCGCCCTGGTATTGTCGGGATTGCTTCCTTTAGACCTACGCATACAAGAAGCAGCAGCGCTCTACGAAGCAAAAAAGGGAATAACAGAGGCGGTGCTGGGAGACAGGGAAATAGAGCGGGTTGTCGCGTATGGCGAGATTCCTCACCCGGCAGAGCATATGAGCCTGAAGTTCACAAACCTGATAAACCAAGAAGAACTAGAAAGGTACATTACACAAGCAATATGTATATACACCGATGGCAGTAAGATCGACGGGGAGGTAGGGGCTGCACTGTCCGTATGGAAAGGAGCCACTGAAATCCGAACCGTCAAGCTGAAACTGTCATCGTACTGCACAGTCTATCAGGCTGAACTCCTGGCCATATGTTTCGCGACAAGAGAAATCTTGAAGCGCCGAGAGGGGAGTTTTGCCATATGCAGCGACTCCAGAGCTGCCCTCGAAACTATCATAAACAATGCCTCGAGACACAAACTGGCTGTTGAATGCCGGGAAAACATTAAGAAAATCGCAGTCATCGGCAGGGAAATATCCCTTTATTGGATAAAGGCACACGCTGGACTGGCTGGGAATGAAAGAGCGGACAATCTGGCTAAGGAGGCAGCACAGAAAATTAAAACAAAGCCCCACTACGACCTGTGTCCAATCTCATTCATAAAGCGTCAAATCCGTGGAAGATCGCTTGAAGAATGGGACAAAAGATACAAACGCGGAGAAACAGCTGCAGTCACCAAAACCTTCTTTCCAGATGCAGTGGCAGCATACAAAACTATAAAAGAACTGAAATTGACAGGGACACTTACCCAGGTGTTGACGGGGCACGGTGGGTTTGCCCATTATCTGAATCGCTTCGGGTGCAAGGACAGCCCATCGTGCGTCTGCGACCCCGGGGTGGGTGAAACAATATTACATCTCTTATTTGAATGCCCCTCAAATATCGTAGCACGGTATGACCTGGAAAGAGGTTTAGGATTAGAAATAAATGAAATAAATGCAAATAAAATTTTAACGGACAAAAACAAAAGGAAAAAATTTATAGAGTACTGTAAAACTGTAGCAGATAAAGCAATTAAAAGAAATAAATAGCAATTAAAAATATGATATTTATATATAATAAATATATATATAATATACATATGTCAAAAATACAATAAAGTAAACAAATCATAAAATAAAAGTAGGTACAATGTAAATAGCAATTAAAATATAGTAAACAAGAAATCAATAATAACAATAGAAAAGACCCTGAGTGACGTATCTATAACAAAAAGTGCAATTAAGAAAACTAGCAAGTAATAAATATTAGTTGAAATAGGAAAAAGATAATATAGAATTAAGCTCTAGCCATAAGAATTAATGTACAAGAATAAAACGGTTAATTTAAGAAATGTTAAAGTAACAGATAGTATATAAGAAATAGAAATTAAGTCAAAGCATGTATAAATAGAAAAGAAAATGAAAATTTATGTTATTTTCACTAGGAATAAGATACAAGTAGAAATAGAATAAGTATAATATAATGTTGAAATGTAAACTAGTCTAAGAACAAATGTAATGTCTCCTTACCTTAATAAAGTAAACAAAGACCTTGGCGCCACAGTCAGGGGAGGCTTTTATTAAAGCTCGCGGGCCGGGCCTCAGAGCGCCCGGACAGGAATATATATAAAAAAAAAAAAAAAAAAAAAAACCTAACCTAACCTAACCTAACCTAACCTAACCTAACCTAACCTAACCTAACCTAACCTAACCTAACCTAACCTAACCTAACCTAACCTAACCTAACCTAACCTAACCTAACCTAACCTAACCTAACCTAACCTAACCTAACCTAACCTAACCTAACCTAACCTAACCTAACCTAACCTAACCTAACCTAACCTAACCTAACCTAACCTAACCTAACCTAACCTAACCTAACCTAACCTAACCTAACCTAACCTAACCTAACCTAACCTAACCTAACCTAACCTAACCTAACCTAACCTAACCTAACCTAACCTAACCTAACCTAACCTAACCTAACCTAACCTAACCTAACCTAACCTAACCTAACCTAACCTAACCTAACCGGATCACCAATTTTTCAGTTATAATAGCTAGGCGCAAGTGCGGCACATATTATTACTCGGTTTCGCGAGCTCTAAGCGTCCCCGTAGTTAGTTTTTGGATTTTTCAAAATTTTCCCAAGATTTCCTTAGAAATATACGTTTTCGGCTAAATTTTTAACTTGAATTGTTTTTATCTCTTCCAAATTTCGTTTGACATACCACTTGTTGGTATCAAAACATTCGTCTCTGTTGGGCGCTCCCTTCCGGACTAGCCAAATTTAAATTCACCTGAAAACATAGGAGAAATTTTCAAAAAACCCAAATTTTCACCACTTTTTCAAAAATATTTCGTCAAATATAAGTAATACTCACCTGGACTGGACGCCATCTTGTAGTGCTCGTCGCCCCGGACACGAGGACACCTCGCACGCCGCAATCGGTCCACGGGAACCCTGGAAAAAATTTGAACGAAACGCCCACCCACCCACCCGGTGGACACTACTAACGTTAACTCGGTCGAAGGCGGCACAAATTCGGAACTGGAGTGGAAAATTTTTTTGCCCTTTTTCAATTTTGTACGTTCTAGACGACAAGATCATAGTGTCTTCTTTGTTGTTTGTCAGTTCTAACAACACTTTACACATTTCTTTAAGAAATAATCTTTTTCGAAACTTTTAAAACTTTATTTATTAATAACCTTCCCAATTTTCATCAAATAAAATAATTACTACTACCAAAATATTCGTTACTCTTGGGCACTCCCTTCTGGTTTAGCCGAACTTAAATACGCTGATAAACACGCGAAAAATATTCCAAAAACACAGCATCTCACCCATTTTTCCAAATTAATTTGTACAAAATAAATTCTCCACTTACCGTATTCCGAATCCGTCTCGTAGTGCAAGTCTTCCCGACACGTGGACACATCGCGCGCCCTGATCCGTCGACACGAACCCCTGAAAAATAAAGAAAACCTGTAATAATCATACACTTTACAATAAGTACCTAACTAAATTTGACAACTAGGAATATAAGGACGCATATAAACAAAGACATATCAGTAGGGCCATTTACACCCACTGATTAAAGGAATTATATATTAGAACATAGATTAGGTATACCTAACGAATAACTAAAGGTAAAACGTGTGTTATACCTGTATTTCTTCTTTTGTATTGTATTATATGTACAATTGACCAATATTTTATTATTTTGACGTATACTGAGCTACTCACTTTATCGTAGCGTCCCATCCCCATCACCAGAAACGGTACAAATTCGATAACAACATGTATGCGGCCCCACGAACACCAGTCAAAAAGGCACCAGAAACCGTTCAGACCACAGCACAGAAATCGCCGGAGGCAACTGAGAGGGCGGGCCCCTCTGGTCCCTCTGAAGCGAAACAAAGTGTTAGGCGAAGTATAGGGAACTGGGAGACTGGTCTGGCAGAGACCGAAAAGCAAAAAACGGACACTACAACGAGAACACTTCCCCCGCAGGAGACAACAATCCGCAAAGCCTCCACGAAAACAGATAGGACCCCACCACAAAGAGTTAAATACGGGACGAAAACAGCTGAGGCAAGAGCCTGTGTCGTAAAGGCCAAAACATTATTGGGAGAATCCCGAAATATTAAAACAGAAATAAAGACTGGGGTCTTCATAGCCATAGATAGACTGTATAAAATAGTCCAAGAAGTCGAGGAGGCACAAAAGCCAAAAGAACAAATACCTGCAGGAGGAAAAGGAGGCAAGGAGACTCTAATCACGGATTCCGACCCAGTGATAATGCACCCCGAGCAAACGACCCTTATGACAGAACTCCTCAAGAATATTAAAGAACACAGTGAGGCCATGGCAGAACTAAAACAACACACCACTGCCCTAACATTAGAAATGAAACAAATACCGCCACCAGCAGACACCTCGCAACTGGTCAAAACAATGGAAGAGCTCAAGAATGAGATAAACAGCCACACGCTCCAGCAGACCACCTATGTAGACGCACTAAAACGGCAAAAACCAAAAAGCACCTCCCCCTTGCATACCATTATAATATCGTCGGACGACAAGGAAGACACAGGAAACGAGGTTATAGCTAAAATAAGAGAAGCCGTGGATGCCAAAAACAGCGGCATCAGGGTCGACAGATTGCGGAAAGCAAAAGACCAACAGGTGTTGATTGCTTGCCACAGCAAACAGGAAATAGAAAAAGTAACCGAAGCGGTGAAAAGTAAAAACCTGCAGGTAAGAGAGGCAAAGAGCAAAGACCCGCTCATCATAATAAGAGACGTTTTAGCAGCGCACACGGACGATGAACTGGTAAACGCTTTAAAGAAGCAAAACTCCCATCTCCTCACAGATATTTGCGACCAGGACTTCAGAGCGGTAGTAAAATATAGGCGAAAAGCAAGAAATCCACACACAATACACGCAGTAATGCAGGTATCACCCGGAGTGTGGCAACGCCTGACCTCTGCGGGGCGCGTACACATCGACCTGCAACGACTGCGGGTAGAAGACCAGTCTCCGTTGGTCCAGTGCTCAGTGTGCCTGGGATACGGGCACACTAGGCGCCTCTGCACGGAGACGGTGGAAGTATGCAGTCATTGCGGAGGACCCCACAGAGGGGCGGACTGCGCAGACCGCCTAGTAAACCAAGAGCCCACATGCTGCAACTGCAACCGGGCCAAGCTCGCAGTGACAAATCACAACGCTTTCGACCAAGCGTGCCCCATCAGGAGGCGGTGGGATGCATTGGCCCGGAGCAGTACAGCATACTGCTAAGGGCAGCCAGGAGGGTCAAGGAGCGAACGCCGACACCAACAATACCGAGCACAGGCAGTACATTGTCATGCAAGCGAACCTCCAGCGAAAAAACTTGGCCACAACGGAGGCTATGGTAGAAGCCAAGAAAAGAGGCGTAGCAATCGCGCTGATCCAGGAGCCCTATGTGGGAGGTACGGGATATTTGAAAATGTATACAGGAGTAAGGATCTTCCAGAGCACAAATTGCGGAGAGGGTACTGTTAAGGCTGCGATCGCAATCTTCGACAAGAACCTGGACGTAAAACAGTACCCAAAACTCACCACGAATAACATCGTTGTGGTGGGGATCCGCACATGTGCCTGGGAGATCACTGCAGTGTCATTTTATTTTGAACCCGACCAACCAATAGAGCCATATCTGGACAAGCTTCGGAACATACAACAGCAAGTACACACAAAGCTGCTTGTGATCGGAGGCGATTGCAATGCGAAGAACACCTGGTGGGGCGGAAACGAAATTGACCATAGAGGAGAGGAGCTACATGGTACGCTGGGGGAAATGGGACTCAGTATTTTAAATCAAGGAAGTATCCCTACTTTTGATACCATAAGGGGGGGCAGGAGATTTTCCAGCTTTGTGGACATCACGGCATGCACAGAGAATATGGTAAACTTGATAGAGGACTGGACCGTGGATGAGCGCTGGACCAGCTCTGATCATAACACAATTATCTTTAGTATCAGGCTTCACAGAGCGAAAGGAACAAGCATCCAAAGGACAACTCGGCGTTATAGCACCAAAAAAGCGAATTGGCCAAGTTTTCGTGCAAAACTAGTCCAATTACAGATGGAGAGGGCTATAAACAAAGAAAAAGTCGAGGAAGCAAACACAGCACAGGATCTAGACAACTTAGCGGAAGAGTATACAAGCATTGTCCAAAAAGCATGTGATGATACTCTTCCTAAAAAGAAGTCGAGAGAAGACCTAAAAGTTCCCTGGATGACGGAAGAACTCCAGCAGCTGAAAAAAGATATGCTTACCAAGAAACGAAGAATTCGTTGCGCGGCTCCAGTCAGAAGAGGAAAGACCATCAGAGTTTACTTGGAGGCAAAGGAACTATATGAGAGCCAAGCCAAAGAAGCCCAAGTTAAAAGCTGGAAAGAGTTTTGCGGTAGGCAGGACAGGGAAGGGGTATGGGAAGGGATCTATAGGATCATTGGAAGGACCGCCAAAAGACCAGAAGATACGCCTATAATAAAGGAAGGAAAAACATTGAGCATGAAGAAGTCGGTGCAAGTGCTTGCGGAAACTTTCTACCCAGACGACTGTAAGGGAAAAGACACACCCTATCACATAATAATAAGAACGAAAGCCGACGCAGTCAACCACCGAACTGAAGACGATGCTTACGACCCACCTTTCACAGAGGAAGAACTAAGATCCGTTGTGGACAGCTTCAACCCGAAGAAAGCCCCAGGAGAAGATGGCCTGACAGCAGACATCTGCAAGGAAGCTATAAATAGTGACCCAGGGTTTTTCCTATCACTGGCAAACAGATGCCTACAACTGGAGTACTTTCCAAAAACCTGGAAAATAGCAACAGTGGTGGTTCTGAGGAAACCGGGGAAGGAGGAGTACTCGAACCCCAAATCCTATCGACCGATAGGCCTGTTGCCAGTGATGGGTAAGATCCTGGAAAAACTGCTCGTAGGTAGGCTGAAATGGTATATCCTCCCTAGGATTAGCCCACGCCAATACGGATTCATGCCCCAAAAAAGCACTGAGGACGCCCTCTATGATTTGGTAGACCACATACGATCAAAGGTAAACGCCAAGAAGATCGTAACGATGGTCTCCCTGGACATAGAGGGGGCCTTTGACAACGCTTGGTGGCCAGCGATCAGAGTCCGGTTGGCTGAGGAAAAATGCCCTAGCAATTTGAGAAGGATGATAGACAGCTACCTACGAGACAGGAAAGTCACTATCAGGTATGGGGGGGAGCTGTTCACAAAGGAAACTACCAAAGGTTGTGTACAAGGGTCCATTGGCGGTCCGATCCTCTGGAACCTTCTACTGAACCCCCTAATCTTCCAGCTTACTGAGCAAAAAATTTACTGCCAAGCTTTCGCCGATGATGTCGTCCTAATATTTGAGGGAGATACGGCCCTAGAAATACAGATGCAAGCCAACGCCGCCCTCGCCCATGTTCGCGACTGGGGTGCCAAAATGAAACTAAACTTCGGTCCAGCCAAAACTAAGGCTATGGTCATAACAAGGAAACTGAAATATGACACCCCAGTCCTGAGGATGGGCGGGGTCGACATTGACATGTCAAACGACATCAAAATACTGGGTCTACATATCGACAACAAGCTTACATTTAATAAGCATGTAGCCGAGGTCTGCAAAAAGGCAACCGGCATATACAAACAATTAGCAAAGGCGGCGCGAGTAAGTTGGGGACTCCAGCCAGAAATAGTCAGACTCATCTATAATGCAGCCGTTGAACCGGTAATACTTTATGCAGCTAGCGCATGGGCTCCAGCGTCAGAAAAACTGGGCGTACAAAGACACCTCAATAATGTACAGAGAGGATTTGCGCAAAAACTCACAAAAGCATATAGAACGGTCTCTCTGAACTCCGCCCTAATACTTTCGGGATTACTTCCCCTTGATCTCCGCATTAGAGAGGCAGCCGCTCTCTACAAGGCAAAGAGAGGAATACCCATGGCCGAGCTGCGAGACAGGGAAGTGGAACGGATCGCTGCGTATGGTGAGACTCCCCACCCGGCCGAGCATATGCGCCTGGAATTCATAAGCCTGGAAAACCAAGAGCAGGTCGATCGCCATACAAACCATGCGATACAAATATATACGGATGGCAGCAAGATTGACGGCGGGGTCGGAGCTTCGCTGTCCTTGTGGAACAGCGAAACCGAAATTAAAGCCGCCAAACTAAAGCTGTCACCGTATTGCACGGTTTACCAGGCGGAACTCTTGGCCATATGCATCGCAACTAGAGAGATCCTAGGCCGCCGGGAGGAGAGTTTCGGTATATACAGCGACTCGAGATCTGCACTGGAGACCATCACGAACAACGCTTCAAAACACCACCTAGCAGTAGAAAGCCGGAAAAACATAAAAGAAATCGTAGTCAAAGGCAAAGAAATATCCCTCTACTGGATAAAGGCGCACGCAGGACTCGCTGGCAACGAAAGAGCTGACTATTTGGCAAAGGAGGCCGCGCTGAAAATAAAAACAAAGCCCCATTACGACCTTTGTCCAGTCTCTTACGTAAAACGACAAATCCGCAGAGGGTCGATTGACGAATGGGATACAAGATACAAGCGTGGTGAAACAGCAGCAGTTACCAAGATTTTCTTTCCTGACGCAGTGGCAGCGTACAAAACGGTCAAAAAACTAAAACTGACAGGAACACTCACCCAGGTGTTGACGGGGCACGGTGGGTTTGCCCATTACCTGAATCGCTTCAGGTGCAGGGACAGCCCATCGTGTGTCTGCGACCCTGAAGTGAGTGAAACCATCGTACACCTTTTGTTCGACTGCCCCTCCAACATAAAAGCCCGATACGACCTGGAAAAGAAGATAGGATTAGTCATCAACATAGACAACGTAAACAAAATATTACAAGACAAGAACAAGGTAAACCTATTCATAGAATACAGCATAAACATAGCAGAAAAAGCAATCAAAAGAAATAAGTAGCGATAAAATAATATGATATTTATATATATTTAATATATATAACATATGCATATATGAAAACCAATTAGGTAAATAATACATAAGAATAGATATTAAGTGCGGATAGATAGATAGTAAGATATACTTAAGAAATAGCACAAATGATAAATGATGAACAATCTATAATCTTGTGTAACTGAAAAAGAGAAAGAAAAATAATATATGTAGTAGATATAAGCATGGATAAGAATAAAAACCGATACTGTATTAAGTAAATAATACATAATAATAGATATAAAGTGACGATAAATAGATAGTAAGATATACTTAAGAAATAGTACTAATGTTAAATAATGTATAATCTTGTATTACAGAAAAAAGAGCAAGAAAAATCATATAGTAGCATGTAGTAGATATAAGTATGGAAATAGATAAAAATAGATACTGTATTAAGGAATACCGTGAGATAGTTATAAGAATAGAATATTGTAGTGTCCCTTCTCTAGAAATAAAGCAAACAATACCCCTTTCGCCAAAGTGAGGGGATGCTTTTACTGTAGCTCTATTAAAAAAAAAAAAAAAAAAAAAAAAAAAAAAAACCTAACCTAACCTAACCTAACCTAACCTAACCTAACCTAACCTAACCTAACCTAACCTAACCTAACCTAACCTAACCTAACCTAACCTAACCTAACCTAACCTAACCTAACCTAACCTAACCTAACCTAACCTAACCTAACCTAACCTAACCTAACCTAACCTAACCTAACCTAACCTAACCTAACCTAACCTAACCTAACCTAACCTAACCTAACCTAACCTAACCTAACCTAACCTAACCTAACCTAACCTAACCTAACCTAACCTAACCTAACCTAACCTAACCTAACCTAACCTAACCTAACCTAACCTAACCTAACCTAACCTAACCTAACCTAACCTAACCTAACCTAACCTAACCTAACCTAACCTAACCTAACCTAACCTAACCTAACCTAACCTAACCTAACCTAACCTAACCTAACCTAACCTAACCTAACCTAACCTAACCTAACCTAACCTAACCTAACCTAACCTAACCTAACCTAACCTAACCTAACCTAACCTAACCTAACCTAACCCTACACAACAAATCTTGCAAACAAGAGAGGACCGCAACCCGCAAACAAACAACCCACTCGATAACTCACTTTCAGGGTTCATACATCTGCTACAACAAGCGGAACGAGGGGAACCATGTTTGAGAATACGGGGAGTGGCACTCTTTATGGACAACAACGCAGAGAGATTCGGCATAAGCTTCTGCAACACCAAATGCTCTGGGAGAGTTGCAATTTCACCCGGACTAGCAGCTCTACTGAACGGTAGTACTTTCAGAGCAACAATGAAGCGCAGCACATACAACGCGCTATCAGAAATCTCAGTGGCTAATAAGCGCTGCAAAATAGTGCGATCGAGAAACAAAACGATCGCGCTGTTCGAAGGGAGCGACAACGAAACCCAATTCGCTCAGGCATGCGAAGTCCTCCTGAGACTTGGACAAACAGGAGAACCCGAAACAACACCAAGGGTAATAAGTCTGGATGCTATGGTGGTGGGCTACATAAAAGGTAGAGCGGAAGATCACGCGGGGAGCCTCAAAGCCTCCGAAAAACATGAGGTCGTGGTATATGAAGACCGGGGTGAAAACCTCGGTCATCTAAAACCGCAGCAAACAGGCTCAACTACCGCTCCGAACCCAGTAGACAGATGGGGACACCCCATAGCAAACCCAGAAGAAATCAGCGGCTCTGAAAGACTGCAGTTAAAAAGAGCAGCGGAAAAAACTACAGCGAAAGAGAAGCACGCCGGCCATAAAGAAAAACAAGGAATGCTGTCTGTGACAGTAAAGACCCTAAATGCCGTCTCTCAGCAGATACCAGGCAGGAAAAGAAAAGCAGAAACACAACAAACACAAATACCGGCACAAAACACCCCAAGAAGTGATTCACAACCATTAAAAACCACCTTAAATAAAGCCGAAAAGGGACTGGTCGAACCGCCAAACCTACGGGACGCAAAGACCCCTTTGGACCACCTAATAAACGCTTTTCACGAATTCAGAGCACTGACAGCAGCGACAATGGAGGATAACAAAAGGACGTGCCACAACATCCTACAGTCCTTCCTCCATGACGACAGGAAGCTACTGAAAGAGAGACTCGAGAAAGCGGAGGCTGCCATATACAACAACAACACCTCTCAAATTATAGAAGGCTCAGAAAAAGGAAGCCATATGGCAGCCTACAGTCTAACAAGGGGCTTCGTCACCAGGGACGACGAGGAGAGTCGGCGGACCGGCCGGGAAACATTTAACACCCCTCCAAATGATCCCGTAGTGGTGATAGCAAGATGCACCCGGATAATGCTGAACGACAAGATCTTAGCTATGGCGGACAGCTTATCCGGTGAACACTTCTCACCAGAAATGTGGGATATACCAAAGATAACGTGGATCAATGGAGTCCCGGGCTGTGGCAAGTCCACATGGTTAGTGAATCACTTCCAGGAGGACAAAGACCTCATAATCACGTACACAACGGAGGCAGCGAGAGATCTCCGAACGAGACTCAGCAACCGCTCCGCTATGTTCGCCGAATCAAATGTGCGCACGATGGCCTCCCGCACGATGGCCTCCGTTCTAGTAAATGGTTCAAAGAAAAGCTGTGAGCGACTGTTGATAGACGAGGCGCTCATGAACCATTTTGGGTCCATCGTGATGGCGATAAGACTTACCGGAGCGACGGAAGCGATTCTCGTCGGAGACATCAATCAACTACCTTTCATAGAACGCAATAACCTCTTCGAGTTGCAATACAGCCGTCCAACCCAACTGGCCAAAATAGGTCAAGAACTGCTGTGCACGCACAGAAACCCGGTGGACGTAGCGTATGCCCTAAGCGAGGTCTATAGCGGCATATACTCGTCGAAGTCGCGTTTGAGATCACTGCAGCTAGAGCAATACACAAATGCTCAGATCCCAAAAACCCTCGAGAAGACTCTTTATTTGGTACATACCCAGGCCGAAAAAGAGAGTCTAAGAAACGAGGGTTTCGGATGCGGAGAGGGATCTAAAATCATGACCATCCATGAAGCGCAGGGTCTAACGTACGAGACGGTGTTGATAGTGCGCCATTCGACAAAACGACTTCAACTGCACAGCAGTGTCCCCCACGCCGTAGTGGCCGTGTCGCGTCACACCACCAGTTGTGTGTATTACACCGACTACAGCGATGACGCCATAGCCCAGTTCATCCAAAGGGCTATGAAGGCCACAGACCAAAGACTGGAGGACTACAACATCTCGATGGCAATCCGAAGCAGGGACCCGACAGTTCTGAAAAAATTAACAGAAAGAAAGCACACAGCGGCCTCCGTGGAAAAGCAATAACAAACAAGACAAGAATAAATTATGTTATTACACACGCCTAAGATATATGTTTGTTAATAAATAGGCAGTACACGTAATTAATTATGTAACATAAATGTGTTTCGCTACAGGTATCAGTAAATCTTCTGAGAACAATATGTAATATAAATGTTTCTCTATAAGTGTTTGTAAATAGTTCAAGAAAAAATAATATAATAATAACAATAATAACAAAAAAAAAAAGAACAAAAAAAAAATGATAACAATGCTAATACTAATAATAATAATAACAAATATATATATACATATGAAAAAAAATATATATATAAAAAAAGGCAAAAAAAAAAGGAAAAAAAAAAGCAAAAAAGGAAAAGAAAAGAGAAAAAAAAAGAAAGAAAAAAAAATATATATATATACACTAACTACTTATAATATACTAATACTATATACTAAATACTAGTAATTGTAACATAGTTAAGAGATAGTATAAGGTCCTTAACTCGCTAATGATTTTATTGATATTAATTTAATTTATTGTAAATTGCGATAGGAGCAAATAATTTATAAAATAAAAGTGCACAAAAAAGGCATGGACGAATAGTTCATGGAAACGAAGTTTTATTTAAAAAAAAAAAAAAAAAAAAAAACCTAACCTAACCTAACCTAACCTAACCTAACCTAACCTAACCTAACCTAACCTAACCTAACCTAACCCAACCAACCAACCAACCAACCAACCAACCAACCAACCAACCAACCAACCAACCAACCAACCAACCAACCAACCAACCAACCAACCAACCAACCAACCAACCAACCAACCAACCAACCAACCAACCAACCAACCAACCAACCAACCAACCAACCAACCAACCAACCAACCAACCAACCAACCAACCAACCAACCAACCAACCAACCAACCAACCAACCAACCAACCAACCAACCAACCAACCAACCAACCAACCAACCAACCAACCAACCAACCAACCAACCAACCAACCAACCAACCAACCAACCAACCAACCAACCAACCAACCAACCAACCAACCAACCAACCAACCAACCAACCAACCAACCAACCAACCAACCAACCAACCAACCAACCAACCAACCAACCAACCAACCAACCAACCAACCAACCAACCAACCAACCAACCAACCAACCAACCAACCAACCAACCAACCAACCAACCAACCAACCAACCAACCAACCAACCAACCAACCAACCAACCAACCAACCAACCAACCAACCAACCAACCAACCAACCAACCAACCAACCAACCAACCAACCAACCAACCAACCAACCAACCAACCAACCAACCAACCAACCAACCAACCAACCAACCAACCAACCAACCAACCAACCAACCAACCAACCAACCAACCAACCAACCAACCAACCAACCAACCAACCAACCAACCAACCAACCAACCAACCAACCAACCAACCAACCAACCAACCAACCAACCAACCAACCAACCAACCAACCAACCAACCAACCAACCAACCAACCAACCAACCAACCAACCAACCAACCAACCAACCAACCAACCAACCAACCAACCAACCAACCAACCAACCAACCAACCAACCAACCAACCAACCAACCAACCAACCAACCAACCAACCAACCAACCAACCAACCAACCAACCAACCAACCAACCAACCAACCAACCAACCAACCAACCAACCAACCAACCAACCAACCAACCAACCAACCAACCAACCAACCAACCAACCAACCAACCAACCAACCAACCAACCAACCAACCAACCAACCAACCAACCAACCAACCAACCAACCAACCAACCAACCAACCAACCAACCAACCAATTATATCTGAGTTCTGACCATATCCGCCGCAGTGTAGAAATTGCTTTGGGTGAAATGCTGTTTGTTGATGCTCCTTGTGGTACGGGAAAATTTTTTCCCACGACTGTGGATTTCGCGAAAGTAGTCAAGGTAAAACAGCCCTTGCTGTCGCCTAATCGGGTATACTCAAAACTACTACTTTGTGTCCAGGAGGTAAAACTTCCTATTCTATATTCAAAATTCCATTCCACTTAGACCGCGCAGAGAGCCCTGTTTGAAATGTTTCTAGAAACAGCCTGAGCCCATTCAAAGAGCTTTGTATAATGGCTCTACATTATCCCTTTGCATTTGTCAATAAATATGCGGGCGCGAAACAGAGGAATCGAAAATACACAGAATTTTTCAGATTTACTGCTTGAAAAAAAAATAGGTAATGGTGTGTATCCACAGGAACAATACAGTTGTTGCACATAATTGTGAGATGCAAGACCTCATATCGTCGGTGTATGGGAACCCAAAGCAAATTTCAAATTTCAAAACTTCGTAGCTTTGTGAATGAACCTAACCGGTCTGGGTGTGTGTCTTGTTGTCTTGTGTGTTATCCAAGGCAGCCATGACACAGAGAATCCTAGTGTAGAGCTTTGAGTGTGTTGCGTTACAAAAATGAGAAGGTTAAGGCCATAGACCACCATGTTGGTCAAATGCGGATTGACGGACTTCAATATTGTTTCAATTAATTGTCATGGAAGAGGAATAACAAACTATCCAATTAAATTTTTTGAATCCCTCAATGCGCCTAGATTGCCAGTCAGGTCATAAAATAAAATTAAAAGTCAGGGTACCTTTAATACCTACTCCTTAGAAATTTAAGCCCACCAAGGCTTCTTCACGGTACCAGATTAAAAGTGACCTTTTTACAACAAAACGTTACACAAGCGGAGATTTTAACAGGATGTAGAGCAGGCAATTGTGTTTTTATTTCCCAGATTCCTCTCATACCAAAAATATGTCCGTTTGGTTTTAAACGAACACAGTTTCCAGTGAGCCTGTGATACGTAATGACAATTAATAAAGCACTTAAGGGCAGACGCTGAAAATATAAAAACACATCCCAAGGGCAAAATTTGTAACAGCTTTTCATTTAATCTATGTAGTAGAATTTTAGAGGATGATTAGAATTAAAAAAAGCCTAAATTAACACAACTGATTGTTATGATACTATTGTCAATTATTTATCTGACAATCAATAATAATCATCAGGCAGATAAGATCCAAATGTTTATTATCTTAACATAAGTAGGATTATAGTTGTAAACATCAAGAAAGAAAAACTTAATTTTAAGGATAGGTAGTCAAAAATATAAGTTATCTTAAATTTTGTTGATTTCTCGTTAATTGCAATACAGCTCGATGTAGAGCACGGCGAAGCCCGCGGGCGCGACGGCGGCGCTGCGCGTGACCGTCACCAGCCGCCCCGCCACCTCCACCCGCGGCGCGTCTTCTTCCCGCTCCACGGCCACGCCCCGCTCCCCCCCCGCGCCCCCCGCGCCCCCCGCGCCACCCGCGCCCCCCGCGCCCCGCTCCACCGCCGCCATGGCCTCCGCCGCTGACAGCGAGGCTGTCTCGCAGGCCATCACTACCATGCCATTCTGTTCCGTGCATACCTGTCATTAAAATTATGTAAAAATTCAATATTATGGTTAACCCCCGTCCTAAAAAGAGGGGTGTTATAAGTTTGACCTCTCTGTCTGTGTCTGTGCATCTGTCTAGAGCACCGTAGCTCCCGAATGAATGAACGTTTTTTCAGATCTCGTAATAAGTAAGTATATTACGAAATTAGTTGTTTCTCTACGAAAATTGCTTAGCTAGCAACGCATACTAATAACTACGCATATTAACTATTAGACGCCCTCGCTTCGCTACCGGGAACTTGTTCCTCAGCTCCTATTGGGCGCAGCATGATATTAAATAGCCTTTTTCGATGAATCGGTCAGTACACTTTTTTAGAGGCAACCATCTCAGTCCTCAAGGGTACCTACTCATCTTTGTCTAAATTAGAAAGAGTCTAATACTAACTGTTATTATCTGGACTATTACTAACATCAACTAACGGGCCTAACCATCCTAGTCTCCAAATTGAGTCTTGTTCTAGATTGATCACAGTTGTTTTGCTTGGCAGCGGAAGGGGGGTGCTTTTTTATGGCCTGAAGGGCAGACGTAAAAGCAGACGAGCCACCTGATATGGTAAGTGGTCATCGTCGCCTATTTACACGAGCAACACCGGGGGAATCACCACTGCAACGCCGACCCTGAAGGAGTATCTTTTTACACCTTTCTTGAAGAGCCCCATGTCAAAATGCTCTGGGAATACCTCAAAAGGAAGCTCATTCCACAGGTTGCAAGTACGTGGCAAAAACAATCGAGAAACACGAATCGTAGTCGTTCGCCAATCCAAGCGATGTGGATGGAGCTGCATGCTCGCTGGCTAGCTGCAGCATACTCACGGGCGGCACGCGGAGCCGCAGCCGGCGCTGGTCGGGCCGCAGCGTCTCCATGTGCACGCCCACGCGGCCCTGCCGCACGCCTGCACTCACAGACAGAATTCAACATTATACTTTGGTTCCCGATGCTTACGTATAAAGGTAAGGTCCATGTTTGTATAATCATTTCCTGGCAGTTTACAGCCAATACTTTAAATTGTCAACCACTTGACGAAGTCACACGAATACAAGTAGTCACCGTTTAACGGAAGTTCAACTGATGCGACAATATCACATTTATGTTATTTTTATTGTAAGAATGTGAAATACTGAAAACATTGATAATCGACGCATCGTAAATTGTTTTGTTGGTTGAATACTCGTACATATAATGTAAGGTGCAGTACTGGCCTGTTTCCACGTTGTCGCAGTAGGCGGCGCGCGCCGCGCGGGCGGCCAGCAGCGGCAGCAGCAGTGGCAGCAGCAGCATGCTCGCGGACGCTCGCGCCGGCACTGCCCGCGGCGGCGCGATGATCGTCCCACGCTTCTACGTATAGCCCTAACGAGCGCGCGTGGCGAAGCGACAATGGCGAAGTAATCGCGGAGAAATTTTCGTCGATACGTCTATTATAAATAATTTACGCTATAAGGTACTGTATTTTGTACAAAGGTCAGCAGGGGCAATGGAGCCATATACTTTTTCGAAGATGACTTCAGGTGTTTGATCAGATGTGTGAAACGTATCGCCAGAAATAAAGTATCCTATGTCCTATTCCAGATCATAGTCCACTCATGCGTCAAATTCAATCTGATAAGAATAATTAGGCTGTTTCATATTTAAGCCACTTTTGTAAAGGAAAGACACGTGAACAGATCTTGATCCTAGAAGGCCCGAGAATACAACAAGCCTTCATTATAATTAATTTTATGCTAGTTATTTCAAAACATTTGATTGTGTGATTGTTTATGAAGTGCTCGTCATTTGGAAGAATTACTTCTCAAAATAAGGAGTACAAGTCAAGAGTTCAGATTGAAGCTTAACCGCATTTAGACCAAGACGATGATCGCAGGCCGTAGCACAAACAACTCGCCAGTAGTCACTCAGATTGCAAACATCATCCAATTCTACATTTACCTTGGAACGTATGGTGTAGGGCCTTGGACCTTGGACGTATGGCGATTACTAGAACTGCAATGGACAAACTGAGGAAAATGTGAAAGACCAGAATCACGAAAGCCACAAAGACCCGGCTCGTGCAAACGCTTCTTTTCCCCATATTTTTATACGTAGCGGAGACATGAACCTTGCGTTAGACTGAAGAAGAAGATAGATACTTTGGAGATAATAATATGGTGTTGGAAACGAATGCTCGGAATTTCATTCACAGAATTTTCCACCAATGTCTTTGACAAGAATACTACATCAAATCTCTTCGGATCTGCTTTACAAACGCATACTTAATATTTTTTAGATAGGTACGCCTCACGGCGAAAGAATAACTCTATAGAACAGATTGTCTTCCAGGGAAAGGTCACCAGGGGCCAGGGGCCGTATTATAAACTCTTAATTCCAGACAGTTTACGTGCACAACGTTTGGGTGACAGAGACAGCACGTTATAACCTGTAAGGCGCTGTCTCTGTCACCCACACATTGTGAACGTGAACTGCCTGGAATTAAGAGTTCATAATAAGGGGGCAGGAGTCGCGGAAGGTAGTCTGTGCGAGGGACTGACTAAGGTAATATGATAACACTTGATGACCATTACCGCTCTGTCAAGAATGATACGACAATGAAAAACACTGTAGTTTTTAGACATAATATCATTTCCATCATCATGTTTGTGTGAATGTGGATTTAGTAAAGGGACAATGCTTCTTACTACTTTGCATTTCAAGGAACGTGGCGACTTGCAGCTGATGTTTTTGAGTAAATTTGAACCAGATGATAACGTTAAAAATTAAGATTCATCCTTCATATTTCATTGATTTTAAAATTAAATAAATTTATTAAAAAGTCTAGTTCAGGATGTATTTACGTTTAAACTCCTGAACAGACTAATATAGAGCACATTATGATTAAAATATTTACAGTCATTAATGAATGTTATTTTGGTTTTTAAGTTTTGATATAGAAAAAAGGCGGTAAATGAAAATAGTTTAAGAACCTATCGTTTATAAAGTATTGTTACAATGTGGGGATTTCAAGTGATATGATTGTCCAAATTAATTTCTTAGTAAGTTAGTGATGAAGGAGTGTAATTTCCTATTTTTTTTGCTTTACCTAGGTATTCATTCGTCGTTAATTTTTGTCTCTCGCTTAGTGTGTACAATATTCCACAACTGGCTGTTGTCCGCGACTTCGTTAAAAAAATAGGAGTTTTTCCCGCGTGAATCCTCATCACATCTTTTTGATCCTCTCCTCTAAACGTCTCACCTCGTCTCACCAGTTCACCAAACCTCACCTCACCTCCCCACATCTTATCTCATCACTAGAGAACCGCCCGCGCTTCGCTTCGGGACCCGTAGGTAACAGCCACGTAAGTCCCGCTCCCGTAGGAATCTCAGTTAAAAAGTAGCCTATAACATTTGCCTATGACTTAAGTAAATTACATACATGTATTGTAGTATTTGATAGCGTGATTCAGAACTTGCAAATGAATTTTACTAATGCCATCTATTAACAGCATCCGGAAATAAATATCTAGCAACTATCAAAACATCGATCTTCCCATGGGAATGAGTTGTTTTTCCGCGGTAAAAAGTAGCCTACGTCACTCTCCACCCTCCCAACTATCTCTACACACATAAACTTTATCATATAATTGCCATGTTGCGACGTGAAAGAGTCACAAACAAACAAACAAATACACTTTCACATTTATAATATTAAAGTATGGATATGGATAGTATGGATTTCCTGCCGACCCTGCTCATTACAGTGGTTTACGTATATCTAAAACAGTCCACCTTTTTACTAATTTTGGTAAATTAAGGACAAAACATAGACAACTCAATAAATAATTTTATGTCGTTTAATCAAAACCACAATCACAATTAGTCGTTTCAGAAAAACTATACAAATATTACACAAGAGTAATATAATAACGAAAATGTTCTTTTGTTCCGTTTCAATTCATAATGTGGTCAGAAGGGCGGCGGCGGCGGCGGCGACGGTCAGAGCTGGCAGGCCAGGCGCAGCGTGACGGCTGCCTCCCCGCGGCACGGCGGCGCGCGCAGCACGCTGGCGGCGCGCAGCGTGTCCGCCAGCGCCACGCGCGCGTATTCCGCCGCGTCCTGCACGCGCACGCGCACGCCCGCCGGCGACGTGCCCGACCCGCACCGCAGCAGCTGCAACCACACCCCACAAGTAAGCGATACACGACGACAATGGATGCCAAAGTTCGGTATAAGTACGAGTATATATTATTATGTGACTCACGTTATCGAGGACGCCGCTGCACTGGCCGTGCGGGATGTAGAAGGGCCCGAGCGACTCGTCCAGCTCGCGGTCGACGAGACCTGCACAATGCGATAACAGTTTACCGATTATGTACCCAAACATCGAGCCCGCTCGATGACTAAAGCGAGCCTATCTGACGTTCAGATCCTGAACGATTACATATTTTTATATATCAAAATAGCAAACGCGGTCGCGGTCTTCTCTTTCTTCTCCTTGCCCGTCATCCCAAATGTGATCGAAACAGATTTCGCTATCGGATTTTATATAGAACCCGACTGTTTTCAACACACTTCGACGTAGCCATGTAATTGCATGGGACAGCGCGAGCCGGGATGGCCTCGTTCTCGAAGGTGGAACCCCTTGAAGAAGCAGTGTGATACCTCCGGCAGTGAAAGTCACCGCGACACATGGGACTTGAAAATAAATGTTTACCTTTTTGTAACATGGTCACGTAACTAAGGCGAGGCAGGCTGTCGTCGGCGGCGGCGAGCGCGGCCAGCGCGGCCAACGCGGCCACTGCGGCCAGCGCGGCCAGCGGGGGGAGCGGGGGGTGCGGGGGGCGACGGGCGGGGACCGGCATGGCGGCGCGAGTGCGGGAGCGTGCGGCGACGGCTGCGGCGGCTGCGGCGGCTCTCCGCTGCGGGTCCGCTTATATCCCTCGTATATAACTTATTTATCACGATCGATTAGTTCTACGTATTAAAATACGATTTACGTAGTAGCATGTGCATGAACAATTAGTAATTAGTTGTAATCGTAGAAATGCATCGGTCACGGCTGATACCCCGGCGTAATTGATCGCCCCGTTACCGCTGGCTATCCCGGTACATTATTCCTGTGTTGTAAAGGACAGTTACTCTCCCTTTGGCCCGGTGTCCCTCGACCGGCCAACGGGAAAGATGCAGCGGCGCGACACGCGGCGTCTCGACAACAGGAGCACGCGTCATCAAATTATTCGTTTCCCGTGCTATCTTCATTATAACAAGAAAACGTAGTCTTTTGTGCTTCTATTTATTTCTCTTTTTCCGAGCGTGCCCAACAATAGCGCATTGTGACACGCCGGACGCAATCAACCGCCAGAGCGCGCCTGCCCGCCGCCCGCCGCCCGACTCTCGCATCGCTCGAGCGTCGGCCCGGCAACGCGTCCATCGACGTTTTTTCTCCGAGGGTTGCGTCTGGAAACGGGCGCGCGACGCCGTGGAGCACGCGCCGGTGGGAAAGTCGCTTCTAGTTTCGTCAGCCGTCGCTCCCGCGGTGCGCTGCGCTAGTCATTGTTTTGGGCGCGACAAATTAAGTTTTGTTTTTCGTAGCAATATTTACTCGATCCTGCGAGCTGCACGATGATGCTCAAGCGAGCCGCACGGCCGCGACGCGTCGCCGCGCCGCGCCGTGCCGCCCGACTGTAACCTTTTCACAATGCCTTTTCATTATAATACTCTCAAAGAGGTACAAAGTAAAAGGTTTTTCGAATCTCCCTCTCGTTAGTTATTTTAACCGACTTCGTAAACCATGAAAATGGACTGAGCTATTCGGCAGAGAATTAAAATTTGTACAAAGGACAAAATAAAATAGCCTTGCAATGTCTTTCTAAACACCTTATTCAATGACTATGTTCACGCTGGTCGACTCACTCGGGCAAACAATACCAAATTTTGCGCGAACATTTTATAGTTGTTCGCGCACATCAGCTGTAGGCATACTTTTTTGAGCGTAGGTACGCATAGATGTATGCAGTGGACTCGCGTTGATGCGTACACGCTTGTTGCTCGAGAACTCATTCTTGCTTCCGCTTGCAATGTTTGTGAACAAATAAATGTGCTGCACACTATTTTGTTGGAATCGTACCATTACATTATCCGCGAATGCTTGCGGTGAAGGAGCACCTCAGTTGACGGAAATGCCATAGATACTGTTAATTTAAACCTCACGTTAAAATCATTCATAATATATGATGAAAAGTTATTACAGACTTGATGAATACTTGGGTTGGCTTTAGAATCGGGCTGCACGATTTCCTGGACAAATTTGGCTTTAATCAATAGGTATTGATGCCCCGAATCATAATCTAATTGCTTTTTGTGCGGAAATGCATATTTTTTTTTAATCTTAATTTTAAGTTTTTAAGGTTATGTATAAAATTTGAAGACAAATATTGAGCTATAGATCCGTTAAAAAGGAGGGAAGGCGGGGGGGTTTCGGGGGCGAAGCCCCCGAATAGGGGGATGGCGGGGGGCAAAGCCCCCCGCCTCTAAAGAAACAAAAAGAAACTTTTCAAACAGACGGGTTGGGTTAGGTTCGTTAGGTTGACAGTTTAATTCAAGAAAAAAAGGGGAACCCCGCGCAGCGGGGTTCCCTCGACATTTTTTTTATAGCCTATTATATTGCCGGCACGAATTTATAGTTGACATAGCACAACGTAAAAATCACGGATACCCTCGTTTTTAAGATTTATTTTTAAACTTTGAAGGTAGATCTGTAAACTGCTCAATATTTGTGTTATGTTTTGAAAATAACAACTAAAAAATAAAATTTAAATAAAACGACGCATTTCCGCACAAAATGCGATTATATTATGATTGGAGCCATCAATATCTATCAGTTAAAGCCAAAATCACCCAAATACGCTCAATATTTGTCTTAAAATTTTATACATAACCTTAAAAACTTTAAATTAAGATAAAAAAAAACGATGCATTTCCGCACAAAAAGCAATTAGATTATGATTCGGGGCATCAATATCTATTGATTAAAGCCAAATTTGTCCAGGAAATCGTGCAGCCCGATACTAAAGAATAACCGAATACTTTAATGATAAAACATGAGTTTCGTTTTTTAGCCGTAAGTAGTAGTAAGTGAAATCTGTAACCATAAGTAGGAAAAGAAGCTCCTTGGAAGTTTCTTGCCGCTTCTTCCTCCAAGACCACTCTGTCGCTTTGTCACTTTGTCGAAGTAAGTTTGTAAAAACCTACTTCGACAAAACGTTTCATTCACTCATTTTATCATTCATCCTGCTCTTCTCTATTACATTACTCATCAGCCTTTAAAGTCGTACAAGGATCTTTTGGCGCGTGGACGACAGAAATAGCGCCTTACAAGTAAGGCAAACTTTAAGGCATTGTTTCTGTCACCCACACGCCAAAAGATCCTTGTACGTACAAGTTAAAAGGTATTTGTGCATGTTTACTCTACAGGTGCACATACAACAGTCTTAGAGATACGCGATTCTGCAAAACCTAACCACAGCAGGAAACACAATATCCCAAAAACCTCAAGACGCATAAATTATATTTTTAGCGCACAAAAGATCTCTGCCCATGCGCAATTTTTTGCTCTCCGATAATTCCTTTAGAATTTTCCTGCTTGAACAATGTTACTCCAATAGTGGAATCGTTTTTCCATTCTTTTCTAAAACGACAACATGTACAATTTTTTTATTCGGCGCACATTTACAATTTTTTCTTGCTGGGGTAACGCACACCTCCTCGCTGGCCATTACAATTTCCGACAGTAGTATTATTAGTAGTACCTAAGTATTAACTTGCACCGGTGTGGTCAATTAATTACGTTTATTTAAAAAAATGATTGTTTCATTACGCATGCGGTGGTATAGGATTGTCTGCGAATAATCAGTCCTGAATATTGAATTCCGGTTGTCGAGTTTTAAGAAGTGAAATATTGCAGCAAGTTAATACAGAAAGGTTCTAGCGGACCATTCCATGCGATAGAAGAGTAGGTACACATGATTGCAGCTGTGTATACTTCGTTAAATAATTAAACATTTTACAATATTTTATTTGATTAAACCTACCCTACATAGATTTTTTTTAACATTTAAAATTTTGCTTTTTAATTCGTACCTATTTACAATTTTTCAAGATAAATCCTCTTTGTGAATTACGATTATAAGACCTTTCTAAGAAGCCCCGCTGATAAATTTAACTCGGTGAAGTTGTTTGGAGAAAAATGGTAAAATCAAAATGTGACAAAGCATTTTAATTATGTATATGCCAGACCTTCCCATTTCGTCGGGGGTAAAATAATAGTTCGTCACTTAATAAAATAGACCAATATGTTTTTAAGTTATTTTATTTTTTATCAAACACACGCACACGAGGATGATGGAGCAGTCAGAAGATATTTTGGATGGTTGTATTTAAAATAATAAATCAATATAAGATCTGAGGAAAGTCGGCCAGGGAAGAGCAACGTGGGGGCTTGCAGGGGGGACAGCGGCCGCCGCATTCGGTCTTCTGCCGCTCGCCGGGCCGCGCCGCGCGCGCTCGGGGGGCCTCGCCCGGCGCCGCGCGCGCTCGGGGGGCCTCGCCCGGCGCCGCGCCAGCGGAGGCAGGCGTTGCTAGTTTATCATTACTGCGATAGCCGGATAACTTCTTTTGAATGCCTTTAATGGAGAGCCACGAACCGTCACAGCGGGACGTCAAAGTTCGCGAGGCCGCATTTTCAGTGTTCTTGCAATCACCAACAGGAGCGACCGCCGCCAACGTTCCGCATTTTGTATTGTGGGGGGACATAAAATCGAGCGAAACGCGTACGCTGACAGACTCCGAAGCGGGAGGAATGCGCAGCTCCAGCTGGCCGGCGCCGGGCCCGCCGCGCGGCCCGCGCGCGTCCGCCGGCCGCACCACGCGCCCGCGCGCCACCTCTTTCAGCTGAGCCCGGTCCCGCAACACCCCCTCTATGCCAAGTTTGTCATTACTTTTAACATCCTTCGAGACCGGAGCTGGCAGCGCAGGGGCAACCGGCGCACAGGGCTCGGTGCGCGCTACGGACGGTGTCGAGGTGTGTAGTTTCCGGCGAGTTTCCCCGCAGCGGCGGCCGAAGGTGCCGCCGGGCCGTCGACGGAGCTGCTCCACCACCGAAGGCTCGCGGCACCGCTGGGGCGCCGCGACCGGTTTGGGTAAGTTCGCACAAGGATCGGCGGTCGTCGCACAGGACGACTTAGGACAGGAGCCTTTGCTCTCTCGTTTTAAACTTAAGGTCTCCATTATTCTGGTGGTTAACCGCTCCCTCGGAGACGGAGACGGAGACGGACGCTTCGGGGCGGCACAGGTGTCGGAGGGCGGCTTAGACGCGCGGATTCCGTGGGATGGATCTTGGGGGGGAGTGCGGTCTACGTGGAGTAGAATGCGCGGGCGGTGCGCGCAAGGGTCTAGCTCCACGCCCCGGTCCGGCTCGCAAGCGTCCGAGGGGGTAAGCTCGACGGGCTGCGGCGCGGGGGGCTGGCGGTCGGGGCCGCAGTGGGGGCACTCTGCGACGGGAGGCGGGGCGGCGGCGGCGGCGGCGGCGGCGAGGGAGTAGTCGCAGCCGTCGGTGGCGCGCACGCATTCGCGCTCGGGAGCGAGGCGGTACGCGGGCGCGGGCGGCGCGGCGGCGCGCGGCGCGGGCGCGGCGACCTCGCGCTCGTACTGCTCGCGCCGCGCGCTCTCCGCGGCGGCCAGCCGGCGCGCCACGCGGTCTAGCTCCATCCCACACGGCGAGTCGCGAGGGCCGCAGTCCATTTCTTTTCTCTTTTCACTCTGTAACGAAAGTCCTTTTACTAAAATCGGAAATCTTTTTTAATATCACGTCCAAAGTGTTTAAAATTTTTTAACATTCATTAAGTTGTTTACGAATTAAGTATATTACAAGATGTAAGAAGGCACAATACGGTAAATCTTCGTAATTTGCTAATTTACCCAATAATAATAAATATCAAATCTTCGCGTGATAATGAGTATTTTGAGAAATATAATATTTACAATGGGGCGGGCATTGAGGCAGGTGAGGTTCGGGTCGTGCGGGTCGCAAGGCGGCGGCGCGCGCGGCTGCGGCGCGCAGCAGGTGACGCGCAGCGCGGGCCGCGTGCGGCGCGGCGGCGCGCGGCACGGCGGCGGCGCGGCGCGGCCGCACGGCGGGCACGGCGGCGGCGCGGGCTCCGCGCACGAGGTCCGCGGGCCCTGCGTCGCCCAACGCCTATTGCCGGAACTTTTCTGCATAATCGTACCGTTATATTACTCATAGTCATTTGTGGTTAGCCGAACCCGAAACTAAAGAGTATTTTGTTCTATATCAACCGACAAATCATTTAGTAATGTTTGTTGTAACAGGGTCTCGCAGGGTGCGGGTGTCACTCACCAGCTGCAGCAGGCGGCGGAGCGGCAGGAGCGGCAGCAGCGGCAGGAGCGGCCGGGGCGCCGCCATCTCGTGTAGCGTGCGGCGCGTGTGTGTCGCGTAGTGGCATCCAGGCGGCCGCGACACACATCTAGATGGTCGCGATACGTTCATTTACTTTAATGTTAAGATCGGTAACATCCAACGCCGTGCATTTTAATCTTAGGGCTCATTCCTACGGAATACGTCTTTGACGATTCGGCAAAAAACACGATACGTCTTGACGGATGGACGTTCACATTGAATACGGAATCGTGTTTTTTCACGATTCGTCAAAATATCCGCATTGAAGTTCACATTTATTTCGTGATTTAGCTCAGTTCAGATTGGTTCAGAAACACAATGGACGTGAATACTTTAATCTTGTGTTGGTATTATCGTCGATGTAAAATTAGAAGAAAAATAAGAAGAAAATACTAAAAATCACTTTCTAAATAAATTTCTAAAAGACGTATCCGTATTCGTCTTTTTTCACGATTCGTCAAGCGTGTGAACATGAGTATTTAAAAAGCATTGCCGCCGTCAAAAAAATAACGAATCGTGAAAAAAGACGATTCGTGAAAAAAGACGATTCGTCCTCGTGTGAATGAGCCCTTACTGTTGAAGCAAATAAATAACACTCAAAAGAATTACCGTCTGCGTGTAGAAACGATTTCCGCATTCCGAATCATGGCTCGTCGCCCGGGAGCACAGGTCTCTCCCACACCTGGGTGCCAGAAATTAAATTGATAAATTACTTACTTTACAATGCTTACTTTTGCACAGCTTTATGTAGCAAAAAATAACATGGAATTTTATAACCCATTCTCGGAGTAGGTACCTACTTTAGAAAACTATTTTGTACAACCTACTTTTTACGTAGGTTTTTTACACATCTAGGTACTTATTATTTTTCAACTTTCACAAAAATAATATTTTCGGGGTCAGTGTTTTGGGTTTTGTTTTCGACGAGTAACCCCAAACGGAACAAGGGCGGGTTATAGAAAATGACGGCTTCTCGGTCACAGGAGGTCGGTGTCGCGCTTCCAACACAAACAACAACAACAAACAAGCGTTTTTTCCGAATCCCTAATAAATATATGAATTGCTCGTCGCTGGTCATCAATATGCGGGAAGGCCTTACATGCACAGCATCGGTGGCGAGTACCAGCAGCGAGCCGGGCGCCGCCAGCAGCGCCGCCAGCGCCGGAGCCGCGTGCCGCAGGGCCGCGCCGCGCCGCGCGCTGCGGCACGCCACCAGCTGGACCGACCCCGAGCCGCCGCCTTCCGGTCTGGAAAGTAATCACAGAAAATGATGATATCAACTTTACTTTGAATAACTTCCCTTTTTTACCGATTTCAGTTACTTTGATTATACTAACACTGAGATCCACTCACGTAACAAAGTAATCGTCGTCGACGTCAGGCGTGACGTAGTGCGGCGGCACTAGCGGCGGCTGCGGCGCCGCAGAGCCGCACCGCACGCGCAGCACGCACCGCAGCGTCGGCAGCGTGACGCAGGCGGCGCCGCGCGCCGTGCTCACCCACACACAGCACCCGCTGCACATCGCGTACACCGAATTAAAATAATAATTATTGCTTAAAAAAAAATAACCGACTTCAACCTCGATAAGCAGAAATAACTCAAAAACTACTCGCCAGATGGCGCTCAATTCAACATGTAGGTGTAAAGTTCTCGTCACTACAAATTAATCAAGCCCAAACACTAGATAACTACAGTAAATAGTTGAGGAGTTCCCTTGACTGTCTTTCGGCTTCATCAGATCGATTCCAGACCTTCATGAAATTGTAGCGCTTTCATGTACTTATGAAAACATTAACAAACACACTAGTTGTCCCTACAATTTTCGAAAATGTGTAAAAATATTACAGTTGACAGACAAGGAGCGGTACCCGGGGTGCAGCGCGAGGCCGAGCGCCTGGTCGCCGAGCGCGCAGACATCGTCGGGCGGCGAGCACAGCGCGCGCACCGCCTCCTCGCTCGGCGGCGGCTGTTCCTGCACCCCCTCCACCCCCTCCGCCCCCTCCGCCGGCTGGCGCGCGTGCAACACAAACACGTTAGTTGATAGTTACTTAATAATCTCATCTGATCAAAAGTACGAAGGTCGCGCAGTCGAAGGTGGCAGGCATCCTGCCTTAGAACCGCGTTTCATACTTATAATGTCATTGTTCCGAATCACATTCTTCTTCAAGCCTCCTCCGTCATGATCGGGACAATATGAGCAAACTTCCGTGGTCTTTTGAGGTTAGCGTTAGTAATCTATCACACATCTCAACTACCTATCCTTTTTTGTCTTCCTTCCCTTTGCCCATCCACAGACCTATCAATCAGGCTTCTCGTCACGTGCATTTCATCTTACCTCATCACATGAACATTACGCGGCATTCGACCATCTTTGAATTTTTATTATATTTGTAGTACTTTCAGATTTCTTCTCATAAGCTCCTTTTTTATTTTATCTAGCCTCTTTATATGCAATCATCTCTCCTCTGTCTTCTTTGTACCCTACCATTCTGTTCCATACGGTTAGATACCAAGGTCAAAAATTTATTTGTGGTCTGTGGCCATTCCCGTGTAATGTTCAGGCAGTAATGTTCAGTTAATTTTCCACTCATTCCGCACAAGTGACCCCAGGTACCAGATCAGTCTGCTCTATTGCTAAAGTTCTACCATCGAGCGTTGGGAGCTCAAAGCTAGAAAGACTATCATAGTCGTTTGAACATAATTTTTCAGTTTTGGTTGACTCACTCTCTTTTGGGCTGTCACTCTTTCAAAAAGAGGTTGGGTAGCTAACCTCTTTGAGCCTATGTGTGAGCCTGTGTGTGTTTTGCAGATCATTTGACACGACTTTACATAACCTTTCAGTGGTTATGGGGATATAATTACATTTTATTTGGTATTATAAATATGAACATGGTTTGAGTTTAAAATGTACCGTCAGCTGCGCCTGCTCGCGGCGGCGGCGCACGCGCTCGGCAAGCGTCGCGCCGGCCAGCAGCGGCGGCGGCCGCAGCCGCGAGCCGCACACGCGCCACGCGGCCAGCGCAGTGGCCTGGCCGCGCGGCCCGCCCGCCGCGCCCAGCGCCGCCACCACCAACCAGTCCGCGATCTCGCTGGGATTGTTAACCTTTCAAAGTAACAAAGTAACCTTTCAAAGTAACCATAACCATAAGGCTTAGACATTAATCAACAATAAAGAACTAGATAGCTAGATACATAGTCTATACAAAAAGTCAGTTGAAAACTGTCGCAAATTAAGAATCTGACACCACTAAGGTGGGATCCGGATAAAAGGCACAGGGGAGCACGCACCGCGCCGATAGCAGCGTAATACTCGGGCGTGGGGAGCGGCTCCCCGTCAGGTTGGTCCCAGTGGTCCGGCGCCAGCTCAACCGTCCCGCCCACGGGCGCCGCCGGCATCCGCACCATCGTGATGTGTCTGCCGGAACGTTGCAACCCAATAATCTCAAGCAGCTCCACCGAGAAAACGGCGTCGATAAAATGAATAATGGAAGTACTGACGAGACATGAGCTACAGCCTCGTTGAAGATGCGGAGAAGAGGAGTTGTAACCCCGGAGTATTCCGATTGTGACTCCTGTTGGAACACATTGCAAATTAATGACACACGTCTATCTAAAGGACCACAGAAAGAGAAACATAGCTAACAATCCGTTCAAGTCAACCTCCTCTGCTAATTATCTCACTAACGAAGTATTATAATACTTGAAAATATACCGCTAGACTATTGGCACCTTCGGCACCAAGTGGGGGAAAACGGGACTAGAGCGATGAATATACTTGGGAGACGGTATTGAGCCAGACGGTGGTGATCGCGAGGCCGGGCGCCAGCAGCTGCGGCCGCAGCGTGAGGAAGGCCTCGTCACCCGCCCAGCAGCACGCCGCGCTCACGCCCGCGTCCGCGCGGCACACCACGCGCCACGTCTGCTCCTCTGGATCAAATAAGCGCGCAATACACGACGTTAATAAAAGGCGCATGTCGACCGTCGACTTCGGGTGAGTCTAATCGTTTTACAAATGAAGCGAGCTCGGACCTCTTTCATCTTCTATATTAAGTCGGCGACTGGCTATTCAATGACTATAATACCAACGTTACCTTTGAGCTGAATCACACATAATGGCGCGGGTTAGCCTGGATGACAATTCATAATTATGTTATCGGTTTCTCTGATACGAAGCAAGAAGCGCTTCAAAGCGCTTCAAGCGCAAGGAGCCGGGGGGTACCTGTTGGGTCGAGCACGGCGGCCTCCCAGCGCCCGCAGAGCGCCAGCGGGCCGGCCAGCAGCAGGCGCGCGCCCCCCGCCCCCCAGCCCGCGCGCTCCGCCCGCCGCCAGCCGCGCGCGCGCATGCTGCCCGACCAGCTCTCCCGCCACTCCTCGCCCGGGACCTCTTGCTCCCAAATCTGACAACCGACCATGTCTCCCGTCACCTTCGACCACTCCGAAGAGTTTCCGACGGAGATAATGGCAGAAAATGCTTTTAGCATTAAGTCCGCCTTTGTTTCTATACATATGTATGTATGGTTCATAAAGATTTAAATAAATAAATAAATAATGACATCGAATTGAATTGAAACGTCGTTTTTGAAATGACTACATTTTTAGATCCTCTTTCATCGCATTCCCGCCATAATGTTCCCACTCACCGTATCTATGCAGTACATACTTTTTTTCGTCAAGTGTTCCAAATTCAATTCTTACAAGTATAGCAGCACGCTAAGCCTCCTAGTTATTCCATTTTTCTCAAACTAAGCGAATATAGAACAAAGATATTGGACGAGTGGAATACCACCATTGACAACTGACGTACCGAGACTTCGCCGTCCTCGGCGAGCACGGCGAGGCGGCGCGGCGGCGGCAGGCCGCGGGCCGTCAGCGCGGCGTGCAGCAGCGGCGCGCGGCCGGCCGCAAGCCGCGCGCGCCGCCGCCACTGCGCCGCGCACAGCAAGTACTCGCGCCTCCACGACCACCGCTCCGAAGCGCCGTCCCCTGTCATGTAGGTACGTAACGATAACTGGGCCTATTGGAGGATTGTAGGTTTTACCTTTTTTTTAACGGCACATGCGGCATTATAACAAGCATGTTCACGCCGTCAGGGGCTCGCCAAGCGTTCGCCAGTTCCCAGCCACGGTATATGAAGGGCACACTAATACCTTTCCCTAACGATTTCCTGATACACATTTTCTATATGAGTCAAGTCAAATCTAGTGTTAAATAAGTAGTGTTCAGTTGGCAACAACTTTGTTTACATTTTATAAACCTGAGCTTTCCGCGGCGCTGTTGAAGGCCCGCAGCAGGCTGGGCGCAGCTGTGGGTCGCAGCGCGCGGCGCCACAGCGCGGGCTCGAGCGCGGCGCGGCGCCACGCGCGGCACACGGCGCCGCAGCGCAGCAGCTCGCGCGCCGCCAGCCGCGCGAACACCAGCCGCAGCGCTGTCGCGCACTCCCCGCCCCCCGCGCCCCCCGCGCCCCCCGCGCCGTCCGCACCCGCGCCCTGCCACGCGCTCGCCCGCTCCGACATCGGGAGCGACGTCCTCGTCGTCCGGTGCCGAAACGAGAAGATGTGGCGAAGATGCCCGCACCTCACGTTGCTTAGCTAGCAATTAAACGACAAGACCCGGAATTTGCACAAAAAAGACGCTACTAGCTGCTGTGGTATTGAATGAATGACTCTATTTTATTGATGTTGATAATGATACGGACTCGGGTGTGAATATATTTTAGTGGCGCGTCGCGTGATTGTAAGCGTTCCTTTTTATATCCAGTTAGTATTCAGCGATAATCAGAAGTACGCCCGCGCCGGTCGCGCGCTCACACTAGCGGCCGACGCCGCGCGCCGCCCGCGCCGACCGCGGGCTATTTTCAGCCGCGTCCGTGACAAAAACAATACTGTGATAATATTTTTAGGTGAACGTTTTGTTACTTAACTAGATCGTTTGAACGGTACGTTAATGGTACCGTTCTATCATAATAATGTCCTGTAGTAGGTTTCACCTTTTAGACATCATTGCTACCTATCATCTGGTGGGATTGTTGTCAAGTGTTAACAATGCAATAAATAGCAATGCGGGTAACTGTTAACGGACAATAATAATAATTATATGTTAATAATAAAATATTATAAACGTCGCGTTCTAGACTAATGACATAAACAATAGTTAAATCATTTTTATATAAACACTTTAATTAAAATTTGTAATTTATTAAATAACATGAAGCATTAAAATTTATGTTAAATAATTAACTATTATAAGATAACTATGATTAGGTAGATTGGAAGGCACAAGAAAACATATTACAAAAGAATAATATTATTAAAGCAATTAACAGGCGGAAGACAAGTTTAATAATATAGACGAACAATAATTGTCGTACCGGTGGGGACCTCTGAACTATAAGTACAGCTTCGAAGAGCGGAGAAGCGCCACGATAAAGCCTACCGCGGACACCATGTTTAATAAATAAACGCTAAGAAACGCGTACACGTTAAGCATATCCTCGCGCTAGAGATTCCTTTGTTTCAGATGGCAAGGACGGCAGAAATGACGCACTACCAACGCTCACGAGGCGCGACCCGAGTACATAATATTGTATGTCTCGGGGTACTGGGTATACGCATCGTCAAATGAATAGGTAAATGAAAGGGGAGAGTCGTTAGTCATTGTGTTCACATGGCGGCGAGCTCCTTCTTGACGGCCTGCAGGTATTCGGCGGCGGCTTCGGCCAGGTCGCGGTCGCCGGCCGCGGCCAGGTCGTCCTCCCCCGCGCCGCCGCCGCCGCTGCCCTCCTCCGCCTGCCGCATCTTCAGCCGGATCTCGCGCATGCGCGCCTCCAGGATGCGCTCGCGCTTCGTCTCGCGCTCGAACATCTGCCCCGCCGATCAAATTATGTTTATTTGTGTGCGTGCCGTTAGACCCTACCTCGTAGTCGTAAAAAAGAAACTTGGTCCAAGACGCCAAGGATGTGCGAATAATAAAACATTTCCGACCTTCTATAATCGGCCGCTGTGCCGACCGCAGGGTGACCGTGGTGGTGGAGGGTCGAGTAGGTGTCGCTTACCGCGGTGAGCAGGCCCTTGTCGTTCTTGTCGGACTGCGCCATGCTCTGCGACAGCTCGATCATGTACACGTTCCCGGCGCGGCTGCCGCACGCCGCCAGCGTGCCCTGCGCACACAACTCACCTATTTTTGTTTTCGATTTTACGACAGTCGACTTTCTTTCTTATAAGGCTGAGCCTAAGTGCAGGACCACAAAGAAATGTTTGACATGTTTAAACTTCTTCTTACCCTGCCTTTCCTAGTCCGTGTCACTCAGAATGCACATATTGGCTGCTTAACATTGTTACTTTATGGTGTGGTGACGTAAAAATTAAACATCACCGGCACAAGTCAAACACTGTTATAATCGTTTTAATCGAGCTAACACACTTCCGCGGAGGTGGTCGGTATGATGGGTGTAGGGGGTGTACTTACTCCCTCATGCATGCGCACGCGCAGCAGTGGCTCGTGGCAGACGCGCACGACGAGCGCGGGCGTGTGCTGCCGCCGCAGCAGGTCCCAGCAGGCCAGCGCGCCGTCCCACTGCGTCACCAGCAGCAGCGATATCCTGCGGCACATACGTCCACTTCAACCCATCAATGGCCCCCTCCTGAGCACGGGGCTCTCATTATAATCGACGAGTTCTAGAGCATACTTCACCATGATGGAGCGGATTGGTGCAGGGGTTAATGGCCAACTCATTTATGTCGGTTGTTTTAAAGATCTCTAAAATGTCATAACGACTGTTTATCTAATAATAGCAACACATACAAAACACATCCATCCACATTGGTTTAATGTCCCTTACAAGAAATTGACGATTTACATAAAATTGACTATAACTAGTTGATTGCCTTTGGAGTTACTGATGTCCATGGGCGATGGTGACCACTTACCATCGGGTGGGTCGTGTGGGCACCTGGTGGGGCTCCAGGTGGCGGCGGTGAGTTTGACGCGGTGCGGCGGCGACATGAGCACGGGCGAGTCGCGGCACTCCTCGCTCCACACGCGCAGCATCCAGTCGCCCACCGACAGGAAGTTTTTCAGGAAGTTGGGGTTGCGCTCCACCGACCACACCGGGCCCAGGTGCGCCTCGTACTGTTCACGATCGCAACTTAAATTAGTGTATGCAAACATTGTTTTCAGTATTAAATTTGGAAACTTTATTTAGAGTAAGTTTTCAGCTTTGTGGACCTGAAGGGTTCTATTTAATACGAACTCCGGAGTGGAGAGCGGGCTTGCACAATTTTGCGTGGTAGTTTGTTTGCCATGACACCACAATTTCAGAACACTCTCCACAATATCTCGTACGACCATTAAATTTGACATGCGATCTTAAATGTCGACATTTTAAATGAAGTTTAGTTATGAGACCACTTCGTAAGTAAGTCTAACCTAGCTTCGAAAAGGTTGGGAATACTCAACAGAGCTAAGCAGTACACATCTTATCCGAGCAAATGTTGCTCTACAACAGTCAGTATCTATAATCTACAGTTAGTCACCTTCGCCGGCAGCTTTTCCATTGGAGTCTTGCCCTTACGATTGCCGCTGATGATCAGCCCGTTTTCGGTGCCGACCATGAACCGAGTCGGGATCGTCGGCTCGTACTCCAGCGTCGTGATCCCGTTGGCGTTGGCCATGCTCTGGACGTCGAACGAGGACTTGACCACGTCTATTATCATCTCGTCGGTGGGTTCGCTCATGTTGCGGATGTCCCACCACTTGCAGGCGCCGTCCGGCCCGCCCGAGAAGAACTCCTGGCCCGACTTGGAGTTGATGAAGAGGACGTTCCGGACGAGCTCGCGGTGCGCGACGTGCGGCGGGCAGAGGGCGACGGGCGCGCCGCCGCGGCGCCGGTCCCACACGGCCACCTGCCCGGTGAGCAGGCCGCCCGCCAGCACGCTGTGGTCGCGCGGGTTGAACTGCAGGTCCAATAGCGCGCACGGCGGACTCAGCGTCACCTCGGGACAGTTGGCGTTCTCCACGTCCCACACGTAGCAGTCGAGCGCGCCGCGCGCGTACCGGTTGATGTCGAGGTCGAGGTAGGTGACGGCGAAGCGGCCGCCCTCGGGCTGCCAGGCCACGGAGCTGATGGGGCGGCCGCCCGCGGGGTCGCGGTACACGTTGACGGTGCGCGCGCTGATGCGCTCCACGCTGGGCAGCTCCGGCATCTCCGCGTAGTACGTGCGGTACATGTCGATCGCGTTGTTCTGCAGCACGTAGTGCTCCATGCCCTGCGAGCGATATCACCGACGGTCACTGCAACTATACTTTAACCAGGTAGAATAATTTCTAACGACTTAAATCGTGTAACAGGCAGTGGGATAGTACTGGCTAACTTGTGATATAAGAAGGTTATTAGGGCGGCAGAGACGTCTGACTACTTCACACCAAATGCAAATGTTCTATTAACGTTACCGGCGAGGCGCTCATGACGCAGTGGATGTAGTTGTCGTCCTTCTCGATCTTGCGGCGGTACCGCTGCGTGGCCTCCGGGTCCACCACGTTCACGTCCTTGGGCCAGCCGCCCTCCGCGTGGTTGGCGCCCGTCGTCGTGTACTCCGCGCTGCGCGGAGTTACCAAACCGGTTAATCCAGTGCCGGTTTTCGAGTCTACTTCCTTTAAGATCATCAACGATTAGAAGAGCCAGCAGAGATGACTCATAACTACTCGCTAAATGGTACTCAAACTCATATGGGGTCCTATAGATAGTAAGCATCAGCTTACGAGTATAAAAAGAATTATCAAAATCCGTTCTTCCAGTAAAAAGTTACGAGGTAAACGCTTAAAGATACAGAGGAATTGAGAGCCTCCTCTATTGCCGTCAGTAGGTGGGTTACCGGATGGTGTTGACGTGGTGCTCGGAGAAGCAGGGCGTGTGCTGCGTGGGCTGGTGCACGGGGTTGCGCAGGATGTAGTGGCGCTGCTCGGCCACGCTTGCCGCCACGCTGTCCAGCAGCGCCGGACCCGCCTCGCAGAACAGCGGCTGCCGCCCGAAGTTGCAGCGCAGCTTCGTGTACTGGTACGTTATGTCCGACATGATTCACCAATAAATAATGCTCCCACGATTACACGATCCAACAATAACAATAACACTGATATCTCAAATAGTTCTGTATGACAGCTGGTAAATGATTGGAGGTGAAGTGTTTGACGCGCGGCGGGAGGTTTTGTTTCCAGCCTGTTCTGACAATATTACCGGTGCCGATACTCCGCCGGTTGCTCTCGAAACTGCCTGTGGCAATCTTCAATTATTGTTTGTGGACTTCAATCTAAAAAATTAGATTTTAATGTTTGTGTCAAACAGAGAGTAGGTAGACCTTGAAAAAAATGCAGGATATTTTTTATCCCGGAAATTTTCCATTAACACACGGTAGTACACGAGAGAAGGATTATTATCGTAAAATGTCGGTACCCATCACAGTAATACCTACAGACATATTTTTACTCAAAATAAAGTAGGTAGCCGGCAGTGTCAGTCGAAAATTAGATATTTTGGCACAATAATCACGTTTTTCCCCGCCTTACCTACAAATGTTTTAAAGTTATGTGTGGGTGGTGCGACTAGTCGACGTCTATCGATAGTGTCTGCTAGAGCGATCGATCGATCGACGTCGACTAATCGATTCCAACATCGATCGATTGGTCTAGTAACACCCTCACGCGGGCGGAGCCACGGTGTAAGTTATGAGGGAACATTATTTAAAAAAAGCCACAATCAAATTGAGACCCTTCTGCTTTTTTAAAGGAAAAAAATAATGTAAAATATGGGAAAATTGGTGATCTTATTATGTTAGGCAGCACTAACTACTGCTACTATAAAATTATACGTATAGATAAGTTCAAGGAGGTTCATAGATAACTAATATACCTTAATACCCTAATAAAAAAAAGAGTGTGTGTACTTATGTACACGCGTTAGAAGTTATACTTCTTTAGCGTATGGAAACTAACGCCATCTATGAAACATTAGGATAACTTCTACGAGGTACTGTTTGTAACGTGTTGAAATAGTACTTCTATTTAATTTTGTTGTCAGATGATGCTACTTTACATTGAAAAGGCTAATAGGCCAATCAGTATGAGTTAGCCGGCAACTTTATACAGCTGCGCGCGCATCGCAAAACGAATTTCATGCTGTTAAAATTAGGAGTCGGTGAGCGCAAATTCACCCTCATCATTTTTCTACATCGCGCCAAAAGAAGTATAACTTCAATAACCGTAATAACAAAATAACCGAAGTGTAGTGTAGACGCACCTTTACTCGTATTGAAAATCAGTGCAAAAACTCCATTTAACCCGTTTATTTTCCGATGAAGTATGTACCTACAGCAAGTTCGTGAGTGCAGCCGCCTGATCCTCCGTTGTAATTATTGCGCTCATACAGAAATTACCGCGCGGCCGTAGATTGCATCGCCGCGGTGTGGCCGGCGCGGGGGGCGCGCGCGGGTCGCGGGCGAGCGCGGGGCGGGGTGCGGGCGGCGGCGCGGGGGGGGGGGGACAGTTTTATGATCCACGGAGCCGCGGAGCTTCAGACTTTATGCTTCGGAAATATTCCCAGCAATCCCCTGAAATTCGTGAATTTGGTTTTACGACGTATTCCCAGCTGAAACCGAACAATCGGCTACGGGAGTCGCGACGTCACATAAAAATGATAATTTTTTACCTTTCCTCGTTACAAAAGTCTGTCTGTTTCATAGATTTATAATATTATAGCGACAGTATGATATACATGCTAAATCTACGGTTTGACTCCTTAAAACGACTGGAACTGCTCTTATTTCGCTGTGGTGAGCCAGAGCCTGAAATGATGAACCTCCTTCTTTTTTTAAGCCGGTTGAAAAATGTTAAAGTGTTATTTCATACTCTCTCAACGAAACCTTCAACTTATATCTCTTATCCCGCAATAGTAGATAGAGCAGTGTCCTATGTAGAAATGTACCTAATCCATGTGATGGTAAAGACATAGAAAGCATTCGTCATCGGGTTGGGGTCGCTTAGAATACTGATCAAGTGAGAGGAGACGTAAGTGATCCTTCCTGCTCGGTGGTGGGGCTACACGCGTAGTTGTGTTGTTGGTTTTATAATCATCACTTTCCTGATAATTTCCCAATTTTATTCAGGGTCGGGCCAATTTGTTCTCTTCCATTATTTACCCATATTCACCCAGTTTCAGACATATTTATAGACATTTATCAGACATTTTAAAGCTACTGATTGATTGGTGGTGCTGAGTGTTCCTGAAATGCGTACAGATGTTGATATTACGAGAGAATTTATGCGCGCGAGCGTCGCCCATCTCCGAAACGAAACATTGCCACCCGGTAATGTCGTTACGGACGTGTCCATGATTACGCAGCGTGTCCCGAAATTCATAATGTATGACGTATTCCCGCCGAGCGTAAACAATCGAGCACTTCGCAGCGCTTCGCTTTTGCACTCACAGCATAATTATTTTCCTTCGATTTTTACCAACCAACAAAAAATTTAAGATATAATATTATTCAGAAAAAGGGACGTTTCACTCCCATTTGGCAAAATAGATTTTTCCCCAGATCTCGACTTTTGTCGTCCTAGGACATGCCCAACGCAAGCGGGCGTGCAAGGTGTGCTCAGCACTAGAGCATGCACTTCTGACTTTTCGGTGTTATGTGCGTTTTAAGCATTTAAATGTCACTTGCTATAATGGTAAAGGAAAACATAGTCAGGATTCTAGCATGCCGGAGAGTACGCAAAACTCAAAGGTGTGTGAACTCCGCCAAGCCACACTTGGCTAGCGTCGTGGACTATGCCTTAACCTTCCCATTTTGATAAGAGACCCGGGCCCAACTGTGGGACAGTTATGGGTTGCAATTATGATGACATTGCCGGTCGCTTGGAAATAAGAGCTAAAATAGCGGGGAGTTACCGGGTCAACCAGTTTCCAGATATTTTGCTTCGTACCAACAAACAACAGTAGACACGTAAGTATAGCGAGGGCAGCTCCTGTTGCAATACTGCCCGAGCCGAGATCGCACTGATATCATCAGAGCCCATTGGCTTTCGCGTGCAAAACATTACGGTCCGTCTCGGTTAGCACTACACCACAGATAGATTAACATAAACCGCTGTTTTATCAAGATAACAACCGCATTTGCTTCTAATAATAAGCACATAAAGTTATCAATTCAGTGGAGGGTGAGATGATCTTTTCGTGGTTTAATAAGCGTGGCATGGCCCGCTCACGGTCGCTGGGCTGCCTCGTCACATTTTATCGCATATTCCTTGTATTTCGTTCCTGAAAGCTATTATACTCGCTCGTAAAATTATTAACGCGTTAGTGATATTGCTGTGCGGAGTTTAATAACACGGTGCGGCGTCGTGAGAACAAATTAAAAAGGCTCGTCCGCGGTACAATCCGGCGGGGGCGGGGGCGGGGGGCGCCGCGGCTGTAAGCTGCCTGCTCGCGGTGCACGGGGTCGTTGTGGGAAATCCGACGGAATACTTCGAAATAACGAAATCGCCTCATATGCCTTCATATTTCTATTTCTATTTCTATATGCCTCAGACGGGTCCAACGTAAAAGTGTAGTGAAGGGAGAATCACCTGATATAATGATACCTGATGATGAGATAGCTCATTTATGGGGAAACATATTTGCCAGAATTTTCATCAAGTCTCAGATATTATACCTATGCGCCGGGTTATTTATACATAAATAAAAAAAAACAAGAAAAATTGCTCCCACAAAGATCTATTGTTTAGATTATTCTCACTAATGTGACGGACTTTCGCTAGTGTTAATAATTATATTTGATTTAATCAGTGGGTAAGAACTCAGCTTAAGGCGTATGCTGTTTCGATATAAAATGCGAATCACTATTCGTTTACCGCACGCAACTCTCCGTGAATTCTGAGCGGTCGCGGGGGACCAGGCGTGCGGTGAAACTTCTGACGCCACCCATTTAGCGCCTTGAAGCGCCGTTCAAAGAACAATGATTTCACGATGTTATGTCATGATTCAATCTCCTATTAGTTGTTCCTTAAAAGTTCCGAAAAGAACCATACGTACAAGACTATACGTATGGTAGTTAATAATCATAAATTTTAGTATCGTCGCTTGATCAGTCTATTCGTAATTCGTAGTATGAGTTAAAAGTATTGGAGATAGAGTTGGAATTGGAGCCGTGACGTTAAAGACAACTGCCCCCGTGTTATAAGCTCTTGATTCCAGACAGCTCACGTTCACCACATCTGGGTGACACATCTGGGTCACCCACACGTTGTGAACTTAAACTGTCTGGAATTAAGAGCTCATAATACGGGGGCTGCTGGTCCCTTTCGGAGACTGCGTGGGGCAGCGTGGGGCAGCGTGGGGCAGCGACTCGCGGCCGCTCGTAACATACAGAGAGCGTGCCGCTCACGTCGCTCTCCTCGACCTATGAATTTTACACGAAACCGAGTTCACTTTACTGCTTCGATTGAACAAACTAATCCCCGTAAGAGCCGCTCGCTACGGTACGGCTTGCTTTACTTGCTTCATTGTCTTTAACTGTTTTAAGTAACCTAATTTCCTTTATCAAAATGGGTCATTAAGATTGTTCGTTTTATAAACAGAACTTAAATGTGTTGGAAAAAACTTATTGTCGCTACGGACTGGCAAAGTGCATTCAACAATTTTTAACTATATTTAATTTAGTAGCCGAAGGAATTAGCGGAAACAAAGTCTCGTTTTCTATGAAGTTTAAGAATTAACGAGTACGAAAACATAACTAGTGAAAACTATGCATGTGTTCGTCAATGTAGTATGTCGTAAAGAAGAAAACTATTCCAAGTTTGCACATACTTTGCTGCAGAGTTAACCTGAATTAAAAATTATTGCGATGCCAATGTACCTAGTAATTTAGTAGCGATCCTGAAGCTTCCAGCTCAAAAATATTACTTTCCATTTATAGCGCATACCTTGACGAGCAGCAGGTCTAGTCCAGGCTAGTTATGAAATTGTTTCCCCGTGTCTCCCGGCGCGGCGCGGTACATGCGGGCTCCGCTGGTGGAACAGCCACGCATACCGCGCATTAAATTGTTCCGCCGCAGCCGCGCGGGAATTATCGCGACTGCATTAGTGAATTTAGTAGCCGAGGAATTCCACGGTATGAGTGACCGGGCTGGCGCGCCGCCAGCGCGAGGTTCAACGAATGCGAGCCCCCCTTATTTATGGACCCATTCGGCCGTCGTCCCCGTGTAAACATATCGAATTCCAGGTTAGATAACGACCTAGTACCTAGCATAGTATAGTATACCTAGTGGTAGAAGTAGGCACTATGGCTGCGGCAACTCGGCCCGTTGTCATCTTTGTTATTTTCTAGTACAAAGTGAACGTACAACTGTAAAAGTACCTGAAGAATGAGCAAAACTTAAGGAGAAACTAGAACAAGTATTCTCACTCGAGCCGGCTCCGGGCCGGCGCAATATCGCTCGTATTTATAATCTCGCTAAGTAAGCGAGCTTTGTCCAAATAGTTGGGTAAAGCAGCCATCGGCGAAGGTAAACTGGCCCTGAGCGGAGCGCATCTCTTTGCTTAAAAGCGGTTTTACGAGCTTTATAGAGTCGGGGCAGTCACAGTTGGCCGTAACCTCTATGAGATTGTAATGTGCGCTCTCCGTCTCGGCTCGCGCTGCTTATCTCACTGATATTCCGTTTCTCTACAACAAAACAATATTGTAAATGTAATGTATTCGAATGACCGAATGACCAGTTCGGTTTTCAGGATTTGAAAGACAACAGTGCCTTAAATCCATAACATTTAAAATTTGTCGTCAAAACATCGATTTAATTATTACTAATCGTAAAGTAATTTCATTCATTAAACCAAAAACAAAGATTGACACAGCATAGTGAAGCCCGTTGTGCGCGCGCCGCCGCCCGCCGCGAGCGCCTCACATTAGCTAATGGGTACACAACTCTAGCCTGCCGCCTCAACTGTACAGTTACTACTGTATGGTTATTAAATATAAAGTGGTATTTTCATGAGTTAATACGTCAATCGATCTCCTGTCTTTTCCATTCCTCTGTACAACTGCTTTTATTGTTAAACCGCGAAGTGTTCCAAGAGGCTGTTTGTATGTCGATAAACACTGATCGCTACCAGTTACTGGGATATGTGAGATATTGATTCACGCAGCGCTCAACACTGTTTAGATCGTTTCTGTTCTTGGTCAGATTTAACTGGGTGGCAGAGAATGATCTCGCTTGACGTATCTGTCATGGCAGTTTTTCGTTGTTCAGCAGGGTGCACGGTGAGCGGGGAAGGTGGTCATTGGTTTCAAAGACAGATGGAGTCCTTAACCCTTACCTTACACCTTAGCTAAAAAGTCTAAAAGCAAATAGTATACGACACGGCTTATTTACCCTTTTTAACCGACTTCAAAAAAGAAGGAGGTTCTCAATTCGACCGTATATTATATGCTTTTTTTTATGTACGTTCAGCGATTATTTCGTCGTTTATGGGCCGATTTTGATAATTCTTTTTTTGTTGTAAAGTAGATATGCGCAGTGGGGTCCCCTGATAAGGAAACCAGGATCTGATGATGGCATCTCAGAGAAATCGAGGGGAACTTTCGAAAATTGTATGGACAACTAGTGTATTTGTTCATGTTATCATAAGTACATTAAAGCGCTACCATTTCATGAAGATCTGGACTCGATTTGATGAAGCCGAAAGACAGTCGAGGGAACTCCTCAACGATTTACTGCAGTTATCTAGTGTTTGGGCTTCATTAATTTGTAGTGACGTGAACTTTACACTTACATGTTGAATTGAGCGCCATCTGGCGAGTAGTTTTTGAGTTATCTCTACTTATCAAAATTGAAGTCGGTTATTTTTTTTGTAAAAAGCAATTATAACTTTCTCTTGTCAGTATTTTGTAACAACATTATATGCTCTTGTTCCGCCCTCGCCGCCGCTCGCCGTGTGCCATCCGCCGCACAATGGCTGAGTCCATCCATTTCCTGTCCGCACCACCATGCGACAGCCTCTTTCGCAAGTAAATCTTGTTAAATCGGGAGCCACTTACGCAACACAATGTGGTACATTATGACAATGGACCACATCTTTTGAAACATAATTCAAATTAGGTATCCATAAGTATTTATCTGGCGGGTTTCGCGATTCTAATATGTTTAGCCACCAAGATACCCGACCGTTACGGTCGCTCATAAATCTTTTCTTCCATTCTTGCTTTCTGTATTTTAAATAAAACACGTTTTATAACCGATTTGTGGTCGAGTATGGAACGAGGTTCCGCAGAACGACCTGTACCGCGCAGGGACGGCGCGCGGCGGCCGCACTATTTTAACACCTGTCGCAAAAAAGATTGTAATAAGTTTTTCAACACACTTGCTCGTAAAGTTGATATTTTTTCTTTAGTCTTACGCCCGGAATGCGGTTTATTACACACTAGTGCGTTTTACTTTTCATTACCGCACTAGTGTTTTTCTTATTCCACTTTTTTTTTAATATCCGTAAAGAGGTTGTTACCAAAAGATTTGTTATTTTGTAAATAAATAAACTTGTTGTACTTAGTCAAAATCTGATAAGATAAGATTATACTTCATCTAATTATCTATTAAAGCATTAAAAAAAACAATATTTTAAATCATTAATTACCGTAAATTCTTATTAGAAATACATAATTATTTAGTTTAATATATTGTGGCTGAATGTTCGGTGCCTTGGACTTAACCTGCGCGCGCATAGTTATTCAACCAAAGATACGGCGCGCGAAAAAATAAACCGCGCCATTTTGTGCAAACATTTGTTCGTTTATAATTTGCTGATTTGTGACTGAAAAATGTCGATACCTAATTGTTTTTTTCCTCGCAAGTGTGTTGAAAAACGTCGTATGATACGCGTGTGCTTTGTTCATTACAGTCTTGGCTCTATTACAGCCCTCGCCTTGCAGCTCGGGCTCAATACCGCCTCGACTGTAATGACCAACTTCGCACACTTGTATCATAATGTACTATTATGTACCTATATTCCTGTGAGCCTGTCTGTGCTATCGAAACTCTTAAACGAATCAACCAATATGTAGTATTTTTTTGTAAAGGTAAATTTTGTTGATCGACAGTATTCTTTGTTACGTTTGTAGATAAACTGTTGATGCTGTTAAAACCATCAGGCCTTGTCTGTGCTTTGAGCGATGGCATGCGGCGTGCGGCGTGCGGCTGCGGCGCGGGCGCCCGCAGTTTCGCCCGAATTATAAAATGTGTTTGCTCCGAGGCTCGGAGCGCGCGGCGACGAGCGAACACCGCTATAAGCTATAAATCGTCGCCGCGCCGTAAGACGCTGTAATGAATTTCACTTGACAAGCGTGTATTGTGAGTGAAGGTAGAATTTAATAAAAATTCAAATTTTAGGGTTTAAAAATTTGTTTGAAATTTTTAAAAGGAAGTTGTAACAATATCGAAGTCTATTGATGATACGTCCTTTGTTGCGCGCAACAAGAGACTATCACTCACTAGTCTTAATCCTTCTGCCTATAAATCTCCTCAGGTTTGTAAAATTCAACGTTTGACGGAAATTGGCAAACAATGTGTTTAATATTTATAGACAGAGCCTCGAGTCATCGCTGTGTGTTGTGGCTGTTCATTGCTTTGTATTATCGCTGAGTACCTAACATTTCTCAAAGTAAGTCGCGTTAAGCGGCCCAAATGAAAAATCCGTGTCGCCGTCAATCAGTTCTAATAAATTGTCAACATTCTTGAAGCGAATTGTACAGAGTTACAACTTTTATAAATTCATTTGGCGCGCAGCTGCTAGGGCTGTCGCTAACTCAATTGTAATTGCTTGATTGATTACGGGCTGCGGCCTCGCCTGCCGTCTCGTAGCCGACACAACTTTGAAGATGATCGCTCTAGGAAATATAGACTCGATACAGGAAACTTTAGCGAGCCTTCAGGAGTTTAATCTTCATCAGTAGATGAAGGGGAAAATACGGTAGGTATTAAAAAGTTGTGATAATAATATTTTTATATAAAAGCACGGCAAGGCAGGAAATAAGCGTACCTACTTATTGTTCATCTGACGGTGAAAATGTATCGTTTTTATGTACACCTGTTATCTTAATTGAAGCGTAACGGCTGGTACCCTGTTATCAGCATCGTAACGACCTCACCTCTCGTCGAGATAAACTCAAGCCGCTACTCGAAGCACTCACGACAAGTCGTCCCCAGTTACGTCGACCGACGCGACCTACAATACAGTCAATGGTCGTGGGCTATGCTTATTCTACTTGACGGAAAAGTGAAACATGCCGATTAGTTTTCGAATTATCCACCCTCATTGTCAATAACGGGCTCTTTGTTTATATCTATGCAATGTAATATAAATATATGGTAAAAATATAATAGTTTATGTCTGAAGGAGAAGTTGTCAGATATCTGAGAAAAAAAGAAAATGTATGAAAAGTAGGGATAGGGGTGAGGATAGTTGGTTATGTAAATCGATGTATTTGAATAAAGAAGACAGTGCCAACCCTGCAAGTGATCCACAGAGGAAAGTGTCGAGAACTGCTACCGGGGGGCGGGGGGAGGAACGCGTCGCTCGCGATGTCTCCGAGTACATTAATATTTCGCTCAATCTGTTTGTCTTGCGGTCCATTTGCATTTATATTGAATCGGTCGCTGCGACCTTTTTCGGCGCCTCGGTCGGTGACGTCACGGGGCGGCCGGACGGCCGGACGCGTCGGGTCCAAGTGTATGTTGACGGACACGAACACTTCACCTGTATCTTAACCAGAACTTTCTAATACCATCACCATGCTCATTACTATGACATGTCATATCCATATTCGAACTTCACACAAAAACCCGTTTGTAAACGTGAAGATAAATTTTGGCTGTGGATATTTACTAATCCATTTATTGAATACGATAAGTTCATAATAAATAAATATCGTTTTTAACTCTACTCATAATTATACTACAGACAAACTCGTTAGGAATCGGATCGAAATGTGTTTTGGATAGGTACACTTAAGTATTCAAATCAAACACTTGTGCTTAAATGTTTCAGTAAGAGGTACCACCACAATTATTTATTCAATTAATTTTATTAGTTGTTAATTATAACGTTTTAAGTACCTAGTTGTGAACTTTTATAGATGTTACGCTCAAAGATCAAAAACGCTCATTGAGCGGAAAAATAGCTCACAACGCGATGTGGTCACAGTAAAAATTCGCTATTTGGTCTTTCTTTGATGCCACAACGCGTCGTGCGCGTTTTCATTAGAGCCATAATACGAATTTCGCTATGTGGATGTTTTACTGTGACCACATCGCGTTGTGAGCTATTTTTCCGCTCAATGGGCGTTTTCGATCTTTGAGCGTAACATAGACACAGCAAGGCGTTCTCAAAGTCAGCTTTAAATGCTACGTGTTGTAAAGAAATAAAATAGTTATCTAGTGGGAGCAGCTTGCTAGGTAAGTACTATCCGTTGTATTTCCGCTGAACGAAGTAAATCACGAGTGCAACGTAGATAAACCAGGAAAGAACAACTTTAAACTTGCGATGGGAGTAATTTAGAAATAACAAACACGCGAGTAACTAAATAGTATTAATTAGCATAGAAACATATTTTTAACAGAGCGGCCATTCGTCAAGTTGTTGTGTGGGTCAACGGGTTATGCACGTAAATCACGGCGGGGAGCTCACACGAAGCCTCAGATACCAGGTCGTAAGAAGGCACTGGGTGGCACTATGTGGAGGGGTGAATATAATATTTGTTGAAACTTTAAAGACGGAGAGATACACTATAAAAAGAAATAAATACTGTAGCTTTGAATGTGGCAAGCTTCACGCCGGTTAATTATATTTGATGTTGTCGAGTTTTCGTGCTGATAACTGTGTGTGTATGGATGTGTATGTATGGCATGGCACTAGGTCTCCTTTACCCGATGTTTAATATTGACTATACTTGCATAGTGATAGAATGTATTTGCCGTCTAATACTTTCTTCCAAAATCAAGCCTGAATTTTTATCTTACGTATTTGGACCGCAGTGTGTGCATGGCGGAAATGAAACGGAACCCTGCTTCCTTTCGGCAGCCATCGGTTGGCCCTGCGGCTGCGGCTGCGGCTGCGGCTGTGTCCGGGCGAGGGGTATCACCAGGTGGCAGGGCTTTTTTAGGCTACATACATTCTGCTTCTTACAAACATGAACAACTTTTTACAAACAAACGGACTTCAACATCGTCAAGCAGATAACTCAAACTCAACATTATATGGAACCACAACATAACAAGCACCTATTATAAATAGAGTCGTAAAACGACTTTTATTGAGTGTACCGACGACGTACACTCAATAAAAAGTTGTGAGGTAACGAACACAAATTAAATACAAATTATTAAGGGTTACTATAGCCTATTAGCACCATTTAGCAAAGAAGGATTAGACAAAATGCACAATTTTTTGAACAAAAAATAATCGGTTCCACTTGTACAATGTTATAAGATAACACTTAACAAAATTCAGACGAATTGGGAACCTCCTCCTTTTTGGAAGTCGTTTTAAAAATGGGGGTCTGTTTATTTTACAGATAACCTGATAGTGGCGGATTCTCATCGGAACTCCTTCAGGAGTTACAATTTTGGGAGCGAAAAAACAAGTTAGTGTCGTCGCCCACGAGTCGTCACCGGGCGGCTCGCAAGCTCCGATATTCGTCATAGATTATGTCTCTTGGGACGTGAAGTTACCGCTTGTATGTAGGCCTCCAGGTAGACCAAAATTTCTACCCTTTTAGAGAAGAACCGGCAAAAGAATTACAAAATGTTTTTCAACGTAAAAATACAATTTTAACTTGGATTCCAAAAGTGACGTCATCTATTACTTTACCAAATACAGAGGTTCTGCGAGACACATAAATTTAGCTCGTTTACAAGGAAATTATACAACGACGGGAAATTTACTTAGGCCCGAATTTGTCTGAGATAATGTTCAGAGATTGGCTCAACGATACGCGTATGAATATTTACAATTCGTTTTATGACCTTTACGTTGTACCGTCGATATACATATAGTAGGTAGCCGTTATAATCGAGTTAGAAGCCAAAACATTTTTTACAGTATTTGAGAATTATTTTCTGCTTTGACAGCGTTAACCGGGCGATAGAGTACCTGGTATGAAAATTTTATTCATTTGTTCGTAAGGGAAGTTTCACTTATTTAAATTCATATATTTTTAATCCTTAGAATAAACCTCCAGTAATTTCCTAACTTCATTATTTTAGTTATGCAGTTCCGCCCTTAAAGGGCTTCGGAGAGGCAGGAATTGTGCATGCATGATAAGCAAGGCCTGCGTGTGACAAGACATGTAAATAAGGAGACTTTTTCAACTTCGTTACCTCCTTGCTTCCTTTACATTTTTGGCAAAACGCATCCTTACAAACTGAGAATTATATTTTGTGGGCGGATTTCGAACAGTTTGGGGGTCCTACCCTGCACTTTGCTCCATGTGTCAGCACTATATTTCTGTTTGTTCATCTACGAGTATACGTAGGGGGAGGTAGTATCGTAGGCGGCCGTAACTCGCAGTTCTTTAGCGCCTCCCGCGGGTCACAGGTTTATACTGTTGCATTCTTCAACCACAGGGCGGCAGGTGTGTTCTGAACCTATGTATTTTAAAGAAAATTGCTAATACCTTAGTAAATCTCGAAAACAGTGCCTCTTATCGATTTCGATTGTGAATCTAAAGTCTAAAGCATCCAGAAGTAGGTACATTTACACTCACAAAAACTTCATAAAAAACGGTTCCGCCGTTTAAAAAAGCTTCAAAGACATTCCGACTTACGGATGGAAGATAAAGGTTCTTCGTAGAATCCAGTTATTATTGGATTTATGTACTTACTTAGTGATATTTTTATTTTGTTGTCCGTATCAAAATTGAATCCTAAGCGCCGCAGTGTAAGTAAACACAGATAAGTGAGCATCAATAAAATAGTGCCGCTCGTCCGTCGAGCGGGCTATGGCTCGGAAACGTGTGTACATACCAAAAAATTGGTAAAATTGCGGCGCGCGCCTTTTTTATTTTCTACCATTCTGCGTGGCACTAGCTGCTGAAAAATACAGAGTAACGAACTAAACAGAGGCAGGCAGAGAATAAAAGCACTTGCAGATGTCAATATTTATTTTATTTTTATTTATATATATTATTATGCAATAGTAGGGTAACCATGCCTACTACATAGTACAAATTGTGCCGCCAAATATTTACACACACTCATAACAGGGACCCACTTAATGCACCTGTTCACTAATGATAGTATAACCACGCACACATCGGCCAAACAAGTATTGCAGAATTATAAAAAAAATATTTGCTCAAATTCAGAACTAGGTATAAAATACAAGAGAGTTGTACTCTGCGTTGTAGGAATTACATTCGAGAGAGTTATTCTCTGTATAGTTCCTGTGCGCACGGGGTCGATGGTACTGTGGGTATTGGCGGCACCTGCGCCCGCGGGCTCCAACCTTGGCGCTTGGCTGCTGTTTGGCTGCAACAATTGTGATAATTGTTTACACTGTAGGTCTATGCCTGCAGCGAGGTAGCTCGACCAGCCAATTGGTAATTAATTGGCTGGTCGAGCTTTAATTAAAGGACTAACAGATCATAATCAGAATACAAATAGGACTTTGAAACATAGTCTATCTGTTTAGGGGAAGGGAAAAGTTTAAGCATCTAACTGACCAACAACACGAAGCGAAAAGCAAAGCGAAAACAAGCCGGTTTCACTTTTTTAGAGGCGACCATCTCAGACCTCAGGGGTAGCAACGCATCTGTGACCGAATTGGAACAAGACTCATACTAACAATAACTAACTGGACTATTACTAACATTAACTAACAGGACTAATTATCACTAACATACCCTGTCCTCGCACTTATTAACAAACTAACCAACTAATATTCTAACACCATCTACTAACTGGACTAACCATCCTAGTCCCTTTGAGTCTAGTTCTAGGTTGGTCACAGTTGTTATGGGCGGCAGGGGAAGGGTGGTACTGCATGCTCGTTTGCTATCTTCATTCCATAAAAAAAAACAATAGATATTAAATAGACTGATATTTTGAATGGTAAATACGTAGAGCATTAACACAATAAAAACAAAAAGCATATATTATATAAGAAATAGTCTGCTAGACAAGTAGGTACTTAGATTGTTTAAGTGTGCTATAAGCACGATTGTGGTAATCAACCAAATAAACAATAGCTGACTCTTTCTCAATTTACTGATGTCTATATATTATGTTTAACTGATTTCGCTAGACATCTTTGATCATAGAATATAAAAGCTTAAAGTTTGTAAAGAGTTATTATTAAAACGTGAAGTGTGCTATAGTTTTGTCGTAAAGTATATTTTAACCCGTACACGATACCGAAGCAGCGCCGCTCGCAAACTGCCCGGATCAATGACAGTTGTCTGAGCGGGGCCCGGGGACTGCCCGGGGACTGTCCGGGGACTGCCCGGGGACTGCCCGCACCACTCCGCCACTCCGGGCAAATAAATGGCTGCTCAAACGATTCCTTATCACCTCCCCGAAATTGGCACAGCGGGCCAGTAAGCGAAAAAATTCGTAAATCGCTTGCCCACTGAAAATCAGCGCCAATGCAAATGTTACGGCAAAACGTTAAGAGGATATTCCATAACATTATATGCTTAGTTCTAAATAATGTTAAAAATGTAAAAGTAACTCAGTACTTTTGTCTTTCAGTGATGCTTTCACGCCGCCACTAAACCTATTTTTATTAAATTTGCAACAGAATGATGTAGAATTGATCTCGAGCAAGAACATAGGATAAGTATATTTTATTCCGGATTTTATCCCTTAACGAGCTTAAGAGGGGAGGAGGATATATGTTCGTAAGCTGTCGGTACCCACAACTTGACTTAGGTACATCTTTTACTTTTATTAAAATAATATAATTAATTCATTGTGTCTCACGCGGGCGAAGTCGCTAGCAAATACTCAAATATATTAGCAAATACTCAAGCATATTATTGCATAAGATTGTATTGTTATCTAATTTGTTAGGTATATTTCTTCTAGTTGTTTGTGTGCAAATTCTAGTTTCAGTCTTAGGGCAGAAATTACTACGGCAGTACTCTATCATAAAAATTTAACACATGTGTCACTAGTTCCTTAAAGAACATCTACCGATTAGCACCTGTCTGTGTGTGACCAACCTTATGGTTAGTTCTCAATGTTATCATCATATGAGTGAACAACAATAATATGAGAAAATGTGGGTTCTCGTGGGCCACTGCCGCTACGCTAGGCCTCATCAGACTGCCCTAGCGATAATAACTGTAACGACGCATCTGGGACCCACCGACCACAAGGCTGATAAATCAACTGCACAGCGCAGCCGTTTATGTAAACAACTCAATGATTACGCCATTTGTTGATTAATGAACACAATTATTATAATCCACGTTTAACAGCCATTAAATATGACAAATTAATCCGTCATGCGATATTGTAATTTTAAACGTGGAACGAAGCGACAATGTGATTACTGCTGCAAGCAATTAGCGGGCGCGAGCGACTCCCCTGTGGTGCAGGCTACGTGTAGTTCCCCCAGCGGTCGGACAAAATGACGAATAATTTTCTTTGGCTTCGGTTAATTACGTTTGTTTCTTCTTATAACTTAGAAGGTCTAAAGCATCTCCAACACATAAGTTCTCCGAAACACATAGGTGTTCAAGATTTTTTTACAATTCATAAATTTAATATCCCATAATTTTTCCGTTATCTTTTAGTTATTGTAATTACTTTACTGTACCTATTTTGTATCTTTATACCTACTACGTTTTCCACACTGATCTCAACTAACTGATCTAGCTGAAAAAGAGCACCTTCTAGAAATATTTAGTTGTGGTGCAGAAAAACAACGAAGTTTTATTAACATCTGTATAGTATAAAATTGTATGCAGATGTCAACTTCACCACAATATGATAAATGTGCAGGTGGTGTGAGCTGAATCTAAATATTCTAAACGTTGCACAATGACATGGTCGGGCAATGTTGAAAATATGGAATCGTTTAAATATCTGACTGTCGACGCTGGACTCATCGTTTATCCTATTTCATTCCCTCGCAGAACACAGCCGCTATGAAGAATGCTGTTTAGAAATATTTCCCAAACATTTTAAAAAGCACCGCAACATAAATTTTCCAAATTGAGACAGATTTACAATAATCTTAACTATAACAGGCGCGACGTTAACTACACGGGCACGGGGTTGTATTCTACACGCATGTTATCATGTTACGCTTTGGCACGTTATGTTTCTACCAGTAATTTGCGATCCTTTTCTTCGATGAAGGAACATTTATCGCAAGGAAACTTTCAGTGGATTTTTATAACATTTAGGAAACTTTGTTAGGAAAAAATAGTTTGGCTGTGAAACTGTGACTGAGTTCACACGTCGCGAGAAAACCTCATACATACGAGTAACACAGCGCTAGTGACACAACGTACCGCGTGGTCACCAACACTATAATATAAAATCAAAATGCTGCATTTTTCGCAGGTGGTTTCAGGGTTCCGTAGCTTAATCTGTCTGTACGTAAGGTCTGTCTGTCTGTGTGAACAGATATCAGAATCAAATAGAAAGTATAGTGATCTTTTGCACAATGATTGTAGTAAACAAGTCAATACAAATAATTACGTTAATTTAAAATAACCTGAACTGTTTGTGTCTCACCAAGGATCACGTTCACAAGCTACGATAATGCCGGTAGATGTCGCCGGCGGGCGGCCGGGTGGGGTCACCAAACACGCCATTACCTACAGATTGCGAGAGTTCGTATCAATTAAAATTTTAAACAACTGTGAAACTATTACGTACGGGTGGGAGTCAGTTTACAATGCCGATAGGACGTTCCAGATGCTACCATCGTTATTTAGGTATGTTTTTATTTGTGTTATTTCAGTAATTTCATGTTCGAAACATAACCGAGAAAGATTTGAAGCTGGGCTCTGGTCGGCGAGGCATTATAAAAAACTTTTTCTTATTGAAAATCGACACTTGATTCCTCATTTTCCTTTAGTAGATAAGTACATTAATTTCATCGTGCGTGGACATAAAGTTTTTTGCCGTAGGCTCGACACTGCGCTTGTATGCGTCGCACAATTTGTACGTACATGGCACGCACACAATCAGTCTTCTGCAAGTAATGTGGATAACCCAGTGCTCGGTATGCACGTGGGCTGACGCATTACAACGCAGTGCACTCTCTAATCGCCGCTCAGCCGCCCCCCCCTCCTCCCCCCCGCACTGAGCCGGTTCGCACCTCACCGGGCCACTCCAGCTCAAAGCACATTCCCCAAATCACTGAGTTTCAGTTATCCTCCTTCCATACCCATCACACATATCTACATAGAAATGCGTGATTTTAAGACATTAGTTTGAAACACATCAAATTTCTTTTCCTCGAGCCTTTTACCACAAACCGAAAATAAAATTATATCTCAAAAAAAAATGTGCGCGGGCACAATATTTAAAGAGGCAGAGTTTCCCCTTTCAGTCCGAAGCCGAGGGTAACTGAAGTGAATGACACTCATTAGTAAGCCCGTTTCGATTTAATATTATTCGAGGTGCGTTTAAATCTCCATTGGTGACTTGTTGCCAAAGCTTCATCCTTCGCATCGAGACAGGGAACCCCTAATAAAATATCATTATTTTATTATTAAGAAGCCAAAATTATCGATAAGCTAAGATAATTAAATGTAAGCGCAGTCAATCATGGTTACGGCCAAATAATAAAAATCGTGAGTACCCGTTTCAGTTACAATAAAAAATAATAGAAATGCAACATCTTAAAAGAGCATCTGCTTTAAACTACATAAGACGAGCGGCCGGAAGCCCACTGAACTGAACTGAACTGAACGGAGAACAGTAGAGTCGATAAGAGCGGCTCCGTGCGGGCGCTCCTCCGTAATGCGATTACGAGACTCTTCGTTAACATTCATTTTGCACTGGAACAAATTAAGTAAATTATGTACTTTAATAGCTCTTCGATTACAATATTTTCTCGTTGCTAACAAACTTACAATACGAGCATGTGAAGTGAGTAAGTGCCGTTTGAGTCCTGTTGATTATATTATATTGAGATCAGTTACAAATTTGATTGATAACTATGTACGCAAATAAAACTATCAACTGATCTAAACATGGTGTTGGCTGATGGTATGATGATAACATTTCACAGTTCCGTGTTTATCATTTGGCTCCTCAAATCTGAAATTGTTTTGAGGCCTAGGTAACCCACCTTTCATAATCAACCCGGGTTAGTCAGTGACAAAGTAGTCCCAAGCAATCTCATCAGTATACAATGATATTTAATTCCGTTCATCAGTCCTGTTAGGATTAAAATTTTGACGAATTGTCACCGACTCAGACGCTTATCCACTTATTAGTTCATCGTTTTTTCACCCACTTGTTAACCGCCAATTTGCGTTCGCATCCGGGATATCTCCACAATATCGCTCAGTCCGTTCATATTAACAACAAAAACATACTAACTCTTTAATAATTATACTAGCGAATTATGCGTTTTATAGACTAAACTGAATAGGCCGGTTAATAACACCGGCTGACGGGGATGCACGCATACATCGTAATGATGCTATTAACATGTAACGTGGACACAGACATACCATTTAATACTAATAGCGTTAATCCCTGCAATTCAATGCTGCATGTCGCTGTAACTGTGACTGAAACTATATGCATTGTCTATTTTATCACGTATCACATTTTGTATACATAATATGTACTTATGTATTTGTGAGGATTGAGGTCCCGAGACACCGTTGCATTGACTTTCTTCACTTATAACTAATAAGTGAGCTATATCACGATGGTATCGCACGGGGAGGTGTGAGGGACCGACGCGACGCGGCGATCGGGACGGACGAGTAATGGGTCGTTAGATCCTGAGCGATGAGCGCATCCGTCAGCGGCGCCGCCCGCGCCGCCCGCGCCGCCCGCGCCCGCCACAGCTCGCGACCCGCCGTCCCCCGCGCACCCCTCACCCCCGCGCACCCCCGCGCGTTTTGTTAACTGACAATCCTTGATTCAGGACCTTCATCATTCAATGAGGGTCGCCGTTTTTGTGCTCACCGGTTGGTGCCACTGGCGAGTGAGGTCCTGCTGTCAAAGCCCGCCCGTACATAAGCAATGACAAGTGACATTAAGACAAGTGAGAAGTGACAGTGCCACAAACTTATCTGACCCGGTGGCCAAAATTGGAACTAATGCAAATGTTATACTGTCGTCGGACAAAGGTAAAGATAGTAGCGCCCCTCTTACCGGGTCAAATAAGTTTGGTGTACTGACAGACAGACCTCACTTTCCACTAGCGCCTCTAGCGGCGAATTCATACGCTTTAACCCTCATTGAGTGTCCTGCGAGTTAAGGTAAAAATACACAGCGCAACGATGCTGTTACAGCGGCCACTCTGTCCTAGTTCAAGGAGAGGATGTTTCGGGAGGAAAATATTGATGTTCCACCAAGTCCCGGCGGGGTCTCGCGGAGCCCTCGCGTCGGCCATTGTGTACCCGAGTGAAGTGACTCAAGTGGCAACACTGAACATGAGAGTATATTGTTTCCCTGATTTTGCATCCCCGCTATTTAGTGCGCCTAGCAGCTTAACGACGAGCTCGTAGTTCATACGATATTGTAGGTAATGGGAAGAATTTAATTTCAATTCTCCATTTTAGCTTATTACGTTGCAGATCGAGTTATAGGTACAAACAAGTATTGTTGTTAAATATTTGCATACTAAAGATTATTGTATTGTATTGTAATAATTACCATAGGTATGTTATGATTGCTATACGAGTACAATGGCGCGCAAATCAGTGAGCATAATACCTACATTCTTTTGTTTTGATAATAAATAATGCTATACACTTATACATACTACACTACACTATTGTTTACCCTTTGTGGCATGCCTTCCATGCACCATACACAAGTCGCAATGACATACATCCAGTACAAAAATTAAAACACATACAAACTTCAGCCTTGCTGGAAATCGAACCAGGACCCTTTGGATGGCAGTCTAATATGGTTACCATTCCACCGCACGGGTCCTCTAATACCGGATATCATCGGATTTAGGATACGGGGTTCGATACTTCGAAAGGTCCACTGTTGAACGTTTGAACCATCACGTCTACACGACGACCACGAATCTGGGGTGACTGAGAGAAGGGCCACAAAAAGTGTTTCTCAAACTGAAGACACACGCTATAGTTGACCAGAAATCCGCCATCGACGATGACCATTTACAATGGAGTGGCTCTCATGGTTGGTGGTCGATTATTTTCATAAAAGTCGTTCCATTTCCTTTCCTTCGATAAACACAGGTATGCCTGACATCGTAACGCCGTGTGGATTAGAAATAGCGATCGCACCGCAAATCTATTGAATATTCAACGGCGCTCGGGATCGTGCCAGCTCGGGTTGTTGCTTTTAATACAGCGTCGCCGTCAGATATACGATGCGATTGGTTGTTGTGAAGTGGGGACTGTGGCCTGCGGTGGTCACTAGTCGCTGGTCCACCTCCGATATTAGGTACATATATTACTTTACAAAGGATCTCCATGTACTTTTAAATTGATTCGGGGATTTCATCATAGAACATAACCATGAGGATACATCGTGGTCAGCAAAAAAGTTGTATGTGTGTAGTAACTTAAATTGGGGTCTACGAATCGCGTAGGCACATCATAAGGATATACCTACCTAGTAATTATCTTGTTAGTTTGACAAAAGTCAAATTGATTATTAACTTGATGCAGTCATTTCAAGAAAATAAAAATCCTATTGTATTCCCAATATAACGCAACCAACGCCTTCGTTCGCCGTGCAACGGATTCCAATTTTCAGCCGAAACTTCCAATACTAATTTGATTTTGTTTTGCTTCCGATTGAAATTGGCTCCGTACGGAAAGTACAATATTATGTACCTACTTACATAACATGCCTACTGTGCCATGATATCAGTTACATAATATGTTCTGTTTCATTTTAAAAATTATCAAATGAATGACTTATTTACAATAACTCTTATATATCGTATTGTTAACTAGGGAAGTGTGTGGCAAACACATAGGTATTATTATGTGTAATCGGTCGACGAGTTCTCAGCTTAGCTTGTAACTTGCATCTCTGTCGTATATTATCTTTGGAAAAAACTCTTTTAAATACTTTCGTTGTCTATACTCACATGAAAGATATTTGATGAGATAATTTCCTATTACACGAGTACACATTACGCTAGGCGGGAGTCCGCGGGCGCTGAGTGGTCTATTATAATATTGTACAGCGGCGCGGCGTGAAGTTAGCGCCCGACATTTTTACATTATTCATCTGCTTGTTTCGCTAATTAATCGATGTTTATATTTCTCATGACATTCGTGCCATTAAATGTTTCAGAAAAGATAAAATTTTGTATACAATAAAATACTTAATTAAAAAATTATAATATTTATGTAGTTTAAAAATATTCAAGATAATTATATTATACTTACTTACAAATATCTATTTTATGAGCACACACAGAAATCTTCACTCACTGACGTGGTCATTAAGCTAAAAATTTATAAAACAATTTTATTAATTATAATACAAGATACCAGTAAGAAAGTTAGTATAAGTAACCATTGAAATACTATTTTTATTTTCAGAGTTTTAGGAAATCCTCCTGCAATGTAGAGAGTGTAGAGACGAAATAAGGTTTTAAATTTATAATCTTTTCTTGTGCTTACTTTGGGGAAATGTGAATTTTAATTATGCAATCAGTCAAGATGCAAGAAATCCATAAAACGTGATATTGATAGATGCCTCAGCCTCGATCCCTTACCAGTAAAGCAATTTGTGTGTCTTACCCTTCTCGCCTGACGTCATTAGCGAGGAATGGCGGAAAATTTTGGTATTCGGAATATTTCGCTGGCAGCTAAAGGCGAGTATTTTTAGTGACGAAATATCTGGGCGGTATTGTGCACGGTTTAATTTTTCCGGCGGCATTCGTTAGCGGGCCGCGAGCGCCGCCGCGCGCGCCGCTCTAATGAACGCGGCATTGTATCGCGAGCGCCGTCCAATTCACGCCACGACGAGGTTAATAATAACAACGAAGACCATGAGGAACGTGAAAGACAATTTTTCGTAGCGAATGCACAATGCTGCTAACTAGAAAACTCGACGCCTATGCCTGAAAATCCCACTTTATCCTTCGCAGATAATAATTATGTACGAGTATTCGCTCATGTAAGGCTATGCCACTTGGTATGTGTGACTTTGAAGTGAGGATAAAAATAATTCAAATTAACGATTAAAAAATGTTACGATTGTAAATTTTTATTGGTAGGGGGACTTAACTTTATTGGATTCATGTTTTGTCTTAATATTATTTTTTCAGTTGTACTTTTTTCAGGTGTTTGGGGTAGTTGCTACCTTGTTCACATTCGTAATTTCTCCAAGGCGGTCATCCAGGTTCAGTCATGCAGCGGGCCACCGCAGACTTACCTCGCACGGCTGGTCTACTGCGGGGTCTGGTGCGAGTGTGCGACTTTGCCCTCCACCTGTTTGTATTAAATTATCGGCGGCCGGCTATGGCATCCATATCTCAATATATTAATTATAATATATTATTCAACTCAATATATTATTATAATAAATCTGTAACTGATTGCTGTCTGTATGTACCTATAAAAGATATTATAAGTATGAGAAAAAATACTACGAGTATTATATTGTATTGGGTGCAGTTTGCACCAATATAGTGTTAAGCTTCACTTGACATACCTATAACGTTTGTTTAATTGCAAACATTTTATAAATAAACCAGTTGTGACTTCAGAAAATTAAAAACCACGCGTATTCTGATTTCGTTTATCTAATAATGCTGTTAGCCATAATAATGCTGGTAGATACATAATATTTTAAATTACATAATTATATTCACGTGCAGGTATTGTACAGCTCTGTGTTTTATCATAGGTAATTAAATTGTCCTCACAAACACGATAATGTCTATTGTTTCGCAAAATACGATCAGCACTAAAATAATAATTGCACCCCTCATTATAGCCATTATGAACTTTTCGATATCATTACTATCTGTGACATGAATAAAACTCCAATAACGGGTCGCCCATTAGTTCGGGGGCTGGAAACTTTATTTCCGCTGAAAGCAGGGTTTAAATGGCATTCGTGGCTGATAAGTGGAAATTTGTGATCTAATTGAAGCTTGACTCTAATTGAAACTTATAACTTTACTGTTAATAACTGACAAACTGTGAACTGCTCCATCGAGGGATTCCTGGAAACATAAATCAAATTGAAGCTCTATTATTACTCAGGTATATTATATAATTATTATTGCAATATAATACTTGAAACACAAGTGCTTCAAACTCAGATATTACTAATAACCAGACAATTGTGGTAAAGCACTATTAACCGACTTGCTAACGAGATCCTGGTAGCAAGTACCTCGGCGCGCAGAACTGGAAGTAGTTCCAAGAAAGCCGTGATCTACAAACACAGATCGCGAAGGGTCTTCCCGCGGCAGGCGGCGACCGGCGCGTGTCGAGATGGAGCTATTCAAAGGGGAGCGACGGTTGGCAGCTCGGGAAACTTGCTCCCGATCCGTTTGACGAACGAGTTCCAATTATTACGTGATAACATTTTGCAGTCAGCAATATATCACGTCCTGAGGTCGACGCTCGCGGTAGTTGTGGTGTGTTGTGTTTCTACAACTTGGTTACATCACAAGTTTTACTCGCATCATCATACATTGGCACGTCTACAATTCGTCGCTTATGCTATGTAGCTATTGCTGTACTATATGTAGCTATACTTCACAAAATATATTTGACGAAACGAAAGCTAATGTTGTTGAAATAGGAAGATATTAGGCATGAAGTAAATCGCGTTAGAGTACTAATATTATTTTACTTTGAAAAGACTCGAAGCCTCTTCAACGTTTAAATTGGTTGACAGCTATGGTAGATAGCCAATGGTGACGTATACGTGGATGTATCATATTTATAATTACTGGGACACTAATCACGTGGAGGCTCATTCGGCAGGATGTGGACGTCCCGTGGGCCGGCGCTGATTGCAGGCGGCGCGGCGCGGCGGCACTTCACATTACAGTCGGATTGCTCGGCGACACTCCGCACCCAATTACCGCCATCATGCTGACATCTAGCGATGTATAATAAACCCTTGGAGAGACAACTCGATTAAATTATTAGCTAAGTGTTCTTAAAAAGTTTTGTCTAAGGGAGTTTGGGTCAGCGAGCGGCAACAGTCTGAAAATCCACCTGTTTCGTTTGTTTTGCTGACATAACATAAAAAAATATTAAAAACATGTTAGATAATTTCATCTTACTACTTGAATTACAAATTACGTAGGCAAGAACTAATAAGTAAGTGTTTTCCCGAATTAAAAAAAATTGGTTGCCTGTAGCCGGTATACGGGCGAAAGTTTTACGTGACAACGACTTTGAGTGGTAAAATAATTTTAATGTGAATATTCATTCGTATAGTAGGAAGAAGGATGAAATAATAGTAACAATTTAAAACATTTATTTATACAAAGAATTATATTTAAAACATTGTAACACCATCCGCCATCTAGCACTGCTAACCGTTAGACCATCCATTAGTCACAACTAAGTGAGGTAAGAAACGAGATTACTTACTCTACTTCTTCAGAGATGGCGCTGTACCATTTTCTGAAACACGCCAACTTGTGTACGCCGTAGTTACCATAAGTAATGTTAAGGATTATCGTTTTGTAGTGCCTTTCACTTTTTATGTCTGTCTCTCTCGCTCTTAGGCGGGCTAACCATGCCCGAGTGGAAGGGACGCGTGCCTCTCACTCGCTCTCATTGTAAGCGTATAACGTGAGCGGCGTAGCGTGACACAGTTTCTTGAAATGCCACCCGGTAATCCAATTTATAAGACGTTATCACGTCAAAATATTGTACCGATTCTGCTTACAATTTTTAATATTTTATGTCGGATTTTCTAAAACCTCGTTCGTAAAGTAAAAGCCATAAGAAACTCATAGATAAAAATCTTAATCAACGGAATGGCTGACGTCAAGAGAAAGTTGAAAAAGTTTTTTTAAATTTGGAACTCGCGGTGAAACATCGCCGCTACGAGTTGGGTCGGAGTTGGAGTCCGCGGCGGCTGCGGCTTGCGGCGGCGGCTTGCGGCGGCCGCGACCGAGTTCTAGTTCGAGTGCTTTGACGTTCATCGCCGCGGAAGTGGAGTGCGGCCCTCGCTAACGCTAACTATTCCAAGACGACCAATGAATCTTATAATTGGAATAGAATAATAATATTATTTATTATATTCCAAAATTATTTTGAAGTCCGCCGTCCGCGTTGTTGAAACACATTTACTAAGGTAATAAGTATTTTCCGAAGAGTTGCACACAAAACGCAATGCAAGTTACATTAACCTATTTATAAAGTTTGGAGTTCACTGCAAAATACACGCCGAAGGACTACGCAATGTTTTAATTAAAGCATAAAACGTATTTAAGGAAAATAGCGAATCCTTAGCCACCTATGTTAAGCAGTAAGTAAGGTAGGTACCTACTAAGCAATCTAAGAAGGACGGACTGACATCTTTCAGGACCACACACCACTAATTTATTTTGCATCCAAATACATGAAATCACAGACAGATCATTTTTATTAACCGCTTGATGACTCTAGTATTACGAAGGTCAGGTCGCGACGATTATTATCACATTTATCACGTAATGTCGGATAGCCTGTTTTTTGTTTGTCAGAAATATTTGCACCTAATATGTATAATATCTTACAATCACTTACTGCATCGTATCTTTAAAGGAACCGCCACTTTGCGTCAACAAGAAAATGCAGAACAACTTTCAGGCAGCCGAGATTGTAACGAGCAGGTACATATTTGTGTGCATGTCTTTCAGCTATAACTGGAGCAAAGTCGTAAGATTTTTAATCTCGCTGTGAGAACATTTCCACGGCGCGGCGGCGCGGCGCGGATCACGGCGGCCGAATTCCACTTGGAGTTGCCTTTGACGTGCCGGAAGCGTCGACAAAGCCGCACACGTCACACTTGCGCTCCCCAACCGTCAACAAGGCAAACCTAACTTTGGTTAAGTCTATTGTTGAGATTGGAGTTTGTTCGTGTTATCTACGTCGAATGTTTCAAATACTCTACCATGGGAATTATTTTTGATGCAGCTCCACAGCACATAGCATTAGGCACTTCTCACATTACGCTATTCATTCACGCTATATATTCACGTAGCTAACTACGCGACTGCAACGCAATCCCAAAATTCTATGGATCTGACACTTTTGACTGACAGGAGTCGCATCGTAGACGCGTCTACTCTCAGTGAAAAGTGTCAGATACATACAAATTTTGGATTGCATTGCAGTCGCGTACCTCATAAATAGCGTTGTGTGAGAAGTGCCTTATCTATACTATAATAAAACTGTAGGAGCACGTGTTCTGTACATTGAATATTTTTTTGAAATTTCGACTAAGGGGCACTTACATATCGAGATAGAACTCAAAATTATATTTTTTTTATTTATTGTCTGTCTGTCTGTCTGTCTGTCTGACCGATCATCACGCTTAAACCACTGGATGGATTTCATTGAAACTTGGTAAAGTTATTACCTATATACTGGTGTCTATTATAGGCTACTTTTTTTTTCGAATAATATTTAGGTTCCCTAGGGATAGGTGACTAAAGTTTGTATGGAATTTTTTTATAACGTCGTCCGATTTACTTCAAATTTGCAACAAAGGGTTATCACTTAAATTAATAGAATACGTGTTTCTCAGTTTTTCGATATTTTGTAAGGAAAAGAAAAAAAACACAAAAGAATGCGGGAATTTGTAAATTTTTAAGGTAACTTTCTGACTAAACTGAAAATGATTTTAACCCCATGTTTAAAAATTATTACAGTGAAATAAGTAATTTTCAATGTAAAATCAGTATTTAAAAAATAGCCAGCAAAGGATGCAAAAATGGGGATAAAGTTGGTACAATAGGCATGATGACAGCAAGTAAATTTCATTGAAATAATTTGTATGTATAATATACCTGCATTGTTGATTATAAAACACTTATTCTTTTTATAATTAAAAGAGAAATTAATAATTTATTAATAAATCAAAATCACGAAATACGACAATCCGCCATGACATGTTGAACACCAATCACAGCGCGTGACGTCACGTTAGAGTTCTCTATCATTGTTTATTTGTAATTCAGTAGAATACATACCTACTCGCTGGTTTTTACTATTTAATACGCGGTTTTTATATTCACGTCAAAGTGATCTTCACAAAAATATAGCTGAGTAGTGGGTGTTATTCCTTTCATATCACGTCTTGCAAGATTAAGCCACTTATTTCGAATAGTTTTATTAAAAGGAACGAAAATAAATAACTTCTCAGGAGTTTTTATGGACGTGTTAGTACACAGAGGGACTGAACACCACCTATACGCTTTCGAATTCATGATTATAACCAAATAACAACTGTAATTCCAAAAAATCAAGATGTTTACAACTGTCGAGTGATTGTTGTACTCTAAAGTGACGTAGCAAAGGGACGCCATGACACTTTGATGCGTTTTGGTGCGAATTTTAAATTTATGAATTAAAAAGTAACTTTTAAATACTAATCCTTAATTTTAAGCAGAAATATTATCTTTGTTGTAATTAATATATATTCCAGAGCATTATAGAACAATTTCCAAAAATTTGTCATCATGCCTATTAGAGGTGCAGTGTTTATTCGAGTTGACTTAAGTTTTGTCATTTTTGTTGCGGGCTTAGATTTTTGTGAGACTCACTGAGAGATAGAGAAGGTTCTGGAGCAAAACATAGGCCACTTATTATCCTGGAATTCCAGCGGAATCAGGATTCACGCTGGAAAAACTACTATGCGCGAAGGTGCGAGTTTCATTTTTATAGGACTTTCACTGGGAGATAGAGGCAGTTTTGGAGCAATATACAGGATAATTTTATCCCGGAATTCCGTGGAATCCTTATTCACGCGGGAAAAACTCATATTCGGGAAATAGGTCGCGGGTTCAGATATTTATGGGACTTTCAGTGGAAGGTAGAGAAGGTTATGGAGCAGTATATAGGCTACTTTTTGTTCCGGACTTCCCGCGAGATCGAGATTTACACGGGAAAAACTCCCTCCACTCAACTGCTCTGTAGAAGTTGTGAAAAAATTCATTAAACATTTTCGCGCGCCAAAAATACTCGCACAATGCGAATTCTGTGGCATCCTACTAATATTATAAATGTGAAGATTTGTATGTTTGGTCCTCAATCACGAAAAAACGGATGAATGGATTTGGATCAAATTTGGTACACGGATAGTTTATAACCCAGAATAACACAGGACACTTTTTATCCCGGAAATCCCGCGGGATCCGATTTTACGCGGGAAAAACTTCGACGAGTATGGGTATAGCTTCATAACAAACATATTAATATAAAAGTAACAAGGCTGTCTTTCCGAAAATCCCGCGGGATCGGGAGCTTATCCCGAAATTCCTACGGGAGCGAGACCTACGCGGCTGATACTTACGGGTCCCGAAGCGAAGCGAGGGCGGTTCGCTAGTGTAGACTAAGATCATGTGACGGTGACATGGAACACCTTCTTTTGTAAATTTTGTAGATACTACGATCATACAGTAGCATACGTGTATGTTAAAGGTCACCGCTTTCTCGCTTTGCAGCTGACTCTCGTATTAAATTTCAGAGTCTTGAAAACCGCATAATTGACGAATGGAATTTACATTTTTTTATATTAGGAAGCAAAATGATCGGCAACTGTTAAAATACCAAATACTAACACTGTACGTTAGAAGTAAAAATAGCCGCTTAAAAATGATAAGTTATGTCGTATTATCAAATTCCAACAAAGTTGTGGACGTTCAATGACTCTACCACTTCCTTTCTTTCACACAGTGGGATGATAAATACGTTGTCGGGACCGGGTCCGTTTTGTCGCCGTTTTTGTTGTAGCCGATCGTCTCCGCTGTGGTCAGTCTTGGCTTGTCGTTCCCGACAGCGTGCAGTCGACTTCTTCGGAGCTGTGAAAGCGGTCACTGGGGCAGTAACGCGGTGTATGTACTGCTACTGCATTTAGCTACAACGAGTCGTCTCTGCCTCACTTTAGACATACGTAGATGTTATAATTTTTTTTCTGGTGCAGTCAATTATAAATGTAATTTATTTTTACTTTGTCGCCGCTTACCATATTGATCTTCTAGGAATGAAAGACCTAGTAATTCCATTTATGGAATTTCTGGGAACCTAAATCCGGGTCGGTCATTTAATAGAACTTCTGTGAATAAGATTCTTAGTATTTGTATCTTATAAGACTATGCCAATACTACTAGGTAGGTACCTAAACTGCGTTGAAAACTTGCCTTCCAGCATTGATTAGCAAATTTGATAAACATGATATGAACTATGATGATAAAGTCTTGTAACTATGTAGCGATCCGGTACATGTTAAAGGGCACCTAATAGATTTGGTGCAAAACAAATTCATTTGGAAAAAGGTACCGGCGATCGTAAATAATTGCTGACAGCGGCCGCCGGGCCCGCGATAGCGTGCAATAAATTATCAAGTTGGAGTTTAATTCGCGATTTACCGACATAACTGGATCATATTTTAATCTGCGATAAATATTTGCCGGTTAATTTTGTATTTACCAATTAGTCAAGAGCGCTGATCGGACTGTGATAGCGTTTACTGCTGCCGCTTATTAACTTGGTTAAAAGTCAGCCGTAAATTTTTGATATCGGGCGCAAAATTTATTGGTGATGGGACAGATCGGCGGCGCCCATTAGTGTCCCCTGCGGGGTACGAGCCCGCTTCGTATCATGAATCAGCGTAATCACCCCTCCTTCCTCATCACCTTTCTGCTCATTCTATGGCTATAGAGCAATTTGAAGTCAGTCACAGACTGTAACTGTAAGTTACAGTTCACAACTGCATTGCTCTGAAATCTTTCAGGTAGACGCGGCGACTTGAGTTTGCTTCCCAGATCATGTTCACATTGTAGTTGCTTCACGGATTGCATCTGACAAAGGTTTAGGTAGGTATAATGCGATCGAAGTATTTGTTTGATAAACAATTCCCGTCTGAAGAGCAACGGCACGGCGATACATCACGCGGCGCGGCGAATTCGTTCCGTATGCGGCGCGGCCGGCGCGGCGCGACAACAGACTCCATGCATAGTTATACAATGCGAGCGTGCACCAGCCACTGATTTATGTCGCGAGCGATCCAACGAATGCTGAGCGCTCGTAAAACATCTACGAAGATTAAGAAATTCGAAGAGAGCGCTTAAAATGTGTCCTTCCTGTTAACAATCGACTGGTAAGGATACAAAGCTCTCTTCACAGGCCACATCCTCAACACTGTGCTGAATGAATCCATAGCTTCCAAAAATAACAACAATAAAATTAGAGCTCGTAAAGTCTTCACATTATGATAGAAATTATGCTCATAAGTAAGAAGTAAGGTAAAGTAAGGTAAAGCCGGGAGGGAGAGCGGGAAATAACGGATGGTCCACGGTGACAACTCATTTATTAATACAATCAGCCCGAACGCTCCCACGAAATAACCCTGCGAGCACACAGTGGGTCGCGCGGCCCACCGCGGCCGGCGCGGCGTTGACGGCCGCCGCGGGAAGATAAATTACTTACGTTGCCCCTTTTCCTGCTCCGCGCACCAACAAAAATATTATTATACAATACAAATATTTTGACAGATAGAATGTCCGGGTGTGACCTCGCCGCGAGCTAAATGTGTTGTGTGTCGAGATGTAGAGATGTTTACATCGTTCACTGAGCAAAATTGGTATTTTTACAAACTCTTACACACGAACACTCTGGCTCTACTATGTCGTGGGTAGCATGGACAATAGGTATATTAAGACAAACATCTAAAGATCCTTTGATTGGAGGAAATCCTTTATTTGCGCTTTAAATTGTGTGCACCGGCTGAGGGTCATCTGGTGTAATTGGGACCTGGATGGCAAAGTAAGATCTCAATATTCAATGGTATCATGACTTCTTGACCGCCCCCCTCCTCTAAATCCGCCCCTGCCGCGGAAACACAAGCTGTAGAAGTAACTGGCAATTTCGTTCAATATAGTATTTCAAGAACGCACAGTGCATGATTTTTTCTGCCCTTCTTAATACAACAATGTATGTAAATTTTACAGTTAAAGAGCTTCAGAAATTTTTATGCTAATCCTTACTAATATTATAAATGTGAAAGTGTGTTTGTTTGTTTGTTTGTTTGTTTGTTTGTGACGCTTTCACGTCGTAACAAGGCTATTATATGGTAAGGTTTATGTGTGTGGGGATAGTTAGGAGGGTGGAGAGTGACGTAGGCTACTTTTTACCGCGGAAAAACATCCCATTCCCATGGGAAGATCGATGTTTTGTTAGTTGCTAGATATTTATTTTCGGAGTTGTTAATAGATGGCGGTAATAAAATTCATTTGCAAGTTCTGAATTACGCTATCAAATACTACATGTAATTTACTTAAGTCATAGGCAAATGTAATAGGCTACTTAGCTCTGCCTCGAGAACTCCCCGCTCCGGCTGTATTCAGTGTACCGCCCGCCCGCTGGCACTATCCTGTTGACTGATGTCCGCAAGTTGCTCAGCCAACAGGATAGTGCCAGCGGACCAGAGGGACCTTCGAGTCGAGAGCCTGGACGACTTCATCGAGAGATTGGCACGCAACATGTGCGGGCGTGTCGACGCGTCGCGGTTCCCGCATCTGCAGGACCTGGCGCCGCTCCAAGCCCGTCCACCGGACCGCTGGGCCTTCCCGCGCGACTTGCTGGTTGCTGTTGCTGGCGACGGGCCTAGCACTGACTGATACTGGGGCCCAGCCCAAGAACCGGCCCGTTTTAACGGGCCGCGAGAGACACCCCCAAAGGGGAACTAACTGTCCCGAGGGCTCCACACACCTCAGACAGGGTGGAGTGAAGAGAGCGAGTAGTAGGCTACTTTTTAGCCTAAATTCCTACGGGAGCGGGACCTACGCGGCTGTTACCTACGGGTCCCGAAGCGAAGCGCGGGCGGTTCTCTAGTTAAATATAATTTAAGAACTATTTATATTCCTGACAAAGGTATGAGAGGCGAGCAAGCATCACACACTGCACTGACGCGAGGAGATCTAACTTGATGGATTACGGCAAGATCGGGCGATACGCGTCAATCTCGCTATGATTGGCCTAATCCGTCGGAAGTGAGCGCGTGCATATTGTACAGCGACGTCGGGCGGTTGCAGTGCGGCGCGGCGGCGGCGCGGCGGCGGCGCTGCCTCCTGTGAGAGCGTCATAATGTACGTATGTAGCGACAACGCTGCGGCACGCCGGCGGCACGCGTGATGCCTCGGTGAGCACACTGTTAGCTGTTGACTATTTGAAACTGGTTGCTTATTTTTCATTACATTTATGTTATAAACTAGCGTAACCCAGTTTTAGGATACGCTCATCATAATAATTTTTAACTTCTTTTTCTTTTCTATCTCGTAAAAATATTTTGAAAGTATTGGCAAGTGGGGCTATCACTTTGTCAGGAAGAACATAGTATACTAAGAACACCGTGATAACGAAGCAGGCTTAAACCTATTAGAGTACAATATTATGTATTTTACAATTATAATAGTCGACTTCGGTACACAAACACAAAGAATGCAGCTACATTTATTTGACTTAAAAAACAAAAACAGAAAAATAAATGCAGAAGATTTAAATTAGCCCGAGTTTAGAAAAAGCTGTCCAGCGTCTCTTGGTGGTTCCCCGAGGTCGGTGGACAGCGCCGGACGGCGGCCGGCGGGCACCACCCGTCCGGGCCACCCGCCCGGGCCCCTCGTCCGGCCGGCCGCAAGACGTGCTACATAAACTAAATTTAATTAATCCCGGCCCCGATCGACCACAGAACAGCCTGTAATGCACAAACACCTTGATTCCTCGAGCAGTATAACGTTTAGATTTTCCGGAATGTAATGTGTAAGTAATGGCCAAGTGCGAGTCGGACTCGCTCATGAAACGTTATCAAGGTTAAAATATTGAGAGTAGCAAGTAATATTCATGATTATCAATATGATGAAAAAAATTTGAGGTTTTTTAAATGCCCTATCAAAACGCATGTTGACAAAAAGCAGGATAATGTATGGGGCCTTATTTTATTTTTTGTATAAAACGCGCCAAGTGGTTCACAGAATATGTATTACACACGGTGTTACACGCCAGTTATGTCAGTGAGAACTTGGCTTTGACGCGCTACCGCGACTCTAGGTCTACCAGCACGTTTCAACTGTGTAGTCTTAACAGTTTCAGAATAAGGTCACCGAAAATTGGGAAATTCGCTATTAAACATACTAAATAATACACATTCATATTCAATTTGAAAGTAGGAAGGTATTTCAGTAAATGTTTAACAAAAAGTATGCGAAAACTAAAAAGTAACGTGACCGTTGACTAAAGCCACGAGTGTATCGCACGTGACAAAGTGTTGGAGGGAGTGTCAATAACATACATAGTGTGAGCCGTCGAACCCGAAGCGGTATGTCGCAGTCGCAGGCAGCTCTATCGCAGGCAGCTCTGTCGCGGGCAGCTCTGTCGCGCGCCGCTGTCGCGCGTCGCTCGCGGCTCCGTCGAACGACCTTTGACTGCTCGCGGGCCTGGCGGCGCTACCTCACAGGTAACATTTTAACGTTTGACGTCGACAACATTCCGCGCACCCCATACCTTCACATATTTTACGCAGAATACACACACTATTTTCTGCTAAACGAATCTAAAATTCATACCTAGCCAAGCCCCAGGATAATGAATACTGACTACGAAAAATACTTGTTAAGGGCGAATGACTGGGGCTCTATTGGCAAAATAAGGAAAATGATTCCTGTTCATTAGGTATGCGGCTGTGAAATAAAAAAAGAACCATGAATACTTATTAACATTATGCAAAGTGAGAAAATATAAATAGCGCTTGACACAAGTCAGCACGGCAGCGGCGGGCGGAGACGAGAATGGGTCCTCGAATGAGATTTGTTTGCGGCACTGAGTGTACCCCAATTTGCATCGCCCGCACCACCATTTGTAACCATTAGGGCCGGCTGCGACCCCGCGGCCCGATAACAAAAACTCATCGGCAGCGCGCCCGCGACGTGTTTGCTCAACGTTTGTGTCAGTTATTTATTTATTTGGATAGGACGGAGCCGTAATGAACCTTTTTGTTGAGATCAAATATTTAATTATGCTAATTGAACCCGTCCGACTGCAGCAGGAGAAGACCTTGGCGGCCCGCGCCCCCGCGCCCACCTATTGTAACGTCTAACCTTTCATAGCGACGCTGAAAGAATCATAAGAATACTTCATCGGAAAATATCTTAACATGTTGTTTTATGTTATTGTTGTAAAAATCCATTTATTATGTTTTTAAAGTTCAATTGTTTGGAGTATTTGAGGCTTCACTAACCCTGCGGCTAGCGTCTTTTGCTCGATGAGCATCGTGCTCTCATCGAGCACTCGTGCATCTCACTTGATAATAAATGGCGAGGAAAATATATTTACTGCTTAAGTGCACAAAAGTTACAGCATATTTAAGGGAATACCGATGAATTCAATTTACTCCAGACCTTCGCGGCACACAAAGTAAGTTAAGTAACAGACTGGAAAGCTGATGGTGAACATCACACCAGGACAGGGACAGCCTGATGCCTACCACTTTGGTACCAAGTTGTAAAAAACTACCACAGAATAGTGTTGGTGTGTCGGAGATCCGCTTCTCGTCATGATAAAATCTGTCAAGAGCCACAAACTGCGTGCGGCGGTTCCGCTGCTTGCCTCAACTCATATTGTCGACGCACAGCAGATACACCAAGTAGTAGAAATACCGCTTATATGTTAACGCACGACAAACAAGCTGTCGAGTCTTTGATGGTATCTGGACATCGTCCCTTATAGTCATCGAAAACATCACCAAGACCCCGTCACCTCAGATCACCAAGAGCTGTCTCAGAAAGATGGAAAAAGAAGAGAGTGCTGGATGTCAAGTTTCCCGGAAAACATTGTTTGGCGTTTGACTCATGCAAGAACGCGATAGCTTGGCAGGCCTTCACTTCCAGAATTGAGTGGTTATATGGAAATTTATTTCCAAGAGTTGATCAGTACAACAGGGCAGTATTAGTTTTATAATCAGTCTGATAGGCTCTCTCTTTTTGTGAAACGATCTGGAACACTTTCTCGTCTTTTTATTATACAACCCTGTTATTGTTGTTAGAATATAAAAAAACCGTTACGATTATCTCTTTATTTCCGTTGTTTTCTAGAATAAATTGAGACAATAAACCCTTGTCATCCAGCTTTTCATTTCTACCGGGTAGTGGTTCTATGGGGTGGTACATGCGGTATGTTAGTCCGCCGCACGTCGACCGCACTGCGTACAGTTTCTAATTACAGACATATGAACTGTTGACAAGACAAGCCGTGCGGCTTACGGTACAAAGCGAATGATATTATAAATCTCGGGGCTAAACAATATTGCACAGACACAATTGCAGGCTCGGAGTGCTGTTGATGAATGTACTTAGTGGAGAAATCCCGGCTCCGTCCGTCCTCGCTAGGATTAGCTCCACTCTTAAGAGGGATTACATGGATGAAGGCCAGAGTTTATCGAGTTGATTAACTTGCGGTTGATTGTACGCATTGTATAAGTGGCCCTACAGTATCGTTGGAATTCATGAAACTACTAATTATAATTATTACAAGCCACATTCCACCGAAATTAAAGCGATAGGGACTTCAGCCGGTTAGCAAATTACCATACACCATGGCTTTTAACAGACTTCAAACAATTTATTAGCCAAAAATTCCGTTTATCAAATAACTAACTATCAAACAGCTGACAAAAGAATCATTTTTTCTATTTAAAAAGCATCCTTGCTTTGATGTAAGAGTAGTTTTGCCTTTATGATAAATTTTAAACCTTATCGTCGACAGAAATAACCTTGAGAAGGTTTCCGTGTGCTGTAAGTGTAGTCGAGATGTTTCCCATTTTCAGCGCAAACTGAAAGATTTAGGATTTTCATCCATTTCCGGGCGAGCTTATCTCACTTTGTTTCCAGATAGCGGGAAATCGGGTCGCTCCTTACGGCAAACGTGGGAAATAAAAAGGTGTCGCACGGGGAAGTGTCGCGGTGTCGGGCGGAGTGTCGGAGTGTCGTGAGAGCGGTCGCGGAGGGCTCTCCGGCGCTCGTTAAAATAAAGCGGTCGGTGAGGAGTGCGCGGAGACTGCTGTGCACATTACGCCACACGTTGTGCTCTTCACGGTTTAGCTCCGTGTTCCGAAGTATTTCTTCATGTTTTGAAATTACTCGATCGTGGCACCGAATAGTAAAGATTAATGATTTTCACACCGATTTTCAGTATCATTATTTTGACGTTTTGTACGTCCTCTACTACAGTTTAAGTTCAGCGGTTTTATTGTTTTACGCCCACTCTATTACCACCACTTTTATCAAAGCAAAAGTTATACGTATTGAACGAACTCTCACCCTTTCGTGTATTGTATTATGATACAGGCACTCACGAAATTATATATCGCTATCTAATTGTAGTTCATCATTAATTCAACCAATGGTTGCAAGAAATGTAAGATTCACTTATCGAGGAGTAGTGCCCAACTGTCCATATGGTCGTCGCCCGGCGCCGCTCGTGTTACGTTGCGTTCATATTTAATGGGAGACGCCGACAGACTAGTTGCGACGTGCGCATGGATTATTCAGCCATGCGCCTGTCTAGCAATATGCCAGATATCTCCTACATAATATATGCTTCTTGGATGTTATTGACGTGACTACAATAGAAAGATGTAGCATGTACTTACTTAGTAACACTGATTTATTATAGTTTATTTATTCATAAGTAACCTTACACACCCATATATGTAGGTTGTCACTGCCTATACTATTATCTTCGGGACTGAAGATATAAAGATTGCATACAACATACTACACTCAGATTGAGAACGGAAAAAAATCAAAATAATATTATTATGTCTTAAAATTGAACTTTATAATTTGTTTTTAGTTGACATTAATAAAACAATAAGTAAAGAAGTCCCGAGTTACGTACACATTATGTCATACGAAATGAAAGTTACAAAAGTATTTGACTGAGGCCCTGAACAATAAGTTTTCATGTGTAGCATTAGAACAAAAAATATATATGACGGAGGAGGTAGTAAACCTATATGATACTGGTTTGATGGGATTATTGTGATTAAATCGGTACGCGATGATTAGTGACTCTGATAGCTGTCAATAGAATTGGAAAATAATAAAATAAGGAAATGAATGTCTACCGGTGTGATATCTTGTAAAAGCTCCTTCTATGTTGAAATGCCGTGAATATCCAATAGTAATTGATAAGTAACGCGTGAGTCGCGAATGCGAGTGGATCGATCGATAAATCAATATCGTAATATCGTGAAGTAAATCAAACATGTCTCAATACTAAAACAAACCCTAAACCGAGTATTTATACTGAGCCGAAGAGATCATTGAATAAAGCAGTTGTTTACGTGTGATTGGCTCATCCCTGTGTTTCATTTGATATCCTGAGCTCACGTCCTGACATATGAAAGAAGCCCACATTGCTTATTTAGTCAAGAATACCTATCTGGAATGTAAATAGTACGAATGAACGCCCACTCTACTACTGGACCCGATTTCAGATAGTGGGATAAAGAATCCTGAAATTTTTTGTGGATAAGGCTAAGATTGCCATCTGTCATGTCAGCAATTCTCATCACTGGTCCATGGAAATGAGGCTTATGTTTACGAAACATTGAATGAGAAATATTTTGATAAAAAGCGATAGAAATTTAAAAGAGGAAATTACACGTAATAAACCATAATTTTGAAAGTGTGTTTTGAGAAAAGAAATGACAACCTTAGAATTCTGTGTCACACAAACATGACATGTCATACAGTTCAAAATAAGTACCACAAAGAAGATCTCTGCTAACTTGAAATACCAAGGGAGTGAGAGTTTAAGATAAATTGGTTAAAGCAAGTTTTGAATATTGTGGAATACAATAATTTTTGTTTATGAGCATTCTATGTGAGGAAAAAGGAATCTGCAACAATACTTAACACAATCTATTCAGAGAGAGTTGTACTTGGAATTGCAATGCTTAAAGTGTTGTTATACTACGCTTCTGGATATCAGGTGATTTCTGTTTTGTTTTATTCATTGTGTTTGGTATTATTGTTATATTTATTTATAACACTCAAATCACGTAAAACGGATCGCACCTGTAATACGTATTCGCTTCCCTATATATCCCTCTCCTTTCCTCTCATGCGCACGCAAGGGACAGCGAATCTTTGATCACCGCAATTAGTCGCAATTTGAATATGGAAGCGTTGACATCAAAACCGCACCGCGCGCGCATCTCTTATACCGCAAATCAGTTTTCTTTAAGTGTTTTCCCCGTTAATCTACCGCATATTGTGATAAACTTTCCATTTTCTTCGCCTGAACTGTGTTAAGTGAGTTCTGCCGTGATCGGACTACATCTACACCAGCCAGCCACGTGCCGTGCCCGACGAGGTCCCCACCAGGAATATCAAGTAAGTGTGCATGAGTTCCGTTCCTCACATACAGCTGTCTTCATCGTCCTATTCTACTCCAAAACGGCTGTACTCCCGCCACAAAGATACGTACATTACAGGTGCTATCGGTACGTGGTGTTTGAACCGCGAAATATACAGTCCACTTTATTTATCCTCTGGAATTCCACCGGATATCAACCACATCAATTTTGGTCCTTCGAGCCGGATGATATCATATTTTCTAGTCCAGTAGAACTCATCTTAAATCCAGTTCAAATTAGTTATATACCTATATCCGCCATTTTGTGACCGCCGTACTCAGACAATCGTATTTATTTATCGCATACCTATTTATTGTTACATTCGCTTATACTTATTCCGCACACAAATAAATTACGTATTCGTTAGGTATTTAGTTAAGAAATAGTTTGTCAATTTATATTCCCGCATTATTCATATATTATTATATTCCCGCACCCCGCACAGACAGCTATTTCATTATTATATATTATAATCCCCGCATAACTGGTACATAACATACGTATTCATTTGTTATAATCATTGTAAAATAACTTGCAAAAGTCAGTACTTTTCCATTTTAAAGTGTAAAAGAAGGTGTCTTCTAATTCTCCGCGCTCGTATGTTTCACTTCTACCTCCGCATATTTTTATGGGTTATTCCGGTTTGATACTTGAAAATAGATCCCGAGAGTGGATCGATATACTTTTAATTATTTTTTATTCCGGTTTGATACCTAACGAGTAATACCTACGTGGATCATAATATTTTAAATTATTTTCTATTCCGGTCTGGTCCATTGACTATCTGTTATCACATTTTAGTACAGTCAGCAAGAAATATGCATACAGGTTTTATTAGTTGTTTGCAAAATATGTATTATTTATCGTAAGTTCGTTTGTTAAAGAACATTTCAAGATTTAATATTTATTTGTAAATACTGAAAAAATTGTACGTTTGGCAAGCAATGAACAAAACAATTGTTATCGGTTCGGCAAGGGTTTGGAAGAAATTCGAAGTTTTTGTAATATTTTTACCTGTAAAAAATGGGTCGAGATGGGTAGGTCTTCTTAACCACGGTAACCTCATTGATGAGTTTAGTTTGTGATGTTGTGTTCTTACATGATAAATGGGTTTTAACGACAATGACACGGTCTTAGTCTCTATCTTAATTCTGTACTGAGTTGACGAAGTGAAGTAAAGTCAAGGTGAAGTGTTGGTTCTTGATATACTTTTACAATAAATAGATGATCAAAGTGAAGTGAAAACTGTTTATAAAAGTAAGTGTTTATAGATAAGCTATATTAAACTATATACCTATACGTAATGCGATCTTAAACGTTTTATAATGATTATCTTGGAATTTTAAATGTTGTTGGAGATTGAAATATTACAGGTATTCATTTTGTCAAAAACAATGTAAATGTAATTAGTTTCATTTTTATGGTTTTCATTTCGCAAAACTTTACAGAAAAGGTGCAATAAATTGTACTTTAAAAGAGGTATAAATATGTATATAGATTTTGTGCTGTAAATTTACATACGATATTACGAATATTCACCATTTATTTCCTTTTTTTTAGAATGTCTGAAGATCACAGTCTGCCGTCAACTTCATCTAGCCATCCTAATGAGTTAATATACATATATAAATAGAAACGGTGGTGTTGTTTTACTAAAAGCTGGTTATCAGTACACCAAGAAGGTAGAATATAAAAACGGATGGAGTCAGTGGAGATGTGTCAACTGGCGAAAGAAGTGTTTGGGGTCTCTTAACCGTATGATTGTTTTTACTGTGATAATTTGACTTTGATTTTGTTATTTGAATAATTATCTTCAGCCACTTATTTACAAATTGTTTTTTTATAATTAATTAAGATTTTTCCAAATCCAAAGAGCAAATATAACTTAATGTGATTGTGAATACTATGACAATTTTAAATTGTATTTTAAATTTTATTTTCATAATTTCATTAATCTTTAGTCTCTTACAAATTGTTATTTTTATTATTTAGATTTATCCAAATCCAAGGACTAAATATAATTTAACATAACTATGAAAAGATGATTTCAAATAACTTAGGTAGCGTAACATAAGTATGTGATGATTCTTATACGAATAAAAAGTACATATTTTTATTTCATCAACTGTTTTTTGTTTGACTGTACTTACCCATTATAAACAGGAAATGGATCGATCCGGAATGGTCAAATTACAATGGATCTAACCGGACAAAATACCTATCATGGATCTTGTAGTGTGGATCATACCGGAATAACCCATTTTTATCGCCCGCTAGCCCGCTACGCACCGTACCTACGTACCTACTGTACGCAGTGATCGTCTTCGCATAGGGTTGCGCATGATTGCTATTTGTTCACTTCACTCTGTTTATAATTATTTTACATAATTTTGACAAAGTTCTTAGTTTTTTCATACCGCTGTAACTTAATTAAATATGGCTAAAGAAAAGTATTCCGCAAAAAGAGACGTTGAGATTGTCAACATTGATCCCGAATTACGCTTAATCGAAGCAAAACGCGATGCATTCTTTTCCCGTTTACAACGCATTTATAATTTGTCTAGAAATATAATTGATGATGAAACGCAGCTCGAAATATTTTTGAGTAATGTTGTTAATCTAGATAGTTTACGCACCGATTTCGAACGCATTTTAGATCGATATCACGAAATTAATTTAAAACTTAACCCTAATTATACAGTCGATTATCAAACTTGGATTGCTTTTGAGGAAATGTTTTGTCATATTAAACGAGTCCATTCGCAATGCACCGCTGTTCAACCCTGTCAAGAAGTTAAACCGCATTTTTCTAGATCAGTACCTAAACTCCCGCCTATAGAATTGATTTCATTCAATGGTGACGCTCGTAATTGGCCATTATTTCATCAACAATTCAAAAGTATGATTCATGATAATCCAACTTTGACGGATAGCGAAAAGATACTTTATCTTGTAGGTAAACTAACCGACAAGGCATTAAGCGTATGCGCTGGACTACCGCCTACTGCCGAAAACTATTCGGTCATATGGTCAAGCTTAGTTAATAAGTATGACGACCCCCGCTCATTAGCCGTCGCTTATTTAAACCAGTTACTTGATTTTAAACCGCTTCACAGTAACACCGCCGCAGGTCTTGATAATTTTATGAATAATTTCAATTCGTCAGTCGAAGCACTAAAACAACTAAAATTGACCGATTTATCTGATTTCATATTTTTACATCTTGCGCTTCAAAAGTTAGATTTGGACACTATCAAGTTGTTCGAAATTACATACCGCACAGAAAAAATTCCGTCATATAAAAACCTCATAGATTTTGTTCAAGAACAAAATAAGGTATTGGTTCACTCGAACAATTTTAATCAAAACTTTATTTCAAATAAATCGCGTAGCAAAAATTTACCTTCTCTGAAAACTACTAAATCTTTTCTTAACACTGAAAATAATAAATGTTCTTTATGTAAAAATATAAAACATGATCACATGTATCAATGTTCGCATTTTGTAAACATAATGACTCCTTTCGAAAGATACAATTTTATTAAAAATAACAGTTTTTGTAACAATTGTTTAAGTTGTAAACATAAATTTCAAAATTGTTCTTCGCAACGCAGTTGTTCTCATTGTTCGATGAGACACCATACTTTGTTACATTTTGATAATTCCCGCAAAACAAACGCTTCTAATATTAATATTCCCGCAAACTCGTCTTTAACCGCTCCCGCTCGCAATCCGCGTCGCATTGCACGCAGTCCTGTCGACTCATCGCAGTCGCAGGTGTACTCCGCTTCTAACAATTGTAACATGGACCTTATGACGCATTCTAATAAGGTTCCAACTTCCTCGCAAAGTAATAATGCAACTGATAATAATACATCTGTTTGCAATGTTTCCCGTGATCATGAAGATCGCGCGACATTTACTACGTTATTAGGTACCGCAAAAATTAAACTATTTGATTCTTTTAACCGCCCGCATTTTGTTAGATGTTTAATCGATCCCGGTTCTCAAAGCGACTATATTTCCTCTGACTGTTGCAAACGTTTATCCTTGCCGATTTTTAACAGACATCGCTTTGTGGAGGTTCAGGGTATCGGTGGGACATCACAACGAGTTCTCGGTTACACCGACGTCACGTTTACCTCGCGCTTTGACGGCGGCGAGCAATATGCCATCCGCCCCGCAGTTATTGAAAAAATAACAACTTGTTTACCGGACTCGCGCGTTAATATTCGTTCATTACATTTTATTCATAATTTACCGCTCGCGGACGACTCTTTTAATGAGCCCGGACCCATTGATATGCTTCTCGGTGTTAATGTTTATTGTCAAATCTTACGCTCTAATAAAATTAATTGTCGTAAAGGTCATGAAGTACCTGCCGCATTTGAGACATCGTTGGGTTATATTTTGATGGGTGACGCACCTGTTATATCTTCGACGCCTCCTATTCACACTTTCTGTGGAGTTACTCACGAACAGTTAAACCAAACATTAGAAAAGTTTTGGCGTATAGAAGAAGTGCCCTCTAAATCTTTGTCGAGTCCTGAAGATCAGGCCTGTGAGGATATTTATGTTTCCACCACTGTTCGTAAGAGTGACGGCAGTTATTCGGTACACTTACCATTTCAAATTCATCCCGATAAACTTGGGAATTCTTATATCGTTGCAAGAAGAAGGTTTGAGCTTCTTGAACGTAGATTTTTAAAATCTCCCGCTTTACAGATGAATCTATTAATTCCGGTTACTTTCACGCACATCATCCTGTTATACGACCTGACAAAAAATTACGCATCTGCATAGATGGAAGTTCAAAAACAGATACAGGATTTTCTTTAAACGATATTTTATATACCGGTTGTAATCTACAAAACGATATTTTCATTATTCTTTTGAATGTCCGAATTTATAAAATCGCTTTTTTCGCTGATGTTAAACAAATGTACTTGTGTATAGAAGTACATCCGCCGCACCGCAAATACCAGAGAATTTTATATAGATTTAATTCTACTGATCCGCTCGACGTGTTCGAATATAATAGAGTATGTTTTGGTCTCACATGCTCTCCGTTTCTTGCATTAAGGACATTGCGTCGCCTTGCAAGTGACGAGAGAAGTAGGTATCCCCGTGCATCGGACATCGTAGAACGAGACGTGTACATGGATGATCTCGCTTCCTCCACTCCATCACTTGAAGAAGCCGTTGATTCCGCCGACCAGCTTATCAAGCTATTCAAGGCCGGGGGTTTCGAGTTGGTTAAGTGGACAAGTAACAGTCGCGAGTTGTTCGCCCATGTACCGGAATCGCACCGCCATCCCACTGAATCTATTTCTTTCAATGAAGAAAGTAGTTTCAAGATTTTAGGTCTCCGTTGGCTACCGGGTGAAGACCATTTCATTTTTTCTGTTTCTCCGCCGCAGCCTGTAGGCACAAAACGCGCTATACTCTCCGCTACCGCACGTTTGTATGACGTTTTAGGTTTGGTAGGTCCCGTCATTTTGTATTCTAAATTGCTTATCAAGGAGCTTTGGCTACTCAAACTCGATTGGGATGATTCGCCACCACCTAATATTTTGAATTTATGGCATCAATATATTTCTGAACTTCCGCTTTTATCCGCATTAAAATTTCCGCGTCACTTAGGAATTCAGGAGAATTCCAAAGTGTCATTGTTAGCTTTCGCAGACGCTAGTGAAAAGGCGTATGGATGCGTTATATACGCTCATGTCATTAATCCTAACGAACCGCCTGTGGTTCGACTCATCTGCTCCAAATCCAGAGTCTCTAGTGTCAAATTTGTGACCCTGCCGAGACTCGAGCTCTGCGCTTTAGTTTTAGTATGCAATTTGTTGCGTATTGTTTATGACGCATTCGCAAAAAGGTTTCATATAGACAACGTGTACATTTTCTCAGATTCAGAGGTCGCGCTGTGCTGGGTACATTCGTCTCCGCACAGATTTAATGTGTTTGTGGCCAATCGCGTAACGCAGTGTCAGGCAAATTTCAATCCTGAATGTTTCTATCACATTCCAGGATCGCAAAATCCCGCAGACTGCCTGTCACGTGGTTTATTACCGTCCCGCTTACAGAACCATGAACTTTGGTTTCATGGCCCCGCATGGGCTTCCTTGCCTATTGAAAATTGGCCTATTAATAAATTTGTCGCAGGCTCACTGCAACTACCTGAAGAGAAATCTGTCTCACACGTTGCTTGCACCGCACCAGAATCAGTTTTGATTCATTTGGCTTCAAAGTTTTCTTCGTGGACTAAGTTTGTTAGAGCCACGGTGTACGTACTAAAATTTTTAAAATTACTTCCTCGTGGTAATGTTATCACCGCAGAAGATTTAGATCAGGCCGAAATTTATATTATTCGAGCCATACAAAACGCTTTCTTTCATGAAGATATTTCAAATATTAAACGCAATAAATATTGTTCTTCTCCGCTACGCAAATTATCACCATTCATGGATGATAAAAATATTTTAAGAGTTGGTGGTCGTCTACGCCGCTCTTCTTTAGATTATTTTCAAAAACATCCCGCTTTGTTGCCGAAAAAAGGGCACATTATTAATTTAATTATCGATCATTATCATCGCCAGCATTGTCACGCCGGTCCGCAACTATTACTATCCCTTCTAAGACAAAAATTTTGGATTTTCTCCGCACGGAATATTGTCCGTCAACGCATTCATAGATGCATCAGTTGCTTTAAATTAAATCCCAAGGCAACCTTTCCTCTTATGTCGGATTTACCTAAGTGTCGCTTAGAGGAAAGCAAGGCTTTCGCTCACACGGGGATTGATTATGCCGGACCCTTCTACATCACGATGTCTAGGAAACGAGGTGCTCGATACCAAAAGGCATATCTGTGTCTCTTCGTGTGTCTTGTGACGAAAGCAGTTCACTTAGAACTCGCATCTGACCTAAGTTCCGCAACATTTTTGGATGCCTTTAAAAGGTTTTTGTCTAGGCGTGGCCAATGTAAATTTATATACAGCGACAACGGTACTAATTTCGTTTCTTCTAAGGCTTACCTTAAGGAATTACATGATTTCTTACGCACTGACGACTATTATAAAGTATTTAGTACTGAACTCGCTAAAAACCGCATTACCTGGCGCACTAACACACCTGCCGCTCCTTGGCAAGGTGGAATTTGGGAGGCTAATATCCGTTCCGCTAAACTGTTACTATTCAGAGTCATCGGAAAACAACATTTGTCGTATGAAGAACTTCTTACTGTTCTCAACCAAGTTGAGGCGGTTCTTAACAGCCGACCTCTATATGTTTTAAGCTCCGATCCGTCTGAGCCCTCTGCTCTGACTCCCGCACACTTTCTAGGTTCCGCACCGCTTACGTACTTGCCTGCAGCAGATCTCAGTCAAGAACGTACTAGTTTATTATCTAGGTTTTCGTTACTAGATTCAATAGTGCAGTCTTTTTGGAAACGTTTTAAAAACGAATATCTCCACATGTTGCAAACGCGTGAGAAGTGGAACACGCCTTCTAACCCTATCGCTGTAGGAACAGTTGTTCTTTTAAACGTTGATAACGCACCGCCGTTACAATGGCCGTTAGGAATTGTAACAAAATTGTTTCCCGGTAAGGACGGTATCGTTCGTAACGCTGAAATTAAAACTAAAAGTGGTACGTACGAACGACCAGTTATGCGCCTCTGTCCACTACCTATTGAACAATAATAATATTAATTTAACCACACTTTACCATTATTTATTTATTATTTTATTTATCGCTTATACATATACGCATCTCTCTCTTATTTATATTATGTTATTATTTCCGCAATTAGAATTTAAATTCCGCATCACTCGCATCAGCCTCATTTTTTTTCTTTGAAGGGAATCCTTCAAGGCCGGGGGAGTGTTTGGTATTATTGTTATATTTATTTATAACACTCAAATCACGTAAAACGGATCGCACCTGTAATACGTATTCGCTTCCCTATATATCCCTCTCCTTTCCTCTCATGCGCACGCAAGGGACAGCGAATCTTTGATCACCGCAATTAGTCGCAATTTGAATATGGAAGCGTTGACATCAAAACCGCACCGCGCGCGCATCTCTTATACCGCAAATCAGTTTTCTTTAAGTGTTTTCCCCGTTAATCTACCGCATATTGTGATAAACTTTCCATTTTCTTCGCCTGAACTGTGTTAAGTGAGTTCTGCCGTGATCGGACTACATCTACACCAGCCAGCCACGTGCCGTGCCCGACGAGGTCCCCACCAGGAATATCAAGTAAGTGTGCATGAGTTCCGTTCCTCACATACAGCTGTCTTCATCGTCCTATTCTACTCCAAAACGGCTGTACTCCCGCCACAAAGATACGTACATTACAGGTGCTATCGGTACGTGGTGTTTGAACCGCGAAATATACAGTCCACTTTATTTATCCTCTGGAATTCCACCGGATATCAACCACATTGGGTAATTGAGAACTTTTACTGAGGTTGGTTATTGATCTGAATACTCGAGAGGTCTGGTTAAGAGGCAATAATCAACAGTAAGAATACCTCAATATAATGTTTCTAGGACAAAAATTTAATGAATTAAAGGTTTTAAAAGTTTGTCAGAAATAGTTATGGCAGATCTAAAAAATAGTAACTAGGTATGTGTTATTTGAGTATTGAATTACGTTGCTCAATTAATGAATCATAAAACAATATTTGATGGCGCAATGGTAAACACGCCGGATCACTGTTATGAAGGTCCTGGGTTCGATTCCCAGCGAGCCGGCAATTTGGATGATGAATTTGAATTTCCGTTCTTGGTCTGGGTGAGACTGTCCTTGTCTTGTGTGTTAGTTTTTGAGTTGTTTGTAGATATGACATAGAATGGAATTAATTAATGAAAGGAGAATTTTGCCAGAAACTAAATTGTCAATAATGAGATTTTGAAGTTTCTTATTCAGTTGTAAATGTAACAAAAGATAAAGTTATTAACTTTTTGATACCAGTGTGGTCATGGGGTAGCAGGAGCTTTACATCACTCATCTGTGGTACACATGGGGTTTTACTATACGAGTAAAAAGATGATCACAAAATAAATTTCTGAGTGAATTCCATCTTTTAAAAAAAAGGCGATTATATTATGGAATTATTTTGATGTGGACTACCTGAGTCAATAAAATGTACCGCTTTCTTAACACCTGGGCGACAATTTTAAGTATGGTCTATGCCTGATTAACGATTATAATGATTAACGCCAACAACTATTAACGCGTGGGGATGTACCGATGACAGCGTTGGTGACTTACCGTTGGCAACTGCCATCTACACAATCCTGTGTTTCACTGACGAGCCTATGTGTCACTGACTAGCCTGTGTGCCAAATCTATTGATAGGCCTTTGTGGCATGACCATTGAAAGGCCTATGTGGCATAACTCTTCAGACGCCTGTGTGGCATACCTGAACACCAACGCCTGCGTCATGTAAAGCCTAGGTGGCAAATATATTCAGACGCTTGTGTGGCATACCTATACAGCAAATAATATACAGTCAGAGGCCTTCGTGGTATGTTTCTTCAAGTTTCTGTGTGGCAGTATTAACAGACTTTACATGTTGTGATAGTAAGTTGTGTGAGCACGTTAATTTGTCCAAAAGATTATCCGTATGTAATTCAAAGTTATGTGATCAGTAAGGTTTGTGATTGATTTGATTGACGAGGTCGTGTGTGGATGTAAGACAGCCGTAACTGTGAACGTTGATTATTATTTAGTAGGTCAGGAAGGACCGAGCGTGGAGAGATACTCGCGTATGTGTTTGGTTGTTTCAGGTAATCTTCAATGCCTCATACGTGTTGCCGCTGGTAGAGCGTGCTTGAGAATGGATCGCGGGAAGATGCTGAAACGAATACGGTTCTTTGGCGATGACGCGGTGATTCGATGTTATACGGTGACGTCTTACCGAGTAAAAGTTAAAACAAATCGCGCAAATAATAAATTGGTAATTATGTTCTAAATAAGTGTTGTTATGTTATGGAGTTTCTTCTCACTCGCTTCTTCTCCATAGCGACACTAGCGAAGCGAGTGGTAGTTTACGGTAGTCAGGGTTAAAAAATGCAAACAAAGTTTTTGAAATCCACTCGCAGCAGTAGCAGCAATAGTCATTTTTGATGTTAAAGATTTTGAGTTTTGTTTTGGGTTGAACTAATTGAAAATTGCGGGTCGAGTAATTGAGATGGTAATATTAACGGGGCGGAGCATCACCCGAGGACGGGCGATGAGTCAGCGATGGCCGTGACGGAGGAGGTAGTAAACCTATATGATACTGGTTTGATGGGATTATTGTGATTAAATCGGTACGCGATGATTAGTGACTCTGATAGCTGTCAATAGAATTGGAAAATAATAAAATAAGGAAATGAATGTCTACCGGTGTGATATCTTGTAAAAGCTCCTTCTATGTTGAAATGCCGTGAATATCCAATAGTAATTGATAAGTAACGCGTGAGTCGCGAATGCGAGTGGATCGATCGATAAATCAATATCGTAATATCGTGAAGTAAATCAAACATGTCTCAATACTAAAACAAACCCTAAACCGAGTATTTATACTGAGCCGAAGAGATCATTGAATAAAGCAGTTGTTTACGTGTGATTGGCTCATCCCTGTGTTTCATTTGATATCCTGAGCTCACGTCCTGACATATGAAAGAAGCCCACATTGCTTATTTAGTCAAGAATACCTATCTGGAATGTAAATAGTACGAATGAACGCCCACTCTACTACTGGACCCGATTTATATGTTTTAGTTATCATCGATTAGAAAAGTTAAATGATATTGAGTGAAATCCTTGTAAGCATAGATAACCACATCACAATATAACTATAAATCGTAATGGTGAAATATTGTGAAGGTTGAATCGGAAACATAATTTTTACGGCAAGCGATTGATAACAAAAGTAAACTTCATCGTTGTAAATCGAACGTATTGAATTATTCAGAAGCAGTGGTGGCGGTGTCGAGTGGTCGCCGCAGGCCGCGTCCCACACTCTAACCGACTTCAAGTGTCGTTCGAAACGTTAAATACAATGTTTCACCAAAGTAATCTAATCTGATTTAACACTAAGATTAGAGATACATAACATTATTCGTCTTATTTTGAGTATGAGTAAATAATATTATTAACATCGACTTCTACGTCACAAAGGAATGTCACGTCAAAACCTAAATCACACTGTCAGAGTTTTTTTAATAAACAATCGGAACACAGTCCCGCCCCAGGCACGTCACCCAGCCGGATGACCCCCTTCGCTAAACGAGTGACCCCACGTGACCTGAACACGCAATAAACTCCTGATTCTGATTGTTGTTATATAACGTAAGGTAGCATTGACGAATACTCTTAGATAATCGTCTGGATAATTGTCTTTATCATATCTGATTAACGATTTAAAAATAGCGATTCAGCAGAAAAATCAATTGCGATGTTTTACACGACTTTGTATGCAAAATTAATATAATAATAAAAATTAACACGTTCGCTGCGTTACGAGATCTATCAGATCTCTTACAGGTTTTCGGAACTGTGCGTCGACTAAAATCGTGTTCTTTCACTCCGTGCGGGTGGCTCTAACTTGTAAAGTTCTTTAAGTATGAGAAAGACAAATATACATATTTGCTTCCTACTTAATGGTGAATTCCAGGACATAAAAAAAAGAATAAGAGATGGTTTAGGTCCCTAACGCACAGTATTATAATTATTTTAATTCCTTGCGTTACGAGGCATGTTGATACTCGTAAAATCGTAAGCCTCGTAGACGCAAGAGAGGGAAGGTGGGCGGCGCGGGCGCTGCGTGACTCGATTTAGTGTTGTCCTAGTATCGATGTGAGAGGTCGCGCGCATGTTTCGCAAATAACGTTACGTGTTTGTATTTGCTGTATTTTTTATTTTAAGCGACTGAAAGGTCTTAATTATTTCTCTTGCGGTAGTATACTTAAATTCAAAAACAACATTACATTCACTGACATTACTTTTTAAAATAGAAAGTGATTTCACCGGCGAAGAAGCTAATGAATTGGTTGATTTTATTGGTATATTACGAAAATGATTTTCAAAAACGCTTGCTACTTCTGTGTCGGAAGTGATTTTATTTTCATTATCTAATATTTCATAGCTGAAATCGCGAGACTCGGCGTTACTTGTCTCACTGCTGATAATCCTCCAAGTAGCTTGTATTTTATTTTCTGAATTAACAATTTTATCCTTTATGTACATTGACTTCACCTAAATACAAACGAGTTTAAAAATGTTGGCATAATTTTTTACGTGGTTTTGGAAGCTTGGAGAAAAATTATATTGTCTTTCGCCATAGAAAATACCTACAGTAGCCCAATCACTGAATTTACAATTCTTGTTTTTATTTATGTACCTACACTTAAATATTCGATTAAATTCGTCGTTGATATTTTTATGTAATTTATTATAAAGATTAATAGGATCATTATGTTCAATAGTAGCCGGTTTAGTCATTTTAGAGTAAATGTTATCTTTAAAAATTGACAATTTATGTTTTGTTATAGGCCTACATTTAATTAAATGCTTTTTGTTTGCGACCATAGTTTATAAATAAACTTTAATAAAACTTTTTCAATCGACAACTGAGATATTATTTTATTCCCATCACTATTTACTACACATATTGAACTATCTTCGGTTGCGGTACGAGATACAATCGATACCTAATTTTATTTTATTATTTGTAGTTTATTCGTATGTCATAACTGCGTCCGCAGCTAGCAAAATATACAGCAATAGGTTATTTTTGACCCATAAAAATTTCAAAAATATATCATTGGTTTTTTGGAAGATATAAATTATTTTCAAAACTGTATTTTTAGGAGACTGATTAGGTCTCTAACGCACCACAGGCCAGGTTAGTTAGGAGATCTTTTAGGTCTCCAAAGCTACTAGCGGAAAGTTCTTTGAAAATGAAGACACAGCGAACGTGTTAAAATGTGGTGTCGTGGGACACCAGGTAGGAACGAAGTTCCTTCGGCTAATGTAGAATTGACACAATTTGCAAAAAAAATCGAGCTCAATTTTATGTAGGTTTTCTTGATTTTTCTCTTAAAGTTTGCTGATTAGTTTTTATTTAAGTACAGGAAAGTATTTAGAAAATTCAGTATTTTAGGAAATAATAAATTACGTAAAATAATAATGTTAGGGCACAGTAACAAATGCCTCTTAAAACTGTCTCAAGGAAATAACGCTTTTATACTAGGTACGCACTACTACTAGTACTAGGTAACTAGGTAAGGTAGGTACTAGGTAACGCGTATTTTCTTACGGTTTTACTATCACATATTTTTCAGTTCGGTCGCACAGCAAAATCCCTATCTCCTCCAAGCCTGCCGTAAGGAACTTCGTTCCAATAATAACAACGCTTCACACTCATAGCCCCACACTATGATTGCCTGTGTCGTGGGTGCCATGGAAAACACACAAGACAAGGACACACACCCAGACCGAAAACGGCAATTCAAATTCATCATTCAAATTTCCGCCTCGCTGGGAATCGAACCCAGGACCCTCGGAACAGCGATCCGGCGTGTTAACCATTGCACCATCCGGGTCGTCAATTAATTAATGTAGGCTTGTTTAAGTCAAATAGTTTTAAGTAGGTAGGTAGCTAACCGTTTTTAGCCTATTTAGTATAGGTACACTTCGTCATCTTTTGTCTTTAGGCCGATTATTCAGACCCAAAGACACGACATGTTCTCCAATATAATGCAAGAGTTCAATTTATTTACTTTATTGATTTATAGGTATATATATTTTACATAGGTATATATGGAAAGCAGAACAACTTAGAGTATGCAAAGGTATTAGTAATTTCGCGAAGCTCAGAATTCACAAGAATCCCCGCGCGGCGCGGGGCAGGTGAATATGGCGGCAGATTATCCTGACACCCCGAACAAAGTTCCACTTACTTAATTAATATTTTGAAAGGAGAATTTCATTCACCATCGTATTGACGCCCAATGCACGGAGTGCTTTTGAAAAATGATGATGAAGTACAATACTGGACAAGCAATTACCATTGTTCCGGGAGATATGATATTGACATACCTACTCGTATAGATGAACGATACTTCGACCCAATGTGCATCACTTACTGCACATGTCTTTTTCTATAAGGAGTGTGGGAACCTTCGTCCCACTAACTAGACATACGAAAAGGATAGTTTACAATTTTTAACTCTATTGATGTAGCTTCGCGCTAACAGCCAAGAAGGTGTAGAACATACATAGGTACATTGTTTTCTATTCCAACTATCACGAAGCGACACGGACCACAGAAACTTGCAATAATTAGCTTGACGTCCATAAATCGAATGAATGCAATCTGTGGACGCTGTCATGTGGTCATCATTTAGTAATGTTACAGGTGTTAAATTATGATGGACTTTCACACCACGGTTAAGTGTCAACCATGGACATCGCTTACACTAAACACTTCACGGCCAAGGCGGCAAGACGGCATGCGTTGCGATATCCCTTTCGTCACCTTTCTGGGAGCTGAAGGTAGTTCTACTTCTACAATGATTTACCTGATAATGTTTACAACTACACCTCAGCAAGGGAGCGTGTAAGACAAGTAAGTCGAATTTACAAAATTCTTCTGTACAGTTTGTAGAACATTAGGACTGTAAGTGCTGTAGTGACGACTTCAACGAGAATAAAATTGTTACAATTAAAATTATACATACATCGGCAACAGCATATACAATTTTCCCTTTCATGATAAAATTATTATTTTGTTTTATATTCGTACCGATGATTTGAAATATTAGAACTTCAAAAGAAATAATTGTTTCTGAATTAAGTTAAAGCGTTCATGTTATTTTGGCGAGCTGTAATTCCGACGAATTTAATAATTCATTAGTTTTATTCCATTTATTCTAAGTACTGAACGGAGCGCCTCGATAAAACATGCCCTGTTTATCTAAATTGATTACAAGTTTGTTGTTGAATCTGTAACTTCTAAGAACGGAGAGCTGTATAAACACGTCCTAACACCGAGCTATAAATAGGGGAAAATTGTTTTCAAGAAAATGTGTAGCGCCAGCGAGCGGCAAGTGCCAAGCGTACGGCGTCAAGCGACGAGATTAAACCATCTTGTCTTGAAATTGGAAAGTGTTTGCGAGTGAGCAGTGAGGAGTGAGCAGTGAGCAGTGAGGAGTGCGAGGACCGTTATTCATGATGCATGCCGCGGCCCCGTCAGCGAGGGAACGATTACGAACTAAATCTTGTGCAATAGTATATGAAGTTTTCGCCTTGCTTTTGATACAAGTTATAATGTACTGCACTATTGAGCTCAGTTTTCAAATTTAATAATATCATTTGAAAATTGAAATATTCAGAAACCAGAGTGAATTCTTCAACCTTCTTTAGACGGGCAAATAGGACGTCCCGCCAGATGAAAAGTGGTCACCGTCGCCCATGGGCAAGTGCAGCACTCGAGGAGCTGTAGGTACGTGCGTTGCCAGTCTTGAAGGAAATTGATTACACTCCTTTTAAAAAACGCCATAAGTATCAGAGCGCTTGGGGATAGCTATGTTTTTAGGGTTCCGCACCCAAAGGGTAAAACGGGACCCTATTACTGAGACTTCGCTGTCCGTCCGTCCGTCCGTCTCTCATGAACCGTAATAGTTACACAGTTGAAATTTTCACATATGATGTATTTCTGTTGCCGCTACAACAACAAATACTAAAACACTGAATAAAATAAATATTTAAGTCGAAATATGTCTTCAACGCTTTAGCGATAAATTAGTTACCTTTCGGTCCAAGAGATGGCGTTGCTTGTGGCTACAAAAAACTAAAGTACCTAAATATTTAAGTGAGGCTTTCATACAACAGACCAGATTTTTTTTTGGCGTTTTTATACATAATGGTACGGAACCCTTCGTGCGCGAGTCCAACTCGCACTTGGCCGATTTTTTTTTCAAGTTATTTACACGATACCAAAACGGTAACTAATAATTTTAAAATTTTTGTCAGTCTATCCGTCTTTCTCTTTATTCGGGCTAACCTCCGGAACGGCTAAACCAATTTTTGTAGGACTTTCATTTAAAGATAAAAGAGGCTGTGGAGTAACATACAAGCTCCTTTTTATCACGGAATTCTGACGCGATTGGGATTTACGCTGGAAAATCTCCGTAGTCTACGACGTAGCGGGAACAGCTCCTATCTTAGAAATTTCCACCAAGCTTCACATCTATCGCAGTGTTAATATATGAACGTGTCAAATACTTTTTGCGAAACCTCATTATCTTTGCGAATAAATATTCAAATGTTAGTGAAATTAACAATTTTATCTACAGTAATTGACAAAAAACGTGAAATACTTTTCGGAAGCAAAGGTATCCAAAATTAGTTGTAAAATCCACCTTTCTTAAAGCAAAGATAAATTTGTTGTTTCAGAACTTAGTGTACTTACAGAAAAATATTACACATTGTCTCAATTCATTCACAGTTATAATTAATGTCCAGGCGCCGTACGCGGAGTGTCGCCGTCGACCGGAGAGTAATGAGCTAATAATAATGAAATATTTTTTCAATTTCCTCCGTTGGGTCAGGAAGTGAGCGCAATATGCAATTTAAGCACCGCATTCAGAGATAAAGCCGAAGCCGATGAGGAGTGCTGAGTGCGGCCGGCGTCGCCACAATTATTGTTGGTATGAATTAGCTGCCGCGCGGTGGGGCGGTCGGGCCGTACCACAGCCCTCCACTGTACAGTGTGTACAGCCAGCGGAATTACTGGAATTATTTGTGTGTGTGCGGAACAGTATGCGATGACCACTTCTGTATTTTGTTCTATATTTAATTATCAAGTGATCTCTCAGTTTATTTAATCAAATTATTTATAAATTTGCTTTAAATATATACGAAATACAATGAGATATATCAAGTGTTTTACCAATAAAAAACAGCATTCAATTAGTTAGGTTTCAGTTTGTGATTTAGATGATTAAATAATAATATCCTTAATTAAACATTTGAAAGATTTTCAAGTGCCTGTGATTAGCGTACTTTTTATGTCAGTCGAAAAAAACTCAACTCATTTAAAATTCCAAATGAACTTTTTTAAATTCAATCCGTGAATATAAAAAAATATTATATACGAGTATTTCATTCAAAAAATTATTGAAATTCGTGGTGGTTGGAGGCACCGTGTACGCGGTAATATATTTAGTTACACGGTAATCGGGTTCAACTGGTGCTAATGTTGTTTACTCATTACCCGGCGCGGCGGTGCGGGCGGCGCGGAATATTGCTAATACCGGTCGGAGCCGGCACTCCGTATTCAATCTCCTAATACACGGCGGCTTCGACGGCGCGAGCGTATGTCGAGCCAGATATTAGGACGCTACGTAATATTACACTCTCCCGGCTAATAGACGGTAATTGAATAGAGAGCTCAAGCGAGCTTACACAGCGCGAGCTTTGTCTAACAATACAAGTGCTTTTAGGTTTGAGCAACATATTGTAGGAGAAGATTACTTTCTGAGCTTCATGAATATGATAAATAAACAAAAGGTGTCAGGCGTCCGTTGGTCCGCGGTTGGCTTTGGTGCATGCGACGCATTATCTTTTAAACGACCGCGTTAACGTTCGCTACGTGACGCCGCCCGCGCGTCCGTGTCGGTCATACGAGAATATTTGTCAAAATAACAAATAGCACGTATTCAGTTTACAGTATTTTTCAACAAAAGCACCGTACCATTACCGTAGTACACACATCTATACAATGAAGCCTTTTGTAACTGAAAAAGCGATTTGAGGCTTTGATTGCCATAAATGTATTTGATTGCTATAGTGATAGTACCTATGTATAATAATACAATTAATAAAGATTAACACGCTAATAATAGTGCCCTAGGAAGTACCAGTATCGCAGATCGCATAGACAGCACAAATGACACATCACTAACACCCACGACCCGAGAACATAGGTCTGTCTCGTAAATATCTGGCCCGGCCGGCAGTCGGCCGGCAGTCGGCCGGGACCGCTCACAGGCAGAGCCACCAACGAGGCTAGCAGGCCGTGAATAATGCAGCCTAATAAATACAAGGTCGCCTGGAAACAAGTGGTTTCTGTCTAGTAAGCTAAAAGATTATTCTGTTACTGATCTTAATCTTCTTTTGTCACATTTTCTCTCTCCGGAACTTTAGTAGCAGAAAGTATTATGCCCAGCTGTCGACATAGGTACAAATAATGGATGGATGATCCTGTAGGTGTTTCGTCAATTATTCTATTTGGAAAACTAGTGTCTACTTGATTTGGGAAACAAGTGAGTACAACAAGTGAAACAATTAGGTACTTAGATACTTAGAGTCCTGAGAGCGAGGAAAGGGGGATGGCAGCGCAGGGGGGGGGATAAGTCGACAATGTAATAAATGTTGAGCTTCTTAAGCATTTTAAATGAGATTCCGTGAGTCTCGCGGCTTGCGGCGAGGGCTGCCAGCGGGCGGATAAACTGCATCGGTAATTAACTACGGTGGGGCTGCTTCATTTATTATAACAAAAAGTGTTGCATTTGTTTCTTTCGCCTTTTGACATGACTTCTTGTGCTATAATGACTTCTGGTGATTTAGCTAAGCTAAGCTACAACCCACTAATGCCCCACTACTGAGCACGGGTCTCTCCTCATTACTGAGGAGGCTTAGAGCATACTCCACCACGCTGCTCCAATGCGGATTGGTGGAGGAGTTAGTGGCCAACCCAGTGTCGAAAGTTTTCAAGCAGCCCGAAGGCCTCCAACATGGCTTAACGACTGCTATCAATCGATAACAACCGGGACCGAAGGCTTTACGTGCCCTCCGAAGCACGGAAGCGCTCAAGAAATTTTTGCCACTAGCGGTCTGGTGATTTATTATATTATTAATTAACAATACATTATTTTAATACAAGTTGCACAGTAAATATTATTAATCTTTTGTTGAGTGTTAATTTATTCATGCCATTGTTTTAATTGGTAATTAAACCTTAAATAAACATGAGGTCGGCTGGGTTATGGGCGGGAGTTTTCGATAGCTTTTCCACTCGACAGTACCTTTTTTTTTTTTTTTTTTTTTTTTTTCGAGGGGGAAACCTTCAAAAGGTACCCGGTGCCGTGGGAGCGACACAGGGTTATGTGGGATTTTTACCCACTAAGACCCCCCCGGTGGCCTACCTCAGCGCTTGTGGAGAACTCCGGGATCTCCAAAGGAACACAACCGGAGTCCTCCGAGCGCGGCGCCCTTGGGGCTCTGCCCGCGAGAGACAAAATGCCCCATCGCTAGCCTTCCGTACAACGGTGTGCGGCCACACATACCGTCGTCCTTCCCGGGGTTGCTGATGGACGGTTCGAGCTCCCACTCTAGCCGCCCGCAACCCCTAAAACCCCCTTTTAGTCGCCTCTTACGACAGGCAGGGGATACCGAAGCTCGTATTCTGGTCCCGAGCTACAGGGACAACTCGACAGTACCTACAACCACAAATCACCGAGGGTACAGAAGGTACACCCATACATAGGCTCTTTGAGCTAAAGCAAATACTTATAAGAAGAAAATGTCATTAAAGCTGTCATTATCTGAAAATGTTGATTAAAGTAAACAAAATAAGAATACAAGGCCTATATTTATGTGAACGTTGTTGAAGACTTCGTTAGCGTAGTTTAAATTTGACATGACATCACTTTACGACGTACAGAGCAGTGTCGTTGCACAGCTTGCACAACAACTGCGTCGCACAATAAACGTCGTAAAATGCGCTTCGGCGACGGGCGGCAATCTCGTCCGATATGTTCAATTGCAGTAGATCGCACCGAATTCTCGTGTCCATAAGCAATGTGTCTCCAGCGCAATGCATCTAGTTTAACTTCTATGTTGTCAGTGTTTATACAACGAGTTACACTGGGCCTCGCTCGCGGGCAGTTGGCGTATTGCGGTGATTAATGCGCAAATGAATTAAAGACACCCTGAGCTCAATATTTTCTGACAGTGATAAAAAGTGCATTCATTGAAGCTTTCCCCCCGCGACTTCGCTTGCGTCGAAACGTTATGGTAATTAACAACTTTCAGTTATAGCATCGAACAGGAAAATCTTCGACCAACACAATTTAATACGAAATGGCAGGTCTGGCTGAAGTCTGAAAAGGTAAATTTGTAGTGGATAGATTTAAACTGACAAGAAATAACAAATTGAGGATAAGGTGTAAACATATAGTACGTAGTGAGGGCTCGCGTTAAACATAAAATATGTTCGCCATTAGAAGGAACCGCGGCGGACGGCAGGCGCGGTCGCTCGCGGTGGCCCCGTCACCCGCTGAATTTCATTCTACAAGTGAGAGAAATATTTCACCTCCATTCCTGAAATATTGCCGGAATTTTCCTACAGAATTTATTCCCCCTGCCTCCGTCGGGACGTGAATCCGGAATTTCCCTACGTCTTCTGTAGCTAGAGATCACGGATTAAGCTTATTCTATTCAAATACTCGGGAAGCGTAGCTCGGGTCACAGTTAGCAGTAAAATTTTATTGGCTGAATCTTTTTAAATTCAAATTCAAATATTTATTTCTTCGAAGTAGGTTTTTACAAACGCATTTCGAAAGTCAAGTTACGCCATCGCTTCAACAAATCCCTACGGTGAATGGACTTGGAAGAAGAAGCGGCAAGAAACTTCCAAGGAGTCTTTTTTTTCTCTTTCTCCACTCACAGTACAGGTTGCACTTAGTACTAATTACGGCTAAACTTAAAGAAAAACTTATTCTAGTCTAAGCGGAACTGGTCGCGGCATTATCACTCCCAGGCACCCTTATCATTAACATAGTCATCTATACCATAATATCCTTTACTAACAAGTAGTGATTTTACACGTCGCTTAAACATTCCAATTGGTAAATCACGTATCGTCTTGGGTAACTTATTGTAAAATTGAACACCAAGCCCCATAAAAGATCGTTGCACCTTACGTAGGCGAAATGCAGGCGTGACTAAATTATGTCTATTTCTTGTAAGGTGATTGTGTGTATCACTATTCATTTTGAACATACCCAAATTTTTTCTTATGAATATTAAGTTACTATAGATGTATTGAGAGGCTACTGTTAAAATACCTATTTCTTTGAACTTTTCACGCAAAGAATCGCGCGTCTTTAATCTATAGATAGCCCTAACAGCTCGTTTTTGCAGCACAAATATGGCATCTATGTCAGCTGCTTTGCCCCATAATAAAATGCCATAAGACAAAAGGCTATGAAAGTAGGCAAAGTAGACGAGTCTAGCAGTTTCAACGTCGGCAAATTGCCTTATCTTTCTAATTGCGTATACCGCTCTACTTAATTTAGATGCTAGTGCCGATATATGAAAGCCCCACTGAAGTTTGGAGTCCAAAGTGACTCCCAGAAAAACTGAGGTCTGTTCCATAATTAAAGTTTCGTTATTTAATTTGAGAATTTTGTCTATTTTTTGTACATTTGGAAGCATAAATTCTACGCACTTGGTTTTTTTAGTATTTAAAAGTAGATTATTTGCAGTAAACCAATGAGATACGCGAGACAGAGCACTGTTTACGTCGTCATAATTTGATTTATTTCTATTCGTCTTAAATACTAGTGATGTATCATCAGCAAACAGCACAATATCCGCATATTTTTTAATATAATACGGCAAATCGTTTATATAAACAAGAAAAAGAAAAGGCCCTAGAATTGAGCCTTGAGGAACACCCAGAACGCATTTTGACCCCGTAGATTGGGAATCGTTAACGCTAACACATTGACGTCTATCCCTTAAATACGATGCAATCAAGTTAAGTGAAGTATTCCTGATGCCATAGTGTTTAAGCTTTAATAGTAGGGTTTCGTGCTCTACACAATCAAACGCTTTAGACAAATCACAAAACACACTTATGGCGTTCGTTTAAGATTGCAAACAATGCAACCTAAACCTCTAATATTGCTTGCAGCTGTTTAATAATAATGCACACTCTAGAGATGATCAATTTGGTCGGCACTCTTTAGAACGTCGCTTGAAGGTGTTTGATATGCCTTAAATCGAAACACGTATCTTGCATTAGCTCTCCAGCAATACGCAAAGCTGCACTCACAGGTCGTTGGTTGGTTACGATTGACAAAAGGTTGAGAAAGATAGCAACAATATATTCCGTTTTAAGTTTCCTGTTTATACGCTCTCAAACGCTTTTATAGTTTATGGATCTTTTTATAATTCTCATGTCTACACATTGAATACTCTATTCTAGAAGCGGCTTGCAGCGGATCAGGCCAGCACTAAAACGGGAATCATTGAAAATGCATCCTCAATGCGACGAACATTTGCATACCGCGAATTCAGCGGATTATACGCTTCTAGATACAGAAGCAACATTTGAAAGAAATTTTCGATTCAGCAGTAAATCGTCACAACTCAAACTCCGTTTAAGCTATTTTGAGTATTATTTTCATGAGGCTACAGTTCAGCGTGGGCTGGCATTAGAAGTGAAATAAAGAAATGTATTAAAATAAAGCCGTGAGTCGTCGCTGGCACTTAAGCGCGCTGCTTGCATTCGAGTGAATTATTCGCGATGGCAGCCGCACTAATGCGGCGCAGTAAATATTGCACGCGTTTGACGGCCCCACCACGCACCGCCGCACATCGACGGCTATCTGCGAATCTTTACTTGCAGCAGTCTTAATGTTTTTAGAATACGTCTTAACAGAGCTTTGTTATTTCATCATAATATTAAGTTTTCTTGAAAGTTTAAAACTAGTAAATTTTATTAATTTTAAAATCCATTGAAATCACTCAATGTGAAACTGAAGAATTAAAATGAGTGAGAACATTCGAATTTAAATCCAGGCTTTAACGTCATGTTTTACACCTTTTATAAAAGCGTTCCGGGAATACCCCAAAAGTTATTTCGCGGGTAAAATGAAAATCGGACCGCGATAATCTCTATCCATCATTGGCGATTTGCTTTGAGCTTGTTTGTCTAGACGACATCGAACGGTTTAGGTCATAATATTGCGCTAGTGCCTAGGTATACGACATCATATAACTTGAAGAATAAGTATTAGACACTATAACATACTTTTTAACTGTAACGGGTACTCACGATATTTATTATTGACACCGTTACAGTTAAAATGTTTAGTGTCCGCGATGATAAAAGTTTAAAATCTTATATAACATACTTTATCAAACATGAACAGCTACCTTGCTCTGCCCTGTTTGTTCCGTCTAGATTTTCAAGTCCAGACGAGCCGTAATTATCTAACATGCAGCCGATACGGCACACCGCTCGTTATGACCACTCTCAAAATAATATTTTTTATTAGCAGCTCAGAGCTGTCCTCTGGCCCTAAGTCACCAAGAAAAATAATAAACGCGTGATTTGAAAATGAATCCAGCAAGTTCTAGATTTTATAGACACAAATACACAAAAGTTATAGAAATAAACATAGTTACAGTCAACCGCTATTCTCTCTGGTCCTTCTCGTTAACAGTCGAGAATGGCTCGAATTTAAACATTAAAACCATAAAGAGGTACCAAATCTCACCCGTCCTTTTACTTTTCTAATTTAAAAAACCTGACCGTCGAGGATTACGGCTCCGAACTGATGCCGCAGTCATTTCCTCTGTATTTTTAACAAGGTCATCGGGAACCTAAACCAATTAATTTAGTCCGAAAAAGACAACCTTTTTTCCGATCGGTGACCGAGGCACCGAGGCCGGGCAAAGGTACGATGGTTTGAATTAATTAAATCCTTGATTACCCGTTTTTCCAATCGGCCCCGGTCGGCCCCGGTCGCCCCGGTCGGGGGCACCCCGCTGTCCCCACGTCCGGTGGCTTAATGGACGGGTTTTAATGACCCCCGCGCTACCCTTCCGGCCTCTTGTGAATAATCACTGAGACAATTGTCACAAAAGGTACAGTATCATTTTCTTATTTTGATTTTTCAAATAATGAACGAAATCAAAACGGCAGTTTATTATTAGTCTTTGATAAAAACGTTTAATGATGCTTTGAACGTCAGCTTTGGAGAGATTTTTTTACGGAATCGTGAACTTGACTAAAGGACTTAAAGATACAAATGATGTTACATCAATATCTCTCTTTTGACGACTAGACGTAAGTCGTCGAAGTCAGTCAAATGTGCGACGTTCAACTAACTACACCAACAACTCGTAAGAGAAGGAAAATTATAAAAGTGGTAATGGTATGTGTCAATTGCTTATTCAAGTGACTAAAAGTCAATTATGCTCAGGATGAAAGTGATCCGAAGTTCACCGCGTCAACTTGTCGACAGTATATTGTGCATTTGTTTACAATACTGCTTCTCTACATTAACTAGGTACCTACTATAAATCATCTACACCTGAACATTCTCAATATTAATACACTTGAAGCGCTACAAGTCAACATTTTACTGTGGGAATCAATCTCAATAAAGAGATTTTAAACCGAACAAATGCTCGACGAAAGCTTAAAAGAGGAAAGTTTTTAAAGAGATCATAACAGGGATACAACATTGATTCCGTTATTTGCATTCGAAATATTACAAAGGAGCTTGAAATGCCTTTTCATCTACATGATTCAAGACGTTTTGATCCTTGTGCTCAGACAATAACGTTTACAATAGCTCGGCGCTGTGATCGGAAGTGAAAAAGAACTGAAGCTGCGAGGCACTTCATCGAGCTAAGTAGTTTAGAGCGCGATAGCGAGGTAATATTAGGCACAGCAACAGCAGCTCGCCTCCCGTCGCTGCTCGCGGCGCCAAAGCCGGTGCCTCGCGCTGCGGGACGGTCAAGCGGGGCTACTTACAATCTGTATAATGACGTAACGATAAAGGATATTAATTCACACATATATTTTTAAAAAGTATTTAAACTACTAATTTGAAATTTAAACGAAAACAAAAAGTATAATAAATTATGATTAACGTAGAATACGAGAGAATGTCACATAATTATGAAAGAAAGGAAAAAAGTGTTGAAGTTTATTTCATTTGAAAATACATCGGTACGGGCCAATGCGAGCTGACTGGTGCATTTTGTTTAAATCTCAAAATCATTTGTAACATTTACAAAAGCACATGTACAAGCTGGGGATATCGACCGCGGCAGAGCAGGTCGGGGCGGCCTTCCAAATAAAAAAGTATTTAAATAAACAACATGGCGATGTATAAAGTACAGATTAAGCGATGCAATCAGTGCGAGATAAACAGAGAAACAGAGAGCGAGTGTGGAGTCGATGGATCATTAACTCGCGGCGAATGAAATCAGCGTCTCGTTCTAATTCGGTCACAGATGCGTTGCTACCCCTGATGACTGAGATGGTCGCCTCTAAAAAGTGTAACCGGCTCCACACCTTCCTATCCGGAACACAATTGTTCTTAAAAAAATTATTACACGGTAGGAATGGTACTAAGTACCGTGGCGGGCAGTGGTACTTCCCCGGGTGAGCTCTAGGCCCTACCACATAATGTAGCTTCATTGCCTTTATGGCTCACCACTGAGCAATGGGTGTTTCGTTATTCCTACGGATGCATTGAGCATAGTTCACCATGTTGCTCCAGCGAGAACTAGTAAATTAATTAATGTTAATAACATTTTGTCAATATTTAACAATATTTATGACTCATAAATTAGTTGTTGGTTCACTGTATTTGTATTATCTTTGCCATTTACCTACAACTCAGGGAATTCTATTGCAAGAGTATAATAATATGAGAGTGTTACCTCTTTACCTTATTTTATTTTTATTTTTTGACTTACGTAGCGGCTCCATATGCAATTTTTTAAAGAAAGCAGAATGAGAATGTGTAGTTAGCACTACAGTAACACTCGTTGTGGAAAATAAATCTGTGTTTCATTGGCATGTCGCGTCGTAATAAAACATTTGTTTGAGGGGCGGCGGGCGGCGCGGCGCGCGGCGGCGGCGAGGTGATCTGAAAACAATTAATTCGGAAGCGAACAGGCAAAGCCTTCACGATTTCTTTTTGAATAAATCTTTTCGCAGAAGGCTCGTAGCTCGCTGGTCGGAATCAATTAATTCGTCAGTTACCCCTTTTTTAATCGGAATATTCATTTTGCTCATTCCGAAAGTAACCGATATCTCAATATTGAAGTTGAAGGAGTTAGTCCATTTAATCAATCAAATATTTATTTAGCAGATGTACTATTTGTACTAATCCGAATGAAGTTAAAAAGTAAAGAATCTTTAAAGAGATCTATGTCAGTAGGAAATCTATGGTATTAAAGGTACCCAGCCTTTAAGCTTGCAAAACTGGGGATTACGAAACTTGTATTAAATCTTTTTTAAACATCCATGAACAAGCATAAGTCACGTAATTATTAGGCCTCATTATTCACATACTTCCGTATTGTTGAACCTAGAACGTAGTAACTACTACTAGAACCTAGAACTTAGAAAGTAGTAATTTCTATCCGTAAAATGCAATGGTAACTGCAGCAACGGCCCGTCATGGGAATTCAAAACAGATTGGAGGGTATTTATAAAAGCTGCAACGTCTTCGGTGTAACGGAACACGGTTAAAATGTTGCCCCCGGAGTCTCATTTCCGAGTGCACATAAATTCTCCGCCTTGCTACAGTAGGCTGGGGACAATATTTCAGGGCTGTCACATACGTTCTCGGTAAGGCACTGTCGACTTTCATTAGGAAAGTTAATGTAGAAATGAGCCATTCTGTTTATCTCCACCTTAATGTTAGCAGTTGTCTTCAGCGCTACTTCTGGTGCTAGTGGCTATAGTGTACTCGCTACTCAGTGCTGAACGCTTCGTTTTTCAAGGTATCGGCGCAAAACTTTGGTTAGACGGCGCTGCCATAGTTCGGGACGACGCGTTGATATTACATTAATCTTCATTAAGGTCGCACCTTGATTTAGATCTATGACAGCAGTGATACGTTAGTAGTTAAGACTTTAGTTTTCTCGAGGGGTATGGATTTGAATCCCAACGCGACGCGTTCGCTCGATGATAAACGAAGAATGAATTAATGAAATGAATTTTGTTTGAAAAATAGGTTTCTTACTGTAAACTACGCCATCTCTTCAACAAATCCCTTATCGTTATTTCGAAAGGCGTAGTATTTCGGTCCACCGTACGTAGTCGGAGTGCCAATCATAGGTGACTGACGAAAGTATGCAATGTAGGGTAGTCGATGTACGTGGAAGCGCTAGTGGCATATTTGAGCAGTTTCGGATTATGACAGCAGTAGTAGAGCTACGATGCAGCACAAGAACTTATAACATTTGGATTGCCCAGCTCAGATTTGGACGGATCAGTGTGCCAGAGCATGTCTCGGTCTCATCGTTTGCGACAGACTACTATTCTTCAATTAACAGATAAATAAAGAATGAAGGGATGAAGTCGCCGGCCCAGACCTTGATTTCGTAAACGAGGGAATAAAATAAAATCGACGCTAACCTTCCTCCAATTAGACCTGACTTATTAATAATTGATCTAAGGATTAGAAGAATTGAATTACGTCTCATGAATCCAGAAAAGGGAAAGAAAAGTGAGTTTGCTGAACTATTAGGCAGCGCACCCCGATGTATGTGTAACGTTGAAAAAGCCAGCTGGTGTTACAAGTGAAAGGTCCGAGGACACTCGAGAGCAATTAGCGGCTGAGTGCGACCAAGTTTAGCCATCAGAGTGGTATACCTACCTATTACTATTATCCCATTATACTTGCCGTGGATATAATTTCATCTAGGTCATTCTAGGTAACCTAAACAAATGTTGATTTAATCTCACGTTATATGGGTTATATTTTCCCTGGTTGTTTTCTTATAGAGTCACATATACCTAGTTGACATCAAAAACGGTTTGCTTGCTCGATGAAATTGTAATTGGAATAGCTTCGGGGTTCCGGTATTGATTCCAGCCGGACGTTATGAATAGGTCAATGTTTGGTCCCGGGTAATGGGTGTCAGTGGTGGGTTATTTATGTCGTCTACACTAATTACATAGCATCCTAGCTGTGTTAGTGTTTAATATAAAAAGATCTCCTATACCTATCCTAATTATTATCTTCAGTTCAATTTGTTGTACAAAAAATGGAAGCATAATATTGTATCAGTACACGAACAATATAGAACGTCCCACAAAGTAATGCCCACAAGTACAACCACAATACATATTACATTAAGACGTTCCGTTCCCTCGAGTGTTAGATAATTACTTCGGGGATGGACATCAGTAGCTATGCACGTAATGTAATGGAGCTAATACACGAGGACGACGTACAGACCTACCTACCTACCGACCCTACCGTGTAGTTGATTACAATGCCTACGTCGCGTCGCCGTCGCCGTAATTTACCGCCAGGTTAATTTGCTACGTTATTAGTGGTCATTAACATTTCTTTTACATGATTGACAAACTGGAAATATGCCGCGGTTGACTGGTGCATCCTGGTAATTCGTTACTGAGTAATTAAGATCCGCGTCTATTTTCTAGTAACTAACATTTCTCAATATAGGTAAATCTTTACTTGTATCCTAAATTCATAACTTAACAATAAAACACTAAAAAACTTCTTTTTATTACATAAGTTGTTCCATTTTATAAATTTACAAATTACCCTAGGTGTAACCTTTAACAAGAAAGTATGCGGAACACAGAAATACACGATGCTACATCACCGGTAAGTTTTAATCGAAAGCGCGGGTGTTACGCTTAAACTCAACGAGCAACTCGTTATCACACGATTATCTAAACATTTTATAATGGAATACTGTTTATTCCCGAACCGGGTAGGCTGCCAGCTACCGGGTAGGTACCTTCGTGTAGGTGATCGGCTTTGCTACCCACCCGGCGGTATTGACGCTGGTACCTGGCCGTAGCACAGCATATTATATTGTGTGGGAGGTCGCGTAAATCGACGATGGGCGGCATAAAAAGGTTTAATATCGTCATAAAATTTCCATACGCGCCATTACCTCTGGCGGCTGCTATGTGATGGTTGAGATAACGGTCTAAAGCCGCGCCTAATAACAAACACATCTATATTTTTATCCTGTTTACAACCTGCCATATTACTCGGTAATGCAAAATTTCCCAGTTACCTGTTATGTACACGAAGGCAGAAGATTTTATCTGGTATCTTTATAATTTTTACTCACTTTGACGTTTAACGTACCTATTTAAACTTGGTAGCTTCATTGGTTCCTGAGCAAAAATAATGTAAAAATAAGCAAATATAGAGAAAGAAAATAATTCCATAGTCACTACAATAAACAAAGCTTACAAATGTGAAAACTTTATAACTGAATTTAATAATTACATAAAGTTGTGTCTTTATATGTCCGGTCTTTAATTTTTACCACTCACGAATCATTCAGTACTAAAATAATTTTTACCAGTTTGTACCTACGTGAATTTTTTTCGTACCGCACACGAGAAAAAAAGCCGCGAAAAAAACAACAGACAACAGTCCGTATCACGTAGCTCACACCCCACGTGTTGCGGGGCCAGAGATCGCTGTCTCGTATCAGCCGCCATTACCATACCCACGTGCCAGACGTTATCACGGGGTAGATACCGGCAACCGGCCTCACGCGCAGGTGAGATACTGAACTGTTCCTGTCGCGCCTCTACAATGTTTTGTGACGTAATGTTGACTTAAATATGTAGAAATATTTTGAAGCTTTGGAACTGGCGGGAAAGAATACCAAGTAGATATACAAAATTCTGGAGCTGAATTGAATTCTGCTGATCTGAATTAGCTGTTTTTCATTTCAATTTAATATTTATTAATTTTTCATAGAATTATACGTATACATTGATAATCCTTAACAATTATTTACATAATAACATACATTCCAGACTTTCAGATTTTATAATTTTATTCTAATAGTTTTCTCAGAGTGGACCTCCCCCACTGCCCCCACTACTAACTACGCTTCTGAAACCAATATTAATAGTCGTCGCCTATAAAATTATATGTCATATGAAACTTTATGATTATTGGATCAATTTCGTCGCCACAGTAATGATTTCCTTGGAATTTAATGGAATAATTTTGCTGTTATCCTTCGGAACTCTTCGGGAAATGTACATGAAATCTGTATACCATTAATAGCTTTATTTATTACTGAATTTTATTATTTCTTTTTAGTGCTTGCTTCTGCTCAACCGCTAATACTGCAAGTTTTATAGATATTTCAACCAACTTAATTTCCCAGTAAGTGTCCTTCTTAAGGGTTAATACTTCTACGAGTATACATGCAGTTATTAATACTGGCTTAATTAATTTACTGATCTTTGGTTGTTTATTTCGTTGGTGTAATAAATTTGATAACCAAAAATCTTAGTGCCTGCTGTAATAGGAGGCACTTAGGAGATTAGTCACCGAACCAGAACGGTCATCTAGTTCGGAGTTATTGCCTAACTGGCGGAGTCGCCGCGAGACTTTATTGCTATTTACAAGCGGCCGTAACTCAGCGGCGACGTCCTCAATGCACTTTACGGCGGAAGTGCCGCAATCGATGCCATAACTGCGCCCGTATTTATTGCAGCTGCTTTCACCGCACTCGGGATTCATGATCGCAACTTGTTCCTCGCCATAGCAGTTGAATTTTACGACTGGGGCTCTCATTGGCGATGTTTGTTTGAAGAATGGATACATAACAGAAGTCCTTGCGCCAGAATATTAATCGACTTTCTGTTGGACAGGTTTATCATGAGAGTTTAGACACTAAAATGAATGAATCAAGTATTTAATAAAGCATCGTTAAACAGTAGATGTACGCGTAGAAAACTTTTACATTGAAATTTTTTATCAAAACTTTCTAATTTTGAAGTTTGGATTAGTCTGTTGAAAATATTTTTATTCATAATAATAATCCATATTTTCAACTATTTCATAGTATACTATACATAAATATAGTTCCTACAGTAACACATACATTTATTTGAAAAAAAAAAGTAAAAGCCAGTTAAAGTTCCAGCAAATATTCGTTCCAAGTCGGCACCTCCCGGGAAGTTGGACGACGAATAAAATTGATTTGCAACCGTTAAATGATTTATATCCTACTTTTCCAGTTTGTGACCGCAAACTACTGCGGAGCTGTAAAAGTTCGGTTATATCGCGGTGTTCGGCCGCTTTAACGACCGTATTGGACATCTTCGTCACTTGTGCTAAAAAAAACTTTACTTGAAGTTATCATCGGGAGTCGGAGTTACGGTAATTACAACGTTATGTAAAAGTAACACCATTTAACAAAAAACGTATACTGCATCGACAATACGATTGCTATGTATTTTTGATCTTCAATTTGTTTCCAAGGGAATAATATTATCAATATCACTGTGCACTTTATCGAATTACGTTCCCGTTAATTGGTGAAATTTTTAACCAGCCTGAGTACCCGGCTGTTTAGAACCTACCGTGTAATGCTTTTAAGTAATAGAGTGTCGGAATGCCAGTGATTAACGGCTCCTCGACTTCCTTTTATTCAGGCGTTGCCTTCAACTTGACGAGATAATGATATCGGAATACGATTATGTTAATATAATTAAGATGTTAAGGCATAATAACCCGAACATTTGAAATATGTTTGCAACAGCCCTATAGTTATTAAGTTTGCACGGGGCGTACCCTATGTTTCCCACATAGTATATCTTAATTTCTAAAGCGATATTCCCTGTATCGTAATTAAGGCGACAAAACTTCTAATTTGGGAGCATGAAGCATTATTTACGGCGCGGGCAATACTTGTCAAAGTTCCTCCGGTGTTGCCAGCGTGAATAATAAATTATATCGAACTCCGTACAGCGATACTGTACGTCCTCACTTAATAGGCGATAATGTTTTACGGGACCAATATCTAGGAAAGTGAAATATGAAGCAGAAATATATAAAGCTGGTCTTTATAAATGTACCTACATTATAATATTATTCTACAGTTCTAAGCCATAAATAATTGCAGTAATAAAAACTGTTAATTTTATCAAAACGTCAAGTTTGAAGTCAAGTTAAAAGGAGGTGATAGCCTAGTGAGTAAGAATTCAGCCTCCTACGCGGGGGCTGGGTTCGAATCCTAAGGAAACGCACTTCTGACTTTTCTGAGTTATGTGCGTTTTTAGCATGTAAATATTACTCGCTATAACGGTGAAGGAAAACATCGTGAAGCAATGCATACCAGAGAGTTTTTTTTTTTTTTTGTTCGCAAAACTCAAAGGCGTCTGCTAATCCGCACTTGGCCAGCGTGATTGCATAGACTGCCATACTTCTTTATAGACCAGCGATCGTCACTTTTTTGGTCCATCTATTAAGGCACAATTAGGGCTGCCGCTAGTTATATTTTGCACATCTTTCTTCCTCCATTGCTTCAAAGATATGGGCCGCGGGCCATTTTTCTTGTTGAGATCTCGTTGAGATCAAAATAATGAAAGATGTACTTATATTCGCAAATATTTAAATACCTATGAGTACCTGTACTTATTATACAACTTGAGCTGTAGTGTAAGGACCTTAGCCCCAATTTTGGTTACGTACATATTATACTTCATTTCTTAATTTATTGCGCGACCGTTTCTAGTCTGTCCCTCAATCTATGTAGCTAAGTATACAACTTCTACTTATGGCAATATTGAGCAAAATTTAGAGGCGAATGAGGAAGTAGAAAAAAAAACGTCGAGTACATTAAGTTCCTTTGAGAGAAAAATAAAAATTAAACAAGATCTTGAAATCCCCTTTGCGAAAGCCGATGCTAAGTGCTGGCAAATACTAGTTTAACTTTCAGGAACTGTCAGCGCAAAATAACAATTTATCGGAGTTGTGCGAGAAGTCTGCGGAGAGGAGGGAATCTGCGGTTAAACTTCTGCGAGAACTCGGGACCTGCACCTTCCAGCTTCGCACCGAGCGAGTCTCAACTCCAGAATTCATAATGTTGGCTTCGGAATCCGGGCGACTCGGGACACTTGTGATTTCTCTGAAACCTGAACGATGCCACCACAAACCACTAACCGTGTTCAGTAGTTACTGAATTGTACTGCGAATTACCACAAGACGGTTTTGTACTGAACTGTAGAAATAACCGAGCAACATTATCTCGGACAAAATAATAAGACATTCTGTCGTTGATCGATCTTCTGGTCCCTCACTTTCTCGATTGGCCATTGCGACCGTTCCTAAAATGTCGTACATCGATGTGATAAAAAGTTGGCGATTAGTCACTCGAGTACCGGCAGCTCCAGGGCGAAGCAAAATACCATTGATTCTCATGTTTCTCGAAGCGATGAGATAGGTGAGGGCTATTCATTGTTGGCGGAGACGAATGAAGACAGGCGCTGATCGATGCGGCCATCACTCAGCGGATAACATCGCGGCTCCCGAGGAACACGCCGCGTCGCCGCCGACTACGAGACACCTGAATTTCAAGGATTTTATAGGTTTTTTATGCTTCAGAATAAAGAATTTGTTCCTGTTCATTTCGTCAATTGATTTGAAATCAGAATAATTTTATAAAAATACTGTAGGTGAAGGTATTTATTTACTTTCGTACTTGTAAAAGGATGAATACGCAATTCGATATGTAGTGTAAAAATACCATTATACCTGGTATAAAAATTGTAATGTTTAAATGTGTTTAAAAAAAGAATTCTTAAGATTTTATTTAAAACGGTCTCTACTCGTGTACCGGTAAGCGCGTTTGGTTGCATAATCAGATAAATCTTATTTTTCATCAGACGGCTCTTCACTCTGACGACGCACTGATAGATCGCGGAGAACATACGAAACAGTACACCACGTCATCAAGAAACTTAATCTTAGCATAGAATTTGAAGGCACGTGTTAGTAAACGTCTCAGCATAAACACCCGCCACTAACCGTGCGATTAAAGCAAAGCGCTGCGAGAAGGCGCGCGCTCGCATATTCATCGCGCATAATCCGCGCGCCGAGTATCGCGCATGAATATTGAAGCCTGCACTTGCGACCAACGGGTGACGGCGCTGGCGGCTTTACTGCCCATGTTTATAATAGCTAAGCTACAACCCACTAATGGCCCACTACTGAGCACGGGTCTCTGCTCATTACTGAGGAGGCCTAGAGCATACTCCACCACGCTGCTCCAATGCGGATTGGTGAAGGGGTTAGTGGCCAACCCAGTGTCGAAAGTTTTCAAGCCGCCCGAAGGCCTCCGACATGGCTTAACGACTGCTATCAATCGATAACAACCGGGACCGACGGCTTTACGTGCCCTCCGAAGCACGGAAGCGTTCAAGAAATTTTTGCCACTAGCGGTCACCCATCCGACTACCGACCGCGCCCGCTGTTGCTTAACTTTGTCGATCGCTTAGGATCGACGTAAGCCGCCGGGCTATGAGCGCTTAATATACGGCAAGCAATATGCCTGCAGACGCCGGGACTGGCCAGTTGCCTGTCGAATCGTAAAGTCGTATCTTCTATCCGCGACAATCCGTATCAGTCCGTGACTTAGCACTAAAACATAAAAAATGGCAGATACGCGATACAATTTTTGTAAGTAACAATTCATAATCACATCGTAGTGCTAATAGGTAATTAATTTCAAATCAAAATGCCTGTATACTTATTAGGCAGAGGTAAATAATATTTTTAATACCCAAATAAACTGTGCGTACTAAGTATGTCAATATTACTAACTGTTCCATTTTGTTACAAAACTCGCGGCCAGAAAGTAAAACAAAGCTGACAAGATACTTGCAGAGTGGAGATAAAGATGGAACCAGCAACAAAATATGTCGGCATTGTGAACGAGACAGTTCCATTTAGCGAACTACCAACAAACTTTGCTTTGGAAAGGTTTTTCCCGAACTCGCCGAACTTTTTTGGTTTTGGACCAATTTTGAAGCTTCTAAATGCCTACCATATTTTTTGCGAGTATGTAGGAGGAATTCTTTTTTAGCAGAGGCGATGTTCCCTTTTGCTGTCAATTTTATAAGAGGCCGGCACACACAGATAAAGTTTTGGAGTATAGTATTTTATGAACACGAGTGTACCGACACTACTGATTTTACTGATTTTTAGCATTTTGCAATCATATTTCATATTTCCATTCAAATTTAGTGGGATAAAGCCAAGCGGCTTACTTATAAGAGGCATTACTCCTCATCCTCGTATGTTGCCTAAGGCTGTATGTACCATAAGCATTGGCCTAGACTCAAGACCGATACACCCATAGCGTTATACCAGCGCACACACCGTGAATGCGCACTCGGAGCGGCTAGGCGGCTGGCGGCCGTATCAATCAGCGGGCAGTAATTACCCGCCACATTACACTAACGGCGGCGGCCATTACATCGCCACGAGTAACGAGGTCACCGACGACCCACGACCCAATCATCAGATCATGAATCTGTCTCCGATTGGTCGAATCGTGGTGGCTGTCGGCCACGACCTTTTATGTTTTATTTGTACTTATGTTAAAATAATTATCGGAATAATTACCTTACTTAACGATAACACTTTCATGCACCCCTAATAGAACTTGAAACATTTGCATTTTTTTGACCATCTGCAATGAAGTTGCCTTGAGGAGACTATTGAGCGCGATGAGCAAGAGAAAAGAAGACTGTGCGCGAACAACGGTGCGTATGTTTATACCTACGAATTCGTCGATGATTGATGATTAAAACAATTGACACAAGAATTTATCTAATGAACAATATGAACATGGAAAACATTTCCATAAAATTCCATAGTTTGCACACCGTGGCATTACACAAGCTCTCAGTGTTCCTATCAAACTTCTATGGAATTATACCTCAGAGAGCAAAATGTAACTTAGTAGGATACAGATACCTACGGGTCAACAACTAGCCTACCTTCTGGCCGAGCCACGCCGGAGTTCAAAGACGGCTATTTGATATTGTCAACGGCAGCGCGCCTAACTTTTGCCACCGATCACTTCATATGAAAGTTTCGATCTAGCTCATGTTGCCTCAACTATTCAGTAACTTCCGAACGACATTTCTTAACCTGTAGCCCGTGAGAACATACTATGCGATACATGTGTAGTCTTATATACGTATGTGTGATCGCGCAGACTTAATTATTCGGAATTATATACCTAATTTATAAAAAAGTAACAGTTTCTTTAAGTATAAACAACTCTTGGAAGGTTTCATAGTTAGGTATTCAGGGTGATGGTAATTCACTTTACGTTATGGTGTACCAGTCTATCGAAGAATTACTATCGGGACAACATCTAACAACATTATAGCTTCGAGTATCTGCGACGGAGGGGCGAGTTAGTTCATCCGTTCATAAATCTATTGACTAGTAATCCCTTAAAACGACAAACTTTGGCCTACAATTAAGGGCAGGATTCCGGAGCTTGTCAGTGGCGGCCGAACACTTCCAGAAGTGGATTACTCGTCGTCACTTTACACTTTGCGCTCGTGACTGTGGGCGGCGCTCCTTCTCTGCTTGAATAAGGTTTGATTCCAACTTGTTTGTCGCAGGTTCTGACGACTTTCAAACTATAATAATTTATCACGAAAATAAGTTACTATTTGAACGTAGAGGCAGACGAGCTACCTAATGGTCTATACCTAATGGTAATGCCTACTTACCAAAGTAGGCACCGGCACTGTCGTCCATATGTTATGTGTCGGTAAGCACAAGGTTTAATGTACTAAAATATTGACGACAACAGCTGCTGCTATCATGGCGTAAACTTTTTTATTCTATTAGCTCTGCGCTATTAAATGCTGACTATGCGCTATTAAAAGATCCGTTGTTAAAGGATTTGTAAAGATTACATCTTGCTTCTCCATATCTGACGCCATAAATAGCTGAATACAAAACAAGAAAGATTATACTTAGCTATTTAAATAATATGAAAATACAGCGCGAAAAGTTCTCCTCACAGCATTATGACGTTAAACACGTCTAACTCTTTTCTAGTTTTCATTTCATTTGGTCGCGGGCGGCGGTGATATTAAAATTCCCGCGCAGCGTCCGTCCGCCGTGGTAATGAGATGTCGCCGCGCGCCGCCCGCCCGGCTGCAGCCGCCACATGCTGTGACAATTAGCGCGTTCGAACGTCCTGCAATGCATTGTGTTATGACGCTGTGACACGGAATTGTCGACGAATAATATTACAAAAATTCCTAGCCTCTCACAAAAATTTAAGTTCCCTGCGGCTTTTCGGCAAATGCCTATGGGAATGCTGGGATAATTCCATCGACCGAACCGGTGTCTCGCCTACGCATTAACCCCTCGGCCTGCTCTCGGCGGAATCAAAAAGGAATTCTTCTCGAAAACAAAGATAATTTTGGTCATTGTTTCAGGACCAGGTCAGGAAATAAATCAATTTTCATTACATCTTTCAATATAATATTATGTAAATTATAAGACTGCCTGCTCTTTTGTCATCTATTACCTATATAACGTAAAAACAATGTCTATTAACGTTAATGTTATGCGCTGTCCTTCACTCGGTTAGGTCCTTTACCCTTGTTTCGTAAAAAACTTTTGATATAATTTTAATAAATCGAACAACGTTTAAGATAATAATCAGTTTGTATAATATCATTCATTCATCTCGTATCGTTCACTGAACAAACAACAGAACAAAACTATAATTTAGACTTGTAGTTTTGTTCTCAACGAAGTTACAGGGTCGGAATTGCCCTGAATAGCATCGAGAAAACGATAACAGTGGTTTGATCGTTTTCTCGATGGCTCGACTGGCGACGGCACTTTTTTTTGTTCGTTGTATACATGGACATTTTATAGAAATAAAAGTTAACCTTTCTCTGATGCTGACACCGCTTTATTAAATGTTATTTAGTGCAAAATTTATTTAGACAAAAGTGACAAAAACAATTTTACGATTGTTAAAAACAAAAAAGTTATTAAACGCACATTTATTTTCTGTTTTAAAATCATAAATTCACTATGAAATTTTCTTAGTAGACTCACAACAAATCTGCTTTGTAAAAATTCTTGAGCAAACTCATTGTAAGCATGATTTTCATACATGCAGTCTCTTCCAATTTGCAATATAAGTTCACGCAAGTATCGCCTGATAGAATAATTAATCTTACGGGGTGTCCTACGTGAGCGACGAATACGACGCGACGCTACGCAACACGATGCGATGCTGCCCGCGACAATGACTACACCGCCTTAGTTTTAAATGGCAATAAAATTTGATAAAGTTAAAAAAATAACGAACTGAAATTACGTGTACTTAAGTTTATAGCCGTGGTGCACTCTAAACATAGATTAGCGACACTATCAAAGCTAATAAAACAGAGAGGCGAGCTAAAGTTTTTCCATTTCCGCCGCCGCCGCCGCCGCCGCCCGCAGGTACCAATCCGCGTGCAATTTAATTGTGCAGTTTATTGTCGAGCGCCGCGAGCTTGTAATACACCGGTTGTTTTGTTATGATCGTTGCTGTACACACCGCTATTCACATGTTACACATCCCTGCACTGGATTGCACAACAGACAACGCGAATCCACATTATTCGGCATAAATGAGTGATGCAGGTGTCTCTCGATTACCTCACTTCGGACCGAGAGGACAACCCTAGTGTTTTAAGCATTTTTTATATATTAATAAGATTCGATTATTTGACTGTATGAATCCTAAATTTAATTAAAGTACTTTTAATATTACAAAAAATCTTTATTTGTAATCTCCCGCTGTGACCCCACATAACTCACATGTCAACATACGTAGGGAAGTAAGTTATTTTCAGATTATTTAGCGTCGTGGTTCGGCAGTTGTGCGCCACGTATCGGAGAACACACACAATAGAACAGTTGATTATAGTTTTTGGCTTTCAATGAAAATCTTTGTGCACGTTCTAATCGGCATAGATATAAGAGGGGACAGCGTAGTGTACACAAAACAAGTTGTTGTTTGAGGATACCTACCCCTATCGCAAGCGAGGGCTTCGACCCCACTACCCCGCGCCGGTCAAGTTCATACAGGTCACGTTTGTTTGTTAAAATCTAAATAATTACAACTAACCCTCATTAGAGGGGCTTATCGAATTGGCGTGGATTCAAATATGTGACTGCTGCGACCTACATTTTCGCACGGAAGCTTTGGATATATCATATTTCATAGCTAAAACATGGAAATTTTGCTATGGAAAAGTTTTCTCGCTGGGCCACCGGACTGAGTAACATGGCCTAGAGGGAGGCCAATCAAAGCCTATAAAATAATAACGTACTTCCCAAATAAATAATCATAATACCCTGACCAAATTTCAGTAGGTACTGCGGCTTTCAGCAGTTTTCCCGCGATCACGAACAAACATTATTATTCGTGACAAAATTATCTGGCTGGAAAAGCCCCGCAAGTCGCGCTCGCCGCCAACCGAGCTGAAGGCGCATTCAAGTGGAGAAAATGGATTGAAATTGAAAATTGCTATCAACTAGTGTATCCGGTACATTGTAGTATGCAGCGCGGCACAACAGGCGACGGCCTCTCTGCCTCGAGCTGTCAGCGCGGGGCTCTGGACATCTTATCGGCGTCGCGGCGTCGGGGCGGGGAGTGCAGACACTCTATCGCGCCCCGCAGCGCTTTCTGACGTTAAATACGTTTCAAGTCCGCTAACAGACAAAGCGGGGTTTAATTAACGACGAGAGAGGCGCGCCAAAGAATATACAAGTCACGGTGCTGCCCCAGACGTACATTTGTCGGCGGATGAATCAATTGTCGCATCAAAATCATATATTTTGGGCTTTAAATCCACTGTCCAAAGTTTTAACACTGAGGTAATAGTTTAAAATCAGGAATCATAATTATAAAAATATTTATACAGTAAATATAAGAAAATCTTGGAAAACATTGACTTTATCTGTTATAAATTATTCTCAATCAGTATGAACTCTTAAAAATAGCAACCGCAAATGATTAAGTAAACACAATTGTTACACATAAATGTAAACAGTGCAACACTCTAATTTACTATTACAACTTTTAGACACATTGAAAATAATTGTAAAATGGTTAAGTTTATTCGATAAAATATTATTGTTTATAATTATTACTGTATTTTAAAAGGATAAAAGAGGGCACAAGTACTTAGTTGTAATGTAAGTATTTAATAAACGATGAAAATAATTTAACAGATTCATGTTTTTTCATTTAATAGATTCATCCTTCAACACTAATTAAATTAAAGGTAGTAGGAGTTACCATTCTATTTAAAGTCAAGCACAGTTATATTGGACATCGAGGACAGATATGGCATCGCAGTGGCAATAGTGGCTCTAAATCAATTACACTGAACCTAACCAGTTTATTGCAATTTGTATTCACGGGGCCCTCTGCGCGCTACTTAGCATTGGTCGGCGGAGTGTCGCCGGCGCTATTATCTCGTATTCTTGGCTTGGAACTACGAATAAACTGCTATCGAAGGAGTCTGCAGTAATAGCACGGTGATGCAGCGAATAACTGAGACGGCTCGGCGTTTGTGAGCTCGTCTTTTATTTATCGGTTCATTGTCTCGCAGGTGTCGGAGGGGAAAAGAAAAGACAGGGATATGGAACCGCTCATATCCACGTCGCTCACGTCAACCATACATTTGTTTTGCTTTGTTGTTTGTGATTGTGACTGACGGTCTGGTGTACAAAGTCCGATCACTGATCCGTTGATCATCTTCCTGAATGATTTAGTTTTAAGGGCGATTTAATCTCGGTTTTAGGTGCAGTTAGTAATTGCTACTGATACTAGTAACCTTTAAGCCTGGAGTTATTAATATGAAGATTATAACATTATAAAGTTTTGCAGTTGTTAGGTACCTATTAAATAATGGCGAAATAACCTTTGCTAAGCTCATTAACGTACCTAATCTAAGTCTATATTATAACTAGCAGCGTCCTTCCAATATACCCGTATAATTATGTGTTCCAGAACGGTCCAAATGGGAATTGAACTAGCAGGTGATTGCACTACATCCTCGCAAGTAGAGCACAGTTAACGAGGGTTTATTGCTTCCAAGTTGCGAGAACGAATCTAGCTGGAGTTCTTTAAAGTTACAAATAAAAAATTATGTTTTTCGTTTATATCATTTCGAACGTTTCATTTTAAACGTAACTGAGCAATGATTTAATGGGTCCCCGAGACGATCAAGTGCGCTTGACAAGTCTACGTGATTGAAGCGAATATTGATCGTTTACGGCGTTGACTTGACGCATTCCTTCAAGCGATCTACGGCTTGACCAGAATTGACAGAAATTTTGATTGACGCCGCTTGATGCACCTACGCTTGATGCGACTTGACAGGACTTGACAAGCTTTTTTCATTAGCAGCCGAAACTTCGAAGATGGCGGACATGGCGGATGACGAAAACTACCGAGACGTGGCCTTGGCAACAAGCGCTGACATAATTACCGAGCGCGATTTTGTGCTATTGCTAATATCCCTTTACAGGGATTATCCTGTACTTTGGAAAATTAAAAGTAAGGAGTATGCTGACAAAAATAAACCTATAAAAAAATAAAAATACCCCATCGCCTCTTTCTTGTTTTTTTTCCTTAATAGATACCGCTAGAGTTATAGCAAGGAATGCCATATCTGCGTTAGAAACCATTTTTGTTTTTGCGACCACAACTTTCATGGGCACAGGGCTGCATGCGACTAAGGCACACGCACTTGACGGGACTTGATGGCACCTTAAATAGGTGTCAAGTCCCTCGTCAAGTGAAACCGTCAATCACGTGAGACTTGTCCAGTGCGCTTGATCGTCTCGGGGACCCATAAATATCTAGATTGAGCGTCGCCCTACAATGAAAACAAAAAAACAAGGCAACATTATCAAGCATGTGTGCGTGTAGGCGATGTTTTTCGCGTTCATTTATTGTCTATGTGTGCGTAATCTGTGCGTAATGATATAAAATTGGCTGCCAACTGTTGGCGGCAAATTTTTTGACACGTTTTCGGGGATTCGATGTTTCATCTAGATATTTAATACATCTTTGGTAACTGAGGTACAGATCAGTCTTACAACGGCTTGGCTCGTAATCCATCTACTGCCCGCGATTGAAATAGCGGACTTCAACATTTCGCTGCTTTAATAATAATAATGATTCATTTAATACCAACAATACAGAAGCTCACAGTGAGCAAAGTACCTAGTAGTAGTACGTAGTCTGTACTTACTTAGATTCTATATTTATTTTGTAAAATAACTATATTTCGATAAAAACGTATAAAATGTAACTTACTACTTTACACGATGCTATTGACTCATTGGAATCGTATTTTTCTAAAAGTTAAAATTATGACTGAGCAGCAGCTCATGTCACAAACACATTTACGATGACGGAAAAAAAGTTATTTTAAATACCTTCATAGATTATGTCAACCACATTGTGTTTGTAAAAACCTACTTCGAATAAACATTTTATTAATTTCATTTAATTTCATTCATTCATTTAATCCATACAGGTACACAAAGACGTCAATAAAAGTATTATATTGCGAGGTAACTGCAAGTACAGAGATATTAATTAACCGCTGTCAATATAACCCACTTGTCGTAACTATACGCACTTTAGGCCTCTCTGAAAATCAGTTGCCATAGTTTGCTGTGGCATTAACTGAGCGTGGCTTTTTTAACGCAGCTAAGTACTGCAGCTGTTTCGCAATAAATGTCAGCTCCACAGACAGACAGCGACAGACTAATAATGTGCCGATTACTTCGTTCCTATCTGGTGTCCCACGACACCACATCTTTTTTGTTTGTTTTTTTTCTGTCGCATTTTTTTTATTTAAATTTTGTGTTTGTTTTTATTTAGCTTTTTTATTTCTTTTTTATGTTGTGTTTAGATTTAAGCTTCATGTTTTAGAATTATGCTAGTTTTAGGGTTTAAATTTATTCGAAATAGTTGCATTATTTATTTCGGTGTGAATTATACTATTTTTATTTCTTTCTTTCTATAACATGGACGGATGAATAGAAGGAAATAATAGGTAAGTACTCCAAATCCGAACATACCTCCCAATATTATTGAGCTGGTTGAGCCTAAACTGATGGTCGGTAGAAAACGAAGTCTGTAGACTGAATAATACGAGACGTGTTTCAGTGCTTGTGTTTCAGAGTAGGAATTAAATGTTGCAGTTCTGTTGTGTGGTGCCTTTCGTTACGGTGCCAAAATGTTTTCGCTTCTCGTCCGGTATGATGCCAGTTGTCTTTAACTCACAGTAGCCACGTGTATGAAATAATTTACGATGAAATAACAGCCAAGTTTATCGTGCTTGAACTACCAAAGGGAACGACCTGCAACCTCAACGTAGGGCTCGTATTGTGAACTCGTGCAATTAGTCGGACATCATGCGGCGGCCGGCGGCGTTTGTACTCGAAAAAAAAAGATATAATTAGTAACTGTATATTATACTAGGGGAGAACCTAAATTAAAGCATAATCTTCTATTTAAATAAAACTCTTGCGTTACTGAGTGATTGACTGACAGACAACGCACAGCTGAAACTACTGAACGGAAGAAGCTGAAATTTGGCACTAAGAGAGGATTTTTGGAATTCCACCCCAAAAGGGGAGAAATAGGGGGGTGAAGTTTAAACGAATTCCACGCGGGCGAAGCCTGCGGGCGGAAGCTAGTATATTATCGATAGAGAACGTATCGCTAGACTTAAAATAAGTACCGAATACAATACAATATTGAATTTGAAATGAAAATACAACGTTAAATGATCCTCAAAGCTACTTCGATGTAAAACTTGGCATATTATTATAAATTGTAGTAGTTGTTGTTTGAGTAAGCGAGCAACAACCCGGGCGAGGGCGCCACCGCCGCGTCTCCGGACAGTTACAATTCTCCGCCATTATCCTTCGCTTACCTTTGTTTCACCTCCACCTTAAAGTTACTTTGACTTCTATAAAAAAATATTCAACTTACATAACGTATAACAAACAATTATGTAACGACACCAGTAACACAAAAGCCTTATTCGACGCGTTGCTGGGCAAGAAAAAAGAAAATTATTTAATTGAAATTCATTATATCATGATCTCAAAGTAAGTAATTAATTAAAATTAAGTATATGTGTAAAGGTACGAAATTGGCAGTTAAATTACTTTATTTATAAGCCATTAAACGTGGATCGAAGCCAAGGCAATTTTCATAAAATAATTTCATGCTACAAATTTTACGTGACTTATAAATAAATCCAAACAATAGCAGGCGAGCCAGTGCACGTAGAACCGAAATAAATTAAATTCGATTCGTGTTTCGCATGCGGTGCCCGGTGTCCGCCAACGCTCCCCCACTATACTTATTTTTGTATCGTGTTGGACCCCATCGGAATAAATACGCTTAAATACTGAATAATATTTTATTGTCACTGTGCACTGTAACTTAGGAGCTAAACAATGTGTTTTCTCTTCAACGGTTAGATCTAGCCTGAAGGTTAAGCGCGCGTGCTACTATCGGGGTAGTGATTCTCTGCACCGGAAACGGAAGCTAGCCTTAATTAAAACCACCGGTAGTAAAGCGCGCTCTTATTAAACGAACTTTAAACATTTCATAAATTCGTATAATAACTAAATATATTTAAAACTTCATCTAGGTATAAATATAAATACTTCTTAGTTTTTACAGTGTTTTTACCAGTGTTTCTTACAGTCGGCTAATCCTGATAAATTTCACGTCTCGGGAAATGATAGTAACAAAACTATGAATTAAACAAAATACATTTACATTACAATTGTGTTCCTTTAAAACGTATAAGTTAGATTTGCTTTTTATTGAATTTAATGAAACCCAAACCAATTATTTTGGAGAATAAAATTCACATAATCACTTATAAAAGTTTCATACATATTTCCATTATTTGTGTTGACTGAAACCTATTTATAGTCTCAATATAGCTTATTTATAATATTTAAGATATTAAGGCCTCTACATATCCTTAACATCTGTCCCACCCAGGACCTCTACATATTCCTGTTTGGGCCTTTTATACTAAAATTAATAACTACAATAAAATATTAAGGTTATGTATAACATACCCTTAATATTTGTCTTGACTGAGACCTCTGCATATTCTCAATCAAGCCTCTTTCTAATATTAAGACGTTAAAGCCTCTACATATCCTTAACATCTGTCCCACCCAGGACCTCTTCATATTCCTGTTTGGGCCTCTTATACTAAAGTTAAGACATTAAGGCCTCTACATATCCTTAACATCTGTCCCACCCAGGACCTCTTCATATTCCTGTTTGGGCCTCTTATACTAAAGTTAAGACATTAAGGCCTCTACATATCCTTAACATCTGTCCCACCCAGGACCTCTTCATATTCCTGTTTGGGCCTCTTATACTAAAGTTAAGACATTAAGGCCTCTACATATCCTTAACATCTGTCCCACCCAGGACCTCTTCATATTCCTGTTTGGGCCTCTTATACTAAAGTTAAGACATTAAGGCCTCTACATATCCTTAACATCTGTCCCACCCAGGACCTCTTCATATTCCTGTTTGGGCCATTTATACTAAAGTTAATGATTACAATAAAATATTATGGTGATGTATGACACACATCTTAACACGTGTCGCTTGACTGAGACCTCTACATATTCTCAATCAAGCTTCCTTTAACTTTTATTGTAGTTGCATCATTTTGAATATCATAAATAATTATATTGCTTGACCAGAAAAATAGAAAACCCGTCATGAGGGCGCCAAAGTTTCCTTTTATATGGCAACAGCACTGACAACCAACTGACAACAGTTACTATAGTAACGCTCATGTTATTAACGTCATTTTGGTAACTATGTCCGAAATGTTATTTTAGGAAATGTTATTTTAGTACCATTGATGTATAAGTGTCTAGATGGATAATCGAATCCGCGAAGACCTGTCAAAAAAGCTGCGCCAACTATTGGCGCAGAAGTACTTTCCCGCCAATTAGTGCCAATCGCGCCGCTTTCGTGTCACTACGTATTACGCGCGCAATTTAAATAAACAAATAAGAGGGATAACATGACGAAATGTGCTATTAAACTGTGCCGGAATTATAGAGGAAGGGTAAAAAACTCAAAAAACATCACATATCATAAGCAAGTAACCAATAAACATATTTTTAATTAAATTTCAATTTAGATTTTTATTGTAACCAAATTACGTCATTTTTTTGTCAGTGTTGCCAGTTTCTATTTTTATGCTCCCGACTTGCCGTAGTTTTTTGTGGGCATATTAATTGGTTTATGGTTAAGTTTATATTATTTGGTCATGTACTTTTATAAATCGATTAAAAAAAGGTGGAGTTTACCAATACGTTTGTGTTTATTTACAATAATATAAAATCAATATTCGTTTGTTTATGAGTCCATTTTAATGATTATTTTTGCATTGGGTCGAATAAACCACTTTTAAAGGTGCCAAGAGTAATGTGAAAAATTTATTTATTAAGGTTTTTTTATTGATATGCATGTAATTAACTTTCCAAGTAATTTTTTTTATTAAATTAGCTAGGTTACGTAAATAATTGGCTCTACTTTACTTTAGTTACTACCTCAAATTAAGCTAAAAATTTAAGGGGGGGAGGGGGCCGACGCCCACATCTTCCCCCCACAATTTTTGAATCTAGGAAATTCATACTTTTTTTATTAAAAAAAAATCAAGTTTCCAAAAATTATAAAGTGACTACCTCAAATTAAGCTGAAAATTTTTGGAGGAGAGGTTGTTGACTCCCTCAACTTTCCCGCCAAATATGGCTGTAAGGAAGTGCATACTTTTTTTAAAATTATTCTTTTAAGTTTCAAAATTTTTAAGGTTATGGTTAAGGTTACGGAACTAAAATACTGTACAAGGTTCTTTTATGTTATCTAAGTTATCTAGATAATTGCTACCTTTCAAGGTGTTGTGTTGTAAATAAATGTCGAAGGGACCCCCTTCGAGCGTCCCTTTTTCCGCTTGGTTATTATACAATCCAACCTAACCTATACCTACTAATCCATAGTGCGTTGACTTGTTTTATTCTTTAAGGTGTTTTTTAAACACGCGATTTGCGGATGGATTATTGACTCTTGGCTTAGTTTGACAGTGCTACCAATATAATAAGGTTAGTTCGAACTACTTTTTCGCTATTATTAGTCCTGATTGCTTGTTTGGCTGATTGTTTGGCTGCATCTTCCGCAAAATTATGCCCAAAATTCAAATTAGATCTACTTAAGTTATTTACTTTTTATAATGTAGTTTAAAACACACACACAATCACACACACACACGCCACGGCCACACACACACATATACATACACTTAAGACTTCGAGCGCTTACACATTAACCAATGAGACCACATAACTTTAAAATTTTTAGAGATTTAGAAAAATAATTTAAAAAAGTAAGTACTTTATGAGAGCAATATTTAATTTGGGGAGACGAACGAGAGTGTAGAACCCGTCCTCCCCTCAAATTTTCACCTTAATCCGAGTCGGTAACTTTACAATTTTAGAAAATTTCATTGTTTTTTTTAAAAAGGTATGCATTTCCTCCGCCCAAAAATGGTGGGGGGAGGGTTGGAGAGTCACCCCCCTCCTCTTCTAAAATTTTCAACTCAATCTGAGGTGGTCAGTAATAGAAAGTAGAGCCAAAATAAAAGTAGTTAGATCTCATTCCTAATATCTGTGATCTTTCATTTCAAATTTCCAACTACAAACTGCGTAAAAAAATATTAATTTAATTAACTTAGCTGGTTTATTACAAAATTAACATAAACAAGTGTAATTAAATTTAGTAGAGTTTTTTATTTTTACATGAAAATAACCACTCAATAAATTAAGTTTAATGTGTGATTTATGGGAGAATTTTAGTAACTGGTATCATTGATCACGCAACATAGACAATAGACGAACGTGAAAAACATCGCCTGCACGCACACATGCTTGATATTGTTGCCGTGTTTTTTTTGTCTTCATTGTAGGGCGACGCTCAATCTACCTATTTATTGCATCATTGTTTAGTACATAGAAAGCCACTTTTCTTTCACGAATATTAACAGTTTTGTCATTTTAGCACAAAAGGACACATAAAGAAAAAAGACAAACATGAGACAAACTGTGACATTCAACTCACTGACAAGTAATTTACGATTGACGTTTAGAAACTAAGCGTTGCCAGTAAAACAAATTAGTTCCATGAGTTTACCGCAATATGGCGAGGTTTTTTATATTTCCGGTCAACCTATACATACAACATTACATATAACGTAACATACAATACTTGTCTTGACTGAGACCTCTACATATTCTCAATCAAGCTTTCTTCAACTTTTATTGTAAATACAATACTTGTCTTGACTGAGACCTCTACATATTCTCAATCAAGCTTTCTTCAACTTTTATTGTAAATATTATTTTGTAAATATATTATTTTATAAAATAATATATGTATAACTGATTGAATTTAACTTCTTGACCATAATCTCATAACATAAATGATTTCATATTATTATGTTATATTTGGATTATTTCAATTTTATATTTGTGTAATTATATTCAACATAATGTCATAAAATATTACATTCATCACATATGCATCTTGATAAGCGTAGTACTTTGTGAGAAAGGCTAACATTTTTGCTTTACGTATCCTCTTTTGTAAACAAAGTTCTCGCAACATTAAAATCATGAAAATAATGAGTAATAATAAAATTTATAATTTTCATTTGAGTAAATATTTATGTACACTCTAGTAGGCTTTGCCAGTAAGTTATAATAAATGCTGTTAACTTATTTTCTGTTTCAATTACTTATGTCACATGGTTTGTTATAGACCTTTAGCAACACTATCTTGTTGTTCAGTTCATTCAATAATTTATAAATGAAATAAATATTCATTATACACAAGAAGCAACTCAACCAGCCAAACAAAGTTCAGTCTCCGTCATTAATACTTGAGTAATCGGAACATAATTCAAATTTATTCAATACAAGCCAGGGATGCGTATGTCTGTAGAAAAGATGTCACCGAATTTTGGAAACACATTAATCACAATCAAACATTTTTAGGTTTATCGTGATTAGTTATTGATAGTACAACTAAAACAGTTCGCTTATACATATCTTTCGATTTGACCGTAAGCTTGTGGTGTCACAACCGCGTGCTTGATGTGTTTTATACATAGGGAGTCTAGCAATTTTTAAATTTCTAGATGTAAACGTTATTCTTCGATCGAAATTAAGCGTTAAGGGACGCTAAATGTGTTGAAATAGTGTTAATGCCTTTAATGGAATACCTACTCAGATTTTATGCTTGTAACTGGAACGATACGTCGAATTGATGAATACGTCAATAATAAGTAAAAGATAAGGATGTTTTATTTTTAACAAAGACATTGTGTGCAGCATCCCTGCTTTCCTTCCATTTTAGTATGAGTAGGTACCTACACTCTAAACAAAACTGGACATATTTCTCAATAAATCTTCTTACTTTGCAAACCAATATTTATCTTTAATTATTTCTAATATAAAATACAGTAGCATTAAAGGAGATTTCTTTATACCGGGTCTCGGTCCTGACTCCTTGACATCTAGTAGTTAACGGCTCGTATATGAAAATTGCATGTGTACAAGTAGGCAAGTGTGTCAACTGGACGAAATAATTATATCTATCTAATATATAATAAAAATGTAACTGATCGCTGTCTGTACATGGTAGATATATATACATGCAAAAATTTACTATACGGGGGTGCCCTTATATACGCAAGGGGACCCAAAACAATGTTTTCTGTTTGTCTGTATATCTGTATATCTGTGCGTTTGTGCACGCTAATCTCAAAAGGGCTGAAGAGATTTTTATAGGACTTTCACTGGGAGATAGAGGAGGTTGCGGAGCAACATATGGGCTCCTTTTCCCCGGAATACCCGCGGGGTCGGGATTCCCGCGAGGAAAACTCCGATGCACGAACGAAGTCGCAGGTACAAATAGTATCTATTATTTCATTAAAATTATGAAATCTTTCTCTATTGTTTTGGATGGAGTAATAATATCATACATTTATTTATACGAAAGTGTCTTTGAACTACTGCCCTTTAAATGGTGGATGGACGGTGTACTGATAAACCCAAAAGGCATACGATTAAATTCATAATTACCGTCTATTCGAGGTAACGAATAATGCTTCTTGGTGGTCTTTCATTAAGTTCTCTAAAATCAATACAAAACGATAATCGCCCGTCTTTGTCCGTCCAACCAACACGATTTGGGAAGTGTAATCATGCCTCGGATATTTTGAGGTGGTCATGTGTAATTGTTTGATTGATTACCAAAACACTTGCAACATAGTACACTAATTACTGGAAATTATAAAACACTATTGCGTATGTTCAAAACGAATAAATGATACACATAATATTAATCACCTAACAAGAAAAAACTTTATTTGGGCACCTACGTCTTCATTTTGCCTATATAAGGTGCAGCGATCTTAACGGAGCCTAGGTTCAGTTTTACAATAAGGTACCTATGTAGATTACCTTACCCAAATAAATACGTGTTTTACCCATTCAACTGTTCGAGATACGTGTAAATTCACTACTTGTTAATAAATTTTTGAAAATTATTGTTGTTTCTTATTTAATCCTACTTCCTATCCTACTAATATTATAAATGCGAAAGTTTGTAAGGATGAATGTGAATGTGTGTGTGTGTGTGTGTGTGTGTGTGTGTGTGTGTTTGTTACTCTTTCACGCAAAAACTACTGAACGGATTTTCATGAAACTTTGCAGTAATATAGCTTAGACACCGGAATAACATAATTTCTTAAAATTTATAGAAATTTTTGAAGGGACGGGTTTCCCGAAGCGAGGGCAGATTTACTAGTCTGTTATAATTTAATGTAGTGTTCAATTATTGTAGTCATTTCAAATTATTATTTCAAGTATTATTATGATTCAGTTCAACTATTTGCTAGTACTTAATGGTAATGTGTTTTGTAAATCTTCCTTTGTACATAATATTTAAACAGTATTGTCAGGAAGTATTGCGTTGAATGTTGTCGTCACTTATGATTGTACAGACGCCCAGAATAATAATAATAATAATAATATTTATAATATTATAACACAATACAATGTAATGACGTACTGTATGTTGGTGACTTATAATAATAAATAAATAAATAATAATTAAATAAAGGATATTATAGTGTATGTAGATTAATTATGTTAATGATAAGGGAGACTGGGTGTGACTCCACTAAAGTAAATATTTCACACGTAAGAACGATTGCCATGTTTAGCCCTTTAAATTTATATTTAGCACGCTTTGGTATTATCAAACGGCACTTATGCAAGTTTTAGGGTACCGTAGCATATGGATATACTTTAAATTATAACTTATTATTCTTATAAAAATAATAACTAAGGATACTGTTTGTTTCAAATTACTTCTAAATATCGACTCACGTGAGAAATGGTTACAAATAGTGAATACAGGTTGTATTCACTTGGTTGGATGGGTTCAACAAAATTGATTTTCTCATAAAGGTTGACACGGAGTAAAATTCCTATTTTAAACATGTTGTGTCTCACTGTGTTTAATACTCAGAAACATACATTCAAAATACTCAGTATCGATACTGGCAATGCATGGTACTACACCTGCACATGTAAGTGGGCCACGCGCACTGGTTAATTTCATTTTTGGTTTCATCCAAATGACTCAATTTCAAATATATAGTAGATAAATAATAATATAATAATACTATGTGTTTCTTAGTTATCCTCATCCGCTTTTATATCAGCTTTAGTTTTATTAGGATTTGTCATCTAAATATCTAACTTCATGACAATTACTGCTCCGCTTGATTGGCTGATTGCATTTGAAGTGTCTACCTACGGGTGGCCAGTTTGCCCACAATTTCTCAATTTTATCATCAAATCCATTGTGACTAATCGTGGATGGCTTTCAGACATGCCTGACTGTGGGGTCGGATTTGATTTGGTTAATTTTGTGTTATTCTGGGAAGTGAGCTGCTTCCGTACCAGCAGCAGTAGATCTATCATCGACTCCAAATAAAGTACAATCTATTGCATGTATCTCACCGCTACACCGATTGAAGAAGCCCATTTTGTACAAATACTCCGCCAAAGGTTCACCAAATCCGGCCCCGCAAGTGAGCATGTCTGTTAGCAACTGTACAAAATTCTTATCGCTCGAGAACGCCATTCTTAAATTATTTTAGCATTCAGTCCGTGAAAACAGTATACTGGATAAGCCCCCGTACCATTTTGTTCTACCCTGCTATTTTTAGTAACGTGTAATGAGTTATTCATCACTCGGTCCAATTGTAAATTTAAGAAAATTCATTGACTTTAATTTAACCAGATTTCAATTGTCTTATATCCGTTACCGGAATAAAACTCGAAAATGACATTACAAACCGGGAATCGCTCACACTTTCCATCTGATTTCACGGTCCGAATGAGTTCCTTAAGAGCCGAAACTAAAGCACTGGTATTAAGGTTAAAATTGGAACGTTAAAAGTTCTTACTCTTACTCTGATACGTGCTGCACTGCACCGACAAGCGTCTCCGCGACGTGTCACGCCTCCGTGACACATCACGCCTCCGGGACACCTTCGGCTTCTGCGACGCGTTGCTGCATTGAGACACGCCGCGAATTCGCGACTTGTCATGTTTGTGATGACTATCCCTGTCCAGCGTCCCACAGTGGACGCGGAACCCATGACGACGACTCGCACTTCTATACCGCCGCGCCGTTCTGAACACTTCAGAACCACTGCATGCGGGATCTCTTGTTCTCATTTATTTTCTGTTCTGTTCCATATTTCCCTGAAATGACGTAAATAGCAAAACAGTAGCTGCTCTCTTAAGAGTTAATAAAGTGAGGAATAATTTACCCATAATACCAATTAAACGCAAATCTTTCACGAACCGCATTTGTGCGTGATATAGTAGATCATTATTGCACTTAATTATTTTATTCTTACGATAACGAAACGAATTGAAAACGAATGGACAAGAAAACAAATTAACAAGAGGGTAGAGAAAAAAGAAAAAATAATAATGAATAAAATAGGTTTCTTCAAAATGCTTATAAATTTTTGTCGTTTATGTAGTAGTTGAATTACCTGTATTTTGTTTTAAAAATAACTAGTTCTTACAATTTCTACAATTCAGTATAAATATTGTACAGAAATTTCGCGTACGTACGTACCTTTCATGGGCGTTAAGTCCTGTAACCGAGTGCGTTCTCCTGCGCAATCTCGATATATCCTTACTTCTGAACTGTTGGACCCCATCGGAATAAATACGCTTAAATACTGAATAATATTTTATTGTCACTGTGCACTGTAACTTAGGAGCTAAACAATGTGTTTTCTCTTCAACGGTTAGATCTAGCCTGAAGGTTAAGCGCGCGTGCTACTATCGGGGTAGTGATTCTCTGCACCGGAAACGGAAGCTAGCCTTAATTAAAACCACCGGTAGTAAAGCGCGCTCTTATTAAACGAACTTTAAACATTTCATAAATTCGTATAATAACTAAATATATTTAAAACTTCATCTAGGTATAAATATAAATACTTCTTAGTTTTTACAGTGTTTTTACCAGTGTTTCTTACAATCGTATGTATTCATATTGTGATGTATTCTAAAGCTCTACCACTATTGTATCCGCGCCAATTTATGCAACGTTATAGCATTCTCTTTATTATAACGTGACGAGGTTTCCAATTTAAGGTTGTAACATAAAATATTTTATAATATTGCATGCTAAAGAGTGCACAGTGTCGATGGATTAATAGATGCGACGCTGCAGCGACGGTCTTTCGTTCCTTTGTCATATTTTATAAAATGTAATATCATAAATAAATAATGTCTGTTGCTGAAGGAAAAATGCTTCGATAATATCTAGGGATAAATATGATCAACCTTGTTGCATGTGTATTTTTGAGAAATTATTAAATATTAATAGTTGACTACAATCCCATCTGACGATAAGCGGTGATGTGGTCTAGAGTGCTATTACATAGTACACTAAACTTAGTACATGTACTAAAATTCAGTTTTATTTTGAAGAACATTGGCATTATAAATTGAGCATTAATCTGCGATTTTATTCTTCAGTTACACGGTAACGTATCTCGGTTATAGGTGGGCGACTTTCCAACCGAAGAACTTGAGATTTGCGTCAGCTTCTTTCTGATACCTACAACAATTGAATCAATAACTATGCGAAGTAGCAATGTTTACCTGGCTGGACGCACTGTAGTTACGCATCATGAAAGTCAAAGCAAAGCGTTTCGTTTGTATCGGAGCGGAGCGAAGATTGGATAAGATTGCGAAATCAGGATGGATACTCGCCGTTCTTCATGATCCATTCCTTTGATGATTGATAATGGTGAGGCCAGCGAATGTGCTCATGTGGTCCAAATAATTTACGCTATACCATTTCGGTTCCCACGTACGTCTGAATAAAACCTGCATAATTATGTAAATATCACTTTTGAAAGCTCTTCACACGTATGAAAATGAAATGTTAATGTTATGTAGATTTATTCTTTTTACTCCGAGTAGGTGCGACTCCGTGACGGGCGCAGCTTTTAACGAATTTCAATGTTGTGTTGTAGTTGCAGTCGGTAACGGAGGCGTAAAGCAGGTTCATACATATTATGTGGGAGCAATAGGGTGTGCAGTCATACTGTGCATCCGATGCTGCATAAATATGTGTTGCGGGAGTATTATGTGTGCAATTTTATAAAATTCAATCGCTCACCCAACTTGTGATAAATGAGACGCACCCGACTTTTTTGAATTGTGGTTTAAACTGCGTGTGCTGTATGGCCGTATAGTTCGCGGAGATATGAAACTTCCACTGGTTCATTTGTAGCAATGCTAGCTAGTATCATTTCTTGTCACAGAAACACTTGGGAATGTTGACAATAACAGCATTCATAAAAGTTAAAAAAATTAATGTATACAACATAAATTCCATGCAAACATTATTTTGTATCGTTGCCTTCATAATTACTTATTTCAAGACGATAAATTATTTCAGGATGATAAAATTAATATAAAATTTATACAATAACTTCTGCAGGCGAATGTACGGCGAAAGAGAACAAGAGCTGGTTTCTAGGGCTCCATCTCTTTGTACATGTCGGGTATCTATCCAGGCATGCAAACATTGGTTTTAAAAGATCTATGGCAGAGTTTTTTTTTTTAACTGGTGGTTTGTTAACGGTGCACTGGCAGGCTTCCACTATTAATTGAATTGTTCTGAAACGTATTCCGCTCCTGTTCATCCGATCGCGGTTCCGTAATCAACGTCCGTCACTTGTAACGAAGTGTACTAATATTGCGTTGCTCTGCTGCCAGACCGACGTGTTTTCGACGTGTTTTGTCTTAATAAAAAACTAAAGTTTTAGAAAAAAGTGACGGCCTTCAAAATGTATCAATAGATTACTTAAAAACTAGCCGTTAGATGTCGCTCAATAAATTTATATGGGAGCAACCAACAAGTACCTACTAGCTTTCAAATACAAAAGCGTGAGCAGACCCTAGGTATGTTATAGCTTGTGATGGGCATCGAACGTTTTCTTTTATTTCCCACACACACAACGCACAGGGCGGTGGCTGACCACCCAACATATCACCACGCGGGTATAGTTCGCTACGGCCGTTAATTCGATATGAGCGTGACGAGGTACCCCCCCCCCCGGCCCCCCGGTGTGTGCCGATCGAATCTTTACTGCGCTATTTATTTTACCACCGCCTCGCTTTGGTATTTGTTTAACCACGTCTTTTAATAAATAGTTTATGGACTTTGATAAATTTGGATCTCAATCTAAATCTCTTTGATGTTCTGGCAAATGTTTCAGGCATGAGGCAAGACTGTTGGCCTTCATGGATGTATTATATACGATTAGTTTTGGTAAGAATTAGCCGATTTGTTAATATTACAATAAATACTTAAACACTTATATCAATATTGAACCAAATGGTAAACCAAATCCATTGTCCCCCATTAATGTTTCTCTAAATTACCCTGCGCGACAGAGCTTTCCATTTTTCATAAACCATAATAGTATAAAATAATGACGTACGCAAGTACCGAAAACGCCGTTGTGCGTGACTCGGCATTCGCGTTTGGTCTGAGCGCCTTACATTACACATTAGTTGGATATAAACAGTTTACTTGCTCGTTTATAGAAGAGGGTACATTTCAAGTTTATTAAACATTAGTAAGCCCGCCCTCGTTTCGGGGAAGGCAAGTTATTTCTCGCGTTATTATTACAAACGAATCAACTCGACGATGATTTTCAAACGAATATTTAGATGGAGTTTTGAAGTTAAAGGCACATACTTCCCTGTATATTTCTGAGTATTCGTATTGGTTCACATGCAATAGTACCCTTGATATACCTAATAAGTAACAACGTTGTGGAGAATCATGATGAATTGAATGTTTCTTCTTCTTTTTCTACTCCTTAAGACACAATAGAGACTTGATAATGATAATACACTTGCTAAGAAAATCAACTTTTATGATTAACTATTATGTTTTGCTTTAAAATATTAACACAAAATTTGAGCTAACCAGGTTATTGTCTTAAAACTTTTACAGGCTGAACTTAAAATGATGAGTGAGTACTTCATCTCGAGCCTAACTCCAGTAATAAAGTAAATCCCACGCGTGCACTCCGCTAACGCCGCCCCGCCGGTCATTTATTACATTCCATTTGCTGCTCCGGGAAGGCTTCACTCGAACCTTAAGAGCTTTGTTGCAGCATTCTTGTACAGATTTTACAACAAGCCACAAGGAAAAGTAAAAATAGTGTTTTTAAAGAATTCCAGTCATGAAACAAAACATTACGGACATGTACGGAGTACATGTACGGAGTTAGTACGTATAATGGCCATCTTATCGTTGTTTTAATTATCACCCTGTAAAACATTTATGAAACCTTTCTGACATGTAATCTGTAGCACTAGTAGCCCGGCGGCTTGCGTCGATCCTTAGTGTTTGACAAGGTTAAGTAATAGCGGGCGCGGTCGGTACTTGGATGCGTGACCGCTAGTGGCAAAAATGCCTTGAGCATTTTTGAACCTCGGAGAGCACGTAAAGCTGTCGGTTCCGGTTGCTATCGATAGATAATAGTCGTTAGGCCATGTCGGAGACCTTCAGGCAGCATCAGTATTTCCGATACTTGGGTTGGCCACCAACCCTCCCACCAATCTGCACTGGAGCTGCATGCTAGAATATGTTCTAGGCCTCCTCAATGATAAGGAAATACCTTTTTCATCAGTGTATTTTGCAGATTAGGTTGAAGCTAATCTCAAAATGTTTGTATTATTTATAAAACAGCATCGCCTAATCAGTGAAATGAAGTTGCAACTTTGAATCACAGCGTAACAGGAACGTGTGTCTTAAACGAGTTTATATCAATCTGTCAGATGGAAATTATAGCGAGCAAAGCAAGTCCGCCGGCGTTGGAGTTGAATTCATAATGGGCAGCAGTTGTAAGCAGAGTGGCAAATGAGATTAAAAAATAGCGAAGTTTGTCGCTTTGGAGATAATGAGTTGGCTGAAAGTCGAGCGTGGTGGAGTTTTTTTGTTATTCACCCTAATATAAAACTACGAATTTCTACTAATTTACAAGATATTAATTTGATTAGTTTCCTTTAAACTTTACAGGGATTCTGGGCTTGTTTCATACCCAGACTTCGGCTTAAATTGCTGAATGAATTACAAAATCCCAACCAACTCAAAAAAGAGCCATCTACGTACCGATCACTGTGCCGCTCGGTTATAACTTTCCTTTACTTTATTTATTTTGTAAGGTATTTAGAACAAAATGGCATGTTTGATTTTCTCAGCAGTATTCGGTATTGATGTTATCGATCAAAGCACTCTCTCTTTTGTGGTATAAATATTTTATTTTCAAAGATTTCGCGGCATCACATTTTTGTCAACAGCTTTCCGTCCCCTCGGAATCGTTATCGCGGCAAAAAATTTTTTGTGAATTCTTGAGAGATCATAGATTAGCCTTTACCATCGATTAGCGCGTACCACAGACTAACGCGTAAAACAGATTAACCATGTCCTAAATATTTACTAGGTAAGTATATTTCATTGATTGTAAACTGGTCATTCAACTTTAACTTAGGTATATAAACCTTTGTTCAAACCTTCACACAAAGGTAACTTCGATGATTTTGTAAATACATTTTGTAACAGTTTATTGATGGCATAACGACGCTGCATAAATGTCTACTCATGATTCAAAAACTTAAGAAGATGATCAATGTGTAAATTTGAATGTTCGCCTCCACAATCTCCGGCTTAATACAATATTCATAAGGGCCATTATGTTAACATTTACGTGGAGGCTGCGAGAGGCAATCAGCCGGAAAGGCTCCCAGGGAATGCGAGTGCCGCAGCAGTGCTGTAAAAGCCGACTTATTACAATGCTCCCAGCATTTTACGTGGTAGTGGTGGTGAAAACAATCGTTGTACGGTTGACTGAGGAAATACTACCGCCATTTTTATTTCATTGTTGTCCATTACGGTTTCTTAAAACTTTTTCTACTAGTAAAATTTGTCATAGAGAAAATGTCTTAATGTTTTCGTTGTTGCATGTTATCTTTTCCGAATGACGTAGGTTTCACGCTACTATCATTCTATTAAATTAAAAGATAGGGATCCTAAACTGTTCACTCAAAATTATTATAATGAAATCCTCATTCCCTGCTGTTTTTAATGCATTATTTTTGACCAATAAAGCGTAGAGTTTTATGAAATTGGTATAAATAATGCGCGAGAACGCCCGTGATTAATTATATTTTCGGATGCGGAAGCGAAAAGTTCGTTCTGTGGGCGAATTTCCTGCGAGCGACTGTAGCTAGTGTGTGTGATAGTCCAGAATAATGGTGGCATCGAAATGAGCTTGTCTATATATTAGAGTAATAAACTTTCAAATATGGTTGGTTTTATTTTAAAGCTGCGCGCACTATGTAAAATCGACTGACCAAAAGCACAGAATCTCGTCTGCCTCCAGGATTGTATAAAGCAGCGCAACGTGGCAAGTTCGTAATTAGTCTTGGCATGCGCACGGCCGCGACACATGCACCGGAACAAGTGAACGCGAACAACGTGCTCTATCTTCCCGCGACGGGTTGTTTTACATTTCTCCCGCTCCTTACAAACAGGAACAAAGAGGGGAAATGCATTGTTAATGTAACCGCGCGGCTGCGGCGGATTTGAGTCTGCGGCCGGCGAGGGCCGCACTGATGCGCGGTGATGATGACGCGAGCTTCTTTATTATTGACGAGGGGCACGAGGGCAAGTATGCGGCCTCAAGATGGTAAGTGGCCATCGCTGGTAATTATTACATTTTACGTGTATATCGCGGCTTACCTCCCGACTTATTTTGTCGGATTAGCAAGCGAGCTTTCGTCGCGAATGGCTCCTGATGACGAACCTCAGAATCGGTTCGGGAGTAGACTCGAATCCAACAAAATAAATCGTGAGGTAAAGCGCGATATAAATATACGTAAAAATTTATAACTAGTAGGCCAATTATACTACTACCAGCGCAACGAAAATTTATTGACGGCGATATTATTATGAATTACGACAAAGAATTGTCCCACACACTTGTGTAGGCTCTAGAAAACCGATAGTTACAAATCATAATCATTTCTGAGCTCATAAAACTCGACAGACAATAAATTCAGCAAAACTTGGAAAAATCTTCGATGATAACTTGAGCCGACCAAAATATATCCAAACTACTCACTCTCAGCCCATCGGCAGTGTATCCGAAATAATATTATGCTATTAATAAATTCATAACACTTCGAAAGGAAAAGTATGTTTCTAGCACTTTCTCCAGCTCATTCGCGTAATTCAAGCGAGAAAGTAGAAAAGATTTCTTCGAAGAGACAAAATATTACTCCCTCGAACAAAGTAATTTTAATGTCAAAGTTGCGCAGAAAAATAGCTCTCGTCTGGCCCGGCGGCCCCGGCGGCCCCGGCGGCCCCGGCGGCCCGGTGCGAGCAGACATTCTTGTTAAGGCGTTCGCTCGTGTTACCGCTGTTTTGTTAAAGAGGCAAATTTATATCACTAATAAAAATGTTAAGAGCTGCGTCACTAAATAAGGAATAATTTTAAAAATATTTCCAGCGGCGCACTGCCCTCGTTTACATTCATAAACAATGAAGAACATGGTGTCGGTAACTGAATGCATATTAGTATTAGGTATATATTATTATTTAATTTATAGCTAACCCTAAACTCTTTTTTATTTCACTTGTCTTTTTAGGATAATATCTTTGATTTAGATATATCAACCAACGCAACGTAACGCTTAATAACATACTTTTCACTGCTCCATACCACGACTTAGTGTGTAGAAAAACTGTTGGGATTGCTTACCGGCTTTTCCTGTATATATTGTTGGCATAAATAACGATTAAATTAGTACTAGCTTAAGGGACGCGGCTTCTGGAAAAACTTGAATATACGTATACCTATATAAAATATAGTGTATGTGGCCTACAATACTGATCGACGTCCAAAGAGGCGAAGCAACTCCAGCTTGGTGGTAGAGCTGAAGTCCGCCTGGCTGGCTTCCTCCGTCTTACTCAATTCGTCGTGTTTCGACTGAGAACTGTGCGACTGGGCTAGTCGATATCATTTAAAACAGATACTTCACGATACTAAGTGACATTTGCTAGAAGTCATGTATAGAAAATTCCATGAGATTTTAAATGATTAATGAAAGAATTTTTGAACTTTCTATGAGATTGGAGCTAAGACAGGTGAGGTTATATTAATATTCACAAAACTCTTGATAGATGGGTCACTTACAGTATTACTAGTGATATAAAAGTCCGCGTATAATATTAAAAGAACCGTTCCGCGCTCACTGATGGCTGTGAGAGCATCCGACAGCCCCACTCGAGCTGAATAACGTTTTGATTTCAACGGAAGCTTCTCACAGCGCATTCAGGAAGGACGTGAACGAAGACACGCTCTGGAAAATTGTAAGTGGCCGGGACATAATATTATTATGATAATATATGATTCAAAGGTTTTAAATTAGAGAAAGGGAGGAACGAATCTGAGCTTTCGTTAGTAAACGATGTCCACCGAACGAATGGTTCCAGTTTACTTTCTAATATAGAACAGCATAATTGACGTACTCGAAATAACATTATGTTTGTCTTCGGGACTTGATTTTTTGAGATGTTTCAGTATTGTCTGTACGGATAAACGGAACGTTGAACAAGCAGATGTTTTATGACACAGGTTTTCTTGCCCAGATACATAAAGTATTCGTGCTGAATTATTATTTATTGCATTAAGTTACGTTTGTAAAAAACTGCTTTAAATTAATTATATATTATAATAGGTTTACTTTACTGCGTTTACTAAATAGTCAACACTTGCAGCAATTCACTTGAATAAAGTGAACACGCAACTAGATGCAGTGGCACCAGAAGTGATGTCGCAGACAACTCTATGACAATTATACTTTGTTACTTAGGAGTACCTACTCAGTAAACAAGTGTAAAGTAGGCTGGTTGCACGTTGGCACGAGGATCTACTGTATAGTATACTACACATTTCTCTCATATATTCTCGACATAATTCAGGAGGCTTGAAGCGTTTTGCATTGCGCTTTTTCCGGTGAGCATTGGTGAAGAGGTTTTAAAATCCGCGTTTCAATATTTTATGCCCATAGAGACCCCCAGTATAGCTCTCCATAGCGCAAAACTTTTCACTGAATAAATATCATCACTGGTGATCACTCATCTGCCAACTGCGTCCGATGATGCATTTCTAACCAGCATAATGACAAATGAAGCACACTTGCCCTCATATATGGTGCTACTTTTGATATTAATTCACAAGGCAATATTATCTTAGTTACTTGATGGAAATGCATTCATATTATTTGTTTTGTTAAACAGACGTATAACACTGCATACAACATACGTTGTTGAGTTTGAGTATGAACGTACATAAAAAGCACACGTCTTATTTTAAGTGGAATCGAGAACGCTTTGAGACATTATTGCCGACAAAGGCGCAAAACCATCGCTGCTCAAAAGCCACTAGCCTAAAGTGCCCATGTACAATCCAGTAACCTATAAAGAGAAGGATCAAGCGCCGTGAACTTATCCATTCGTCAGTAAGCTACTCCACGAGCAGGGGAGAACGTCTTTGACACAAAATAAAACTCATTACATGCCAAATTAAAATACTTATTAAATCTAAGTAGGTACATTATGTTGCCATATCGCTAACAGCTCTACGGGACACGCAAGTCACGCAAGACAAAAATACATAATAATAATTTATAATTTTACATTACAATAACTGGTCTACTATAGTTAAGATGTAATGCAATTTCCTCTCGGTACTAAAATCCTAACATAAGAAGTTTATTCTCCACCATAAGCTGCAGTTCCAGGTGCGAGGAGCTGGCCGGAGCCACATTCAAACTCCGACCAACCGGAGTATTTCAAGCGCTGTCCACAACCTCTTCAGTCATTACCCCGTTATTTATAGCGCGGTGCCAACTTGTCCGTAATCTTCGTCCTGTGCAAATATTTAGCGGAGTTGGCGACGGCCGGAGCGGGAGAGGACGCATAGCTTGGAGCGGAAAATTATCGTATCTTGTGTCTTAGCTCACATACCTTAGCACCGCCTGAAGGAATCTTTGTCGAACACATCTTCATGAGACAATCATTGCGCAAAGCGATGCAACTATTACAGCATACCTGTTATATGTATATTAAATGCTATCTTTAATAATAAGATGCGCATAAGGACTCCCTGGATAATGGATTGTTACCTAAGATCCCTTTAAGGGCAGGCAGGGTTAAACGTCACGGACAAATTGTTAAATTTATAAGATAAGACATTCACGCAATATGTCTATAAAAGACACGCCTATTTATTATTAATCGTTATAATGTAAAAGTAAATAATATGGATGTAATCGCTTTTTTCGACTTAATGTAAACATTTCCTAATAGCAAAGTTTGGTGCGGCGCAGAACAAACAGAACGCGCTAAGTATCTGCGCGGCGCGGGAGGAGCGGGCGGCGGGTAGCGGGCGGCGGGTAGCGGGCGGCCAATGGACTTGTTTGCACAAAGTATCCCCGCCAGCGGAACTATTGTACAAGCTTTCACGGTATTTGTAGCAAGTATGGCACGATCTTGGGTATCTGTACACAGTATCTTGGATTCTAGTAGTTGTTGGTGATACAAAATAGTCGAGCTTGAACTTCGCAAAATAATGACTCCGTGTTGTCACAAAGTTTAGAGCGTAAGGGTCCCTAGTTCCTCGTCAAATACATAAAAAATATTATGTTCACAGCTATTCACTGATTATTTAAAACCGTACTTGCTCGTTGAATATTGTAAAAACACTTTTTTAAATCGACATGAAAAATTACAAGCCCATCATCCAACGCTCGAATGAGACGGAAAATTAAAACAGAAAATTTTAAAACACGACGACGAATCGAATGGAATCACGTATGAAAATTTGTATTTCCCCTATAATTTAAAACCGTTGAAATAAAAACAGTTTAAACTCGCATTCGAGGCTTGATTTTATTTTTCTTTCGTCGTTGCACAAAACACAACTGCATGAGTAGAAAATCTATACAGAGTGAAAGATACTCTTAACGGCTTTAGATATCGAATTACAACTAGAATTGCTCACAAGTATTCCACGGAGTCGCTTCAGTAAATTTTATTGCCTTGCTTGATAATATAATTGTTATCGCGGTTTTGATGATATCCTAGTACATTAAGTTGCACAGTCTCCGGCGTGCATATACATACGAGAGTTGGCTGAAGTCCATAATCGGCTTACTGCGAGGCAAGCAGATTAGTGAAGAGGATTGCCACTAGCTAATTATGGGGTATAAACAGTGAGCAAATAGTTTACACGTGTGATGTTTCGAAGAGTTGGACTTTATGCGAATCCCGTGCTCTTCTTTCCATTGATAACGACTTTAGCGTTGCTGTTGTCGAATGATGGCGATCATTTACCATCGAGTAGCTCAGAAGTATGTTTGTTGACGAGTTACTGAAAAGACAGAGTAGGGGTTAGATGTTATTTACAAAACACTGCGTAAAGTCTTTATTTATTATTTTATTATTTTTATTTTAGGTCTGCCAACAATTGTTACACGAATAATTGGATTTAATACAAACAATGATATTAACAACTACGTGCACAACCTATTACAGGCAAACACAACATGCATAAGGAAATTCCTTTTTTTAGGTACAATGGGTAACAATTCTTGAGATGCACATATTCCAAAATAATAATAATTATTATCATTGTATAGTGATCTTAACATAAAAATGAATTTATGAATATTAATGTTAATAATATAATAATAAATTTTATTTAAATCGATTAAATTAAATTTTAAAGTTCATTAAATTAAATTTCAATTACATTACTTAAATTAAATTAAAATCTTTAAAACTGTTTAAAAATGTCCGTGGGTAAGCAAGTTTTGAAATGAAATGTTTATATCTGATTAAATATTAATTTTCGCAATTTAGCCAAACTATCAAAATTTATATCTATTTTATCTAAACTATTAATCAATTTACATATTCTTGGTATAGGAGAATTTGAGCCTGAAACTGTCTTCCTCAGGGGCGGTACCAGCGGCGTAATTTTGAGGCGAGGATAATGATGAGGAACCCTAAAGTTGACTAGTCGTAGTAGCGATGGGCAATCTAGTTCATTCCGTAGAAGTTTGAACATAAACGTAGCATCTATTAGGTCTCGACGTTTCTCTAAGGAGACAATTTTGTAGTGTTGAAGTCGAGTTTTATACGTCACAGATTTCCTAGCTAACGCTGTCTTACTTGCCAAGTGCCATAAAAATCGCTTCTGAATTCTTTCGAGCCTTAGATTATGAGTAGCAAAATGTGGCCTCCAGACAACGCTACAATATTCAAGAATACTACGTACGAGAGAGTTGAAGATCAGTATTTTTGTTTTTATTTTGCGAAAAATTTTTCCGTTCCTAATCACGAAACCTAACATATTGGAAGCTTTTTTAGTTACGTAATCTATGTGAGGAATAAACGTTAATTTTTTATCAAAGATTACCCCCAGATCTTTAATGATTTCTACCTCTTGTACAGTTTCTTGGAATATATGATATGATGATGGGACAAGATGTAATTTTCTTGAAAATTTTGCGTGAAAACATTTCTTAATATTTAATGTCATATTATTTATTTTACACCAATCGCAGAGCCTGACTAAGTCGTCTTGCAGAAGACGTACGTCTAAACTTGATTCTATTCGCCTTGCAAACTTAAGATCATCTGCATATAAAAATGGAATAGAGTTTTTAAAACAGTCTGTTATATCATTGACGAATATATTAAACAAAATTGGTCCCAAATGCGACCCCTGTGGGACACCAGATGATATATCATATAAGGCAGACTCGAATCCACCCACAACAACGTAGAACTGGCGTAAATTTAGGTATGACTGTATCCATTTAAGCAAAAACCCAGCAATGCCATACTTGGAGAGTTTAAAAATTAAGATGCTATGCGACACCCGGTCAAAAGCCTTGCTGAAATCACTATAGATAACATCAACTTGAGTATTATTATCCATAGCTTCAATTAGCATTTCTGTAAATGATACAAGGTTAGTGCAAGTAGAGCGTGCAGTTACGAAGCCATGTTGTTGGGGACTAATAATATGCTTAAAGTGAGATTGAATAATTGGACAAACTAAAGACTCAAATATTTTTCCAAAAGCTGATAATATTGAAATAGGTCTATAATTGCACACTTCAGTTATATTTCCATCTTTAAAAATAGGAACAACCTTTGCAATTTTCCATTCCTGTGGAAAGACACCGGAATCTAGAGATTTTTTAAAAATTAGGTACAACGGGTCAACCAGGTTTGGTGCACAATTAATTATAAAATATGGGGGGATGGCATCAGGACCCGCTCCTTTGTTAGGGTCTAAACTCTTCAGCTTCTTATATATAGTTTGAGGATGTATATGGATGGCAGCAAGACTTACACCACTAAAGTTATCAATCAAATTAGAATTGCTTTGAGTGTCATTTAAAGAAACATTGTCATATACTGAAGAAAAATATTTGGCATACATGTTGCATATCTGGGCAGCATTAGAGCTCGTAAATGTACCATCCGACAGAGTACTTGGATAATTACTTTTACCTTTCCTTTTAGATTTTATAAATGACCAAAAACTTTTTATATTAGTTCCTATCATATCCTCCAAATTAGAGACATATGTGTTGTAACATGCTATCGAGAGTTTATCAGCTAATTTATTTAGAGAATCCAGCCTTAATTTATCCAGAGGATTGTTATAATTATTGTATCGAATTCTAATTTTATCTTTTCGCCTTAAAGTCTTAATAAGATCATTTGAAAACCAAATTGGATTTTTTTTGTTAAACCGTGTGTACATAGGAACGAATTGACGTATGACAGTTTTAATAATTTTATAGAAAACTTCAATCATATCATTAACATTTTGGCAATTTTCGAATAATTGATTCCAATTTTGTTTTTCTAAAAATTTGTTTATTGAAATATAATCTGCTTTACGGAAGTTAGGAAAGGTTTTAATTTTTTCTTTGAACGAGTCTTTTTCTGAAAATGTTAGACTAATAGCTATGGGAGGGTGCAACGGATCGACGATCGAAAGTGGTGATTGCGTGGTGTCAACGGTACAGGTCAAACTATTTGTGAGAATCAAATCTAGAATCTTATCTTGATTATTTTTTATATTATTATACTGTGTAAGATTATTGAGCCAAAGAAAGTCAATAAGTAAACGTTCAGTTGGGGTTAGCTTGAGTTCAGACATAGTTTCACTTACAATATTCCAATTTATTCCGCTTAAATTGAAGTCTCCAATTATATTAATACTCTTAATAGGCATCTCACATTTATCAAAAACCATGTTGCAATTTGATAAAAACGAGTCTAACCTACCGATTTGAACGGGGGGAGGTAGGTATACTCCGCAGATAATAATTTTACTAGGAGTGTCCTCTGTAGGTATGTCAACGCAAACCCAGACATCTTCTACATCGCTTTCCCAATTTTTCATTTTACATGAAACTAATTTATTGGACACCGCTATCAATACACCGCCTCCTTCCTTGCCGCGGTGAAACCCTGACGATTCCCTATCTCTCCTATATACCACGTAACGATCGTCGAATAATTCGCTACTTAAAACACCCTGATGAAGCCAGGTCTCAGTTAATACTATTACTTCATAATCTGAACAGCAAAGGTTACGGTAAAAATCATGTGTTTTCGTTCTTAACCCACGAACATTTTGATAATATACCTTGAGTGACATAAAAGTAGTAAGGTTTCGATATGAAGCAACATTTGAGGCAACTTAGTCTAAATTTTGCAGGCAATCCAAATCTTTGATGTATTTGTGATTAGAGGTTTCTGTCTTCCTCATATAGATACGGCCATTGCGGACCCAGACGAACTTGTAACCCTTTTCTTTAGCCGCCACCCTAGCCGCTGCGTGTAACATCTTATTACTGGAAGAAAGATGTTCCAAAACAAAGATAGGGCTTCTCCCGGGAAGGTTGATGTGTGCAGTGTTCAGCCGCTCATCGGGATTGGATCTGTTGTACTTGATAGTCGCCGCCAAAAACGTATCACGAGTTTTGCAATTATTAAATTGAACAACAATTGAACGCGGCCTGGCATTGTTAGGATTTATTTTAGCAATTCGGCTACAATTTTGGACGCATTCCTTTGTAATGTTACAACCGACAGTTTTACTTATAAGAGAGACAATTTCTAATATGTTTTCATTTTTCCTCTCAGGAACACACTGGATTTCTACGTTGTTGCTTCGTAAAAATTGCTCGACTTGATTCAGCCTCAATGCCAACTTATCATTTTCGTGTTGCAAGAACAAGTTTTTGGCGCGAAGCTCTTTTATTGCCTCAGATGATATTACTAACTCCTCTGTGACATTGTTACACTTTTGAGAGACATCAGAGAGAGACAGCTGAAGATCCTGTATATCTTTCTTGATAGGAGACAAGGCGGCAGTTATTGAACTTTTAATGTGGTTTCCGAGACGCAACATCATGTTTTCCATTTCTTTATTAAAAACCTCATGTACCACATCTCTTACTCCACTTAATGTTAGCATCCCTTCAGTGTCTACTTTCGGCGACAAATCTAGCGCGGGCCTTTTTTGAGGCCTTGTTGTGATGTTATTTCTGTGACGCAGGGGAGTGTTCTCATTAGTTTTAGGTTTCTTTTCACATAATTGACAAATCCATTCGGGCGATACGTTTTTAATCGATGCATTTTTATCCGCGCATGTCAACATTAAGCATGCTAAATGGTAGTTTTTATTGCAAATCTTGTATATTACGCCCTCCACATCCTCACCCTGAACACCACAACATTCCCAAGACATAAGTATAGGCTCCGACATAGTGTTAAGTAAGCAGTAAAGTTACTTATTTTGTAATCAAATCAGTTGAATTAAACAGTAGTTACAGTTGAGACTTGAGACAATCACTGCTTTATAATGAAGTTGTGGCAAAGTGGCAAAGTTATAGTGAAAGGTCTCAAGCGCCGCGCAGTACGTGTCGCTTACGCGTTCTCATAAATGACTTGTTATGTTTTGTCAAATCGCACTTTATCGACACTAATTTGGTAAATAATCGTTGCGTAATAAACTTACGAATGTTATTTTCTATGTAATTGTCCTCCTTTCGTATTCCTCTGCGTATTAGTATAAAAATCTTGCGAAACAACACAGTTTAACCACTATTTTATCAATTATTTTGTGGAGCAAACTTATAAACACTGTACAATTACCCACGTACCGTACCGCAATGACTTTATTACTATCCAATCGCGATGAACGACGTCTGCAGAAAAATAGTTGCAGGTTCAAAGTTTCACTCTGTTCGGTTTCCTCACTCGGCGCGCCGAAGTGTTCGGTTGCGTATGTTGATAACCAATATTTAAACTCTTTAATTAAATATTGGCTTTTAAACTTCTATTTGGTTTTCATGAAAGCATTGAGGTGCGTTTTTTTTTCATTTTATGTTTTAAGTTGAAATTACATGCAGCATATTATAATAATCGGTGACTGATTTCTGATATAAATGAAATGCTTGAACAAAATTTTTTTTTTCAAAAACTAGTTATGTTCAAAGTTTACCTATCACAGGTATGCCACTAAATTACATGCAGCATATTATAATAATCGGTGACTGATTTCTGATATAAATGAAATGCTTGAACAAAATTTTTTTTTCAAAAACTAGTTATGTTCAAAGTTTACCTATCACAGGTACGAGTATGACACTATTACTGATTATATGGTTACTGATAGTTGACGTTTTTATTACATGTTGCAGTAATCTGCGAAGTCTACTGTATATTTATCGAGAAACATATTCTGAAGTTAATTTATAGGAATACACTAGTCATTAGCTAGAAGTAGATAATTTTATGAGTATGTCCCGAGTTATATCGAATCACTAATAGCCCATTCGGTTGTATTAACATATAAGGTTTCTTCATGTCAACTGAATCCATTTATTTATCCGTCACTGGACTGGACAGTCAAAATATGCCGATTGTAATTTGATCGGTTACGACGCGACGGTAAACCTTTCATTCACAAGTCATTTTATTATTTCAGTGGACGCGGACGAAGTCGTAAGCCGAATATTAATGGAGGACAATATTTACTTGTCATCGCTATGAACTCGTAAATAGACCGTGTAATGGTTCAAGTTACGACTCATAACATATCGACAGACGCAAACTATACACCGTGGGAGTAGTTTCATGCCTGTTTTATGAGCCGCTTCAATGTGACTTTATGTTCATACATTAAATAGTTTTATAGTTATCTATTATATTGTAAGGGGTAATAGTCGGCACTTGTCTAATGAAAATGTTGAAGTCGCCTCCGCCGGACGCCCCCGCACCTCTAATATTGATCTAATCGGTTTTATATTGCGTCTATAAGAAGCGATCATGACGTAACTAAATATTTATATTACATAAAAGTATTTGTTAATCCATCGCGTACATATCACGCAGGTAACACTGACGTGTTGTCTGCTAAGAAAGACAAAAGAGGATATAATTGAAGACAAACTTATCACATTTTTAAGTAACGCTATAATCCATACTAATATTATAAATGCGAAAGTCTGTGTGTCTGTCTGTCTGTAACGTTTTCACGGCTAAACCACCGGTCCGATTTGGATGAAATTCGGAATGAAAATAGTTGAAGACCCAGAGTCACACATAGGCTACTTTTTTTTTCAAAAATCATCCCCTAAAGGCTTGAAATAGGGGATGAAAGTTTGTATGAAAAATCTACACCGCATGAATGATTACGATGAATTTTCCCAGGACGATAGTTGATGACGTACCCCCTTCCCCGGTTCGCGTTATAAACGAATTCCACGCGGGCGAAGCCGCGGGCAAAAGCTAGTATACTCATAATATGTATATAGTTATACTCAAAGCCCCACACTAGGGTTCCCTGTGTCGTTGGAGGACAACACACAAAGACAAGGACATATTATATTCTGACGGAGAAAAGAAACTGAACCTCATCATTCACATTTCCGCCTGGTTAGGAATCGAATCCATTACCCGGTAATCATTGCGCCATATGAGTCGTCATATTATGGGGATAAATTGAATTAAATTATCTAATTTATTCCTCCACATGTGAAAAAGATGTTGAGAAGCATTGTCGTGAGGCAAGCGCGGCGGCGTAGCTTTGAACTTGCCTATCCGCCGGTAAATCAAATAAGACGCACGAACACTTTGAGGGGGTAACGTAACAAAGTCGAGCTCGTTTGATTCCTGTTTGTAAAAATTTGCTTCCATTATTCTATTCGGTTTACATAAATATATTTACCAGAAGTCATACTTCCCCCTTACAGACATTTAACTGATCTCGGCATTAAGTACCCCGCTCCGTAATACCTGTTTACGAGGATACCTGGCAACGATACCTGCTTAGCGCGAATGTACTCGGCAGCTACCAACAATTTAAACAACCTCAAAGGACACCGTCCTAATTAAACAAGAGCACAAATCTATTTGTATAAGGCTATAGCCCTGATTAAATAAGTCCACAGGCCCGGTTACATTTATGTGTGGGGTCCAAAAAGTGCTCTTGAATACTAATATCCTTTGAATAAAAAACTCCTTAAAATTCATACTTTTGTATAATATGCAAATATAATATTGTAAACGTTCCAGTGTTAACGCGTCTGCACCTACTAAGTATACACTCGGATTGACATCTCATTTATTCCGCGACACATTCGGCAACGTCGTTTCACAATTTGATTTATCAATTCGTTGGAAGCGATTGGCTCGTCCACAGCGATCCGACAAATACTTTCATAACATTTCCAATTTGTCTTGTTAACTCCGTGTTTACCGTGCTTATGTGTGCGCTGTTTATGTGTGCCTTGTTTATGTGTGCGCTGTTTATGTGTCGTGTTATTTATTTTGCCAACAACTTTGTTTGAAAAGTATTTGGCGCTGATTTTTGTTTTGTTAACTCGTTTGCGTAGTGGGACAGATTTGTTTAATAAAATGATATGTGCGCCTAACGAACTACAAAGATCAACCTTTTTATTGGAAGTAATGATAATATAATTATTAGAAAATTAATTTAAAAAGTAAAATATTTTATGACAGAAAAATTGGACCTCACCATAAGGACATCACTTTACTGATATAATCCCGATAAAAATGTAGTTTAGACTAAAACAGAAAAGTAAAAAATTTAACTTTCGGGATGCAAACTATTTGCTGCACAAATATAATGGCTCTTCAGTTACTGGCGTGTGGATAGTTGGAAACTGTGGAACAACTTGATGTCTTACCATAGGGTTGAGTTCCTTTCTAATTTTATTGTAGTAAACTACAAGTGTACTGCGTAGCCATTTTTCACACAAGTTTTATATCCCAGTGTCGCTTCGGACCAGTTACAATCCCCCACCCCACTGCTCGAGCTAATTATAGCTTGTAGGCAGTATCACGTCAAATAGGTTACACATAATGACGTCATTTGTAGTAGAGCGATCACTTCAATGTGGTACAAAGGCAAGCTAAGTGTGGGCTACCTGTAGCACAGTTTTGAGAAAATATTATTAAACAATCTAGTAACTAACTATACTCCTCCTTTTGACATTTTCCATTCAACTACTAATAACTAATTCAATCTAATTATATCTAACTTTGTACCATCGCAAAAATGTTCTTACTATTTATAGGCTAGTTAGTGGCTTAGGTGGTTTTTAATAAAAATGGTCAAATTAACATTTAAAGTGACTATTCAACATGTCGTTCATCTAGAAAAAACGCTAATCGCATTTTCTGATTGATATTCTTGCGACCGCACTGCGTCTTAGCATAAAGGAGTTATAAGAAGCAAAATATTAACGTGGTTAATGTGATGGGGGCGGAGCACTTGACCGACTGCCTCGCGCCTCGTGCCCCTTGCCTCGCCTCTCGCCTCGTTTGTTCAAACACGATCGCCGCGCCGAGAGCTCTCGACTGCAGATCTTAAGATTAAACGCGCGCCTGCGGGCGCCACGCCAACGCAGCATAACTGAATACGTTTGCTTGCATACTCGTGTATCACTCGCTTTAGAAATGGCTCTTCAGTAAATATCTTAACATATTCCTGCTTAAGAATTTTATATGAAGAGGTTTGTCGTATTTTAAAATTAAATAAATAAAATAATAAGCGCTACGACCTTATATCCCCTTACTTAGATAAATAACACATCAACACCCATGCTAGTTCATACAAGCGTTTGTAGCACAGCTGCGTGCGTCGACCTTATTATACAATTATAATGGATGGATGACCGCTTGTGGTTTTTCTGAAGCGCATCCGCGTGTAGACACGTCGGTCGCTTGGTTGTTATCATTAGGTAGCAGCCGTTAGGCCTTATTAAAGGCTTTTGGGTGACATAGAATCCTCTAATCGAATATGCTTTAGGCCTTTCAGTGATCAAATAAGATCTTGTAACTCGGGTGTTACACGGGCTGTGTTGACGATTAATGGGTCACCCATGCCCTCAGATCAAACATTTATCCGTCACACAAATATCTGGCCCGGCCACGACTCCCGCGTCGTCGGAAGGGTTAATAGAAACTAAGCTAAGGAGATGGTAAACAATATATTATTCTTTGAACGTAGATGGCGTATGCATTTATAATGTGAGTTTGTTTATTTCTATTTGTTTGGAGTTTTAATATTATATTATCTCAAACTAAGTTTATGTTTTAAATGAGTAAATGTTAAAAAATGGAGAATTATATGAGTATTAGAGTTTGGTTGAAGTTATCGCACTAAACAGATGTCCTCTAAAGAGCAAATCGAATCAAATGTAGAATATAAAATTAACGAAACCTGCAAAATTTCATTATTTTATTTATTTATTTATTTTATTTATTAACTGGCTAGAATCATCTCTCCTCCAAGTTTGACAACATCATCCATCCAGCAATCGGTGTGTGGACAACAACGACACCTAAAATTTGTGTCGTCCTGCGCCAGCCCACTGTGCGCCAGCCCACTGTGCGCCAGCCCACTGTGCGCCAGCCCACTGTGCGCCAGCCCACTGTGCGCCAGCCCACTGTGCGCCAGCCCACTGTGCGCCAGCCCACTGTGCGCCAGCCCACTGTGCGCCAGCCCACTGTGCGCCAGCCCACTGTGCGCCAGCCCACTGTGCGCCAGCCCACTGTGCGCCAGCCCACTGTGCGCCAGCCCACTGTGCGCCAGCCCACTGTGCGCCAGCCCACTGTGCGCCAGCCCACTGTGCGCCAGCCCACTGTGCGCCAGCCCACTGTGCGCCAGCCCACTGTGCGCCAGCCCACTGTGCGCCAGCCCACTGTGCGCCAGCCCACTGTGCGCCAGCCCACTGTGCGCCAGCCCACTGTGCGCCAGCCCACTGTGCGCCAGCCCACTGTGCGCCAGCCCACTGTGCGCCAGCCCACTGTGCGCCAGCCCACTGTGCGCCAGCCCACTGTGCACCAGCCCAATGTGCACCAGCCATTCACAGAACATTCTTCATTTCCAATTTCCAATAGTATGATAGGTGTATTAGCGAGCGCACATCGCAAAGCCGCTTACCGCAGAACACGGGTAATTTCAGCTAAAGCGCTCGCTCTCCGTGAGCGATTTGCCATTCACAAAGCACGCTGATTTATTTGCCGGTTAAGCTTTGGCCGCAATATTTTTGCTGGAATTCATTTTTCTCTTCGAATATACCATTTTTTGTTGTTAGGAGATAAATCTTTGAAGGTACGCGAACTTCTCGCAGTGACCGGATGTTGATGGATTTTTGTCCATTAAGCCCTTATGGGTCCTCTCATCATCTATATGATGAGGTTCTATGTGAAGGTATTAGTTGTGAGAGTAGTTGCGTATGTATAGGACCAGACATTGCCATAATTTTTGGGGTTCTGTACCCAATAGGTAAAAAGCAAAAGCCTAATAATATGCCTGTAGTGTCTGCCTATCTGCCAGATATCAGAGAGCTTTGTTTCTTGAATGGCAGTAGATAGACACCTAAACTTTCACAAAATATGTGTAACTGCCGTCGCTATAATAAAAAATTATAAAAACTTAAAAAAATAACGTACTTCTCAAGGTTTTTTTCTGATACTACTAACCTAATTAATAAAAAAATATTATCTATACTATAATAAAACTGTAGGAGCACGTGTTCTGTACATTGAATATTTTTTTGAAATTTCGACTAAGGGGCACTTACATATCGAGATAGAACTCAAAATTATATTTTTTTTATTTATTGTCTGTCTGTCTGTCTGTCTGTCTGACCGATCATCACGCTTAAACCACTGGATGGATTTCATTGAAACTTGGTAAAGTTATTACCTATATACTGGTGTCTATTATAGGCTACTTTTTTTTTCGAATAATATTTAGGTTCCCTAGGGATAGGTGACTAAAGTTTGTATGGAATTTTTTTATAACGTCGTCCGATTTACTTCAAATTTGCAACAAAGGGTTATCACTTAAATTAATAGAATACGTGTTTCTCAGTTTTTCGATATTTTGTAAGGAAAAGAAAAAAAACACAAAAGAATGCGGGAATTTGTAAATTTTTAAGGTAACTTTCTGACTAAACTGAAAATGATTTTAACCCCATGTTTAAAAATTATTACAGTGAAATAAGTAATTTTCAATGTAAAATCAGTATTTAAAAAATAGCCAGCAAAGGATGCAAAAATGGGGATAAAGTTGGTACAATTAGAGGTGCAGTGTTTATTCGAGTTGACTTAAGTTTTGTCATTTTTGTTGCGGGCTTAGATTTTTGTAAGACTTTCACTGAGAGATAGAGAAGGTTCTGGAGCAAAACATAGGCCACTTATTATCCTGGAATTCCAGCGGAATCAGGATTCACGCTGGAAAAACTACTATGCGCGAAGGTGCGAGTTTCATTTTTATAGGACTTTCACTGGGAGATAGAGGCAGTTTTGGAGCAATATGCAGGATAATTTTATCCCGGAATTCCGTGGAATCCTTATTCACGCGGGAAAAACTCATATTCGGGAAATAGGTCGCGGGTTCAGATATTTATGGGACTTTCAGTGGAAGGTAGAGAAGGTTATGGAGCAGTATATAGGCTACTTTTTGTTCCGGACTTCCCGCGAGATCGAGATTTACACGGGAAAAACTCCCTCCACTCAACTGCTCTGTAGAAGTTGTGAAAAAATTCATTAAACATTTTCGCGCGCCAAAAATACTCGCACAATGCGAATTCTGTGGCATCCTACTAATATTATAAATGTGAAGATTTGTATGTTTGGTCCTCAATCACGAAAAAACGGATGAATGGCTTTGGATGAAATTTGGTACACGGATAGTTTATAACCCAGAATAACACAGGACACTTTTTATCCCGGAAATCCCGCGGGATCCGATTTTACGCGGGAAAAACTTCGACGAGTATGGGTATAGCTTCATAACAAACATATTAATATAAAAGTAACAAGGCTGTCTTTCCGAAAATCCCGCGGGATCGGGAGCTTATCCCGAAATTCCTACGGGAGCGAGACCTACGCGGCTGATACTTACGGGTCCCGAAGCGAAGCGAGGGCGGTTCGCTAGTTAAATTATACGACTTGATTGAAAAGCAGTCACAGCGTTTATTAATCTAATAGTCAACCATTTTTATTTTAGATAGTTATGAAAAAATATGTAGATCCGCCACGTACTAGCGGCGGCTATTCTGGATTTACAATGAAACAGAATGCAGTTATATAGTCATCAGGACTAATAGTGTATAAGAATATCAAATATTAAATGAATCTGTTAATGAGGGTTAAAAAATTCCATAAACTCATTTCACGAATTCAAACTTTCTGATCAATTTCTTTACAATATGTCTCGATTAGCAAAGATTATGCAGAAGTAACTTTGTTCTACGGATAGGTCGTGTAACTAAATATCGTTAAGCGTCTTCTTTAAATATTCCTCTTAAATTGAGCGGCAAGATCGACTAGCCGGAAGATAATCTCGCTCCATAGAAAAAGTTCAGCTGCAGATAATAAAAGCGGATATAGAATTCATAAAACAACGAGCCAAGTGTTTGAGTTGACGCAGGCTGCGGCTTCCGCGAGACAGAGTAGAGAGAAACGAGTGATTATAATAACTTCAACAAAGACAATCGACTTCAAAGTAATAAAATGAAAAGATCATCAATTAAAGTCAATTAGGTAAGCACGCATAACAATGCGTATCTGTAACAACAGATAGCTCAAAAACTGTACCTGTCAGATGTCCCTCAAATTTAAACGAGATCACCAACAAGCGCCAGCTTTCAAATATAAAAAGAATTGTTAAATCTGGTTCAACCACTACTAAGCTCTAAGACAACACACATAAAAATATAGTCGAATTCAGAATCTCTACCTTTTTTCGTTAAAATGAACGATCGCACCTTCGCAGCAGGATATCATGACTGTGTCGAGGATGGTAAGTTAGAATTAAATTCATTTATTTCAGAAAGCTGCGATCATTTTTTGTTTGTGCAAGACTTAAAAAATATGTAAGCAATAAAACTAAAAATACAAGTTAGAAAAAAAGATAAATAGTAAATGTTAATAATTGGTGAACCTGCGAAGCACTCCAAGCGGACGACAACGTGTTGAAGACAGATTAATCTCAGTTTCCGTCATCGTCCGCCTCATGTGCTGCATAACAGAGTTAAGGCTCTTTATAGCTATAGAAGTAATATTAGGTAGATTCTAAACATAAGAAACTCTTTATTCTGTATTTAAGTATTTCACATACAAATATCTGATCCACCAAGGCTCCACCTGGATTACTGGGTCATCAATTTCATCAGTAATGTAACTTAAAAAGTGTTTTTTTTATTATTTGCTGACATGACAAATTACGACTTTAATATTATTATTTAGGCAGACAGTTTAGGCGAGAGGAAACACGTCGACCGAGACCTACTCTTAGGATAATTGTGCAATGCTCGCGGTACTACGACTGTCCACGGATAGCGGTAACTTTAGACATTCACGTCAGGAATAAAATAAATGTTTTATAATATCAGTCTATTGCTGGTAACCAGAAAGTTTAATGCTGGTAGAGCAGTTTAATATATGTTTTATAAAAGAGTGATTAATGGTCCCAAATACAAACATTACCTCAAAACATTGCAGGCAACCGTATGAAGAATACTCTTACTAAATAATTATTAAAACAATCTGTTTTTCTTCAATAGAATATTTGTATTTTCCATCTTTTCCTATGACAAAGTCTGTCTAAAAAACATTTTTCTTTTTCACTCAAGACACTACTACTTTCATAAAAATTGCCGATTAAAGCCTCTTTTCCCTTCATCTTCCCTCTAAATTACAAAATATATAATTGAACTAAAACTGAACTATAATTTAACATTTTTTAAAATACTTCACGACATAATCTTTTTTAAAAACTAAAATAAAACCTATGCAAAACAAACTTAAATTAAAACATTATTATTTATGAAGCTAACACGTATGAATAGAACTACCATAGTGAGAGTGAGACCGAGTTAAGATTCACTATGCTGTCGCACAGAACATCAATTAGTATGACGTGGTTGTTCGCTGCTCGCCGACAGTGCAGCAGCGGCTGGAATTCACCGGCAGATTAACGGACGCCGGACGGAGGATCGGAATCCACTCACTCGTGATTGTCTTTCAAACTATGCACTAGATATCCGAGCTGAGAACAATGTGCCGCCTTTAACTATTTTATTACAGCCGTAATTTTTTAAGATTCTCCGAACAAATTTAATATTGATTAATAATACAAGCAAGATTATAAATCATGGATACATTTTGAAATAATCCTCAGTCTACAGTAAAATAAAATAGCTTCAATAAATTAGTTATGTCTGTTAAATGTTAAAGAAGTATCAATACTGATTGGTAAATTGACATAGTGTTGACCATAATACGAGTAGGATATATTATATTATTAGGAAATAAAATTTTCTGACAAATGAGGCGCTTATCGTGTGTGGATCAGTGGAAATCTGCAACACCAAAAGTATCATGCATTGTCGGCTTATTCCACAAATCCCCTTCGCAAAGGGGCAGGGGATTTCTGGACTAGAAGTCTACAAATCCCCTTAATCAATATTATATCATTAATTAAAATCATTTACAACGTGATTCCTTGGTCAGAAAAGAGTTCGCCCGGGGTAGTACCACCGCCCGCCAAGGTACTCAGTACCATTCCTACCGTCATAATAATTGTTTTTAAGAGCAATTGTGTTCCGGATAGGAAGGTGTGGAGCCGGTTTCACTTTTTTGAAGGCGACCATCTCAGACCTCAGGGGTAGCAACGGATCTGTGACCGAATTGGAACAAGACTCATACTAACAATAACTATATAACTGGACTATTACTAACATTAACTAACAGGACTAATTATCACTAACATACCGTGTCCTCGCACTTATTAACAAACTAACCAACTAATATTCTAACACCATCTACTAACTGGACTAACCATTCTAGTCCCTTTGAGTCTAGTTCTAGGTCGGTCACAGTTGTTATGGGCGGCAGGGGAAGGGTGGTACTGCATGCTCGTTTGCTATCTTAATTCCATAAAAAAAAAAAAAAAAAAAAGGACATATGGTGCCTGTCTCAGACAAAACACTGGTAGCTGCCAGCCGAGCTTCAGCCCTACATACGACACCCTGGTGTGAAGCCTTAAGATTGCGGTCAGTATTCTACGTCGCCCCAATACGGCTTATTTATCTTATCCACAAGAAAAAAACATAATTGAATAAAAATTAGCCTGCCAGAGATGGCTGCATTCTCACCCTTTCAAGAGAACCGGCTCACGGCGGTAATAACCCGCTTTCACTGGCATAAACCTTTTATACGCTCCTAGAGCTAATATCGCGAACATTCGCGCGACCCACATTTAAAGAACCGTTGTTGACTGCGCGTGTATAGTATAGTACCTGCGAGTATAGTAGCTACGTGGAGTGCCATCACCAGGCGAATGTTTGTCCTACAAATACTGCCGTGTACACAGTCATATCATTGCTTAATTACACATACGTACGGTAATTAGATATACCTGTAATGTGCATGAGGGCCATTGACATTCCATCTTCGGTTTAATTAAGTGTAGGTGTAGGTTCTGCGAAGCCTAATATTACTCGCGTGGCGCGCTTTTAATTCGCTGAACGAGATAACTGCGGGATCTAAAATCTTCTTGTCTTTCAGTTTTGAATGTTTTTATAGTGAAAAGTTGATAGAATCTCACTTATTTTCCGTGAAATAACTGTGTAATTTACTAGTGGATACCCTCGCTTCGCTTCAGTAAAACAAGTTTATTACGTTTACAGATATTAAATATTTTGCAACATTTTTCATGACATTCTGCTCTTATTGGTCGAGACGTCGATGTTTTGCAGTCTTGCCAGTAGTTATTGAGATTATCCCGTTCAAACAAACAAATAAACTCTTCAGCTTTGTAATATTAGTATAGATTTTAAATAACTGAGAGAACTGTTTCAAAAAGTTGTAATTTTAATGTACCAAAGCATTCCAGAGATTTCAACTGAGCAGAAGATTTTTAACTGCGAAATGAACAAAGAGTTTCGTAATAAGTTTTCTCATTCATTCGGCGCGTTTCGAATTCTGAACTTAGTCGTAAACTTGTTCAAAGTATTTTTAAGGATAAAGTGATTTAAAAAATTAATGGATCGTAATGTTCAACCGTCAGATTTTTTGGTCTGTTTTTGTTTTTCCGTGTTACCTATCTAAAAATATAACATTTTCTAATTTCGTGTCGAATATCAGACCCATTAAAACTGTATACTTTGTCCTAATGTCCGTTCACGTGGTATACACAGAGTAAGTGCAGTCAAACTGTCGAGGGAGTGGTGTGCTGCAGGGGCCGCGCTGGGCCCGGTATCGAGCATCGCTCGGCAGAAGCGTATATCAAAGTCGCACTGATTTACTAAACCATTTCTCATATATCACAATGAATTTTCTGACTTGTCCGTTACCAGCGGCGCTGGGTAACCGCCAAGAAAGAAGACAAATTTATACGTTTTAAGCAATTGCACATTTTTTTGTTCCCAGCCGACTGGTTTGTTTTGTCGAGGATGTGGTTAAAGTTGAATGTAATATTCGACTTGGTTCAATCATATACTGAGTTACGCTAGCATTATGCTACTCAATCATGTTATCAGGCAACTCAAAAAGCAGGCGATGCTTAATTATAATCGTCAGATAAATTAAGTGTTGAAATAAGACGTTGAATAATATCTCAAATTTTACAATGACTCGCTATAGAGTATCAAATCACTTACAATTTGTGCATTAAAGGCAAGCAACTTTTTAACTAAGTAATTTAAAAGCAATTTTAAATATGTAAGTAACAAATTGATCTCTTTAAATTCAACCGAGAGCGACGTCGGGCGGGCCCTTCTCGTGACTTACTGATCTCATTAACACGTTCATACTTATTTTAATTGCTCACCTTCAGATTCCTAATCAGAAATAAATTAATGGCTGGAACGCGAGAAGACGCGATGAATAATAAAATTACCGCACTCGCTCGTACGCGCACCGCTCACAGCCGCGCAGTCAGCCAGCGCAGGGGAGACCTGTGGAAGGTTTATTAAGGCGAGGTGCGGGAATTCGAGGAGACACGGGCTCTGAACTTTGAAAATGTTAAACGTAATGTAAAATAGTTGCTCCTTCACTAGCTATTACTCTGTTTATTTTAATACAATTTGATACTATAATAACACAACGTTGGGCTCTTCTTCCGTAATAAGTCGATTTTAAGTTCGAATTAATATTATTCCAAGTGGGTATATTTTTATATTTGATTGAAATATTTTTCACAGATCGCCAGAATCTTTTAAATAAACCAAATTAAATTATTTATTTGGTTTAAAGTTAAGTACATACAATATAGATCAGGCCACAGCCAGTACTACACAGTGAAGTACAGCGTGACACTTGCAAGGTGGCAATTTGAAGCCAACAGCTCTCTTGCACGGAGTGGCGTAGCTAACGTAGCACTCGTAGCACTCGTAGCTAACGTAGCCGTACAATGAACATCCGCTACGCTGACGTGCTACGCCACAGCTACGTAGCCTCTACGCTACACAGTGATACCAACTCATTATAGTATAAATCAAAGTGCGTCATTCTCCTCTTATCTCCTATTCTCTCTTCTGTTGTTTTACGTCTCTTATGTTGTTACTTTGTTCAAATAGAATTTTATAAAATAAAGATACACTTTTATTAGTTGGAGCTGAACTCGTTGAGAGAGGGTAGGAGAGGATTATCTCGAAAGCTTTAACTATGATATAACGCGAGCTTTAAAATCAGGCCGCAGCTGTAAGACTGCTTCAACCCATAATGGTGTTTTACTCGCCGGTGCTTGTTTCTTTCAGGCGAAGTTGGTTAGATTTATAATAAGACATGATTTACTTGGCTTTTTTCAAATTTGTTACTGTTGTATTAGAGAGCAGTATGGAGATTTTCATACTGCCTCTTGGTAAACGTACTATAAATTTATATTTTAACAAACAATAGAAACAAAGCCCTCAGCTCTAAACCCCATGGATAATGGTTGGTTCATCGTCAGTTCATGAGAAAGACGAGCTGAATTGAACGCCATTAATGGTTATATAATAAATGAGGGGTAATTAAGTGATAAATTAAACATAAAGGTTTGAGTATGATCCAAACTCAGACTCGTATGACTGAAGTCAACAAGGCCGATTCATCCCATAACTCACAGATACTAACTCTCATTAACTGAAATTTTATTCGTTAAATTTTAACGACCGACCGCATTTAGCAGTAATTATTTCGAAAACGCTCACGAAACAATTGTGGTAGGACTCATTAAAATAATACAACTGTACAGTTGTTTGCGCTACGGTTGCGGACGAACGTGTAGAGTTTGTAGAGAAAATAACTCTATTCCCTGTTATACGAAATGTATACACGAAAATTGGTTGTAGTAGGAAATACGTCATTGTTGTCAACAAGCTGTTTGCCTTGTATAACTGAAGGATATTTTTATAATTGAACCGTCAGTTAGTCACAAAGAAAAAAATACTAATGCAAAAATATCTACTAGGTAACCTCAGAAACAGTTAAATCGATGTAAATGCGGTTTTCAGTGCTATATTATATTACCCTTCACATAACTTATTTGTTTTATAAACAAAAACACAATAAAAAAAACACATTTTATCAGTCTCTGTATAATTTTCCATGTGAGACAGATTTTCCAAAGCAAAGCGAGGGCAGTACATTTGTTATTATTTATTTTCACCGTTGACTTATTTTTTAATGCATAGCATTTAGAATGAAAAAGAACACCGTATTATACAATTTATACAACTCACAAGGAGGTCTTAAATCTCGCTAGCTCGCTCCGCGCTACGGCGTAGCACAATCGTAGCGTTAGCGTAGCACGTAGCTCCGTAGCTCGGGGCGTAGCAGCGAAAACAATTTAATTTTTAAGAGCGGAGACGCGAGCGCTTGTCGGCCCCAAAATATTTAACGCCGAAGTAACATGATGTGAAATGCATCGCTTATGAGATTGTTACATTGTTGTGTAATTTATCACAATCTGTTTTAGGTTATATCCCGTTCAGCAGTGATTGGCTAACCAAGTAGCTGTTTTAGGAAAAGGTTGTTGTGTGTTACATAAATTGGTATTAATGGCAGTTTTAGAACTCAGTTTCTTTTTTATTGAGTCAAGGTAGCAAACAAGCAGGCAGCACCACCCTTCCAATATTGCCCGTGACAACCGTGGTCGACCGATAATACATACTTTTATTTTATTAGTGATTCTATAATTCCAAATTAAATACAAGATGATCCCAAAAACAATAAATGCTCTTTATTTATTTCATTTTAAACATAAAAACTTAAATTATAAAGAGATAATATTTAGGTACATACGTAGAGTTAACTAGGTTTCGTTAATTAGCTATTCGTTAGCTATTTCGTTAATTAGTTATTAATTTACTTGTCCAATGAAGATTATAAGCCTATTTCTTCTATAGAATAAAGTAAGCTATCGAAAACGTTTATAAAATTCAAAACTGATCCAGTAACCGAGTAACCAACGAAATGTTAGTATGCCGTAGATCATGTAACTGGTAATTTTTCGTTCTCAGTAACGGTGTGTAAACGGTGGCAGAAATAACCCTGTACAATGAGGGAGGTCGGGGCATGTTGTCTTATAATTTATAGGGGGAGCGATACAGCCGGTGTCCGAAGGCTGCTGTCTCCGCGCCGCTGCCCTAATACAGTGTCCCCCAATTTGTGAAGCAACCTTTCAGATTATTTCAGGAATTTTGCAGATAATATTAAATTTAAATTAACTAATAAATAACGGCCTTTTGAACAGAAATCAAATCGGTGTCACTTTGCGTAGTTGCTCAAGTCCTCGGTTGTTTTTTTTAAAAACGGAGAGTTGTAATCGTTACCACTATAGGTTTGAAACCAAACATAAATTAAATATTGCTGTACTTTTATACTTATCATTTATCCGAAATAACGCCTTTTGTGAAAAATTGTGAACGCGTGATAATATATTATCACTAATAACAATTCTCCACTAATTATAACATAAGTTAGTAAAACTGACCTCCATCAGAAGTGTTACTATATTAACGTTCATTTAGGCTTAAATAAATATTATTGCAAATACCACCTGTAAATTTAATAATGGCACGGATTTGTTAAATGGTTCAGTTGTTATTACTTGAATTTAATCAAGTTTATAATGTTGTACATGTTGATTGGTGTAATAATACCATCAGATGTTGGAATAATAATAGTTAGCAGAATATTTATTTTATCTATTTTTATCTGTGTCACTCATTTGGTTCACCCTTCACTCTTCCTTCACATTCACCTTTCGTACTTCAGACTACTTTTTTGTAAGCCATATCTGCTTAAATATGTAATCCAACTATATGTTACTGGTGGATTAGGAAGACGTGGTTCTGCTACATATGTTAATGTTCTATAGCTTAAATTTTTACATAACTTTAGGAAATTGATATCTCCAATAATTTCGCTAATATCTGAGTAAACTTCGACCATAGCGCCACCATAGTTTCAACCGATGGTTCCAAGTATGAATTTAAACAAACTATATGAGATTAAGAATAATTTTTCACTAATTTCCTTTAAGATTCAGCCCTCAGATTCAATTCTTAACCGAAATGGATCACAAATAATGAAACACAAGTCAAAAGGAAAATGGACGTAAAGGAAGAATTTTCTAGTCTTTCATCTCCCGGGGAATATGAACTAGCCTGCATATTCCTTTCTTCCATACAAAGGCCGGTAGAATGAGCGCTCGCGAGAATCAAATAAGCTCGAACTCGACTCATACAATCAATTCTCAATAAAACCCATTTCAACTCTTCAATTGCTCCAAAGGCGACTCTCGATACCTAATTTCTTGCCAATGAATACGTAAACTACGATTTAGGGGAAAACGACTAGAGGCAATTTATTGGCCGGGGTAAAGCGCGGTGCCTGGAGATAGAGCTGAAATACAAAGATTTTGAATTTGAAGATCAATTATCTAGATAGCGAACAATTCCAATAACGTATAAGTGACTTTGATAAGAGACATGAGAGACAGGAATAAGTGGAACTTTTCACTTAAAGCGAGTTAGTGCGCCGCACGCGGCCTGATTGCGCAATCTAATGGCTACTCCGACTCCACTTTATCTATTAAATCTATCTTATCTCTAATATAAGAAATCTTAGATCTAGGGCAAGAGTTTCTTAAAACAAATTCGTTATTAAATTGTAGTGTAGCGAAGTAGGTCTGCTTTGCAACATAATCGTCGCAGTGAGGGTTAAGAGCGTTTAATTTTCGGTAATAACAAGCTTTATAAAATTTTAAAATCGCCGTTTCAACCTATCATGGCCATGATGAGCACGGTTATCTCAAAGTTAAGGCCATAGTCAACCATGTTTAAGTTTTGTAAATTCTCCGGCATGCAGGTTTCCTCACGATGTTTTCTTTCACCGTCATAGCGAGTAACATTTGGATGCTTAAAACGCACATAACTCCGAAAACTCAGAGGTGCGTGCCTTGGGATTCGAACCCGGACCTTCCGAACAGCGGCCAGAGTTCTTTACCACCGCTATCACCGCTATATGTATTTAAAATACTATGTACTAAAATATACTGTTTAAAACCAAGTGGTATGCTTAACTTTTTTAAATGACAGAAAGGAACAACCAGACTATTTGTTGAAACTTTTCAGTAGAGAACAATAGCGCAAACAATTTAAATATGAATAGAGAGCATAAAATCATAAATCAGTATTAAAATTACAACTAACTTTTAAAGAATACCTAATGTTATAGTTCCAATATTGTATAGAAATATTTCTCCAGTACGAATATTAACGAATTAAGCCAGATCCGATTAATATAGATGTCTCTGCAAATAGAGTAGAATTGGAGACCGCAAGAACGCTCGGAAACGAATAGCAAAGGGTTGTCCAGAACTCGAAAAAGCCACGTACAGGTAAATCTGTTAAATTCATTCGTCCGGTCGTTCTCACAAATGTCCGAACTGTACCTGGATTTTCGGATGTAAATCTGTTGATTGATTGGTCCGTGGCCGCCGGGAACGTGGGCAAATGACTCGGGGCCTCGCGGTCTGTTGACTGACGTCCATGTGGGTCCGTGCCGGGACAGCGCGGGACGCGCGACCCGCCGTCAGTCGCGCGGCGCCCGCCGCAACCAACGCACGTGTTTCGACGTGCGCTCCCGTGCTATCTCCTCGGAAAAATCTCCGCTCGCGATCCTAGTTCGAGTGCGGTCCCCGCTAACCCGAATTTTTTAGATTTTTTAGTGCGTGGACGGTGAGTGAAGTGTGTACGTTATGGTGTTCGAATATGGCAGTGTCGTCGAGTGAATTATAAATCAGGGCTACCTCGGAGAGCCGGCACCGCTCGAGGTGGGTGCACCATTGTCATGTCCGATGTTTGATTAACGTCGTCAAGAAGTTTGAAGAGGATGAATGCATAATGTGATAAGTTCGCCGGTTCGGTTACGTTGACCGTCGGGTGTGTCCATTGTGCCTCGAGATAAGCACCTCTTCCCGACCGACGGCCGCCGCTTCCGACCCGCCCGGATCGCTTTTGAGTCATGGGACGTGATTTACTTTTCGTTGAAGCACTCTTGTGTAGGGTCGCGGATATGGCCCGCATTTTAGATGACATATTATAATACGTATTATCGTCCCTTATGTCACTTAAAAATATCGGCCGTCCCGTTCGACGTAGTCCCAAACCACAATAATATTTGATTAATAATGGTAAGCTCTGCTGTAGCATTATGGGTAACATCTCATTAGAACTAGAACATTTTACTAATTTCATAACTATGGATGGGTTCGTTCGTTGCGGCGAATCTGCTACCACGGCCAGTTCATTAGTGGATATGACGTATGTTAACACTTTCATAATCAGTTCAGCCGCAGAACTCGTGGTCCACAGATACATGGTACTATTGTACATTGTTTCAACATCGGTAAACGTAAGCAGATTTGATTTATTTCTATGTACCTACGTTTTCCTACCTAAATTAAAAAAAACGAAATTCTCGAATGTCTAGACTCATTTTCTATTCAAACAAATCGATATTAACATCAATTAATAAAATTCAAATATTATTAAGCTACATTTAGGGTACATTTTTACACGTCTGCAAGATATTCCAACAAAGGGTGTTTTACCTAGAATTAATTTTAGAAGGGGTAAGATTGCAATACAATTCAATGAAGAAATAAATTTAATATGAAAATGGTTTTTTACTGTTAAATTAAAATTAAATTATACGAATACCTAATTTAATTACGGATTATCTTATTTTCTTTATTGTTTAGCATGCAAATCTTGATACAAGAGCCCTACTCGTACATACTTTGTTTTGTTTTATTTAAATGGCCGGCAAAGAAGACATGATAACATTCGGTGAAGCATATGATTACTGCCCATGTGTGTACATTAGGAACAGGGAAAAATCATCGATGTGTGTGCCATAAGAATAACGGGGACCCGAATTATTTCTGGTTCTCCGGAAATGGGACCGAAGCACGAAAAAATATATTTCACAGACCATTTTACACTGGAACATATTTTAATCTGGTAACTCTAGCCATGCGGACTGTTATTGGTAGGTAGTAAACTTATGCTAAAACTTAATAACACAGGTCCCAAGTACCCTTCCAACACGAGGAAGTTGTCGATTTCGCCTCTTTCGTTGTTCAGAAATGAAAAGGTTGGTTTAGACTCAACATCAACCTCGTATATTCTTATGTGTTTAATGTTGAAGAAACCAATAGAATTAGACAGCAGACATTTTACATATACTTAAAGAGGATCCGAAAATAGTCGAAAATTATTTAAGATTGAATTTCTTAACATAGAAAAATTGCAAATTGTAATTTAATAAAGTCAGAACTATCATCATCATTGCAACCTTTTACCATCCCACTGCTGTGCTAGGGACTCCTCTGACAATATGTTGGGTGTAGCCATAGTCACAGCCAGCGCATACGATAATACTATGAAATAATGTGAGTGTTCAACAACCTACCTAAGCCCCAATTCTGATAATTTTAAATGCAAAAATTAGGCCTCGTTTGAATAGTTTGAACCATTTTGTATATGAAATGTGTCAGTAATGTATCAAACCATTCAATGGAGCGGCCATTTAATTTATAATTTAGCAGAATAGGGCCCCTGAATGTTGGATTGAATGGTTGGTTTGAACGCCTGAAGGTCCACGAGATCAGAAACGAACGAAATACGAACGAAATCCGAAACGTCATTCTATTCCTACTATGAAAACCGATCGTCGAAACTTCAATTTTCGTAGTAGGAAATGTGTCAATGACTGACGTGAGACGTTTCGTAATCGAACTTCGTACGTTGTTCGTAGTTCGAATTTCGGAGTAGACCTTCTGTTTCGGGAATCTAGGTGTTGAAATCTTGCACGTTTAAGTATAATTATAATTATTTATCCCTCACTTCGGTGAAGGAGAAAATCGGTGGAAAACGTGCGCTCGCAAGAGCTCTCCATGTGTTCTCAGGGTTGTGTCAAATCTTATCAACGTTTAGTCAGTTTATGGTATGTATTCACCATAAAATTATTCAATGGGACCTGAGTCACCCGAGTCCAGCAGTGGGACAGGGTGTGCTATGATTATGGCTTGATATTCAATTAAATAACAATCAAATAACAAGTCGCAACTCGTATGTTATATGCCTAGAAGTTATTTTTTTGTTACTTAATAGCGAATTCTCTTCTTTTGTAAAGCTATTATTCTGTGTCCTCGGTAATTTCTCGAGGGAAAAATACTGTTCGTAGATCCATTAAGCTAGGTCTACAAAAGTTATTCACCGAACTAAGCCAAATACTTTTTCCTTATTGATAAATAAGATTGACTCAGAAATAAGTCGTGGAAATATAACGAGTCCTCGAAAATACAAAGGCACATAATTACATAGAAGTATGTTTTACGTAAGTTGCCATCTACAACGTTACATTCAAGTTAACGTTGAAATATTACGAACAGGTTGCGCTGACTGGGAGAATTTGCGTCACTAAATTCTAAGCAGACGGAGGTGCTCCGGGATACAACTCACTCGGTTCTAATTTACGAGAATAATGGCTGTTTCGAATACATTTAAATCTTCGGCGCAGTTCACGCACGGACCGGTAACTTGGTTGCGCCACGCCCGCCAGACGAATGGCTCCCGTCCCGAAATACTTGCCATTTACATTTCCACTGACGAAGTTTTAATGCTTCGAAGAAGTTTGAACGGTTTGAATTGCGTACAACACGTATGTCGGTTACACGTTATTAAATAACACAACAAAAGTAAATTTAATTACGACTGGTAGAACCTTACGAAAAATAATATTCATATTTCTGCGACGCTGTACGCACATGTCAGGAGAAATGTCTCCGCGGGATCATTTTTTATTCATATAATAATACTCTGTTTATTGTCGTCTCGAAACCACAAGAAATAACTTATTTTTGTATTAAGTTGCTCAAAATGTAAGCCAATTCTTACGTTTAATGATTGTATATTATATACTCGTACCTAGGAGTTTATTGACAGACAAATGGTCACAAGATTATTTCCGGTTATAAGTGAGAAATTTTCTAATTCAGAAGATAACAAACGAGAAAGTGGATAGAAATGATGAACATAATAAATAAATAAATAACGCTTCACACTCAAAGCCCCACACTAGGATTCCCTGTGTCGTGGGTGCCATGGACGACACACAAGACAAGGAGACACACTCAGACCGAGAACGGAAATTTAAACTCATCATTCCAATTGCCGCCTCGCTGGGAATCGAACCCAGGACCCTCGGAATAGCGATCGGCGTGTTAACCATTGCACCCTTCAGGTCGTCATAAAGAAACCTGTTTAGGTACTGTATCTGGTTGTTCGGCTATCTGGTAAAGGGTACTCACGATGTTTATATCGATATTTCGACTTGATTGCGTGGATCACGGTCACGATGACACTGCAGTGCAGGACATAACTATTGACAGCGGACACTCTGTTTTTAGCGATGATAAAAGTTTCAAATCATACTAGTAACCAATTTAAACAAAAACCATTTGTATTTTATTTTGGTGGCACATTAAACGTTGGTAGCAGACTCTCAGCAGAGCTACAAAATTAAATAATAATGTAGTTGTAAAATTGTACTATTACCAACGTTAAAACACAATCACATTCTTTCAAAAGAATTAACTATTTCAATTGTAGATAATAATGTCGCACAAGATCTATACGACTATCGTACCACCTGTCTTCAATATTTCACGCGCTCGCTGTATAACCGCACCATTCCGTACTCCGATAGTCATACAATAAAGGCAATTATTCTGAGGCTCCAACATCGGACAAATCCTTAGTGATTTAGCGAACATTGGTATCGCACCGGGTTATCTAGTGTAATCGGGGATGCCAGCTAATTGTTCGCCGCTAAGAAACCGCGCTAAAAGACGATTAGCAAGCAATAAACGCTCCGTTGCCATGTATCTCTTAAGCGGATTTACCTTATCAATAATGTAGTATATTATTGAGAAGGCGAATCCTATTTGGAAATAAACTATTCGTTGGATGATTTTAAGAAAGATATGTTTCACTTTAGTAGCAGATTCACGTTAGTGTAGGGTTTGATGAAAAAGAGTTTGTTTTAAACGGATATATGTTTTTCTCGTATAGTTTTACCGAGCGGAGCAAATGAGTATGCTTTAAAACTATCAGTGAAGTAAATTTATTGAACGCCTGGATAAATTTGTGTTCATAGAGAATTATTGTGACCGAGTTATGCAAGCAAGATAATAAACATTCGCTAGTTGCATATCTTGCTTTGGAAAACTCAAGTACCCAGTTATTTTTTCTTTTTGAAAATGATAAGTGACTCATGAGATTTTTGAGTGATTATTATTATTATTAAGGACATAAATCTCCAGGAGCGGTGGCTTGAGAGCCATTTACCTATTGAAGTACTTTTTTGTACCCTTTTCTTTGTTGAGTGACGACATCGTATTGTTGGGGACGGTAGCCGTTTATCTGGTAGCTCGTCTGTTTGATCCAGCAATATACTTAGAAAATAAGGTCTTATCATAACAATACAATATTCGTCTGATATAAATATTTTCTCGTAAAAAGCTCAAGATTCGATACGTTGTATCAATCAAATAACCATTACTATCGATTTCAATTTCCTCTACATCATAATAGCCACTGATCATCGAAACAATATGCGTTAAATCGATAAATGTAAGTCCACTCGCGGCAATAAGAGTCACAATGACGCAAGGGATATGCCATAAATTCTTACATTACAATATTATTCCATACACATTCACAAATGGCTTGGAAAGTCTAGTGAGATGATACTTTCTTAAGTTGTAGTAGTAATGCTTCTTGCTTTGGCAGCTGTGGGCACGTCGCCGCCCGCAAATCATGCAGAGTGGTGCAGCTACAGATTTGAGCGGCGATACGCGGCAATAAACTTGTTTTATGTCGCTATAAACCTCTCCGACGAGAGCGACCACTTTATTCCGCGGAGATGTTGTCTCAGGATTGGCGAGCGGGGTTGATTTTATTTAAACTTGAAATCAGTTTTTGTAACGAAAACGCATAAACATTGTTGATAAAAGATAAGCCGTAGAGATAAAACGTTGGGTATTACTTGCTGTTTTTGCAAAATGTTTTGTATTAAAATTCAAGATGATAAAAAATAAAATAATCCTACTACGAGTATTCTACACGTAGCCGCGTAGCTTTGTAACTGCGTAGCTACGTAGCTGCTGTTATTTCTTGAGTTTGTGTCTGTATGACGCAATCAAAGGCAAAGTCAAAGTCATTCATTTGTGTAGGTATTTTGATTTTGTTAATACACTTATGAACGTCATTTTTTTTTGTTTTAAGTCTTGAGAGTAACATTTAGTTACACTTTACCGATACGAACTTCAGATGTACTCGTACATCTTACTTTATCTCGCGCTAGTCTCGCGTTAGTTTTACTTCAAGAGACGTAAGCCTTGATACACGTGGCAGTAGTTCCAACCGCAACTCATTTTTAACAGGATTTACAATAATAATCTTGTTTACTCAGTTTAATAATGTTACGGGTTAAGTTTTATTTTCCTCTATTACTTGCAATAGTACAGTACATACGCAAAGACGTAACGGTACATCAACTATTTTTCTCTCAAGAAAAAAATATCTTAAACTTTTTATCTTGCTGGATCTAGGGTGAATCTATCGGTGATTTCCGAGTTATGATTGTGTCGACAGATGCATAATGTTCCGAATAATGTTTGTTCGCTACTTGATCGATAATAAATCTTGCATAGAATGCAATTTCCCAGAAACATCCAGTGTTGCAAGCCATACACTTTCATTAGTAGTCCGTAGGAACGAGTGAGACGCGCGGCTTACCGGCTAGATCAGTGTTATCTTTTTTCTCGAGAATTTTAAACAGCTTTATTCCCACCGCCAGCTAATTATTTTTGGAGAGCTCTCAAGCTGTAGTTGGTTTTTCTGCTTTAACGTCGTAATGATAAAAGCAATTAGAGGTAACTTCTTCGAGTATCCTCCCTGTTTATAAATTAATTTTAACATGGATCGCCTTGTTTCTGCATTAATTAAAACACGGGTTTCTTCGTAATGCTGACTAGAGCTCGAGTGTTTCATGGTGTTGTAACCTACTTTTTTTTTACAACAGTTACAATTAAGTTCAACAAATGATTATACTTAATATTTGTAGATTTTCATCACTGTTAAATATGTTCCTGGTAAAAGGTTCTTAATTAATTAAACACTTAATGGTGATATTACCTATGTTATTTTACTTTTCTATACATAATGTTTCGTTGTTTTGGATTATATATCCCCTGTTATGTAGTTACCTGCTTATGTATCCCTTATCGTAGGACAATTATTCGGGTCCGTCACCTGCCCGCGGGTCGCGCCGCTGCGATGGCTTGGAGATATGCAGGACCTTTTTTAATGTATCCCAATAAAATGCAAATACATTTTCCCCTCTCAAAATGTAAATGCGATTTACGGACATTTTATGCGATGTTATATTTTGAAGTGAAGCCTTTCGCTCAGCGACCTGTGTCGAAACAATGATGGATTTCTAAGCGTAAGTGGATTCATGGAACTACTAAATACGCGGTAGCCCCACGAGCTCTAAAACCAACGACACGTAGGTACAATCAGCGAGCGGGAGTCGGAGGTATAATTACGCCGACCAAAAGCCTTTACACTATTCACGCATTCTGACCCTGGACATATTTGATTCAAGACAGTCACATCCCCACGTAAGCAGTATTTTTCTTACATATGAGTAACACATTTTATTTTATGTTTTTATTTATCGGTCTATAAAATCCGTCACGTTATGAAGGGTAGTAGTATGAAGTAACATAAACAGTACATAATTATTTTGTATCGTTACTCAGCGCCACTTCCTTTTACTATGGGCTTTAACCCGCGCTGGAGCAACGAATATGTATAGGCCTCTTCAGGTATAAGGAGACAGGCGTGCTCACTAGTGGGCCATTGATGGGTTAAAACCAAAGGAGCTAATTGAGATTATGCCACCTGAACGAACATACTTATAACAACAAGTTAAAAACGGTTAGATAAGTATGAAACTTTTGTTTGCCTTGACTTAAAAGAAAAGCGCCTGAATGACCATAGATAAGATAAGAACGACATGCGATGTTGGTCGTGGTCCGCTCGCTGCCTACATTGCGCCGAGGCCTCGGTCACGACCAATTATTAGCAGTACACGAGTGCCGTTAAATACGAACGCGTCTGTAATTAGCCCGCGACAAATTTGGGGAATAAATCCTCCTTGAACACGGCGCGCTTATAAATGGCCGTCACGGCTCATTACGGCCACTAATGGCGCCGGCCGCTGCGGGCGATCGCACTGGATTGTACGCACGAATATTAATATTGTTACCAACTATTGTTACGATCCATTGTAAACTAATAAAGCTCTCGTAGATTTGAAGAGAGATACCAAAACCGAAGCTTTTGAACAAATAAGCCGAGTTGCCTGTGAGTTCATTCCAAAATAATTTCAATGATGTACAATCTGCCCACAATGGACTATAAATGTTGTATGTGTATAAACATTACGGAAATAAATTGGTTCTGACAATAAATTAACCGCAGCAGTGCATTACAGCTAGTTTCGTAGTTCCTAATTGTGCGGTCCTAATTGGGCTTTCCTCATATTTCATTTGAACTCTAATATATTCATGTAATTGAACACCGTTCACTGGAGCAATGTGACGGAATATGCTGTAGGTCTCATCGGTTATGAGTAGAGACCCGTGCTTAGTAGGGGGCCATTCATGTGGTAAAGTATATTTTATGTAGAAAAATACAACACACAATGATTTTGGAAACTAGTATAGAATAAAATATAAATGTTTAAGCTCTATAATATCTGAAATCTTACTGTAACAACACGAAAAAAGCTGGCAGTAATACCTAAATTCTTTTTGAACAATAATTTTCCTGCTCTAGTCAGTAAAGAGTTCAAATTTCGAAATACTGTTCACATTTTCCGCACATCGACGACAAAGTGGGTAAATAAAACACGGTGTATGAAATGTCTTCTAGAATGAAGAATTTAAATTCAAAAATGAATGGAGACAGTTTTGTCCGTTTGAAAATCACCTTCTTTTCCGTTTTATTTTTCTCTTTACGCGTTCTCTTTATACGAGTAGCTTTGTCATAGTGGGCACAGCTCTGGAATATGTTCAAAGAATTGATGATCAAAGCGATATGGCGTACGAGCTCTAAATAGTCACGCAACGTTTTAAAAAAGAAAAGAAGTTTGTTTCTTGACCTGGCTATATTCCGTCGTTCTTATTTATGTGTTTATTAAGGTCACACACACTTATAAAGTCGGCATACTGCCGTTCTTATAAATATTTAACGCGTTATGGTGCCTTTTACTAAGGGGATTGATAGGGGAAAATAAACCCATTAATAAATTATGGCATTTGCAAAAAAAGAACAACTCCAGAAAACGCTTTAGTGGGTCATATCATTCTTGCTAGGTAAATATTGTATGTGAATGTGTTTTACAGCCTTCTTTTTCACCACAACAAAGCTACGGATCGACGTGAAATTTTTGCTTGGGGATGGTTTATGTTCCGGGGAGTAACATAAGTTACTTTTTATCCCGAATAAAAACACGGTTCCGGTGGGATAGATTAACCTTTTCATGCTAAAACTGCTGAACGAAATTTGACGAAATTTGGTGTGAAATTCTCGTTGATCATAAAGTATTACCGAGGACGGCTTAGAGTTTAGTTACGATAAAAATGTTTTCTGAATATTTTGTAGTAGGTATGGAGAAGAACTATTGTAATAAAAATAAACAGGATAATTAGCTTTTAGTATGAATAAACGGAGACTTACTTATCACGAACAATAAAATTGTACGACTAACTGCTGTGACTTCCAGCTGTAACCTTTTGAACTTGAAGCTTTAAATCTAGAGCTTATACGTTTTACGACCGTATAAAACGTTTCAAACATAACACACTTAGCACTTAACGAGAAGTCATATAAACGTTTAGTTTAAATACACTGAGAATAAGCGATTTACTTATTCACGCTTGCTCGGTCACGACTCAAATCGTGATCCGTCGAGCAATATTCATGCGAATATGCTGCGTCTACCAAAACGTTTGAAACCTGTCTGCCATTTACTTCCACATCATAAAACGTAACTACAAATATTTGGCATCGATACAGCCGTCCCATAAATGATGAAGTTGCCGAATGAGGGTCCAGGCGGCGCGGCCGGAGCCGCGACAAAAGCGCTCGTTTATCACTCCCATTGATTGAGCCGCACTTTTTGTTTGAGGCTTTTCATGTCGTGACACCGCCGTTATTTACGTTATATTTTTTGAGGTATTACAGGTGTAGATAGGTAAATAGTTAAGTAAGTGAAAGTGACGTTATTTTCGGGACGACATATTTAGGTTAGGATGGTCATTCCCAGACAATTTAATGGAAGTGTACGGCGGGGTCATGTGAAGTGATTAATGTTTTTCCTGAAATGAAAGCGGCCAGCGGCCAGCGGCCATGTAATATAGCTCCATTAAAGGTGCTTCCAACGGTCAGCATGGCCATTAACTCCAGCAGCAAAACCAATTTGGACTGGAGTAGTTGGGCACAGCCCCACTGGGCATGCGCAGCACGCAGCCATGCGTATAAATTCTTCGCATGGGTTAATGGTTAATAACCTGGAAGCATTCAAATACTTATTGACCGATAAGATTTCAAAAGTACCTACTTAAGAAATTTTGGAAATAATTTCTTATTTCTTTTTACATAAGATTAATTAGTAATCTTATTTTATATTCTTTGCTGGTGATGGCGTACTATTTCAAAAGTAACTTGGATTTTTATCGCAACTAACAAAAAATTAAACTGACCGTTTAACTGTCACGTACAATAACATACCTCGTCTATTGAAGTGTCAAAAGAACTCAAATGAAACAAATGCTAATGCTTCTTTCGGGATCCGGCAGCTTAACGTCTTAAATTCGTACATTTGAGAGTTCGCCATAATATTTTAAAAATGTGTGTTTACTTGACCACAGCAAGACACCGTGGAAGCTTACAGCTCGTACCCATTGTGCGAGGGGTGCGGGCCTAGCACTGGGTTTGCTGTAATGTTGCGAGGAGCTCTTAAACATCTAATTTTATTGTAAGATTTGTAATCGATAACGTTAATAATGCGTCTATTATAACCCAATTATTACTGATGGGTCGGTTGTAGGAGTAATGGCGACCTGTTTACTTAAGTACCTTTAATGAGTGAGTATCGATAACGATAATTCTGTACTGAGCATTCTCTCGCTATAACTTCTCGTGCCGTAGTTCCCATTTCATTTTCATCGACATTTTGCTGCCGATTTCAATTACGGTGGAATGGCTTTGTACTGTAGCCTCATTGCGATTCCACGATGTCGCGTCGTTTAACGTGTCGCTGGAAATTTTTTGATAGACAACTCCAAGCGTGGACCCCGAGTATTGTTCCTTTGTAAGTGTAACGGAGGATTTTTATGCCTGTGCTATAACAACTGTGAGAAGCAATGACTGCAGGAGGTGGTGATATGAGATGTGCTGAAGCGAGGGCAGTTTTGGCATACTGGTGTTGCCAGATGTGGAGTGGAGAGCTAGGTGCTATTGAGAGGAGCGGTGCTTTTGAGCAGAGTAGTGTTTTAGTGGAGTGGAGAGGAGTGAGGAGAGGAGAGGAGTCAGATTTCTTTTTCAGGTTTTCTATTAAAATGTTACTCCAGCGACCTGGCCGGTACCTATTTGAAAATGGAACGACGACAGCAAAGGAAGATTTGTTGTTGTCAATACTTTCATCATTCAATAAATTGTAACTGAAGTTGTAACACGAGTCGTATTATTTTGCCCTTTTATATAAGTGTTCTCACTTTACTACTCACATGATTTTTGGCCGATAAGTGGCTTCTTCTCAAGCGGCAGACTTGTCCGTAGGTAGTGATGGTAAGGGTACTGCCGAGTAGTGCAGTGTAGTGCCGGCTAGTCTTATTTGAGGCAGCTGCCAAATTAATTGTTTTTACCCTAAGGGTCTTGAGAGTCAGTAAATGTTTCCCATTATATCTTTCTTGTAGGCGACGTGTCGGTGATTCCACTGCTGATGATTCATCTTCTTTCTCAGTAAGTTATAACTTAGCTAGCTGATTCTGCTAAAAAAATTAGAATTTCCAATACTTCCTCCCATAAGCTAAAATATACAGTTGGAATCCGAATGCAAATTGTAATAAAGACAAACATTTACATATCCTTATTATCAGATTAAACCGCGTCGTAATGTCAACAGTTGATAACGGCTGCGAGCGATTCAATATTTGGCTGAAACAAGAATCCTAATCAGTGTCAGCAAGTGGCCGCGCGGTGTCAACATGGCGCATGGCGGTCATTTATCACCAGGACTGATTGATCGCCTCATTGTGTAACAATGGTTTATTATCGGAATTCGCTGCTCATTCCTTCACACTCTTTGAATACGTTTTTGGTAACTAAGTTTCTTACGCTATCACTTGTTCCAGTAGGTACCAACTAGTTTCTCATATTGTTCAAATGTTTTATTTGCCTGTTTTCTGTGTTCGTCTTTTCATTTCAGACACTTTGCGTTTCATCGAATGAGAGTGAAATTAAAGGAGAGTTACTTTAACCGATTGATGTACCAAAAGTTGGATAAGGATAAAATAAGACAGTGTTTGAAGTATTTCATCAAATATACTGTCGTTTGTTTGTTGTTATTATTAATAAAATAAGTTAATCTGCACCTCTTGTAAACTTCGTGATATAGATACTTGAATTTTTTTAGAACAGAAAATAAACTTTCTCACTTCCCTTCGGTTGATTTACGCCTTAATAGTTTAAGTGAACACAAAATGTTGAGTTAGGACCCTTTAAATTGACATATCTCTCCAATTTTAGAACCGATTCAATTAAATTTAAATGACACCCCAAGCTACCGTTATATATAATATGTCAGCGAAATTTACATGCAAATTGGTTAAACCGCTTTTGAGATTACGAGAACAAACGCCGAAACAGACCTATAAATCATTGTTCTACTATCTGTGGCGTTACAATACTCGTAATATATTTGTATCTAATAGTATAATTATCTCAAAAACCTTCCATTTTGTACTGACTGTAATGAGTTAGGTATAGTTATACAATATCGGTTACAGTGAAAGCTTACCAAACACAACAATACCGCAGGGAATACAGTCACGATTGTGAGTTGGATATACAACGTGTGAATCTACACCACACGGCACACCACACATACCTACTTCACCAGTATAATAAAGTTATTTGGTTTGTTGCAACGCGCTGATCTTTACATTGCAAGTCAAAGAAAATAATATTTTTGTGTTTAAATAAGTATGTATGATGTATTTGTAAGAAAGGTTACAGCCTCATCTTTTTTCTCTCCTTTTACAGGTTGCTTTAAATATGTGATGATTTAAAGCGACACAAGGGCTATTATCAATTAACTTACAAACAATAAAAGAATCGATAGTCAACCAGCCATGTTCTAACTAGGATACGCCATACATCGCGGCGCAAACAATAAAACTCCAAAACAAATAACATCAGTCACAACCACAACATATCTGACGAGCATAAATAAATATCCAGGAGGTTTCCCCCCCCCCCATTCCGCCCCAAGCGTCCACACTAACCCAGCTACAGTTGTACCAGTTTGTACATTACTGTTTTATTGAATGCCGCTACGTATCTGATTGGCGTGCTGCGTACAATCCAATTATTTGTATGGGCGCATAGCGTCAGTACAATGGTCGGTTGGTTCACAAACGTCACGCATACGATCCGCGTTTAACCGGATCCTAATTAACTAATGGCATGGATAATTGTGAGATAAGAAGTAAGTAATATCCATCTAATTAATTACTATAACATGTAACGTACAGTGCCGGCCTGATATCTGTAGATCTACGTAGCCCCCTGATAATACCTACAATGCAACTAATTTATTATTGGTTTTAGTTAATCTTCATAAAAAGTTATTCACAGGTATCGGAGATAAAAGAAAATAAAAAGAAATTAAGATTTATTTAACAAATGTACAACACATTTGAACTATGGGATTAACCCAATAACCATTAATAGGCAAGAATCTACTAGAGATCACTCGGGGAAGTACCACCGCTCCCCACTGTACTTAGGACACGGCAATTGTATTCCGGATAGAAAATCGTGGGGCCGGCTACATTTTTTAGAGCCAACCATCTTAGTTTTCAATGTAGCAATGCATCTGTGACCAGTGTGCTGCATGCTCGTTTGATATCAATTCCATCAAAAAACTTAATTCATGTTTTAAATAAAACGTATCGAAAGACAACAGGAAAAAGTTTGTAGTAATTGAATATCGAGATCCATTGAAATGTTGCCGGAACAAGGGAAAGTAAAAGAGACGAATACGTGCTCCGCGGCCGACATGAAATGCCTCATTTATAAGTCGCGCTCCCGACGCCGTACTAACAAAGTGATGGAGAATTTGCAGATGTTGATTCAAACCATGCACAAGTTTGGGAAACCTGTCACTATCTCAACCTATGCATAAAACCGAAGACATAGGAGACCAGATCTTATTTCAATAGAATGGCTACAATAGATCAGGAATGGCCGCAGTGGCCTCACGATATTACTAGACTTGTTACCCAAATAATGATAATTCCTAAACAAAAGATCAAATATTAATTTACATTCACTCTGAACCATTTAGACACACATAAAAACATCTGAATCTATGCAATCTTTTAGGATTACAGTCTCATACGCAAGGACAACTACTGTATGAACAAAGAATAAATACAGTATTATAAACAGATGTATGATTATTCTTTCCGGAATAAACTTGTATGTATGTATACATATAAGTATTCACGTTAAAATGTTGCGCTCCCATTTTATCTTTAATCACAATACGTTTAATCCATTTGTTTCAGTTTGCATATCTCACACATTTTGAATTGTTGTTGTATTGTTGTGGGCGGATTTTACATAAAATACGAAGTGGTGCTCAGTTATGGAATGCTCGCCTGCCACGGGGAGCCACTGTCAGCCATCTCAGTTATGGAAATAAAGCCATACCCTGTAGTGGTATTATTGCATATTTTAGTCTCGCATCTTTTACGATAAAGTTACGACAAAAGACTGCTGGGGTCAAAATTGACCAAACTAGCGACCCGCTGTAGTGCAGTTCCTTTCCTTATATCTTTAGAGCCCGAGGACTGAAGGCATACTATGCCATCTCTAGCGATACCAGAAGAGGATACGGTATCCCGATACTCCTCGTAATTTTAGACGTGCCTTTTATTTATTTCCACGCCATCATACACAGGCAAAGTTAACTACTTTGGTTGGAGTTTTAAAGATATTTTGATTAAAATTGTTTTCCTTTTTCGATATAAAAGTACTGGCAACAAAGTTTTTTCGTCCACAAATCCCGAAGGCCGCGCGAGCTCTTTAATACCAATTTGTTTGGCGCGTATTCAGGTTGCGCCATTCAAACCTTCGCAAACAAAACAGTTCGTTTCAATCAATTCCAGTGATCAAACTACTGCATTCGATATTCCAGCTTAAACTCTTTGTTTACGGGTCACGAGTATTTAAGTAATAGTTTCTTTTTTGCTGTATCTAACACATTCATAAAAAAATAGTAAATACGAACGTAACTGATCCACGTTTTACATGAACCAAAAACGTGTCATGTTCTTTACAATGAGTGATAAGTACTGACTTCTTCTCGTAATGTCTTCAAGGAAAATGGACCACATACTTACTACCGATACAGTTTTCAATAAAATGATGATGTTATGTAGAGGTTTGGTGCTATTTTATTGCCAGTCTAGAATCCGCGAAGTATAATATCCATGACATTGATAAATTTGCAAGTGGCATGACTCCTTTGAAAGTCACTCGTAAGTTCTCGTAATTTAAACAATTATCAAGAGTGTCTTTGAAGACGTTAATTGGAGTGTAATCCCAAAATCTTATTAGTGGACTCGTCACTAGCCCAGGGTTTTTGTTGAAGGTCACTGTGTCCTGTCCAGTTTAATTGCCTACACTATTTGCCATATCTAGAATCACTAGGTACATTTCTAAAATAATTAAATATTTTTACGTCTGTGTCTTAGAGCAGGGTCATTGATGTATTTTATGAGGGCTGATGGTGAAATGAGAGAGGGCCTTGAAGCTACGCCTAGTGGTAACTACATAGGTACTTGCCATTAATAAGACTTCCACGCGTTTTTCATTGTTCTTGATAGAGGAGTACCTAGTAGTAGTAAGCTATTCATTAAATGAATACATAATATTTATATTAACAGGTGATTTGAATGTATATCGTAGATATTCTTCAAGTATATGTAAGTATAAATCAAATAATCAGAATTAAAGCAGAGGTAAGTGCAAAGGTTTCACTACAATTCCACTCATGGCAAGTACTGATGAAGTCCAAGATAATGATGATACTAAATTAGCCCGATCTCCCTCCGTTTAAAGAAATTATATCCAGTAATTAAGCTTAACAGGCCGCTAACAATCCCAGGTACGGCAGAGCACATGAATCAAAACCAACGTTTACAATTTATCCGTCCAAAATATTTTATTCCCGCCGCTCCAAGTTTTAATGGCGCTGACACGTTGCCCCATAAATCATCGCTGGAAGTTTGGGGCCAAAGTAAGGCGCTTGTAATGCGCTGGTCATTAAACAGCGGTGAGGGAGCTTCCGTACGTTCAAAAATTGTTTTTATTATCTATGTTTTAACGTTTTATCATGTTGATTTCATTATATTCACTCAATTCGAATGACTTTTGGAAGGGGATACCCCCTTGGTTGAGTCAGCAGCTAAATAATTCATGTTCTAGCTGTTTTTAATCTACTTCAAAAACAGTAGAAGGTTGTATTTTTATGTATGGTAATTGTTGTTTCATAACTTTTCACCGGATTAGCCGATTTCGATAAAACTTTTTATTATTTTAAGTCCCTGGTGACTCTATAGTCAACTATTTACATTAAAATAAAATTTTATTCGTACTCCAAGAGTTAAAATGTTTAAGGGGTTAGGTTAGAGTCGTCGACGCCGCGATGACACTACAGACACGTTCATGATTGATGGTTTGGTTACAGCAACAACTGCTCGTAAAAACCGATAAATCTTCGGATAACACTATTAGTGCAGGAGAAAACACATGGAAAATTCATAATTTTATGGACATGTTTAAATTATATAACAGCAGTGTAAAATTATCGATAGCGTGATTCAGGCGTTATAATGAGTGACGGCACAACACTTATCACTGTATTCTTCTAAATGGTTATAACACCGACCAAGTGCGTATCGTTCTACTCGCTGTGAAACCGTCCGTAGTAGTTTATCGACTATCGCTCGTTAACCAGTTTAGGCTACTTAGCTTGGATAGTTTACCTCTAAACTTCGCCCTTTAAGGTATTACGTGAATGATTTCACAAGACTTAAACCAATTATGTAAGTACTATTTAACATAGTTTACTGTAGCTAATATTAGCAATATTGTAAAACATCCTGATGAAACATTACACCGATGACATGGATAAAAAACTTCTTTGATGATTATTCTCTCACATTGTGTGCGGTAAAGACCGTAGATCATCATGCTGACCAAGTGCGAAAGTATGAAATGCTAGGTACATGTAAACCTTAAAAAATATTCCTTCTCCGAAACAATGTCATAACATATGGATGCTCTGATTTAAAATCTGGCGTGCATGCTAGATTCGAATCCAGGCGCATCTTTCTGAGAGTCCAAAGTTCAATCACTTAGCTAACGCTTCATAAACGTCAATGTCCATACCAAATTACGGCTTTCCAAAACTCAATACTCCTATTCTATTCTATACTCGAAATATATGGTTAAACCTTATAGTTTCCGAGCAAACCCGAGGGGAGATGGACGTGATGGTTTCTTGTTTACTGCGGAACCTGAAAACAGGTCTAATAAAAACATTTATTCGCGGAATAACTTTCTGAATAAGAGAATGAACTGAATAGCCTTTTTTGTATGTTTTCAACAAGCTAAAGCTAATGAATTTATTTGAATACATTTGACAAGATAATAAAACTTTGCCATTTAACAAACAGCCAACCGGGAGAAGTCTGTATGAGTTACGCACCACAATAACATTGGGAATGATAAATCGTATAAGTAACTGACTGTTGGCTCTATCATTTTGTGGAAACTGAACAAAGGAAGTATAATAACATGGTGTGCTGTTCTGTATGTACATACCTAATATAAACTACTTATTCAGTTAAACTCCATTTCAATACTTTGTAATAAAACATAATCAAATAAAGACTTCGCTATACAATTAACGATTGTACCTACCTATTAAAAGTAATATAGTTCAATTATCAGACATTTTTGAGATTTTAATGAGTGCTGAAAGTAAACATCGTCGCTGACATGTCAATGACAAATAAATCATTATCATCACGCATTGCTGACAAAAATAGAAGCGGAAGAATTATTTACTTGCTAATGTCGCTGTGAAAAAAACATTTTAAATATCCACCAGTTGGTGTAATTAATAACTTACATTCGGTTTTTATTGTTCGCCGTTGCGTAGAATGCATTTGTTTGAAAAACTAAAAGTTACTTGTTAGGTTAAATCTAAACCAAATGAGGCTGCAATACTCTTACTCAGTACCACAATTCCTGTAGGATCGATTCAATAGTTTCTACTAAGAACACAGTAGTTTTGCTAATAATTACTGCTATGGACCAAATGCTGTTAAAATATCTCATCTTTGTCTCAACATGCAACGTGATACACAAGAACAATTGCAGGGTTGTCGGTTTGTTTTTACAAATGAAAGAGTTATTTACGGAAACTGTTTATGTTCGAGTATTTGAGGGAAACTGGACGAAAACAAATAACAATTTTCCGGTTGCGCTTAGTGTTAGTAAATACAGAGGTCATGTTTCTTGGCGCGAAGCAAGGTTACCTCACTGGTAAGTAAATACTCTTAAATGCCCAGGTTTAAGTGCCTGTTCTAAGTTTTCCTGCGTGTCGACTTCTATTTTATCTCCGACTGAAATACAGCAAGTTATGAACACGCTGAATCGAGTATATTCAGCCCCATAATCAAGTACCCTGGTGTCAAACATGGGCATCTACTGCAAAACTAATCAACCTTTTCTTTTACTGACAATAAAAGTCTACTGCGATCCCCATCGTGCTTATCACACAAGTTACATCATAAACCAACGTTGCGATCTCTCGTGGACGTAAAATTTTTCCCCTGTAGCACGTGGCTAGAGTTGCTGCGAACGGGCGGCTTATCAGCTGCGGGATTCGTGTCACGTCCCTAATGTGACGGCGGCCGCTCGGCACCCGCCCGGCACCCGCCCGGCACCCGCCCGGCACCCGCCTTGTCTGCGCATACTGATATTAGGATTGTTGTTTCTTGGGATAGCTTCTAGTGTTTGCTTCTGAAGGTTTACTGTGAAAGATTGTAAAATTTTCACAAACACAGGATGATACCTACTATTAGAAAAGTGTAGTTTTCAAGATAGAAATACCACGGCGTAAAGTTGAGAATCACCTTTACCGAATTCAAACGAATAAAATCAAAATATAGTTTTTATATTTGTGAACAGTACCTATATCTCTCCATCTGTGCCAGTGTGTGTCTAAGTACAGTATGTTTGCGTCTAAGTACAGATTGTTTATTGTGAACTGTTATCGAAACCTCTGAGCGGCATGAAACTTGAAAAATATCGCGCGAGAGAAATTTAAATGATGCAGAATTTAGACCAAACCGATCTGAAAATATAATGAGCCGAAGAAAAAAAGAGGGTGGAAACTGATACAACGGCTACACTAGGTCGTTTTATTTACTAGGCTATTCCGCAAACCGAGTTGCAAGACTTATTCAAGTTACTTTCAATGGTTGAAATCTCGAGGGAGTTCGTTTTTTCAATCTAATAGGGACTACTTGGCGCGAACGCTTCTTCAGAAAAGGAAAGATACAATATAAGGCATAAGTGTTAGAGACACATTAGCAAATATTTTATATTTGAAATCAAATATAAAAAAAATATCACCTAACGAGGGGGCTTTTTTCAGTGGGATAAACCCTGGAACAGAATGATTAATATCAAATACCTAAAATAAAGTTGGGACTTAAAGTTTGTGTAGCAATACAGAGTGAAGTGAACATATATTTTCCACGAGTCGACAAGAGTGAGCAATCCCCGAGTGCAATGAGTGAGTGCGGGCACTTGATGTCGCAGAGCAGTCGCGGCCACTCGGCGCATTACACTGCCACTCCACGTTCCTTTGCTGTGCTTCTGTACGGGTAAAGTGGAAAGGTTTTCTAATTTAAGACATACTGACAATGGTCCGTGGCTTGGCCCGCGAGGAATTACTTTTGATCGATTCTCAAATATACTCTAAAGCTGGTCCCTTTAGGCCATGGTTTGCCAAAAAACAACAGACTCTCAACTGCTAAAATTCGTTCTCAACGGACATCTATCTGTACCATCTCTAAACTACCTCCTTGTCAAATTTTGATATACTATTTGGTGATGAGTGAGGGAGCGATTTTCGATATTTCGTGAAAAGGTAATCTTACCCCAATATGGACCAAGCCGCAGCCACCTATTAGTATTTAAATAGAAACGAAAGGATCTCGCTGCGTAATTAAACACAATGAAATTAGACGGGAAGCGGAAGGTGATTGATGGGTCAGAACGTCAGCTAAAAGCGTCAGCGCATTTTGTGATATTCCGCCCGTAAACGGGATAAAGACTGCTTGAAAGCTTCTTTAAAAGTTTAGTTCCTTTGTTAAGGAAAAAACCACGGATCATAGGGGCGACTACTGTAAATGCACACTTATTCCTTGAATAGATGTAATTGAAAAATCGCACTGCTGTCAAAGTTCTTTCATGTTAAAGATGGCTTAAAGAATGTGTTTAAAAACAATCGTCGTTTGACTTTAATGTAAACGAATTCCCTTTTAGAATGCGATAAAAGCAATCAAAGCTTCAAGTAATGTCATGGATGCAATCAAACCATTCCATTGACAATAAAGTGTATACGTATAAAGTGAGGATAGTCTTACGGGGTGTCCTACGTGAGCGACGAATACGACGCGACGCTACGCAACACGTCGCGATGCTACACGCGACAATGACAACGTCGAGTGTTGTCACAGACTGTCACATAGGACGCAAGTAGGGATACCGTTGATTTGATCGCGATCGTCGCGTTCGCAACGTCGCGTCGCGATCGTCGCGTTCGCAACGTCGCGTCGCGTCGTTTTCGTTGCTCACGTGGGACGCCGCTTTACGAGTGCTTGAGGCGGGCGCGGATCGGCCTGCATCCTACGCGTCGCTATGAGATTACCGCCATGTTTTAATTTTCATATCATGTTCGTAACTACTTGAGTGCGGCGTAACGAGAGTTTTGGTTGGCTCGGGCCCGTGACTGGCTGTTGTCAGACAGAATTTAACTCAATTTATGAGGTTACGTTAACATTTCTAAACACTTAGCGGGTAAGTTTCTTCATAAAGTTATATTTAATAAATTGTAAGCACATAATTATTAACAACCGCTGTATATTAAATCAATGTAACGGATAATGAAATAAAATTATAATTAAATTATGCTGCAAGATGTGAACAATATTACAATTATTTTTTCGAGATGTACTCGTATACCTAGTTATAACTCATAAACTATGCAAATACATTTTTATTAAATAAACTGGTGCGTATAACTCTGTGTAACTTAGTCTAAGTCCAAGTGAAAGATAACCATCAATATTATTATTAAAATATTTTTGTATGAAGGGGTAAATCCTAGTTAGCGTTTAAAAACAAGGCATCCTAGTGTGGAGGCAAATGGTGATAAGTTAAGTAATTTGATCTAATTAATAAATCATATTCATTTTTCATTTTCATGCAGGTTGTGACCACAATCAAATTGGTACGTAGTAATAGACATGTCTATAGTCCGCCATTATTTCCGCGACTTAGTTCAGAAACTTTCAGTAGTTACCTGCTTGCTACAATGAAAATAATTACTATCAAAGCTACGTAACGTATTTTTAAAGAAACCTTTATCTCCACAAAGGATTAATAGGATGTTATGGAATATTGTAGCAAACGAGACTGCTAACAGTAGCGGTGGCAGGCCGCGCTAATTGCTTCCTGCGACCGGCGGTGGGTGCTGGTATCGACCATGTCTGAGGACCATGTATTGTCTTGGTAAGACAGTGACCACCCGCCGAGTGTGCTCCAGTAAGCTCGGTATTGTTATGTAACTCATTCTAACAACCCTTAATACTTCATGACCTGCATGGCATACCTAATAGTTGCCATACCTCCGTTCGAGGGGTTTGATTCCCAGCGAGGTGGTAAATTGAATGATAGTTAGAATTTTTGTACTTTGTCTAAGTGTGTCTTGTGTGTTGTCAACAAACAAGGAGTCCTAGGGTGATGCTATGAATGTTTAGCGATCTTTATCTACACTGCTAAAACTCCAAATAAATCGCATTATATCTGAGATTTAATGACTACTGTTACTACTAAAATATTAAATAATTTATCAGCTTGTACCCATCATATAGGCGAAGCGCCGCCATTGTTAAGGCGCTGCTCAAAGATGTTAGCTATTAACGACATGTTTTCACGTAAAACACACGACCACGTTCACGACACGGCCACAGCTCGCTTTTTGAATCGATATTTTTAATGCTGTAAAGATTATTTTAAGTTATCATTAATTATTGCGTCACCAAATAACTTCGGATACCACCAAATGCCTTGCTCAAAAGTAGCAGGTAGTATAGTCTATTTTAGGTACTAGTTTTTTCTAGTCTATTCGGTACAATGGCATTGTGAGGTGCCCGACAATGTATGGGCGTGGTCTGAGATAATGCAATCGCGTGTGTGCTCCACTGCACGGTAACAGCTCGCGATGTTCCCCGCTACTATACACGGGATTGAGTTATTCCGATCCAATACCAAAAAACTAATACCATTGGTATTAATGATAAATCAGATTATTTAGTATTTAATGATAAATCAGCTTGGACATGAGTTTCGTATTTTAGCCGTAATTAGTAGTAAGTGCAACTGTAACTGTGAGTGGAGAAAGAGAAAAAAAAGACTCCTTGGGAGTTTCTTGCCGCTTCTTCTTCCAAGACCACTCGCCGTAGGGATTTGTTGAAGCGATGGCGTAGCTTGACGTTCGGAAAGTGTTTGTAAAAACCTACTTCGAAGAAATAAATAATTTGAATTTGAATTTGAATTAGTTTATTACCCCAGTGAATTTCTATTCCGAACGAATACCAGTGAGCTATGCACAATGGTTGTAACAACTGTAGTCAACTGAACAACTATCGACAATCGTTGGAAATCGCACAAGAAATACACGTTACAAATACGTCACAGATGAAAATAAATTCTTCCTGTTTTTGTCCTAATCCCAGAGCATGCGGAAACTCTGCGGAAAGTAATTCTATCTCTATTTTCTGCTTTCCTACTTTCCTAGTTGTAATCCCCACATTAGGATTAACCGTATCGCGGCGGCGGGCGGCATGGACAACACAAATAACAAATCACAACAGCCAAGAGCCGCGAAAACACAATTATCTGTGACAAGCTCTCCGCCTCAGTCAGGCGTCGAAACCGTTACCCCTTGCTATGCAAATCGGTAGAACCATTATTGAACAAATTATAATAATAAAAATCTGCGTTCACAAATCGCGCTACTAAAGGGATCAAAACAAATCACATAGGTACGCTTAAGGCATTATCGCAAGTCTAGATAATCTGTCGAACAGAATATTTGTAAGTGATAACAAATGGTCGGTAATTCGTCGGCAGCTTCGGTAGGCTGGCGGGAATCGCGCCACATATCGACGATGAGTTGTGTCTCCGCTCCCACAATATTACCGTAACTAAATCACGGCGCATTGTGCCACCGACACAAGCTTTATGAATTTGTTTACGTTACTAAATAGCTAGAGTTTCCTTATAAGCTCAGAGTCTACTAACATATTACTTATACTTACTAAATACATTCATTGTTATAGTTTGGTATTCGGAATGTCTTTAACATATAGGTAGTAAAAAAAATTATTTACGTCTACATTGGTTTACATTGGTCTACAGTGGTTGGGACCACCCTTTGAGCGATTAATTGCTCGTGTTGCGGGACCTTGCTCTTCCTTAGCGAAAATGCGTAGACTTTAAACTCAGATAAATTAGTATAGTTACGTATTACTGTTTAAAACTACCTAAGTTAGTAAAATACAAATTATAAAATAGGTAAATGTGTAAATGTATGGGACGAAATTTTTCAGCACAATTTTCACCAATATAAAGAAGTCGGATTAACTTAAATTTTTGAAGGTCCGATAAAAATACAATTATTTCATAGTTTATTTGTAATATCCTAGGATCGTCAGGATAATATAAAAAAATACTTTGTTGCATTTCCTGGGCGCCTGTAGCTTTCATCAGTATCCACCATGGACGTGAGTGGATTCACGAAGGCATCGTTACATTGTGTTCATATTGTTACTCTCGTCTTTAACTCTGGTTAAAGTTAACAAATGTCACAATATTGTGGTACCACCGTACCTTATTACTCACGATTCTTGATTATTGTTACGTTTAGTGCCCTTTTGGTAATTAAAAAACAAGAAAATACTTTAGAGTTACAAAAAAACTTACGAAACACGTTTTAATAACAAACCGTAATAAAAAGTAGAAAATATTTTTAATTAACACGAGCTGATTTGTGTGGAATAAGATTAAAATAGAAATGAAGTTATTAACAAAATAATTCTATTAGATGTTGTAGAAAACTGTGGGGTGATATTAACTACACTTTTATAATAATTTTAGTTTTGTAAATAAATACCTACCAATGATCCTCAGTTTGTTGATCCTCAGTTGAAAAATTCTTAATTAAATTTTGAAAATAAATTACATAATGGTATTTTTATTTGTGTTTGAGTTAAAGTGGGTATTTCTTTATTATTATTATTATTATTATTATTATTGTATGTATGATGGTTTTTCTCCTCGTAACAAACGGATTGCTAATCTTAACATTAAGAGCTACACTACACCTTCATGTTACAAGTACCTACAACATACGAACGAACCCTAGTATGGCAATGGTTACCATACCCTAAAGTCCCAAGGTTTTTTAGTCACAAATCTATAAAATAACTTCAGGAGAATAACAATCAGACCTCACGAGATAAGTGCAGAGTTATTACCTTTTCAATATTAAATTGCTCGGGTATCGGACAGTAAAACTAAACGAGTACAACATTCCGGTAAGCTCCCACGTCCGACCTCACGGAGGTAACGTGAGGTAAATTATCCCGGGTCCCTCCCGCGTCCAGGCCCAATTGGAAATTCGATACTTACCTTCGGATACTCCTTATTTCACATCCTTATCAATACTGTAACAATCTCTGACATAACCATAAAGATTTTACACTAGAGTGGGTGAGCCATACGGCTGCCCATACATTGCAATCGCCCCCGGTTAGAAAGAGAAACAACGATAACGGTAATTACCTATCTCTCTCCGATCCTGATGAGCCAGAAAGAGAAAGGTGATTACTAAAGATTTCGTCTCTTTTTATCCGAGGTACGCTCTGTAACCTGGCTTCTGCCCTCTAGTGTAATATCTCTATGGACATAACTCGGCGGTGCTCGGCGGCGCTCGCCAGTCGAGTCACGCGCGAGACCATCACGCCCGTGTTTTATCTACTTCGTCAGAAGCAAAGTATACAATTTAAGGATTCGATTACTGAGTGAAGTGACTTGTCCCTGGTTGATAGTTTTATCTTGTTCTCTCCGTATGGAATACGACAAGTTTTATTTGTGTTTTTGTACAAAGTAAGTTAAGTCAATAAGTTACAAACACATACCCTCGCACTAGGATCGGCGAGGCGAGGGGTTCGTGGATAACACAAGTAACATAATAACTAACACCCGGGATCCCAGAATGAATTTATCTATCTCGTAAATACTGGCCCCGGCCGGAATCCAGACCGGGACCCCTCGCTGCAGGCTGGGTTGCCATGGGGTTGTCTAATATTTCCCCATCAAACTCAGGCAGGGCCACTATCGACAAAGTTACGGAGTTCTTTTTTGAAGACAATTTAGAGACTTAGATGGTTAGTCCAATTGGCAGCGTAGTTTTAGAGTATTAGGAGGTCGTCATTATAAAGTTATGAATAAGTTACAAACATAAAAGGGCATTAAACTACGTCTATTATAAACTAGATATTCCCGCAGCTGTAGCCTAAGTAGCTGCAAGTGTAACTGATGGACGAGGTTGATTCCCGCCGAGGGCTTTGATCCTGTTTATGTCGGATAAATGTTTTTTCCCGGGACTTCATGCTGTGATTTATGTCTAAACTATACCTAGCTGGAAAAAAGTACAGAGAAAATTAAGAGTGTTTATTTAACTAGATTTCAAAGTTACTTTCAACCATTTTGAAGTAAAGTTTAAAGGTGTACGTTGTTTTCGAGTATTTTTTACGTAAAACTTGCTACTCGTAACCATTTAGTTTTAAAATAACCGTGCTGACTGCTGAGGCAACTGAAGTAAATAAAATTAATATCGGCTGCGTTAAGCGCTAATAGGCAGCCTCGGTTCGTTGGTGGCGAGGTGCTGTTGTCACGTCACTGCGCACATCACTATTTTTACTTTCTTTTTCCTTGTCGACTATTTTATACTTTTTCTAGTTGAGGTGACATTTTTTAAGTTTAAAATAAAGCTTTTATCAATTTCTCCGCTAGATATCATGCTCTAACTAAGAAGTTTCAATGCTATTTAAATACCAGTGTTCACAAGGCAGCAGTTTAATATTTTTTAATAAAAGGGGTTTGTTCAAGAAGTTTTAAGAATATAGGCATTTTTGTGATTTAAAAATTTAGGAATAGTTATTAAAAAACGACGACGAACATAGCAACTAATATTACCAATAAGAGGTGAACGGATTAAATGCTAAATGGATTAACAATTATTACATGAGCGCGTCAATAGTTAATTCGTATATGTGTTTCGTATATAATGTTAATTCGTGTATGTGTTTGTTCCCGCTTACATCAAGTAAGCGGGAACAAACAAATTGACAAACTGGCCAATAATAGCTTTAACCCATTACTGGCCCACTATCGGACACGGGTGTCTTCTAATAATGGATGAGCCATAGATTATACTCAACTACATAAGTTGATCTAGTGTGGACGGAAGAAAGGATTTGTGGCCAACCCAATAAACCGACCGGCTTTACGAATCCTTCGAAACGCGGAAATGCTCAAGAAGGCTATTAACCATTTTACCCCCAACCGACCGCGCCCGCAATTACTTAACCCGGTCGATCACTTAACATACAGACGATGTACCCGAGTATCGTCGAGAAACAAACAAATTGACGAGCCTAACAAGACGTTCTGTAAACGAATTAAGTTGCAACGCTTCGTTAACCGCTTTGAACAAGCTACTAAGCATCACCCTTTGTATCCGGCGTGGGACCGCGCTCGCTAAACGACTTATTGTATCTACACACAAGTTAGATAAAAGCGGTGTCAATGTTGGCTCGGGGCTCGGGGCTCGGGGCTCGGGGACGTGCAAACAGGAGGCACCGAATCCCGCGTCAAATGGAGCGAATCGGGCTCGTTAGCACCCTCAGTACTCGCCGACCGAATCAAATGTATAGGATCGTAATCGGATAGTATTCCCTTAATTCAGGAGCTGTCTGTGTCTCTGTCTCGGTTAAAGAAGCTCGTTTCGATCTCATTAGTGCTCGATCTCTGGAATATCGGTAATTACGGAATATGTGACATGTCAATTCCTTGGTATAATTGAGTTACCGATTAATTAATGAAATACATTAATGGCTGTTGTGGGTAATGAGAATGTCGTGACGTTGCAGATGATATCGTTTTTGGATAATTACTCGATTTACTGTAACTTTCACATTCGCTACTGCAGTCCTTTCCAATCGTCATCATTCTCGCAACGATAAACAACGCATTTTCTTTATTTTCATATTTGTGCAAGGTGCTGGATTCAAACTCAAACCCCCTGTTCGAGACGACAATATCAGACTGCATCATCCAGACCATTTTATTCAGAATACATATTTAATAAAAGTCATTAGACTCATTAGAGCGTTACCTAACTTTCCGTAGAGTCGGCTATCGTCAACGAAAGAGTCAAGCCAAAGGACATGTCAAGTTTATTCTAATTGTAAGTTATCTGAACCAATCGACGACCCTAATGAGTTGTTTCTGTGATTGAAGCGTCCAAACTTTGAACATCTGAGGAAATAGTTTAGTTGAATTCTTCGAGCGGAAGCGATCCGTGACCAGCTGGTAATTGGATCGGGTGAGACTCGACATGATCCAGCGCCATCAAAATTAAATTTGCACCGGCGATGCTGCTAATTGCTTTCACTTTGATGAAGATCTCGCAAACACCTAACAAAATATACTCCTAATTTGATTTGCTTCGAGAAATCTTAGTGGAAATTTCAAACCATTGTTGAATCCGTAACGCAAAGATAAAAAAGTAAGGAACTCAGCGATTACATTATTCTTTTAACTCAGTAACATAGCAACAGCAGAACATCTTATTGAATAACCCTTAAATTCGTGACAATATATAATTCGTAAATAATTTTCATTTGATTATCCTTTGCTACTTTTTTCATGCAAATAAATGTTTTGATTTCATTCGATTCTCTTGTGGCATAATAAGGGTTTGAGCCTATTTAAGGGTTACTCAAATTGGACGTTTTTAAACGTTATCAAATCGTATGAGGTGATATTTTGGCGTCCCTGAATTACTCGAAGTGGAGTGAGGATTATTTCGAAATTAATATAATCTTGATAAAAAGGAGTATACATTTCTTGTTTTACTCGTATTTGTATACACGTTAGACAGAATATCGGAATAACAGATCATTATCAAGCAACACTACGGTCACGCCAATATCTAGCTGAAAGATGACAGCATCTACACTTGCCGCGCTTTTGCCAATGAGGAAGCTGTGTAAAGATTAAAGCTATTATTTAAATACAATATTTTGTTTTTATTAGTAGATACTTATGTACTTACAGATACTTTTTAAAACTGTTGCTTTCTTTTTCGTGTGAAAAAAGGCATTAAAATATTATGGATATAAACAAACTGAGTTTGAACAGGATTTGCACCAACGAAATATTAGCGGGAGAACATAGTAAACATAAAACAGGAAAGGATACTTGTTATCCCGAGAGGAGTAGTGACTTAAAGTTAAGCAATAAAACCCTCGTTACGCCACTAGGCTGACGAAATACTTCACATCGGACGACGAGGTATTAAACAGATGGTGTCACTTTCCACATCTCATTTCAGCGCTAGTAACCCAAGTAATATTCGGTTTATTGAAGCCCAGTTTCATTAATTACATCTCATAGATTGCAGATGGCTCCTCGTCGTAATCACAAGAGATCTCAAAAGTCTTTTATTATCATAATTTTACGACTTTGTAATAAAGCATCGTAAGATCGACGGAAGAAAGATGACGGTGAAACGTCTTCTTTAGATGGCAATCAGTGGGCAAATTTAGATTGACTTGGCATTTCAGCTATTGGTAATATTAAAGACGAATGTTCGAAAATGAAGACGCAAATAAAATATTTCATTATTTTCAACATTGTTTGGTAATATCTTTCTAACTTAAATAAGATAATGAATAATAGGACGGTAATACAGTGAGTAAATCAAAGGAAATTGATTTATGGGATTCAGTAAACATGTATGTTTAGTTATGTGACAGATTCGATTGAAATGTAATCGGTGGACGCGGCTCGTTCAGGGAGCTGTGAATTTCATTAGCTCCAATCTGATTGTGAATCTCTCACGCTCCAACTATTTGTAGAAACTATTCGTGTGTGATTAAACTACTTGGCTTTTGATTTAAAAGCATCCTGACTAATCATTGTAATCTAAAAAAACCGAGATTGTACCTGCAGTCTAAACATTTAATTTTGGTACTCAGTTTATTGAGAGTGATAGGTTTAGGAGTTCGGTTTTTGTATCAGTATAGAAAAGTGAAACTTCCGCGAACTACATTTGCGATTTGTAGTTCTGTTAGTTCTGAACACTGATATTAATCTTACTATGTATATGATATGGTTTATATAATATTTCAAACATGGACCTGCCTTCACCGGAATTACGTAAAATTTAACAAAATCTGGTCTTTTCTCTGAAATTGGATGTGTCAAAAACCTTATGTTATTACGTAAAAACAAGCGAGCGGCATCCGACCGCAGACTTCTGTGGTGGTTTGCCGCGTCAGGTACAAGCTCACACGGTTATTTCTCGGTGGGGCAACACGGCGCACGCCGTACGGTTGACAAATCATTTCGTGAACAAGGCTGACCCTGTTCAAAGTTTCTACTAACTTCGACAGTAAGTAAATCATACCCTCTATACGAAGTCAGTATGTACATACTCAATCCCACAAAATCATAAAATGTAAAATAGAGTGCAAAGTCGCTCAAGCTCATGGCGCATTCACTATTCAAAAATGTGCACTTAATTGCACATTTTTGCCCCAAAGCAGGTACAAGTATGATTCTACAAACTTTAATTCTACGATCTCTTCATAAACGGTAAATAAAATGTTAGATTTGTTAATGTTTTTAAGACTGTGTAACTGATAGTAATTATAGTTGAGAAGACGAATTTCTAAAGAGGTACTTAAGTAGTATAATTTAAACTCTATAGAAACTAAAATGGCCGCGATGTTTGAGTGTTTCTGAGCGATGTCTTTTGAATAGCTGGATATTCCCAATGTTCTATTTACTGCTTACAGATAAGTAAGCCATTCAGCTTTATGTACAGAAATGTTTCCAGCAGAATAAATCATACAAGAATATTTATTTCCCAAGTAGAGCTATACGAGCCCGATAAAGTAAATTGGCTGGTACGAATGTAACTTCGATCCCACGATCAAACGTTGATTAAGAAACGTTTTAACATGTTTACTAAGATTGTGTTTAAATTTTTCATCAACATCATAATGTTTGCTAACTGACTTTTAGTCGTTACGATTTCTAAGTGGCCGCACGAAATGAAAAAAAAATGCTTTGCAGTTAAACCAGTCGGATTAAAAACATTTTAATAAAAAACATAAAAGCAGTATGCGAAATTGCCTGTTTTTTAATGCGAAAAAGGATTAAATAAAATTTGTAAAACCCTTCACTACGAAATATTTTTTAAAGCATAAAGTATTGGTCTGCTATTGTAAGTAGTTGCGCCTGGTAGCGCGTGTTGTATCTGTTACCGACTGAAGTACACAAAACCTTATCGAAATAACTAAATCAGGCAATAATCTCAATTGGTAAACTATACAAACAAAGAAACATGTTCTCATGCTAAACAGAAACATGCTCTCCATTCCGTCAAGGGTAAAACATTTATATAACACCTAGGTCTACGTAGTAACAGGGATACAACAACAAAACACTCTTTTGAATAAAAGTACGTAGCTGCGAACTACCGTCTTAGCGTTAAATAAATAATAATACTTGTACTCCACACCGGAGTGTGTGAGTGAACCGACATTCTCCGTTAATTATTTTCTCTGTAATTAGAAATTCTTACCGTTAGTAATTTACGTGCTTAGTTGGAAATCTTGCTATTTGCATTAATTACTGAGCCGCTGGGCTCGTTTCAATCGAGTTTTGCAATTACCAACATCTTACTCGTGCTTCGGTGGGCAGCGCCTTATTATTATGGTTTATTTCAAGAATAGTGGCATGAAATTCCTCCTCACGTAGTGTACGTTCCAATTTTATAGGCAATTACAGGGTGCTCATTAGTCAGGTAAATCATGCATTTACGATTACAAACATACGCATGCTCATTTGGAGCATGCTCTAATATCGATGATCGCTCGGTTACTGAGTAAGCTGTCAGCCACGTGGGTGAATGGGCCGTGCTGTTATTGGTGTGTGTAAGTTACATCATCCGTAATTCTGTAGAACTCGTCCTTTAAGATATTTGAGAAAAATAACATGATACTAGGGTAGAACAATTTATTTTATGTAACTGATAAGTATCTCCACTTTTAGACGACCCGTGTTGCGCAATGGTTTTTGGATCGGCGTTCGAATTAGTTTTCTTCCGTTCTTGGTCTGAGCGTGTTTTTAATAAACTAAGCATCTACAACACTTGGGTTCCTAGTCCTCCTCCTCCTCGCGTCGCTTTCCTCATTACTGAGGGTCGTGATTCCCTGCCATTAGGTTAGATGTTTTTCTAATGGTGTCACGCCATTTGTTCCTTTCTTTGGCTGCGTGTAGTGCGTCGTGAAGTTTGGTGTCCAGGGGAGTCCGGATTTGATCAGTCCATCTAGTTGGACTACGGCCTCTTGGTCGCTTGCCATCGACCTTTCCAGTGACCATCAGTTGTTCGAGGTTATGGCCTTCTTTTCTGGCAATATGACCGAAGAACTCCTAGTTAGAGGGTTCCTAGTATGTAGCGTTATAAAAAAAGCTTACCACTCGCAAGGGATGAAAGAGATTATTGATTTCTAGTAATTAATTGACTCATCAATGAGTTGCTAATGACAGCTCATAGTTCTTGATTGAATCTGGCTAGACGCTCACAGGTACCCGGCGCTGAAATTCGATGCTGGACGACGGCGTTCTAATTACCGAGCGCTAATGTACCGCCTCGCTCAATTAGACGAGGATTTGTTCCGCTCTGGTTGTAGCCGATTCGGCCAATCAATCAACCATCTCCGACTATTGTCGCTAATCGCCGACACGCTCGTAATAAATATTTATGAATAGCTGTGCCCGCGAATTCGTATGCGTGAGATTCTGAGATTCCGCAGGAATTCTGGGGCACGAAGAAGCCTAGGTTATGCTCCAAAATCACCAGACACTCCAATTTTATTTATTTGTAAAAACTATTTACAGTTTAATCCGACACAAATAATGCGTTGTTTGGTTCACGATTGGTGGGATAGAAAACCTTGAAATACCAACTAGTAGTAAATTCAACGAGCTTGGTATCCATTTCACGATATTGTTCTATTGATAGATCTACTCTGAGTTCAAGTAAGTAAGTAAGCTTCATATTCAAATGGCGTAGAGAACTGATTTGTTTTACGCGTTTTGATAAGGACGCTTAATACCTCCGTATTATGTTAACTTACCGGGCCCTCTCGTAATTCTCAACATTAAATATTCAACACGACCCACTTGCTAAATAAGCCCCAAATTGGACTTAATCAACTACTTAAGCTCGATTTTAGCTTGCCGGGTCATTTCGAATGTCTGTCAAGTTTATGCCTGAAGCCGTAATAGCAATAATGTCCCAATTCCATTTAAGTCCTGAATAAACACTGATTGGAATATTTTTATAAGATATTCAACAATTATTATTTTCCTCCCGGTGGACGGGAATATATTATCGTGCCAGTGCTACAATTGTTCTTTCTTTACTTTTTAATTACCCCACTGTTATGAAAGTAAACAGTTAATTTTCCTTGATGTCGAAGCGGCGCGCACAACCCATTTGTAGTTAAGTGAACCGCTATATTTAGCACTGAACACCACAATAACACAATACGTCAATACCTATTCTGTTAAACTTCTGTGTATGTTGTTTGCTGTATTAAACCAGATAGAATATTGACTCCAATCCTTTGCCGGCTGTCGATTTCTGCTTTGTTCCGCAAAACAGAATTATATTATTACTTTGCCATATATATATTATTAGTATTATTATTATACAGTCATTGGTATCATAACTGTTTCCATGTCCTTTAGCTAGGTAGGTATTCTCTTGTTTGAGTCAGCCGACTCTAACCGTGAAAATCCGTGGGTATCTACTGTGTTTGTTTTTGTTCCCTTTTCTCTTGGCTAGCAAAGCATTCATGACGCCTTTGGTGTTGTTCATTGGCGAGCAAAACTTCGTACCATGAAGTGGCTTAACTGATCGTTTGTGCGCTATATAGGGTATATAATTTGGTTTTTATGAATATTTCAGAGCCGTAGCACGAGGATGTTTCTAATTAATGTTTAATTAAATATTGATACACAAATCTGAACCTTAATTTAGATACCAAATGCTTAGCAGAAAGATTAGAAGTGGAAAATTGTCGGGTAAAGGTCTATTCCGAATGAGTTAGCAAAGCTAACTTTAAGAACTGCTTCCACGGAGTTGATACTCTGTCAAAATATAAATTAGTTTCACCTCGTACGTGATTAAATTTATCGTTTGATTGGATGTCAGCGTTTATATCCAAAGATTTTATCTCATAAGCCAATTGATTGAGAAGTTGGAACTTGATTTTCTCGTTTGAACGCATCCGTCGTCCAGACTCCGTAACTTTCTTCCTGTTTCTGTTTTGTTTCATTGAGGGCACTTTTATGTGCAATTTGGCATTTCAAATTTTGAATGTTGTAGTTTCAACTATTTCTACCTTTCTACAGAGCCTTTGCAATCTTTACGTACAGAATTGTTTACATTAACTTTCGTCATTCAATATTGGTAATCGAAGATTTGTTCCCATTTTACATGATTTTAACAGCTAAGAAGGTCTGTAGTTTACCAAAGAACAGTATGTGCGTAGGTATATAGGTAACCAGCAAACCAAATGGATAGGTAATTCAGATGTAGTATTGAGTATCTACTAAGTAATTCCCTAGAATATCGAGCTCGACGAGGCGTTGTTAAATCCTTTCCACTAGGTTGTTCTGAGTCTATTAACGTCTTCAGTACTATTCACATAGCATTACGACTTAATACCTCGCATTTATAATTATACATTACACTAACTATAATTATGCTAGGCATACGGCTAGCTTTTGATTAAAATGGTAAAAAATTTAAACATTTTTATTATTAACTTCAAATAAACTTCTAGGTTTTGTTGTTTTCTATATTTAAATTTAAAAAACTTTGGAGTTCAAATAAGGCAAATTCCATATGGATGCGTACATATCTGTGCTGACATGAACGTGCAATGTGTTGAAATACAGAGACATAACGTCTTTCTAAGTTATATCTTTTTGTGGTCGTACACTTGACTTAACTGCAGTCTTTCTTGGGGTTGACGTAGCCTTGGGACACCTTCCTTCCCAAGGCTACGTAAGTTAGCATCTCGTAAAGTTCAACTCTGTGCGTATTGAGAATCAGTATTATTAACGCAAGACAAGCAAAAATATTGGTATGTTATTAGTATTATATCTAGGCACACATTATCTTTCTTTTCCTAACAAAGATAATCATTTAATCTATAAACAATCCAGGACTACGGAAGAAGTTTTATTGCCTACCTTCGTAACGGTAATAATACTGACGATCGCGTCTTCCCGACAAATATGAAAAACAAGAAAAAGGAAATTTCTCCATGACTTAGTTTTCCTTAGTTTGTGATTCTTCGCGACTCTTGAAGGGACGTAACTTGTTTAAGAGCTTGAGTGCTGATTCCGTTTACCAATCCGTATTGTTGCTTTGATTATTCGAACGTCTCACAAATAGTTCGACTAATTCTTCAAGTGTAAGCTTTGAAGCGAATTAACGTTATTTGATTTTACACTTCGGTTAATGTAATATGAATCGTTCATATTGAAGTAATTTGTCACAAAGGCGGAATGGTAGCTATGCGGATTCCATAGCCGTATTACTAACATATTCGTCTATAAAATAATTGTTACTTATCTACGTACCATACATATTAAATAAGTACTTACTAGTTTTTGCTCGCGCCCTTGCCTGCGTGGCACCGAGAAAACCTCAAAATACAGTGATCCCAAGGCAGCAATGTGGCACGGTGCCTCCGAGTCATATTTTTGCGTCACGACCTTTAGAATGGACATGGAAGTAAACTGGAGGATGTCCTTCCCATGTCTCAAACTACTTCCATACTAATTGAACGAAGTTCCTTACAGCAGGCTTGGAGGAGATAGGGGCTTTTCTGCGCGACCGAACTGAAAAAAATGTGATAGTAAAACCGTAATAAAAAGTGCGTGGAATAAAACCGTTAAAATATGAGACGTGTGCAGGCGCGACAGTCGTATACACAAGCGAGTAGTGTATAATACCTTTCTCTTTCTCCCTCTTTCTTTTCGTTATTTTGTTATTGTTATTGTGTTTTTGTTATTTTAGTTGATAATTTGAATTACGATTTTTTTTATTTTACGTAATTTATTATTTCCTAAAATACTGAATTTCCTAAATACTTTCCTGTACTTAAATAAAAACTAATCATCAAAATTTAAGAGAAAAATCAAAAAAACCTACATAAAATTGAGCACGATTTTTTTTGCAAATTGCGTCGATTCTACATTAGCCGAAGGAACTTCGTTCCTACCTGGTGTCCCACGACTCCACATCTTTTTCTTACTGAAATCATCAGTCATCATTCGTTAATGTAGTTAATTATATTACACCATGGGTGTATTTTTTAAGATAAGTAGGAATGCCTATTTTTTTTCTATTTTCTATCTACTAATTAATATAATTTCAAAACTGCTGTTTACACCTTCCAAGTTACCATGAATCTTATAAAACGTACCATGAAAACGTGAAGGGAAGCTACCTAAGTACTCGTTTATAATGAAAGATATTTATTTATTGTTGTATTTAAATATTACTACTAAGGTAATATCGTCGAGTTATAAAGTTACTCCTTTATTAATACCTTATTGTCCGTGTTTTATTGTGTTTCTTGTACAATCATGAAACATTGAATTTAGAATCATAAAGACGTTTTAGGCCAAACACGCCAAAATAAAATTTCAGACAAAATAAATCCACAAATAGTGGCATGAAATAAAATGATTTTCTATTAATAATAAAATTGCTTTTATTCTTTTGGATTGAACCACGTCAGTGAGGCCGTGAAAATTTTCATAAAGTAATTCCACATTTTATTTGTGGAGTCAGAATCGGGGGACGGTTAATATAAAATTTGTCCCTTCGGAGTCATCAAAAGAAGACTGTCAAATCATCCGCTTTACAATCCCGAAAGTTGATAAGAAGGCCTTGGAGGTCTTTATGAAATATGACCGCGGGCCCAGCTGCGTGGCTTCAGAGACTCAGTAATGATTAATGTAGTTACAGAGATGTGCGAGTTCCCGCAAAAAGTATTAAAAATAAACGAGCCGCGGCCATTTATCTCGGGCTGCTCCAACTTAAAATACACAGCTGTTTAATCCTTTGAGTTAAGATTAAAGACACTGTTGTGCCGTACAAATACGGGCAGTTTTTCGGCTTTCAGTTGGAACTTGCCGCTCGTAAATCTTCGTGATCCTTTAGTTCTTAGAATATCGAAGGTATTATACTCTGTGTAGAAATGATTGTCGGTGAGAAATATTTTGAATTATGAGAGATGGCTTACACAATTTGTAACGTTTTAATGATCGAAACCTCTTCAGTAAGCAATATTTTTAAAGCAGTTTTGTTGAGTTCTAAAATGTAAATAACGTAAACATCGTCACTATTTTGCATTTTTTTTTGTTTAAAATTATATTATATAAAGAAGATTGTTATATAAAGGATGTTTATTTTGAAAATCCATCGGCTCTGTGGACAATAAACATTTAGTTCCAAACTTTGTTTCTTTAATTAACAATATTTGAACGGCGGCTTCAATCGTATCGCGAAAAATGGCCGGCACATACTTTGTTCATTTTAAATTGAAAACGGTTGAAGTTTTAATGAAGGGATGAAAAAGTCGCGAATTACCGCCACGGCTGCGACTTGCTTTCGTCTTAATTAAAACGACTTGCTATTGCTCGTTCAATTTTGTTTCAGCGTTTTTTGCCCACTTCAACGAAGTTTGTTTTGCCTTTTATTGCAGGAGTTAGATAGTAGTTTTATTTGTGATTGCGTGTTTGTTAATAAACGTTAATAAACACTTTTAAAATTGTTTTTAATTTTTGTAAATATTACCAACTCTTTATTTCTGTTAGAAATAGGTAATTATTATTATATATAATTATTTGAAATATTTTACACGTACAGACATCGATCAATTACAATTTGGTAGTTTGATGGGCACGTGAAGTAATTATTCATTAATGTCGTAATTATAAATCAAAGCTCTCAGTCAAGTATGAAGCATCGCCGCCAACACGTGACTACAATAATGATCAAAGCCGGCTAAGTGACAGAAAGAGCCGCAAAGATCAAGCCGAAGTAATTAATTCCGAAGTGACGAACCGGAGCGCAACCGGAATACCGAACGCCGACGTAGCCATTAATCAAATTCGAAAACCCAATTAATCATAGCAAAATGACAAAGATAGTTGAAACGAATGATATATAGAGCTGGGTCGTTCCTGATCATGAGTTCACAAAACACTCGGCTGGTGTACTGGAATTATATTTGCCGCTCTGATTGACTGATGTCGTACAATTTGGAGGTTTGGAACTTCATCTGTATTTAAGTTCAAACTTATATCTCCCGCTGGTTGTACATAATATGTATCCTAGTCTTCCTAACAATGGACGAAGTTGTGACGAATGGTTCTTCTTATTAGAAGTCGCTAGGCATGCATAATCCATGTAACGGCAAGGTAGTTTTTTTTCTCCTTGACTGCCTAACCGCTATTAGTCTCCTTTTAGATTCCGGGTATTGGTCGTGGTCCACAATCAATCCTTATTCTTCTGTCATATTTCGTTTGCAGAAGCGAAAATCTAGTAAAACATGGGTTCAAAAGGACCATGTTCACCAAATGCAATTTTTCATGTCAATCGGTCGATGCATTCGGTTCAACATGAAATCCATTTTTGAATGATATTTGTTGCAAATATTTTTCGTACAGTTTGTCAGGCTTAATACCGAAACTGAAATATAAACGACACTTAAAGCCTCAAAAGGTCCCTCTGAACCTTTCCCGTGTATCTTTGAATCATTAATATGACCTTTTGCTCTGACGTTACTAAGAGGATTTTAAATGCTTACGTTTTACAGCGTTTGGTCTTTAATACACGGACAAAATATTTTCCTGAAGTGAAAATAGAGTAACTCAGCGTACATATTGAATGAAAACTACTTACTATTTTGGGCTGCCGTTTGACGCTTCCTGGATTAGATTTACAGCGAGGTGGAAATTTTAATTTTGAGTTTATGTTTCGGTTATCTTGCAGGTGTGTGTTCTTGTCTTTGTGTGTTGTCTATGGACTGACGACACTTGGAGTCCTAGTCTGGAATTACGAGCTAGGAGTGTTTATTTAATACATTCTACATTTCTCGATGACTTTGATGGTTCCAGTTGTAAATTTATACGGCTGTGAAGCGAGGAGTCCCCCGCGCCCCGGTCGAGACGGACATTTATGTGACAGATAAATGTTGGTTTTAGGATCAGGGATATTAATTTGTAATGGCAAATGTCTGCGTCTCTATTTCCGGTACCTACGTGTGTGTAATCGTGTATTAATTAGTATCGTTAGATAAAAATAACACATCATACCGCTATTTAAGCTTGAAATTGACTTGTATGAAGATAGTGATACAAAATCAATGAATATAGAGTGTTTAAGAAAAACGTATGACGTGGTCATCGACATCCAGTTAACTTACGAGAACGTTAAATTTAAAAATAACTTATTTTATGTTTCATTCACTTTCGTTCAAAACTTTTCGCTACTCAACGTTTTCGCTGGAAAGTTCGTCGTATCAAAATTCAACACGAGCTTTACGGCTGATAGCTTTAAAGCTTTGAAGACCACTTTCTACCATATTTTTGTAGTGATCTCTCCGAAACTTCACCCTGTACAAGTTAAAGCGTCTGCGGCGCATCTATTAAAAGTCCGAGCGCCGACGATCCTCGCGTAGCTCGAGCAGGAGCGACAATGGTGATAGTTGCTGCAGAATGTATTCGAGTCACGACTTTTACAAAATTTGTGACGGCTACCATTTTATTTCCTGTTTTAGTGATGTTTAGAAACGACCGGTATGCTATTCTTAGCGTGCTGAATCGCCGTTCCAAAGCAAAAAAACTCCGCTATAACCTTGTCTATATTTTAAAGATAGTTTATTATTAGAACTTCTAAACAAAGTCCTTACTACTAAAATCAGTATTATCCGACTTCAACATAGACAAGCAGGGATAATTTAAAAAAAATGGTTTGTTCAAAGTGGTGCTGAATTAATGATGATAATATGCTGAATTAAGCGTATGTAGATGTAAAGTTCTCCTCAAATTAATTAAGTCCAAACATATATGATATTCATTCATTCATATTATTCATATTTAATATTTTTGTTTCAGGTAAGGAAATCAAATACGGTTTTACAAATATTGCGATCTGGAAAGGCTGAAATGAAGGTGAAAAGAAAACGCGACAACGTTATCAATAAACACTCGGGCTCGTCCTCGAACAAATAACCAAAATAGAAATGAAACGAAAGGAAAATATTAAACAGCCAAAGTCGTCTGTGTCAGGGTTTCGGCCGAAACAGAAAAACCGTGAAAGCGCTGGCGACGCCACTTTCAAAACAAGAGAACACGAAAAAAAGAATATTTTATCGGTGAGCAGATTAATTGGGGAGCCCGGGAACAAATAAACAGCCCCATCCCTTTGCAGCCGCTAAAAATACCCTGATTATTATCGGAGGAGAACGAAATATCAAATGGGAGCAATCAATACGTTGTCTACCGGCCGGGCCCGGTCCCACCGCGGCGCCGCTTACGATGGGCTAATATTATTTTCAAGATCTATGGTAGGTATATGAAATAAATAAATACTTACTTGTAATATCGCAAACTGTTCGAATCGGTATTTAAGGTCCATAGGTTAACAGTTTCATTATAAAACAATTCATATAATATGTAATTTTACAACATTTATTCATTTACAACAATACTATTCATTTATTCATTTATTCATTGCATGCCATGATTTAGAAATAATGTTTCAGTCATGGACCCGGTAGGGCACAGCAGCTAATGGTAGAAGAGAGGAAGACGCTGAAGTGGTTAATTGCTCAGTTAAAAAGAGAAGAAAAAATCATTAGAATATTATGGTGTGTCAGATGTAAAATTTATTATTTTTTCAGTAAAATTTATCTTTACAATCTATCATAAAATTTATAAACTCAATTTAATTTAAATCTATAAAGTAATGATACTAAATAATTTATGTAGACAATATTATCTGGCTCAGGTTTGATCAATATGTTACAATAAAAGACGAAAAATAGCAAAACTTTGTTGATATTACAATACCTTAACGAGATTTGACAGAGAGCACGAGTGGGGTAATTTGACAAGATTCGTAGTATATTAAAATATTATTGTCGAAGCCCATTTTGCTAAACGAGTCCTGACCTTCCATGTCAATGATGTTATCGATGTAATTCATTGCTAAGTATCTTATAGGTAGGTAGGTAAGTAAGCCTTACCTTATAATAATGTTGTTAGTACCTATCTATTTAAATCGCATTGCTGCTATCTGAGATAAACGTTGACTTAATAATTTCGGTACGGTACAATGTTTTTTAGGTATTTAAAACTTACTAATTACTTAACGAACAAAGCGCCGTATAAAATGATAACAATGTTTATAAAACATTGTTTTCGTAACAAATGGTGTTATCAAACAGGATCCAAATAATATGTTATTGATAAAGATCGACGAGAAGAGTCGGCTGTCCGCGGACGTTCCAAATTTGAAAAACGATATCAAATGACGAAATTGGGTAAAATCATTAATTTTATCAAATTGCTATAGGAAAGACAAGGATGTATCGCCCTGAAAACGCTCATCTCGGCAGAAGGCGGGGAGGCAGGGGAGGGAGGGAAGCGGAATATAATTCATTTTATCGCGACACTCTATCGACACAAATTTGTCATTGTTCCCGCGTCGCGGCGAAATGGGTCACAGGAATTTGTAAAGCGGGTGCCGATTAACAATATTGTTGTTTCCAATTTTTGTAAGTCGTGCCACCAGCCGCGGCCGCGCGCTGTCACTGCTACTTAGCGCATAGCTTTGATATTGGACTCTCACTTTGGGGAAATAAGAACTTTATTGTAGATTAGAAAATAATATACCCGCCCTACCGAATGAAATGTGAACATTCGGAAATCGTGTTTCTCATGTTTTTTAATATTTATTACTGGAACAAAATCCACATAGTTTGATAATTTGGATAATTTTAGCATTCAGAATCTTAAGATTAGAGTAGTTTTTAGGTTACTAGAACCAAGGCTCGTTTAAATAGTTAAAATAATTCATTTGGACCGCATTAATAATATAAAGAGAAGTTATGACACGACTGTTCGACGCAAATAAATTTGAACACGGCAAATTTGTCTATATTTCTGTGTGTCTGCTGTCTGCGTGTCTATCTGCATCGTAACTCCTAAACGAATGGACTTAATTTTTTTTATCTTGGAAAGCTTACAAGATCGAGATGATTCTTAGCTTTTATCTATGAAGATATTATGTTCAGGCATTTTATAATCAACTACTCCTTAGATTAGAGTATTAAATTTGCTTCCTCGGAAATTTTTAAATTTTATGTTAATAGAATCACTGTGTATGCATCGACGGCTGTCATATCCCGATCTCATCGAGGATGCAAAGCGGAACTTAGGCTGAGGAATTTAATTCATCTCGATGACAGGTTTCCAGGCAGGCGCGCGTCACTCGCCGTCACTGACGGCCGCGCGGTGCCACCCGGCCCGGATTATTATGAAGCCATTATGTTTACGCGTCGAACGTAACATCGTAATGGGACTGCGCGAAGCTTTAAAACCGGCCAAATGCGAGTCGGACTCGCGTACGAAGGGTTCCGTACCATTATGTATAAAAACGCCAAAAAAATCTGGTCTGTTGTATCTGTTGTTGTATGTATCTGTTGTTGTTGTAAAACCCTCACTTAAATATTTAATTGTTTTATTGTAACCACATATTACGCCCAACGCCATCTCTTGGACCGAATGGTAACTAAACTTACGTCGAATTTATGGGCACCCACTTAAATATTTATTTTATTCTGTTTTTTTAGTATTTGTTGTTGTAGCGGCAACAGAAATACATCATCTGTGAAAATTTCAACTGTGTAACTATTACGGTTCATGAGATACAGCCTGGTGACAGACGGACGGACGGACGGACGGACGGACAGCGAAGTCTCAGTAATAGGGTCCCGTTTTACCTTTTGGGTACGGAACCCTAAAAAGAGAAGTAGCGGCCGATTACCGCCAGCGGCGCCGAGTGCTTTGTTTATAGACTGGCGTTGCGTTCACAGTCATACGGCTGCGAGATAAAGGAATGTCAATCATTTCGTCATAAGCTTTGAAAAGTTACTGACAAAGAAAGGTATTGTAAACTGATGGCGTATTTTTAGGATACACTTAAACGTTACATTTTCCGATCTGCGCTGATAAAATTAAAATAGTACATTATGATACAAGTGCGCGAAGTTGGTCATTACAGTCGAGGCGGTATTGCACAGCCCGAGCCGCAAGGCGAGGGCTGTAATAGAGCCAAGACTGTAATGAACAAAGCACACGCGTATCATACGACGTTTTTCAACACACTTGCGAGGAAAAAAACAATTAGGTATCGACATTTTTCAGTCACAAATCAGCAAATTATAAACGAACAAATGTTTGCACAAAACACAAAATGGCGCGGTTTATTTTTTCGCGCGCCGTATCTTTGGTTGAATAACTATGCGCGCGCAGGTTAAGTCCAGAGACACCGAACATTCAGCCACAATATATTAAACTAAATAATTATGTATTTCTAATAAGAATTTACGGTAATTAATGATTTAAAATATTGTATTTTTTAAATGCTTTAATAGATAATTAGATGAAGTATAATCTTATCTTATCAGATTTTGACTAAGTACAACAAGTTTATTTATTTACAAAATAACAAATCTTTTGGTAACAACCTCTTTACGGATATTAAAAAAAAAGTGGAGAAAAACACTAGTGCGGTAATGAAAAGTAAAACGCACTAGTGTGTAATAAACCGCATTCCGGGCGTAAGACTAAAGAAAAAATAGCAACTTTACGAGCAAGTGTGTTGAAAAAGGATATAGAGCTCCATTTAGGAGCATATGGAACAAAGACCTAAGAAAAACAGACCCTAACACAAAAAATGTTTTACGAAAATGAGTGATACGTCTATGTTAGTAAAATCAAGCCATAAAACGCTTCATCACGCCTGACATAATAGTATATTCTACTGTAAGAAAAATACAAGTAGAAAAATAAAATACCACTATCTTAATTCAAATAACATAAACCTGCCAAGCCCATACATAGAAGGTAGTCGTAAATAACATAAAACACATGGTTCTGAGTTAGCATTTTTTTCGCAGCGTGAATAAATTAGCTCACGGTCGGTTTATCTGCAATTGTGGATAAAATCCGCCGCGATCCATATGATGGATGGTCTCTCTTATTGCGACACCAATGAATAATAGCCTCTGAAGTAAATCAAACTCGCGGCGAGTGGTGCTGTGGCACTCGGAAATCAATGCATTTCATCTCAATTTGAAGTCGTGTGGCGTCCTTGTAACTAGTGTAATCACCTATTACACCTGCCGGAACTAGGTCACGCGACGGCATTTAACATGTAGGGGAACGCGGCTGAGTAAGCTTAGGAGGAAAGCTAAAAACAAATGTGGGAACTTTTTATGTCAATGAGATTTATATTATGATAAAGAGTATGTCGAACCGTTAAATAATATTTGAAGAAATAAAATAGGAATTTAGATAACTTTGTTGGTAGTGGTTACTATTATGTTTTTATGGAATTACCTAAGGTAACAAACGAGCATACAGCACCACTCTAGCGCTGCCTCCCATGACAGCAGTGACCAACATAGAACAAGGACAGAATGGTTAGTTTGTTAATAAGTGTAAGATCTTGAACAGGGACTGTTATTGATACTTAGTCCTGTTAGTTGTTGTTAGAAGTAGTCCAATTAATAAATACTTAATGCCTGGTTACAGAGTCTCGTTCTATTCGATCACGGATGCGTTGCTACCCTTAGATAAGGACTGAGAAAAAAGTGTAACCGGCGCCACTCCTTTATATCCGGATCACAATTGTTGGTGTTAAACAATTATTACTCAGTAGATATGGTACCAAGTACCTACTACCCCAGGTAAACTCTGGAATTGTATAATTTATTCTTACCAATGACCTTAATATCTTCGACGAGAAGACCCTTCACCCAACTCGAAGATAACGATTGTCAATCACTTATTAAAATATTTGATCTCCTTTATTGTACAAGCAAAAGAAAGTTTAGACAAAAGCGACTTCATTCCTTAAAGAGATTTCTTTATATTTTACTGTTCACTTTAATAAAATGTAAGAAGATTCTTCTCGACTTTTTATAGGTTTTGTTACGGAAGCTTTGCAGATAGGTAATTTTTCCGCCTTATTTTTACAAAGAGTTAATTGTACGTCATCGCAGCTCAGATTGGTAGACTTGCGACTCCTCTCATCATGAGTGTGTGGGACATAAACCATAGCAACTTACTCATAGGGCAGCTTGGTAGACTTCACACACTTTATAGAACACTAATAACCCCTGTTGGACGTCTCGAGGAGTTTCGGGTTCGATTCCCAGCCAGGACAAATATTGGTCACATACAAATGAATTATTGTTTTCCTATCATGGGACTATTATTCCAATTTACAATAAATGGTTTTGGTTTCAAATAATGTATAATTAATAATTAAAAATCCAACTGCAAGATTAGAACCCGGACCAGCTCCACGAGGAAGTTCCAACTTAGGACCACTATTATCATTTCTATGCTAAAAGTCATAAGGAGTAGAATATAATTTGCCAAAATTGTAATGAGTGCCCTGTTATAATTATAGTGAGCTTGCATAAATTCGCCAACTTGCAAGATTCTCCATTAAAATTATGTTGAAGTTGGTAACAATGGCAAGTGTTCCAGCGTTCCCGTCGTCTCCAGAACACATCGTCTCCAGAATACATTGTTATAGTCACAAATTAATTTTTAACCTCCTTAGGTGTTCGTGTTAAATTTCTCACAATAAGTAGATATATGCTGAACTATGTTACTTATATTGTGTTTATTAAATATTGCTCGTAACTTGGTACACGATAAACTACTTTTGATTGATTTTCAAATAAATTTTCATCCGTAAGTTTACCCGTTAAGGGTAGATTTAACAAAAACTTTGAAACAGGGTTGTTTTATTAAATCTAAATATAATTCGAAATATCTATTTGCTTTAAAATTGATGAAATTTCAAACAAATTTTAACCTTTACTTTACCCTTTGAGAGAATACAACAAAAAGGTTCTTAGCGAACGCCTTCTAGCTTTAAACTGCCTCCTTCTCAAACACCTTTATACGTCAAGTGGTTTTCGATTTTTCGTGATGATTGAGTAACCTTTCGCTTTTTTACCTCCCTTTATTTAGAAGAAAAAATCGTCATTTTAAGCCAGTTACAGGGATAACTGTCACGCCAAAACTTTATTATACCTACGTTATAAAGACTGTGAGTACCACTTACTGGAAGAATAATTACATAATCACAGTTAAATTTGCATCAGGACGGACAACCGACTGCCTATTATAGTGTCGCTACCTACTCGTACTAAGTTCGCATGGATTTAAGAATTGCCCAAATTTCGTTACCGAAACAAGGCAACGTTAAAACTAAAGTCCTTTGTTCCGTATCCTAGAGGAATTCGAAAAATCCGCCCACCTTGAAATAACACTTGTCTACATAAAGGAAATCTGTAGCAAAATTTTAGCATCCGAGCCCCACGGGTAAAGGTTTATGCTCGGCGTTTATGAACCACTGTATGTTTCTTATCAACAAAATAAATAAAATATACCTTCTGTTAGTGCACACGAATCCTACTAATATTATAAATGCGAAAGTTTGTAAGGATGTATGTGAATGAGTGTGTGTGTGTGTGTGTTTGTTGCTCTTTCACGCAAAAACTACTGAACGGATTTTCATGAAACTTTGCAGTAATATAGCTTAGACATTGGAATATTTGGAATAACATAATTTGTTAAAATTTATAGAGATTTATGAAGGGACTGGTTACCCGAAGCGAAGCGAGGGCGGGTTTACTAGTATTTAGATAAAGGAAAATTCAAATGAATATGCACACAATAGGACGTGTTATTGTTATAGGACATGTAGTCTCCAAGCCGAGCTTATTCAGCAGGTAAAAATGGCTTTTGAATTTAGCTTAACGTTGTGTTTAGCACAGACTAATCACAGATGAAAGCTCACACACTGGTACTCTACTTTACTTTTACTTTACTTTACTGGGATTATTTGTGGTACGATAGAAATAGGACTTTGTAAAGATACGACGTCAGAGCTAACAACTTAAATATCTGCCCCGCTGGGAATTGAACTTGAGACCCTATGTTTTGCAGGAAAGGTTCCTTTTATCTAAGGTTTAAGATCGTCATAAGAGTTACGACCTAGTCCTGTTAGTATTTGATGATTATTTGCAGCAGTAACGACCGACATACGTACCATAATAAATTAGTGATAATTATGGTAAAGAAAACAAAAAAAATATATAGAAAAAGCGACACGGGACTCACCAGCACTGCAGCGTCGCATCAAGAAAACAAAAATCGTAAAAGTATACTTAATTATTTTTCTGGTAAGCTCACCCTCCTGCGCTTTGGAAATATTCGCACTCGAAAAAATAAATGTTTTCACGGGATTCCGTTAATTACTCGAAATGAGTGTGTAAAAACCTACTTCGAAGAAATAAAGATTTGAATACAACATTTAACGCGCACTGAAATAAAACAAACATTTAATTCTACCTTAAGCTGATTAAAATAAGTGAAAACCGTGTTCAAATCAATTTGACCGTTTCTGTGATTACCGGAACAAGCCCATAGGCAAACAGACAAAATTTCAAAAAAAAAAATATGATATTAAAAAATATTCCTTAAAAAATACCCAAAATAAATAGTTTTCCTTAAATATATTCGCTATACTGGCATCGATAAAGGTAAAATAATTCAAAATCGTGAATATCTACCTCATAAGTGTCTGCGATGATATAAGTCATACCTATCGATAAAATCATATCGATCACTTCAATTTTTAAAGGCAAAAGTATGATTTATCTGTCATCAATTTGAATCACAACAAACCACATCAATCACAGCGGTGGTCGCATCAACTCCATCAAGATCCGTCACCGTGCGAAATCAGGAAAAACCATTAACAACTACAAAGCTATCCCTTTCAGGTGGCCTGTCAAAGGCAAACCTTGCCAACGACCAAAACATTGTCACATTTGGAAGGAACCAAACCTATTTCCTTATACGTAAACGTGTTACCTACTGATTATTTATACGTTTCTTTCATTAACACAGCGTAGGAGTATGTCCTAATGGTATTGAATAAATTAATTAGAGGCGCAAAATATTGCGGGAGAATAAGGTTCGCAGAAATACTTCAGTAAGATGTGCGGAGTGTGTGTGGAGAGCTTGTGAACATGTTAATCGATTTTATGTGTAAGGTCTAATCTAAGGGGATATGAAATAAAAAAGTACTAAACCGATTTTTACTGATGAATCTATCTCTACCTCAGTCACAGACAGTGATTTCAGGTCGATTCCCACCTGGGAAGTTTGTACGTGATAAATGTTCGTTCTCGCGAGTGGTACGAGTGGTACTTGTGTTCGACCGTGACAAAGAATCCTAGTACATAGATTTGGTATGTTCAGTTATTTATTACCTACTAGGTACTTTATTTTTGTTTGCGACTTTACCCGCGTGATTAACACGACAACAATACCACTAAATTTATCCAACGGGAAGGGCACTAGGTATGAAGTGTCTGATATCCCAGTCCAGTCCACGTGCCAAATGTCGCGACCTGATAAGTATAATTATGATTAATTAAATATCCCTTCAACTCCCCTTTTTAGGTAATTAAAGGGTAATCATCTTTCACCTCCAGGATATTTTTTTTATTTTACCTAATTAAGGATGATTTCCGGGATACAAAAAAATACTATATTCTTTCCAGTGTCTCAAACTGCCTCCATACAAATGTCTTCTATATCGATTCAGAGGGTTAAGTATGAAAAGCAAACAGAACATACAGATAGAGTAACTTTCACATTGATAATGTAACAATGGACTTAAAATACATTGCCTAATGATGTAGACAGCCATTTGTAGCCCCGATAAGAACACGTGTAGCAGTAATGCGGTAGTGGGGTAGTGGGCTGGTGGCGAGCGGGCCGCGTGCGAAGGTTGTTGAGCACAAAGACTACACGGACTGCGGATGTTATGCGAATTTACAATTTAAACTGAATCCGCGGTAAGGAGCTTATTTTGGTCCAACGAATTTTTGCATAAAGGACGAAACAAGTTATGCTAATTCCATACGTTTTATCATAAACAAAGCTGAGTCGAGTTTGAGTGGAATATCCTTTAAACTTATCTCACGTTTTGTAAAATACACTTATGATGTCCTTTACTGAATATTTTATGTGTATACTACCTAGCCTTGAGTTTTTTAAAGTCGGTTTTAATATTTAATACCTAGATATTTTTGCTTTATTGCGCTAACATTTTAGATTTTAAATCATAAAATGTTTTCGAATCCCACATGCATCTCTAGTTTCCTAAGTTATGTGCATTTCAGCAATGAATTATAACTTTCTTCCGTGAAAGAAGTATCATAGAAATTCTGCACAATTTGTGTTCTTCATAAAGTTCTTAAAAGAACTCTGCCAATTCGCATTTGACCAGGGATGAATATGGCTTGATTCTTCATATATGAAACCTGATCCCATCCGTGAGATAATTATAATTTGCGATGGTGATGAAAATTAATTAGTACTGATACAATGTTATAGGAAAATACACTAAATTGCAGTGCCTACCTAACATTGGGGGAAGATCGATACCTATGTTAAGGTGTCATAAAGCAGTTGTTCGACAATGGATTAATATCACACACACACCTCATTACATTATGATACTCGTTTTCTATGTCACACTTTAATGACTCATTCGTCTTGCGCTTAACGATCGCTCATTTGATCAATCTTCTTGAGCATTTAAGTGCTTCAGTAGGCAAAGCCGTCAGTGCTGGTCGTTATCAGTGGATAGCGGACGTTTAGCCGTGTTGAATGGGGACATAAAAAATATCTGATACCTACTTGGGTAGACCTCCTGCACAAATCCAAGGTAGAACCATGTGGCAGAGTATAATTATTATAAGTCTTCTTAATGATGAGAAAAGACAGATGCTCAGTGTAGAGCCAGTAATAGGTTGAAACCACTTTTTACAACTCCGAGAATTTTAGTTTTAATTTACAAGTTGTTTTTCTCAACATTTTGGAACAACTAGCATGTTTTGCAAAAACTTTCCACGTTTTAATAATAAAACTATAAAGCGATTAGGCGAACACCTGGGAGCATGTACGTAGGTAGCTTCTGTAGAAAACAAAATGTGCATATAAGTGGGCAAACATTAGCAGCGAGTGACGCGAGTGCTCTGTCTCATCTCGTGTTCTCCGGGCGGATTGCTCTGCACTTACCGAGGGCCGTTCATTATACACGCTTAAATATGCACGCGGCACGTCGCCCAACTAAATGAAAATTTCAGCTGATTTTATTCCGAACTACTTAATGAGAGTACTTGTGTATCTTCGTAATGTTATGTGTGTGGGAATAAATTCTCGGAAACGGCTTATATTATGGTTCAGATGCGCTTTTCAGTACTGAAGGTAGCTTGAGTTAATGTTGTTTTTATTTTAATCGAATTACGAATATAATAAGTACAGCAGTCTATAGAATACCGTCGAAAAAATAGATAATCAGAGTTAACGAATGTTTTTCAATTATTTTTGGCTTATAACGAAAATACAACAGAGTCTGCACAAAGGACACACAGGAAGAGATTTAAAGTACCGAAACATTCGGGCAAAAATAATAACGCGGACCAAAAATAACAGCGCTCGATCCTTGAACTTGGCTTGAGGGTTAATGAAATCAAAACTACCCTTTTAATGAATTTTCCCCGTCGGGGGGCGGGGGGTGGGGTGCTCGTTGCTCTGCGATATGTAATAAAATGTCGCGAACAAGGGTTCAAAGAAATAGGACGATTACAGCTAATAATCATTCCTTTTACACACGACACATTTTTCATACACATCAAAGCCCTGCGCATGTCACGAGTATTCAATAGGTCTTTGAAAAGACGTGTTTTAAGTTCCAAGAGCGTGCGGGCCGTATTCGACGAGTTGTCGAATAAATTCTCCATACATTTCATCCCAAATAAGCTCTCCCTTTGCGAGTGCTCGCTAATCATCACTTGACATCGCATTACATTTTTAAAACGTAAACGTAAAGCGCACTCGCCGGAGTGGCCGCTCTCTTCGGCTTGTTACAAATTCAATTTTCTTTTATTACGTTTTCGTTTTGACTGTTCCGGTTTCGTCGATCGAACGGAATATTTTTTGCGCGTTCCCAGTCGCCACTACTGATTAAAGACGGAGGAGCGAATGGGAAACTGTCAATGGAAATAATTTGTTCTAAGTTCTTCTTCATCATTAGGAAATACATGCAATATTTGAGTGGAGGCTTCGAGTGTCCATCCATCACCGTAAGCCTCGTTAACTTCGAGAGCGCTCGGTTTTAATCGTACTTGGGAGTTTTTCGTTTTTCTGTTTCGGAAAATCGGCTGAATGATAAATGAAATGATTTATTGAAAGCGACCGCGTCATGTTCCGGTAAGGCTTCGGCTGGTTTAGGCCAAGTTTTCCTGATTTATATCTTTTACGGGGGAATTTTTATACGACTCGTTTTTATACGTACGTTTGTGAGAATGCACCATAAATAATGTAGTTTGTGATTAACTGTCGTTTCATCAATAACTTTGATGCGTCGTTAAATCAGGCACTCATATGGGTACGATTTTTATATGTAGGTTGAATTATTATCCCTATTTACAGCAGTCCTTGAGGGCGGGGCCCACTTGCGATATTCCGTTCAGATGCTGGACAGTCATTTCGCTCGAAGGGTCTAGTCTAGGGTTCAACAAGATTATAAATACGTGATTAAATTACAGTTCTCTGTTTAAATGTGTATTCTAGAGTATGCCTATTAGCGTTATTTACTTCATCTCTAGGTAATTTTGCAGACATTATCTTGCAACTTATAATCTTATTATTTTCTCAGGATCAAAATGTCGTAGTGAGATAAAATATGCGCCGGTTTTTAAGTTAAACCTATAAAATACAACCGATAACGTGTTAAATATGAAAAATTACTGTTGTAAAATTTCTAGCAGCAAAAACAATAGAAGATAGGTACGTGTCTACATATTAAGGCCAGCGAACGGTAACAACACAAGGAACCATCGTGAGTAAATAATTATATAATAATTAGGTATATTATAACGTAATAATAATGTAACACCAGGGATAGCTAGTTATTGGCCCTCTTCACGGCGTATGTCCCGCGGGACGTCGTGGGTGCGAGCGATCAGCTGGGGAGAATTGCTGAATATTCGTCGGCGATTCCTGTCGGTTCAATAAACTTATATCTGAGGCATACCTAGTATGTACAAGTAGTACCAATTGTGTGCGTCTTTTTAAGCATTTTGGTATATTTATGCGCTAATATGAAAAAATAAGTCACAGTTCATCAAAAGAGAGTATACTTTCGCTGTCAACGAATCAAAAAGAGCAGATGAACTGGTTCTTGTACCTACTACAACATAATTATAAAGACGATAAAGCTTTTTTCTGTTCCAGGATAATAAAACATCAGATCTGTAAAAGTCACATACTTAAAGATATCTCCATCTGGATTTGTATCACCATCTGAAGATGCCTTTTGCGTATTACCATCTTAAAGAGGGTAAAAATAATTTCAATTTTTTTCAAAGATCGGTTTTGTTTCCTAGATCCCAAACCTAACGAACTCGAGTTGATATCAAAAGATGGCATAGTCCCCTGATACCTTTGCGTTTACGTTTAAAATCTATTTATATCTGAACTTTAAGTAAGGGAACCCGAGGTTATTTCTGTATTGAAGGCCACTTCAAGTGGAAAATTCGTTACAGAACTATTTTCCATTCTTCGGCATTTTATTAATAAACCTTTTGGGAGATAAGAGGAATCTAGTAGGTACCTACTTAGGAACACAAGGATGTCTTATTTATTTATTTATTTAGATGTGATGGCTATGCGGTAGTATAATAATGCTGCCGTCCTTAATTACCAGATACGGTATCTAACCATTATTGAGGTTTGCTCGCCGTCCGCGCTCCGGCGGCGGGGCCACCGGGGTGACCGGGGCGACCGGGGCGGCGGGGCGACCGGGGCGGTGGGGCGACCGGGGCGGCGGGGCGGCCGGGGCAGCGGCGAGGACCGGGATTCGCTGCAGATTGGAAATGTGGTTGCGACCATAGACCGACTGCATTATAGAACTGGTTTCTGGGTGCGGAAGAACTCCAATTGCATAGCGCCGTTTAAAGAATACTATTTTAAAAAGATTTATCAAGACACATAGACTAAAAGTTTAATTTTAATTTTTGTAGAAAGCCTTTTTTTCATTTCAAGAGACGACCATCTCAGTCCTCAAGGGTAGCATCGCATCTCCGACCAAATTAGAACGAGATTCTTACAAACAATATTACCTACTAACTGGACTATGACTAACAGCAACTAACAGGACTAACTGTTACTAACAGTCCTATCCAAGTCCTCATACCTACTAAGAAACTAACCAACTGATAACACAATCTAATAAGTAGGTATACTAGCCATCCCAGTCCCTAAATTAAGTCTTGTTCTACGTTAGTCATAGTTGTCATGGACGACAGTGGAATGGTTGTGCTGCATGCTCGTTTGCAAACTTATTCCATAAAAAAAATATTGGCCCTGTTTAAATAATACAAAATTCGGTTTTCAATCAATTTTTCAATATAACGTATTGTTAAAACATTATCTGAAAATCTCCTTTTATATTTGGCAGCTAAATAAAACTACTTTCAACTCAATTTCAATTATTATTTTCGTCCTTCGATCAATCATCAAGCAAGATGGATGAGTAAAGTTAAAACCATTTTAATTGTTGTGTGTACGTCTCATATATTACGAGTATTTATGTGAACATTACTTAAAAATATGTATGTAGGAGCGAGACCAAAGTCCTACGCTGATCTAGTAACGCCACCTATGAGTAATCGATGAAACTAGTTTTAGGAACCTAACGCCATCTATGAATGATGATTGGAAACGAAACAGTTATTGTTTGGGCATGGTCGGTATGGAGTGGGGGTAGAGATGGCGTCGTAGAGAACCATAGCTGTCATGATCATTCTGAATTGAGCGCTTAGACCGAGCGGACGTGTCGAACCCACTGCCATACCAAACTTGCCGCGTTTCCAAGTTAAATTTGAATTAATCGTGCTGATCCTTTGCCACTTTGCTATTATTTTGTCGTCAGCTTTGTTTCTAAGTTTAATTTAATGTAATCTGAATTAATTTTGGTGATAACTGTATTGAAGTGTTGGAATAGACGTTTAAACTCAGTGTACAGACTATTATTTCTTATCCCCAGTCACGTATAACCCAAAGTATAACAACCGCTCTGACCCTGGCTCCGAGATCAGAAGTGGGATAAAGAACTCTGTCCACGTTTTCAGGTTATTTCAGGTTGTAATTGTCAGGTGATATCATGAAGCGTGGATGCAAGTGAAAGTGCAAAGTGTAGTGAAATGATGTGACTAGATTTTCAATAAAACGGCAAGTATCGATATGAAGGATTTTCAAGTAAGACGGCGAGTATTGGTATGGTATAATTTTTTTATTTCATTACATCTGTGGTGACAAAATTTCGCAGCTTAAATTTTAATTCTTGCGTAAACTAGATAGTGTGTGTGTCAAATAGTTTGTTAAACAATCATGAGTGATTAATAAAGTCGTAGATTTTTCGTTATTATCGTTTATGGCAGCACCGGCAGTAATCTTATTTTCTTTGTTTTCTTTCCTTGAAAAAAAATCATTCAGTGGTTACCTTGGTCAAAGCCAAAGTTGCAAGTCTTTGATTTTACTGTAATTTAACCGAAGTGTCATACATACTTCGGAAGACGCTAGTAACTTGCGTTCAATTTGTTCAAAATTTAACGAGGGTAGATTTGCGGTTAAATTACTAGGACACCCGAGGGCCAAGTACCACTTCAAGTGTTGTTATAAGAAGTGAATTTGAGTTGAGTAGTGGCAATAATATTTCTCGTTCTAGTATGGTGCAAGGTGTAATCTGAATAAGTTGTCACATTATTTCTGATTAGCGAACAGTAATTGGTGTCATTACTCAGCTGCTAAACATATCACTTGGTTGAGGTGATGTGTCCCTTGTATTATTCAATGAAGTCTATACATATTGTCGTCGTTTGCTTGATGGAGGTGACTCTAGTTGCTGTCGATCGATATAGATGATAGCAACGACACCTTTCGCTGATTAACGTCTGTAATATTACTTGCTACTACTACAGTATTGAATACAGTATTACTACAGTGAACAGTATTGTTCACTAATGAGTGAGATGTTTTCATAATATTGGTACGCGATTGCTTAAGCGTTTCGATATTTGATGTTGAACTAGGATTCGTTCTTTGTTCCTATTGTTAAAGATAATGCGGGTAGATTAGATTTTGTAGCCTGGTCGAAAAAGAAAAATACGCGTTTGATCTCTGTAATTTTGTTACGTATTCCGTGTAGGTACATTTTCAATTGATAACGTGATAAGGTGTTACAGTGCAGCGACCTTTAGCACAAGTGTTGTTTTCTTTTGTCACATGGTGTTGGATTCTTAAAATTATTTCTTGATTACTTTTTATTTGTATGCAGTGACTGACAGCAGTGATACTGAAAGTACTGGTCAGGTAGCGGGTGAATAACGAAAGTATTCTTTTAATTATCTTGGTGTTTAGTGATTTGGTGCGCCGCTTTTAGTTGAAAAGGATTAATTGACAAAATAAAAATACACACACAAAATAGTTTGCTTTATTGGTACTCAATTTCACCAAGTAAATTTATAAAGCGAGTACAATTGGCTTGCGCTTTGTAAAGACTGAGTAGTTTTGAGGTGACGTTTGTCGAATTAATTAAAAAGAAACTGTTACAGCTTATTTGGTTGTCGTTTTAAAAGTGAAGTACACCTAATTGTTTTGTTTCGTATTCTAAATACGCGGGTATGTTACCGTTACGTTTAAATATTGAGAAAGGGGTTATCTAATGATTTAAATATTGTCTCAGAGGTATTTAGACGAATTTATTGGATTCTTCAGTTTTATTCAACCCACTATATTTTTGAAATAAATAAAGTCGATTTTTGCTGCGTTTACGAAATGATTTTAGGTTTTAAGGAGCTGGAGGCCAAGACCCTGTCTGGTACCTGTCTGGAACCAAGGGTGGCATCACCTAGTTGTGGTAACATGAAACGAGGTAAAAGTGAAACGGCGTTTTTGGTATGACAAACTTTTATTTTATTACATCTGGTGTGTTGGAGTTTCATAACTTCAATTTTATTTCGTTCGTTGTGAAAATACAACCTTCTGTTGTCTTGTAATTAGTGATCGATAAAATAATAGTTGGATACAGTCGGTTCCCTAATTATTATTTTTTAACAAGTGCAGCAAATTTTGATTGGATTTAATTTACCTCGTGAAACCAATGAGTTTTTAACGTTATTCGTGTTGTGTTCCAGCTTAGTTTTCGAAGATGCACGGGTTGTTTCTATGGCGATCGGGAACAAGAGCAGCACACGAAGGTTACTCGTGTTAATTGGAACTGCATTGACGGCTGCGTACGTGCGCTGGCACAGGCTTCGTGGAGTGGTGATGAGGCTCTGGCAACAATCGTCTCCGGCGCCTCTGGTATCATCGGCTATTGCCGCGGAACGGGCACAACGTTACAGGTGATCTGTTTTGTTTAACTGGTTTTCTTATGGCTTATAGTAAAAGTAAATTAAACTCTTCTATTTTTGAAACATTACTGGATATTAGGTGTTCCTGTATTTTTCTTGGTTAAATTAATTGGGTAATTGAGAAACATTAATGATGTTGCTTATTGATCTGAATAATTAGGAGGTACGGTTAAGAGAGAATAATTAAGAGAAAGAATATTCTCAATATAATGTCTTCGGGTCAAAGATTTAAGTGGATTAGTTTTTATAGAATTACTTTGTTTTTGAATCATCCAATTCAAAACCGTTCAATTTAATAATTGGGTAATCTGTTAACTATTACCGGTTATAATGGTTTAATTAGTTTTTGAGTTGATGGTAGGTATGATATCAGAATGAAACAAAATTATTAATAACTAGCGACCCGCCCCGGCTTTGCATAGTATTATATAGCGAATCGCTATCGTCACCTTTCAATGAATTAAAACAAAACCTTAATAAATTATACGCCATAACCATACGGAATCCTTTTTCGGTTGGTGAGAATCATTTGAAATTTTGTTCAGTAGTTTATAGACTAGTTTTCATCCATCCATCCATCCATCAGCCTTTCGAGGTCCACTGTTGGACGTAGGCCTCCCCTAACTTTCGCCACTCTAACCGGTCCTGAGCTCTCTGAATCCAGCGGATGTCCACCGTCTTCTTCAGGTCATCAGTCCACCTGGGGCCTAATTCACGTAATTTAAGACGCATCGATTAAGTTGCAGTTACGCTTTGGTGACGCTGCGCTGCAATCAAGTTGAAGTTTACAAAGATCTTTTTGCGCGTGGGTGACGTCTAGATGACAGAAACAGTGCCTTATAATTTGCCGTACTTGTAACGCGCTGTCTCTGTCCCCCACACGTCATCCACGTGCCCAACGATCCTTGTACGACATATTCACGTAATTTTTGAACTGCGCGTCAACTGCGCGTGAACTTCACGTCGCCTGCAAGCCAGCCAAACTTCTCCGGCTGTTTAGTACTCTGTGTCAGTGTTGTTATGTGAGAGAACAAAATAAACCTACCTATTTTTAATGAAATACAATTTATGTATTATGTTTTCATTAAAAAAAAATTGGTTGTCTGTAACGTCGGTATACGGGCGAAAGTTTTACGTGACAACGACTTTAAGTGGTAAAATAATTTTAATGTGAATATTCATTCGTATAGTAGGAAGAAGGATGAAATAATAGTAACAATTTAAAACATTTATTTATACTGTCTAACCGTCATGTGAAGGCGGAAGCAATTTAAGTTTAATGTTTTATTTTTGTTAAATAGTTCCTCACTTGTAAACAAGATGGCATTGTACCAATTTGTGAAACGCGCTAACGAGTGTAACGTGGAGTTTATATAAGAGAAAAATTTGTAAATGGCAATGTGTCGACTTCTTTGGTTTTATAATAAACTGCTATTTTGGGTTTGCAAGCAGTTGTGGTTATTTGTGAAGTTGACCCTGCGTTCCCGTATCTTCATGGGGTAAACGTATACAAAGAATTATTATATTTAAAACATTGTAACACCATCCGCCATCTAGCGCTGCTAACCGTTCGTTAGACCATTAACCATTAGTCACAACTAAGTGAGGTAACAAACTAGTTACTCTACTTAACCAGAGATGGCGCTGTACCATTTTCTGTACACTGTCACCAAGGAACGTGAGCGGAGCTTACTAACGCAGTTTCTTGAAGTGCCTCCCGGCAAACCAATTTATAAGACGTTGTCACGTCAAAAGCGTTGAAAAATGTTTATTTAATATGGCAACAGTGATTTAATGATATTTCATATAGTAAAATCACATGACTTGTGCTTCAATTATGTATGAAAAATCCAAATTTCAAGTTCCCGATCCGATAAGGCGAGCCTTCATGTTCGCGCTGTAGCCTGGCGATTTCGTTCCTCCATCCGAGGCGCAAACTCATTTTCACTAGAAACAATTAAAATGGTATTGTTTTCAAAAACTCGATAATTAATAATTAATAATGATAAACGTCTGTTATATAATTAATCTTTTACTTACGAAATATAATTTTACTTCCACATACTTCGATTATCCACAATTACCACACGTGTCATCGACAAAAGTAAGTAAATAGTAACTTGAAGAAAGCGTCAACAAAACTGCATAAAAACTGATAAAAACGCACCGAAATGTCATTTGAAACGTCAAAAGTTTAAGAGAATACCATCAACCTGCGTTTGGAAACACGCTTTCTTGACGCGCAATTGACGCGCATCAGTAGAATACCGTTTTCATAGAGATTTTTGCGCTCGCGTGACGCGAGCTTGACGCGAGCGTGTTTGACAGCGGTCGCCAAAGCTAAGAGAATACGGAAAGTGTTCTTTTGATCGGAACTGCACTGCAACTGCACTGCAATCGAACTTGTTAACTTACGTGAATTAGGGTGCTGGTCTAGACTTGTTTTAAAGTTATTAAAATGGAAAGTTATAATTCTTTTTATTTGTGTGTACTGGTACTAGTATCAAACACCTATGTGGCAAACCTGTTCAAACGCCTGCGTGGCACACCTGATCAACAGCCTGAGTAGCATACAACCTATGTGGCAAATAAATTCTGAAGTCTTATGTTGTTTCATCTATCCTCATAGCAGACAAAGTAATAAGGCCCTCATGGCATGTTTCTTCAGATATCCGTGTGTCAATATTAATACACTTTACCTGTGTGATAATAACTGGTGTGACTTCATTACTTTATTGAAAAGGCTCTCCATAGTGCGTTCAAAGTTATGTGATCAAATTCAAATTGGAATAAGCCCCTGTACTCATGCAGATTAATTTTGTAAGAAGTGCTTCTGTTTATCAGGAAGGGCCAAACGTAGAAAGATACTCGCGTGTGTGTTTGATTGTTACAGGTAATCTTCAATGACAAATGCGGATTGGTGCCGGTAGAGCGTGCTTGGGGATGGAGTCCATCCCCAGATTACGTGAAGATGCTGTACGGATTAATCTGCGATAGCGATAGCGTAGTCATAGTGTAAAAGTTAAAACAAACACAAATTATTAATTTGTAATTTTGCTCCTCTAAACTAGTGTTGTAATGTTAGAAATTTGAAAAATTAGTAACTTGTTGAGTAAAAGAAATTTAAAGTAAATTGTAGTAAGGGTCACTACCCAACTTGAGACTGACACATTTTATCAACACTGACCTGTGTGGCCCTGACTGACCTGTGTGGCCCTGACTGACCTGTGTGGCCCTGACTGACCTGTGTGGCCCTGACCGACCTGTGTGGCCCTGACCGGCCTGCGTGGCCCTGTCTGGCCTGTGTAGCCCTGACTGACACCTGTCTAGCCTGTGTGGCAATGTCTAGCCTGTGTGGCAATGACTAGCTGTCTAGCCTGTGTGGCAATGACTAGCTGACTAGCCTGTGTGGCAATGACTAGCTGACTAGCCTGTGTGGCAATGACTCTCCTGTGACGCAAAGACTCTCCTGTGACGCAAAGACTCTCCTGTGACGCAAAGACTCTCCTGTGACGCAATGACTATCCTGTATGGCAATGATTCGCCTGCGTGGCAATAACTATTCTGTGTGACCATAACTATTCCGTTTGACCATAACTATTGTGTGACCATAACTAAAAGGTAGTCTCATTAATAACGAAAAACTTTTGCTGAATAAAATAAACTTTAGAGCTTTGTTGTAACTTAATTAAAAAGGAATCACACGAGGACGTGTGCTTGTCAGATTGGCCGTGTAGGAGCGAGACCAAAGTCCTACGCTGATCTAGTAACGCCACCTATGAGTAATCGATGAAACTAGTTTTAGGAACCTAACGCCATCTATGAATGATGATTGGAAACGAAACAGTTATTGTTTGGGCATGGTCGGTATGGAGTGGGGGTAGAGATGGCGTCGTAGAGAACCATAGCTGTCATGATCATTCTGAATTGAGCGCTTAGACCGAGCGGACGTGTCGAACCCACTGCCATACCAAACTTGCCGCGTTTCCAAGTTAAATTTGAATTAATCGTGCTGATTTTTGCCACTTTGCTATTATTTTGTCGTCAGCTTTGTTTCTAAGTTTAATTTAATGTAATCTGAATTAATTTTGGTGATAACTGTATTGAAGTGTTGGAATAGACGTTTAAACTCAGTGTACAGACTATTATTTCTTATCCCCAGTCTCGTATAACCCAAAGTATAACAACCGCTCTGACCCTGGCTCCGAGATGTAGATATTTTACGAAATGTGTTGTATACAAGCATCATCTAGCAAGTAACACTCGTAGAGTTGTTTAAAGTTTCTATAACGAGGCCCCATTTCGGGACGGAGGACGAGTAGTTGGCTGAAACGAGTGTAATTTAAACTTTTGAGGATATGTTTATCTTTATTTGTAAAGAGTTAAAAGTACATAATCTGGTATGTGTGTATTCAGATTATGCTTCTAGATTGTTGCAAAATAAACTAATGCAAAGTTATGAACAGTGGCTTGCCGCAAATACGCTCGATCCTATTAACAAGTCAAACATGCCATTTCTACACGACGGCGAAATTGTTCTGTGGTCGGCTCCATATGCAGTTATGGAGAATCAGCAAATTGCAGTGCGTCCGTGCATAAACCCCTAAACAAACGCGTTACGTTCCATTTAAAGTTAATTTAAACTACAGCGGTGGTGTGTCTCCAGTGGAGCTCCGGTTAAGTGGACTGGTTAGTTCTTAATTGTGCTTTATGCGAACTATTTCCGTTTCTCAAGCTTTGTCCTGCGGTTCTAATAAAAGCTCTGGCTGTAGATATAGCGCAACTATAATCCTGTTAAAAAAAAGCGGAAATTGAGTTTTCATTTTTTGCTGAAACCACACAAACAAATGGACAAACGTGACTAAAATCTTAAAATTATACCCAAGTACCTATAGGTATCCTAATAGTTCGTTTTCAAATATTACAAATCGATTTATTAAAATTAAGGTGACGATCACAATTCAACAGTCACCACAGCCATAGCATAGCCATAGCATAAACGCTCAGCGAATCGGCCGAGATATTACATACCTACGCGGTTCGTATTTCAGCGCCGCATCACATGAATAACTCAATTGAGAACGAACTGACTTCGTCCGTTGAACTAGAACTACCCACAAAAGAGCTAAAATCGCTCAATTTGAATTCCCACAAAGCAGGTTGCAATAAAAGTTCCACGTGCTCTCACCGCACGCTTCACATCGCGCTTCACCGACGGGCGGCGTCAGTTCAGCGGTAAATTTAGAATGACGACTTTGTCTCTGTCGGGGATTCTAATCCCCGTTCCTATCTCTGCTAGCGTTTGTCCTTAACGAGGACATGAAATGTGTATTAAAGTTACCAAGTCGTAATGACATTCTGCGTAGGTCGTGTTTGTATAGTTTATGACAACACGAAAAGTAAATTATTCAAATGATGCCATGAAACAGAATGCTCAGAGCACTGAATATTAGTGAATTTGACAACTACGTACTACTGGATGCTTCCAGAATAAAAATGTTTAAATTTTGTTATTTAAATAGTCATTAAACGAAGTCGAAGTCGCTCATTATCGAAAGCATCACCGATCCGTAAAAAGAAGCAGGGCTTTGATTGCCATAAAGATCTCTGGTAAAGTAATGCCAAGATTGAAATATTAATACAAACGAAGACACAGATGTTCTACAATTCGGGAGAATTCAAATTATTTTTAATACTTCAACGTCATTGGCTGAAACAAACTGTCGAGAAGTTAATTTAATCTGCTATTAGAAGTTATATTAAAATATTTACGCGCGCAGACAAGCTGAATAGAGCTAATGAAAATAAATTAGTAACATGTCTTTGACTTTAAATGTACTTTAAATATTATATTAGTGCTCATTATTCCATTCTTTATTTCGTTCTGCTATCAAAAATTTGCAGTAAATCGTTCTTAACCTTTAATTTCAAGAACTTCTATTTGCCGAAAACAGCAAAAACATATCGGTCTCCGTCCATGTGAAACGAACGCCGTCTCACATGGGGAGGTCGGGGCTGATTCCTCCGGGAGCACATCGGCAAGACTTGCCAACGTCAATATTGACATGCGGTTACGCCTCCGAGTGTTTTCCTGCTCTACTGCCTCCGGCCTCAGCGTCTCAGTTTTACTGTGAAATCTTTTCGGCACTCTGCTACCTCTCACTCGTTAAATTAAATTCTCTTTGACGAAGTTCCTTGGAGTTTGTTAGGCGCGCTGTGTTTATTTGTAATGTACAAGGTTTGTCTTAATGAAAGCAAGAGCCGAGGTAACATTTCTAGCGTAAAATGTTGCAATTAAATTGTTTAAATTATTTGGTTGCTTGGTCTGATGATGTGGGGTTCGGTTGTCAACATTACATTATATTATAAATTATAAATGTTATGAATAACAGGTAAAAAAATTACCATGTTACACTGCTTGACTTTGACTTAACAGTAGTAGTATCTGTCAACCAATGATCGAGGTCGGGTTGTGAGATTTTTTCTGTTGGCTGCATATGAGCTCGGAATCATTTAATTAAATGATATCTGTTCAGCCTGACTAGCCCGGCACTAACCATCGCACCGCCTTAATTAAACCAATTTGATAAGAGTTTTGTTGCAGTGTCAGAGACAAGTATTAAGGAAATCTTCAGGTGTCTTCTTGGCTGATGACACTTCACTGATGAGTTTTCATTGATGTGCACATAAATATGCGCGCCAGTAGAAAAGTAGATTTAAGGTCTAAAAATACCTTCCTCGTTATGTATTCGCGTCATGGAGTAATCAATATCCCGTTGTGTAGAACACCAATATTATGAAGTGTAACGTTATGAAGCGTTGGCGGACGCTGCCCGCATACTAACCACTCTAACCACTGCCCCACACTCCCCGTCAAATCATCTATCACGAGTTTACAATGTTTGTCGGTGGCAAGCTTTTTATGACATAATTATGCGAAAATTTAACAGGTATTTTTGTTATATCCCTTTTTGTAATTATAGAAATTATCCATGTAATTTAAATTAAATTTTAGCGTGTGTAATTTATTACACGGTGGCCCATCTGAAAATTCATTAAGATTACGTATCAAAAATTTCACAGCAATTCAAGTAAGATTTAAGGTACCTATAGTTAATTAAAGAACAATAAAGAATGACTATGCTGAATAACTATGCTGAATTTACTGTACGGTCATAACGGTTGCTGACATGGAACCTCACGATGGTTAAAATACTACATAGTTTCACGGTTTATGTCAGTTTGATTTCAGTTTTGAATCCAATGTAAGTCCACTGGAACGTGAAAGATTAGCTCAGCCAATGGCCTAAGCGTTGAAAGTTTTTGCAATAACTTAACGACGGCTAACTATGACAACCTAGTCCAATGGTGCACAGTATGTACTGCTGAGAACTAGCAAATACCACCGAACATTTATTAGTTCCCAAAGATGTGTAATCTCTTTCAATCCACACTAACCAGTATGTGTACTCGTAAAGCGAAAGTTGAGCTAAACCCAGCAATGAAATAAATATGAGTTGCCACGAAAAGGCAGAAGGCAGAAGGTGTAACCATCCAAGCGAATCCTGACCGTATTCACATTGCTTAAAGATGAAATCGATGGCATTGATATAAAATATTTATAGATTGTTGGTTCTCCACTTTATTTGAGGAGAAATAAATCCTTACTAATATTATAAATGTGAAAGTGTGTTTGTTTGTTTGTTTGTTTGTTTGTTTGTTTGTGACGCTTTCACGTCGCAACAAAGCTATTATATGGTAAGGTTTATGTGTGTGGGGATAGTTAGGAGGGTGGAGAGTGACGTAGGCTACTTTTTACCGCGGAAAAACATCCCATTCCCATGGGAAGATCGATGTTTTGTTAGTTGCTAGATATTTATTTTCGGAGATGTCAATAGATGGCGTTAATAAAATTCATTTGCAAATTCTGAATTACGCTATCAAATACTACATGTAATTTACTTAAGTCATAGGCAAATGTAATAGGCTACTTTAGCTCTGCCTCGAGAACTCCCCGCTCCGGCTGTATTCAGTGTACCGCCCGCCCGCTGGCACTATCCTGTTGGCTGATGTCCGCAAGTTGCTGGACTCGCCGACACCGGTGGTGGGCGCGGGCGACTGGAACTGCAAGCATGCGGGGTGGAATAGCCTAGCTGCCAACAGAAGTGGAAGGCTACTTTTTGATGCCGCTGAACAGCACGGCTACACTGTCGAGGGTGTTGCACACCGTTACCGCGGCTCTGAATAAGAGAGAACGCGTGTGTGCAGTATTCCTCGACATGGAAAAGGCGTTCGACCGTGTTTGGTACGACGGCTTTCTCGGCGTCGGCGCCGTCGGCGCCGTCGGCGCCCCGGAGTGCCGTTAAGGTGATCTCCAGTTTCCTCGAAAATAGAAGCTTCAGAGTAGTGATTGAAGACGCCGAATCCAACGAGCGTCCGATCGCAGCCGGCGTCCCGCAAGGGAGTTGCCTGTCCCCGGTCTGCTACGCCTGCTACACCGACGATATCCCGGCGGCAGGGGGGCGTCGCTTGCCCTGTATGCCGATGACGTGGCGTACATCACCACGTCGCTGAATAGAACCCACGCCATTGTCAAGATGCAGCGTGCGCTTGATGCCCTCCCCGAATGGCTCGCCGCGTGGAGACTGTCGGTGAATGTCGGGAAGACGCAGGCCGTGAACATAGGAGGATACCTCAACAGGCGGGACCCTACTCTGGAGCTTTACGGACAAGATATCCAATGGGCCCCACAGGCCAAATACCTGGGGGCAAAATCGACGGAAGACTTTCGATGAAGCCACAAGTTACGAAAGCCGTCGCGAATTCCAGAAGCGCGATGGCAGAAACCAGTGCTCTCCTCGAGCCTCCCTCTCGGACTGAAGCTCGGGGTCTACAAGACCTACATCAGATCCCGCCTCACGTACGCGGCACCGGCGTGGTACGCGCTCGCCAGCGAACCGCAGCGCAAGAGGATGCGCGCGGTTCAGGCGATTGCACTCCGCCGGGTGACTGGTGCGCCGAGGTACCTACGTCAGGAACGCCGTCATCCAGAGGGACCTTCGAGTCGAGAGCCTGGACGACTTCATCGAGAGATTGGCACGCAACAAGTTCGGGCGTGTCGACGCGTCGCGGTTCCCGCATCTGCAGGACCTGGCGCCGCTCCACACCCGTCCACCGGACCGCTGGGCCTTCCCGCGCGACTTGCTGATTGCGCGGGACGGGGCTAGCACTGACTGATACTGGGGCTTCGTAAGTCATCGCCCGGCGCTAATCGGCTCCTGCTGGGCTTCCCACCAGCGGGATTCACCCGGTAGGGCCTCGATCGCCTGGGCGGCGCAAAGATGAACCCCATCCCGTTTAAGACTCTGTGGCCTGTAAAAAGGCCACCACTCACCGGTCTTGACCTATTGGTTAACCACAGATGGACAACCAAGGGCCTTAGGGCCCAACCCAAGGACCGGCCCGTTTTAACGGGCCGCGAGAGACACCCCCAAAGGGGAACTAACTGTCCCGAGGGCTCCACACACCTCAGACAGGGTGGAGTGAAGAGAGCGAGTAGTAGGCTACTTTTTAGCTTAAATTCCTACGGGAGCGAGACCTACGCGGCTGTTACCTACGGGTCCCGAAGCGAAGCGCGGGCGGTTCTCTAGTTCACCATAAAGTAGAATGGAAGTAGGAACACGCTCTTCGTTCACATTTAGTCGGCTAAGTAATACGCCCTCGACTATCTTGCTCAAGATGCTGGGACAGACGCCATTCACGTCGCTATAGCTCCACTGTGGAGTTGTTTGCAGCTAGAAATTCTACACAATGGGTTATTCAAGCAACGGTATCAAATATAAAGGAAATGCGGAGCCTGTGCAAGGAAGATGTATTAAGAGGTATTTTGAAATAAACCCTTTTCATGTGCATTTTTCTACGCATTCACAAAGTACGAGTATTTTCACACTTGTCCGCAGTAAATACTCGTAGTTATAATAAAATATATTTAAAGGAAGTTTTGATGTGATGATGCAGCAATTGTCCCATGAGCGTTATACAGTCATTGGTAAGCCATAAAAATAATGCAAACGAAGCGTGGGCGATTTCTTCTTGTGGCCATTACACTCCTAGTGGATTGTTCGTGGTCAGGATAACTTTAGGTTTAGCTTTAGCTAGCTTTAGCGAAATTACTCTATGTCACTCCATTTATGATGATTATTTACTTTTTTTTAATTAAAAAGTTACTGTTGAAGCTTAGGTACTTCTAAATAACTCTTAATGTCAACTGATAAAATAATAAGCAAACATGTGTCATAAACACAAATGCAAGAGAACTTAAAATCTCCAAACGCAGCAAGCTGGAGTACGACACGATGAATAATCTGTGAATAAGATTCACACGTTCGGTAGAAACACGTCAGACAACTGCCTAGTGAATATAAAAGGACATAAAAAGAAGACAAACGGACGAAAGTCGGTTGCCCGGGCGAACGGGCGAGTGGCAATAAAGAATATCGTTCCGTTTTACGTTTGCTCCGGATAAAGTGGAGGGATTTATTGCGCTCCCAGTATTAATGCGCTATAGAAACACTCGTTGAGTGTTAACTAGATCTTTTATAGTTAATGACGTTTATACTATTGGATTCTGGAAGCTACAACACTTTCGACAAGTCCTTACTTTTAATGAGGATGCATTAATTATGTAGGTAATGTAGGTATATTCACATAGATAGCCGCAGTTATTTTGTAGTATTGCTTATAAATTGCATTAAAATATTGGTCGATTGAACATCTTAGTTTAACTAACGAAGTGTTCATAAAAATCAAAATTTAATTTCAATAAATTAATTTTTATCATATTATTTCATTCGCTATGCGCTGTGCTATTATAATAGGTTTGCATGAAATTCTAGAGCGGAGTGGTTTCAAGTTATCGGTCCATAACGTTGCGAAAGTAAACTTGACGTGTACACAACCGCTTCCAGATAACATCTTTGTTGATCATCTCTTAGTAACTTCGCCTGCGTTATTTTCCAATTATTATCATTTAATAATTGGAAAGAGATAAGATCTCAACCGAGCTACAAATAGCGGTGAAAACAGTTTGTTTATTTTTCCAAAAGTAATATCAAGACGAACGAAGACAGCCAAAGTAATAATTAATTTCGACCGAACACCGCGAATGCTAAATAGAATTGTTGAGCGTTTAAATTACTATGAAAAGCGTAAGATGTTTCGAGCTCATGTTTCGCAATAGTAATTAACGTGAGAATCTCTTTGAAATCTCTCATCAAATACGAAGACGTTTGCGAGTGAGGGCGCTAAGTTGGGACGCTGGTGCCTTTTGAACTACCAATTGAGACTTCGAGTGGAGGTTTGCTGTGCTCAATGATGCGACAAGATGTTATCAAGCGATTTGTCGCTTTACCTTTTCATTCCGACCGTCCAAGGTCTGGTACCACTTTATATACACGTCAGAATATATCTCGATCTGCTTTGTCAACTCTCTAATTCCATTCATTCATTAATTTAGGATGCAGTGTTGTGGGTTTGTGGAGTTCATATTACTGTTAGATAAAATGGCTTAGGTGTCCTTTTCGTAACTACGTATTAGGTAAATATATAATCAACAGCCTTTAAAAAAACGTTTGTTTTTAATTTAAATGGAAATGTTTCCCGCATTATCATCTTAAAACGTCAGCGACAACGATTAAGAAGCGAAGAAATCTTTGATCTAAGAATCGATACGATGTAATTTCCCGGCCCCTACATTCGAATTGAGCAAATTATTTGATCTCGAATCGTGAGATTTTTATTTGTTGTAAAAAATATTTTGATGTCGTCGGGGAAATATATTTTCTCTTTGATAAGTTTCCTAACTCTATTACAATTCGTTATTTATACGATAGTAGAATGTATAATGTATAATAAGTTTAATATTGTATTTGTCAGTGTCTTGTTACACTCTATTTTTATGTCCCTGTGGAGGAAAAGGGGAGATCTCCCGCCAGGCGATGTCACTGCCTGGGGACCGCCGTCCGATGTTACCTTCGGACCATTTGTATATAGTTAGTAACTCTTGAATCTTCGATATCGCGTTTGAGAATACGTCATCTGATTGGCCAGTTGAGTATGACGCATGTGACGTAGTGTATTGTTTACTGTCGCGGTGATATGTTAGTCAGCATTCATGTGAGGCGCGCGCTCATGTTACTGCAGGTATGCGCGCCGCTACCTACATCCCCATTTTCCGGTGTAATGTACATATTTGAATGATCTACATATTTTCAGCAAGTCTTAATAGACAAATTAAGGCTAACAATGCTTAAATATTAATAAAATTGGTGAGAGTAGATAGATAGAAAATGTAATTTTTGTTATTATGTCTTTTCGTTTATTGTAGTAAATAAAATGTGAACTCATTTATAAATAATGGTTGCTTAGTCTTTTGCTGTCTTTGCAATCCTCACATCCCATGGCGACTCTCTGCATTATAGCGACACAACTATGATCTCACACTACATGGCAACCTTATCATAGCATTCATATGCATCATATAATTTTTATGATATCAGCAATCGACTGTACAATTTAAGCTATGGCTGTATATATATTTATTATATGAATAGTTACAGAGAAATAACATTTTGATCTAAAATTTGTATTTTACAATGGGTCTCATTCAGAACCATGTGTTACCTTCTTGCATCATATATACCTACTTCACTAAAAGATAAGATTGCTAACAATAAAATTCATAAACGATAAGTCTCCGACGTATCTCGCAGAGTTAGTGTTAACGGGCGACTCCGTTATTGGAAGGTCTGAAATACGAGAAAAGAGAAAAAGTCCTTGAAAACCGTCGACGAAACGAACGCAAATTGTCTCTCAGTGATGAAAACAGCGAGGAGTTTATAAATCAGTTGAAGTAGCATCGATCGTGAGAGGCCATCGTATAAAATCAAGACTGGTAATTTGCACATCGGATTAATATTATGGTAATTTAATAAAAGTAATTGCCTTTTCTTCAACCTTTATTTGTATAAAAACCGTTCGCGTTCACGTTTTAATATTAAGTTTTGCATAAATTAAATATTGTCACCTTCTGTTGAATTATGTAACGAATGTTTGATTTAATAACCAGCACTTAGTTCCGTTATTTCTTAGAAAAACAGCATCTAGATAGTACTACACTTATATAACAATAGCAATTAAATACGATGGAAATTACACAACATCGAAGATCGATAAAGTTCCTTCCACAGACTAAGAAAGTTATAAACGCGTTTCTTTTGCTAGCATTGCGTATAAAATTTTATTTATTCACAGATCTTCGCTCCGCATTTTCACGCAGTTGAAACCGATTTTTTTAAATATTAATTTAAAGTGGCAAGGGGCCATAGTTTTCAGTACATATTAAATGGATTGCTTGCTCGCTATTTTGTGACTTCCATTGAAAATAAAAAAGTTTATATGGAGGCTACTTTTAAGTCAAACCTGTGTCCTGTATTCAGTACAAAATAATTGAATTCAATAATTCACCAGTGAACTATTTCTCCAGTAAATTGTTTTCCACTATATAAGCATGTAGTGAACGCACTCGGGATTTTATCTACTTAAGTATGATGTATGGGCATCTTTATAGTCCGTTATTTCCACAGTAATACACGAACATCGAAAATGCATTATAAACAATGCCGTATCGCAATGGAAATGGCTGGTCAAATCGCAAATTGGCTCCTTTGTGGCGGTCGCGGCCATTCTGCCAGCCAACCACCGAATAACGGCCAACGGATTGAGTTCTTTTTCTGCGCTTCGTTTCATTTCGAGAGATAATATTTTTTATATGTGTAATATAAAAGGTATTGATTTCGCGCTCCGTCGTTTCATACGTTATTACTACAGTATCGTCTTTGCCGCGCTCAATGTTATCATTTGAGCGTGAATATTCGAAACCCTTTCTACCAGAAATATTTACTTGCCGAAAAATAGCGTCAACATTGTACTGTACACCTACAACTGTAATATCCGCATCGGTCGGAACAGAGTAGCTCCGGCTCGTTAGCACTACTTCACCACTCAGTTGATTTGATGAAACGTTCTTGTCATTGAGCGCCTCATTTTCATCACTTTATGAGCCCGGTTTTATTTTCATCAAAAACGTAAGATGAAAAGTTATAACGGGGCGCTCGGTTTAACGAGTGCGCTACTTAGTTACAAGCTGCGATCTCGTCGTCGCATGTATTTCATAACTTTTTATTCGTGATATGAAAGTTATTTAGCGCAACTGTTTCGCTGCGACAATAATTGTTTTCGGGTTATGAAATTCAAAAGCAATCGGTAACTTTTGGCTAAAGTCTTAAGGCGACGTCTTTAATATAAGTTGATTCAGTTACGATGGCTTCCCTTTGCTTGTGATTAAGGTAGAGGCATCATTAAAGTAAGTTAAAATAATTTAAACTTTGAACGCTTCAACTGAATTCAATATCGATATTGTATCTACTTCAAATATACCTATCCATCGTCTAGTTTTTTACACATTTCTTGATTTTCAGGTGTAGTCAGACATGTAATATTGTTGTCACGTAAATATATGATATGATAAGCCGCAATACGTTAACCCGTCAAATGCTCCCGTATTAATCATTCTTTGCGACGTGGTAAATCTGTTTTATGCTAGCTTGAGGGATCCGAGCGGTCGTTTAGTGATAGGCAGATGCGGGGGCGCGGGGGCGGGGCTCCAGTGAAATATCGACGATAATCTAAAGGGTTGCACGATGTTCGTCATCTGTCACGCGTATTGGAGCGGCTGGCTGGCGTAATGCTACGACGGGCACCTGCTCTATCCAGAACGAGTAACTATTTTTTTACCATAAATAACCAGCCAGTAGGACGTGCCCTCACTGATTCGTTGCTGAAATGCTGACCAAGCAAAAGAAGGGAATGGAAATAATGAAAGTATAGACTCTCTTGCTCCCTTGCTCCCTGCTGCGCTGACTCAAGCAAAAGGTTGATAGATGCCCAGCTGGGTTAATGGTCACGAACCACCTGATGGTCAATGGTCAGCGTCACCCATTGAAATGAGTAACATCGGCGTTATCACTGATGTCAGCCATTACTGTAAATTGAAAATAATAAAAAAACTCCTCCTAAGATCAATTTTATTCCAAAAATTTAATCATTTTGAAAAAGAGCTCATACTCTTCAAACTCTTCAAATTTTTCTAACAAATATAGCTAAGAACTACCGCGATGAACAAGGCATTCGATAAAAAAAACTGCTCTCAAATCCGTATAATTATAATTATAATTCAGGAGCTACGGTGCCACAAACACACGAATCAAACTTATAATACCTTTCTTCTTGCGTCGAGGGTTAAAAAAAGAGAAAGAGTGGAAAGAAACAAAACACAACTACAATGAATTACAATGTAATGTCCCTCCTGTACTGTAAGTAATATAAAAGCAGTCGTAAAGAGTTGCTATCCTCCGATTACTACGGCCAGGGAAAAGTCGGTCACTGCGGAGAAAGAAATATGGCATAAGATACATTTTGTAAAAGCAAAACACGATCTAATATAATAATACATCGACCACAGCTCCAGTCACCATGCAAGAAATATACGGCGGCGTAACGTAAATAGCTTTTTGATATACTCCGATGGGTGTATCCTCGCCGACCCTCGGGCTTTGCTGACTTCTGAATAATTGGTTCCGCTTCGCATTATAATAATTGTACAGCGACGTTCAATTTTCATTGTAATGGCTTTTAGCTGTATTTATGTTTCGATTATTAATGCGGTGATAGCTCAGTAAAGTCGGTCAAGGCGAGTCGAGGGGACGGCTTAGCACAGCTCCGTCCCCACAGCTGCTATACTGTGTAGAAACGGACTCCCTAAGCGTGGTGGAGTATGCTCTAGGCCTCCTCAGTAATGAGGAGAGACCCGTGCTCAGTAGTGGGCCGTTAGTGGGTTGTAGCTTAGCTTAGCTTAGCTCAGTAAGAATTCTGTCTCCTACTAGGGGTCCGAGTTTGAATCCCAGGGCACGCATTTCTGACCTTTCGAAGCTGTTTGTGTTTAAATTTAAATTTCACTAGCTATAACGGCAATGATTATAGTGAGGAAACCTGCATAGCAAAGAGTTCACTAAACTCGAAGATGTGAAGTCTACCAATCCGCACTTGGCCAGCGTGGTGGACTATGGCCTTAACCTTCTGATTTTGAGAAAAGGCACGTGCCAAGCTATGGGACAGCTGTATTGATAAAATCTTTCGATCTATTTATTACAGAACTGTAAGTAGCTCTATAAGAATCTGGTACCAATTTTTAATTGTTACTTTCAGCAAGCGACATTGTATTATTAGTGGCATTAGGATTATCATAGCTGCTATCAAGACGCATTATGTAAGTCAACTGACGGATACCAAGCGACACCGGATTAACCTACTTGCCCCGAGAGTGATAAGTGACGTCGGTTACGTAATCTTGGGTATCCTCATTACAGCCACCGTCCTCGTGCACTAGTTCGGTAGTAAATTTCTCGTTTTTAGAATAATATAATTTAAATCTACATAATATCTTTACCAATAATATAAAGAGTTTCTTTCTTTGTTTGTTTGAACGCGCTAATCACAGGAACTATTGGTTCGAATTGAAAAAATATTTTTGTGTTAAATAGTCCATTTATTGAGGAAGGCTATAGGCTATATAACATCACGATATCAACTACGGGTCAACTGTTTGTTTTATAAAATATGTAGAACATGGTCCCAAAAACTTCCAGTACCTGCTTCATTTAAAATTATAGAAGTAACTGTTAATTTCATTCACATTTTAAACCTATTTAATTTCTTTGTTCGTAACTAAAGAATTAGAAAATTCCAAGATCTGTTATTCCTCTCGCAATAAGTTCATTTTCTCGTTGAGCTATATTTCGCAGCTCAGCAGCACAATGGCGAGGATTACTGAACTGAACAACTTAAGTGAACGTCAACCAGTCGCTCATTCCTTATTTCATTGACTACAGATTGCGCTTTCATTGTTTATTTATTGTGGAGTTTATATAACGACCAATTGATAGATAATAATAACAAATAAGGTAACCCTGTGTCATGGATGTCATGGCCAACACACAAAGCAAGAGTACACACCCAGACCAAGAACGGAAAATTAAATCCATCATTTAAATATCCGCCTCGCTGGGAATCGAACCCAGGACCCTCGGAACAGCGATCCGGCGTGTTAACCATTGCGCCATCCGGGTCGTCATGATGTAGAAAGTAACCTTATTTTAGCGCACATACTTGATATGTGTTATCTATGCAATCTCATTGCTTATACAAGAAATATTGAAAAACACTTAACCTCTGAAGGTGAAGGCAGATAGTTATTGGTTTCGGAGATTTTGGGAAGTAGGTTATGAGTAGAAGACGTTTCTTTTACTAATAACCTACTTCCTAAATAGGGTCGTACCTATTCTATACATATATGAGTATCTAAGTTAAGAAAAATAAGTGTATTTTTAGTAGTTTTTGTTTGATGAGTAGGTCGCAGTCGTGGCTTAGCGAGCGGAAGTATCGTATAGGGCGGAACTTCACCAAGTCTGCACGGGGCGGCAAATTTATGTGCCCGACCAGCCGACCCTCACTAATATCACTTTTTCAAAATATTTCCCGACTCGTATTATCAACGATCCCTTCCTGAACTTCAGGGAAAGTAAATACGCATGAGTTTGCAGACAAACGGATGGGGTGCCCTAAGGTATCATATTTTCTCAGATTCTTACTTACACTTACTCGTAAGTGATGTTGACTGAATTGTAACAATTGACTGAACTGAATTGTAATTTTCTCAAAACTCAAACTCAAATCGTTTATTTCACGTAGGTATTTACAAAACGCTTGTGAATGTAATTTTTTGATTCTACTATTTTTGCAGAGGTGCCTTATATTCCTTTGTTATGGAAGAGAAAAAACTCCTCGGCATCTTTTAAAAGATCACTTACATCTACCTAGGTACAGTTTTTTACGTACTAACAGGAGCGGAACTGGTCGGGGATGGCTACTTCCACGCATCCTTGTCATTTAAATATTCATCGACTATTTCTATACCCTTTCTGTATAAGTCGCGTTTTAACATGTTTGTAGACCTAGATTATAATCTTGATATAACATTTGGAATCATGTCAGCTGCAAACTGGTTTCTTATTTGTGAAAGGAATGATTTTAATTTTCGAAAGTTTTGATTTTAAAATCGATCGTTTACTTATTGCAATGAGTATCTACATACCTAACACCTTAATTCGTTAAAGTGTCGATTTAACCAATTATGTGAAAAACGACCCACAACACGATATATTTGCTATAAAACGGTTATTTTTATCTCAATTTAAAATTAATATAGATTATTTGCGTTTTATCGGTGTCTTAGTCCACTGGTTTGATATTTTGAAAATTCGTGCTTGTTATCCGTCAAACGTTTTCTGAAATGGGATTGTTAGTTAAAACACTGTTACAGCAAATGAACGCATGTTCTCAAATTGTATAGAAGCTAAAACTTTTGAATTACAATACTACCAGTTAAATATTCCAATGTGGAGCAAAATATCCAGGCACTCCAAAGGTTATTTTTAAATCGTAGAACCGAATTTATAGGCACTTTATAAAGAATGTCAGAGATGTCACCCAAATACAAAAGCGGCTTACGCTCCCCGTCTTAGAAAGTGCGATGTACCTGCGAGCGCCGGGATATTCGCATTCACTGAATATAATCCGCTTTATCCCGGGAGTGACGATGGTTTCTAATTCATCTCATTTTTAGGAAGATCATAAAGATTACATTGATGTATTACGATCCTAAAGAATATTAAAAAAAACTTTATTGGAAAATCCTAAGATTGTAATCGTTTGGGTTTGGTTTGTAGGTTGGACGTATTTTCGTATGTTCGGTCAAATCTTACAAGTCGAGTTAAAATCGCCTTCTGTTACACCAAGAACATGAGCTATTAGCATGTTTTTAGTTTTTCAAACTCTTGTCTCCGTATCCGGCATTAAAAATTAAGGTTGTCCTTCGATATAGGTACACATGTAAAGAATTTACATAATAAAACACCTTTACGAAACAGCGGTATTGTACAAAAAGACGTGCAAAGTGTATCGTTGATACGTGCATGAATAAATGATTTAGAATTTCAATAGGCGTCTGCTGAGTGGTGCTAGAGACGGGCCGAATCCCGCTGTCCCGGTAAATGTAAAATCTAAATGTAAAACATACAGGAGACCGTCACGCGTCACCAGACACACGTAGGATACAATGTCATGCGTCTGTTATGTACAATGTACATACAATATGGCAATATGATAAAGCATTTTAAATTCTCGCCGTCAATTTACTTTACAACGTACCCTGTGTATTCAATTGAACTCATGAAAAACACGATAAGTACTCAATAATTTGTTAATCCAGCAAGCGACCGATATCGAACAACGGTGGCGGTTGTAGTTATCAGCACATTAATCGTAGATACAATCCACTGTTATTGCGAGACTAGGTAATGAACCTTGCGGAATTGTATAAATTTAATTTTTACGGGATTTTATAGATAGTTCTGATCGTGTAAATCTTTGCTTCAAGGTATAATATTGTTTGGCATTGGGTAAAAATTGCTCACTACAAAGTATACGGTATTTCCGGTTACATAAGTGTTCATAGGCGACTTGTGTCAATCCTAAGTAATAGACAAATTAAGTAACTACAAGCACAGTCGGATTGGATTGTTGACCGCTAGTGAAAACAATGTCTTGAGCGCTTCCGTGTTACAGGAGGCACGTAGAGCCATCGTTCTTGGTTGTTATTGATAGCCATCGATAGCAATCGTTAAGTCATGTCGGAGGTCTTCCGGCGGCTTGAAAACTTCGACACTTGGGTTGGCCATTAACTTCTCCACCAATCACTGGAGCAACGCGGTGGAATATGCTCTAGGACCTAGGCCTCCTCGATGTCGGGGAGAAACTAACTCACTCACTAATAGGTCATTAATATGTTGAAAAAAAAACAAGCTTTCATAACAAACAGTGTCCACACGATACTCAATGGTGTTCTTGGGATCTCATTTTAAGGCTCAGACCGGAATTAGGGTGCGGTTCCACTGAGGCGGAGCGGAGCGGAGCTGTGCGCGATTCACCAATCACATGGCTTGAAATCCACGCGAGGCACAATGAGACGTGATTTTCAAGCCATGCGATTGGTGAATCGCGCACAGCTCCGCTCCGCTCCGCCTCAGTGGAACCGCACCCTAAGGGTCGATTCAGACATATCAGTGAAGTCTCAGTTCCGACACAGTACCGGCAAATTTTTCATACATTTTCGGCATTGTCAGTTGTTAGTATGAAAGATTTGCCGGTACTGTGACGGAACGGTGACTTCACTGATATGTGTGAATCGTCCGTAACTCTTCCAAAGTGAATTGGTGAAACATGTTTAAGCGAGGTTTTTGTGAAATTTTCTACGAATGTTTGGTGTTTGCCGAACCGTCACGGGCGCGACGAGGCGGTGCGACGCGATCAGCCGGAACAGGCCCGAGCCTCTCGAGGACTCAAAGGTTTAGCTTGATCCTCTGTTTGTAGATTTGCGGTCGGGCCGAAAGGTCGCGCTGCGTTACAACCTTGTGGACGATACACTAAATGTATCTAATATAGACAAGCGAAAGGTTACTCACAAGAACATCAAGAACGCATTTTTCTAAAAACGCATTTTGTCATACTCCAACATAGAATAAAAATATGGGGGTTGAGAGTTTGTTTGAAATCTTATCAGTTTTAAAGCAGGCACTATTAAAATTGGTTTCTTGGAGGGATTAAAGTGGGTAATTCTTCTTCTTCCAAGACCACTCGCCGTAGGGATTTGTTGAAGCGATGGCGTAGCTTGACGTTCGGAAAGTGTTTGTAAAAACCTACTTCGAAGAAATAAATAATTTGAATTTGAATTTGAATTTAATATTATTATTAAACAAACCCCGACGGGGGTAAATTTATTGATGAAATTTTGTTTCAAAATCAGTGAAAGTACTACAACTGTAAAATTAGATTAACTTGTAGGTACCTAATTGTTAACGATGAAAATAAAACAAAGATTATATGAAGTAAAAATCATGAGCAGGTTATTCAGTTCAGGTAGGACCTCGATATTCAGTTATTAGTGTTTAGTGTCTGCGTTGATAAAAGTTAAAAGTCATATCAGCAATTTTGTATGAAGTCATAACAAACGGGTGTCCTCGTCATTGTCCTGAAATGTTAGCAATTTAGGAAATCGATATTTATTATTATAATACTTCAAAATTAAAAGCCAAGGATTTAAAACATTAAAACACATTTTATATCAGAAACAAAGTTAGACCCAATGGGATTCAGCTCTTTGAATATTCAGCAGTGAGGTACCCAATAAATGGATCCCCGTATCACAAAGGATTCAATTTGTAAATGTGAGCAGATGGCCGAGTGAAATGACACGACTCACACGACGAGAGCTGCCATTACGGTGCCGACAGTGCGATATGGACACCTTTGTCTGACTTCGTGCGACTGTGTTCTAATCCTTTTATTACGGACACTAGCGACATAAGTCTAGCACGAACGTCCTATCGATTACATTTACACAATATTTTTAAACCCACGAGGTTCTCAATTCGACTTTATGTTTGTATGTCATAAGTTTTTTTTGGGTGAACAACTTTTAATAATTATTTTTATATAAGAAAGCTTTCTTATATAGAGCATTTATCATAATATAGTTCTATTTAAATTTGTCCGACATCTGATGAGAAGTTTTTGAGCTATCCATAACAATGCTTATTTAATTAAATTTGATTATAATCGAAGTCAATTCCGATGATATTTTCATTTTATTAATTGTCGATGTTAAAGTCAATTTATTCCAGAGCTGGCAAAGAATAAAATAGAAAGTCGAATGTCACGTATGATTAACTGCGATGATCCAAATATCAAAAGCATTAATATTCGGCAAAGGTGAGCCACTTGATAGTAAGAGATTTTAATAACACCAAAACACCACTGATACGTTGCCGAGTAAATAGCCAAAAAAGGCAACTTATTTCTACGAAGTAAATAAGTTCGATATGTAACTCGGCCTGCACTTACGAGTACGGACGTCTACAGGACCCAGGTTATGTAGTAAAGATATTAATGGATTTGTTGAAGACGAATGGTTCGGATTACTGAAATAGCCTGACGCTGATATCCAAATAGCAAATCGTGTTTCGTTCGAGAATGGTATAGTATTTTGGGAGGTATGATTCATAAGAACTAAATTTTGAATTAAATACGATTTTCTTATAATGTAAAAATGTATACCATGGATGCTTTTAACAGGAAACAAAATACCTGCGAAGGCTAAATTTTAATTCCCTAGGGGCGAAGTAACGACATTACTATGGCCCCGTTGGTAGTTAGTAACAAGAAGTTAAAGAAAAGTATTTTTAGATTTAAAGTGACGTTTTCATAAAAGAAAAACAGACCTTTTCAAAAGTAATCGCCTATTAGGCTTCTATTTCATCCCTCGTTGCCCAAACACAAAGACAATGTCCATTTCCGTCAAGTTTAATGAAATCTTTTTCTTAATCACTCAAATATTTGCGCGTGTAACTTTTTTCGTAGCACAAAGGGAGTCGCCCGCCGTAAGCCTTCGAGCGCGTTTCTTTTTAAATTTTGTTTTAGTAACTCATTCACTCGTAGCTATATTAAAAGTCGTTACGAAGAGAAACGGTTCCAATGTACCAGTATTTGGGGCTACTCAGATGTATGTATTATTCTCTCAGCAGATTCTGTTAATGCAGAAAGCTAGGCGAAACAAAACCATTCCTCAAATTTTACTGACATCTATAAAAATAAAACAATACAAGAGGACAAAGGTTGTTTTCAATATAAACGTGGGTCCACTATCAATCAACCATTAAGCAGCCCTTTAAGAGAACGTGATACAAAAACCGTCACCCTCAATATTTTTTGGTCGTGGAACGAGATTTTCATTTAGCAAGCCATAACGTGGAGATCTGAGGGTCGTTTACCTGCATAATGCCAAGATTTAAACTTACCCTTATGTATGATATTACTCCATCATCCCAACTGGGGTCGTATATTTACATACTAATGCCAAACTCCAGCTCGCCAACTCTCGATGGAAAATTGCTTTGAAAACAAACTTCATAACCAGCGCTGGTGTATCCTGAAGGTTCGATATATAACTAAAATAGAGCAGGTTGAGTAATAATCCCACCTGTTGAGTAAAGGAATCCTGATAACTTACGGAGCTGAAAAGTCAATAAGCTCGGATAATTTATCTAAGATTGTTTTAGATAGAAATTTCTTTGAGATTTATACCAAATCTACATTTACTATATTTTTTAATCCCCCGACGCAAAAAGCGGGGTTATATAAGTTTGAGGCCAGTTAGTTAGTTAGTAGGCCAGTTTTCTTGCATTGGTTCGGTTCCTAGTTATATTTGTTAGAAATCAATCCCGCAATTTGATGCATATCAGTTATTTTCTTAAATGATATAAGACATTTGGCATTTCAGAAACATCTGGATGTTGTGCAGTGAAGAATTATTATCGATGGAGGAAAGCTAATTGACATCAATGAAATTGTACTATAACAATACTAAATCAGAAGCAATATGTATTATGGTGAGGTTTTTCTGACAATAATACAATTTATATTACTGGATCTTACCCGTCCCTTGAATTTGAAAGATAAATATAATTCAATACCCAACTATTGTACGAAATTGTACATACAATATGTCATGTTACGATTAAATCTATCCTATAATTCTCGTATAATGGTCGGATCCCAGGAAACCCTCGTAATGATAACCATCCCTACTTGCTGTACATTTCCATACTAAGCCTTACAGCGTTTTCACGTTATAATAACACGATATCCCGGGTTAGTCCAGACAGATATCATTAATTTCTTACAATGAAACGCAGACAAAGTAACAGATGAATCTTCTGGTGGGGAATGGACCCGTTTATCCTTGACCCCTGCAAGGTTATTGATCCTCGATGGACACCGCCATAACAGATGAGCAGGGACACTAGCACATTATCTACGTAACCACAAATTACCAAATTACAAATTACCAAATTACAAAGTACCCTGATTACTTACTATTTAATTATCTATTTTGAGTGATACATTGGCTGCCCCAGCTTTAGCTAGTAGAACTTCCAGCTATTTCCAATAGAAGGGACCTATCTTCGAATATTCCACAATGACAAAGACAAGACACGTAGGATCTCTTGGAGGAGGAAGGTACATTTCAGGATTATTAATTTTTTCCTAGATTTTCGGCTTCGTGTGTACGAAATTCGGTTATATCGAGTCTTTGATTGATCTTTAAAGGGGGTGTGGCCTTATTTCCAGAAATTCTTTCTTACCGTTTCTTTACGTCACTTGATGAAATCTAGGTACAAGGTACAGTGTTTCAAGTAGGTAATTCCAATAAAAAATTAAATAACTCAGTTAATCCCCTTTTGATCCTGTTAGGAGGATAATAAAAAAAATCTTCTATTAGTGCTTCCCTACTAAGAACATACATGCTAAATTTCAGCAGTCACTCAGTAAAGGACGAGTTTCATACATACATTCAGTCCTACTGACGTTTTTAAGTTTGTTGATAATTATTGTATCATAGTTAGAACTTAGAAGGTATCTAGGTATTTTCGCGATGATGTCGAGGTACTTACATTAAATAACTTAGTACGGACTAGTACAAATTTAATATTTAACTCTTTATTTCGCTACACCAAAACGACGATATCAGAAGCGCGAACAAAGCAGTGGTCGCCGCGAGCCAGTAATAACATAAATGTTTTATACCACTTTTTTAGTTAGTACATTTTAATTAAAATATTTCATTAGTATAAAATTAACTACGCGGTTCTTCAACGTAATCATTGCAACCGATGTTTAGTTTTAGTAAATGAATCCCGTTTGTTTTATTAATAAAGGAATTGAAGAATTGAGGAATTGAATTTTATGCAATTGAATACACTAGGTTTCATTTGTATTTGTACTCTGAGGGCTAGTATTGATTGCCTAGTTAGAAGTATGAGACGTTTGAATTTTGCATGTATCTTATATTTATTTTAAATAACACCTTATTTTTGTATTTCTTTTTTATTGGTCTATAAATTCTCAGCGAATACGAATTCATTATTAATTAATGATTATTTGTAAGAAACTAAAATTCTTTGTTACTTTTATAATCTGTTGTTGAAACCCCGTGTGGGGCAGTAGTTACCACCGATAACGGTACCAGGTGCTATTCCCAGCGAGACACAAGTTAGAATAAGTTTCAATTGCTGTCCTCGGTCAGAGTCTGTCTTGTCTGTGTGTTAGCCATGGCTGTGGCACCCATACAATTTGTTAATTCTAGTGTGGTATAAAAGTAAAACGTTATTTATTTAATTTTAATTTATAATAACTGAAATAACAGAGATAACAGACTTATTAATTCTATAAAACTGTTCGCAAAGTAAGTTGCGAGCGCTGGTTATTTTTAACTCTGTTTACCTTCTCTAACGGCTAACCTTACAATCCGAGTATAACAGAGGCTTCATTTTCTCATAAGTTTCGTATATAATTTGTTCCGACAAACTTTAGCAGCCTTAGTTATTTACTTTACGTATCCTGCGGCAAGATGCTTCTGAATTACACCCAATTTATGTAAACTCCATTAGCCGACACGCGAGGTTCTATCGAGCAGACAATTTGTATTATCGAATTTGTTACCTTGGCTATATTTTTGGTAAAAAAATGTATATTTACCTACATACTTTTTATTTGCATGTTTCAGTTGAAAAATTACATTTAGAATTTTTCCCTTGCTAAAATGTCCAGGATAATGTAATGAACACATTTTTATTTAATCTGAAATCATTGGCGGATCAATTTCTTTGACATGTCTCTTTCTCTACTATTATCGTTAATTTCTTTTAAATAAGGGACTACTATTTAGTAATCTCTATCCATCTCAACAGTTCGAATTAATCTGCCTGCCCCTGGCCCTGCCCGTAGTAACCTCGGCACTAGGTATAGAGGATTATACTGTGTCATTTCTTTCCATTGGGAGTTGCTTAGTTCTGTACCATTCAATTTAATCTCCGAGACAGATGCGTAAGGAACGACCACCGATGTTGCGACATCGTACACACGTCACACGATTACGTTACGAAACCTGAATCACGCTACCGAAGATTTTTACACCACTCGTAATGCAGAAAGCTCCGACAGCGATAGTTATCTCCATTTGCCAAATATGTTTTACATCTGTTTTCAGTTTCCAGTAGCAATTCGAATCACTTTATTACCTTTCGATCGGCAATAGTGGGTGTTACTGATATCCATAACGTTGGTAACCCCTGACCACTCAACTGCTAGTCTCCCGACCTACATAATAAACGTCTTCAGTTTTCAGTATGAACGTTACGTTAGTTGATAATTGGAAACAACAATTAAGTGGTATTTAGTTTGAAGGTTCCTTAGCAAATTACTGACAAAGCCATCGGCAAGCGGAGACGGGCCTCACCCAGTTGTGCCAAGTCTCCGTGTAGCAATTAACAAGACACGGGCCTCAGGGCCTCAGGCGTTTTCAATTAATGGGCGGGAATCGGCACAAAGAGTGTGAGCTCCACGCTGCCTACTAAATTGATCCAATTTCAATTTTAGAAAGGATGGCTCTTCATCAATGTTGAATGAAAAGCTGTCTATACAGTGTACAGCCGTGGAAGGTTCGTTTGTACGGGTTTGGGTGAGATTTACGGAACCCAAAAGCTTTGCTTCATTGCATTTGCCTCTCGTCTTTGTCTATTTGAATAATGATTATAAAACAAGTTAAGTCACTGGATTACTCTGACAATAATATAATTATTGCGATATAAAATGCTTTTTAATTTGCCTGAATACTTATATAAAGAATCAGTTTCTCTTCACGCTTAAGTTTCACATAAAGTGTGCATGCCATATTGCTAACACAAACACATTTAATCCACATAAACACACACTCGTACAGTCCCTTACTAAGCGTTTCACATCCACGATGGAGAACAATTAAATAAGAGGTTTCATATAATATGCTGTATATTATTTATACCAACCTTAATATATTAGATTTACATGACATTGTATAACATAAAACAATAAATATTTTCTGTCTGTACCTATTATTGATACATATTCATATTATTGCTCAGACGAGGTCTAGAATACCTATTCTAGAACATTTCCAGTAGGTAATATTAAGTCAAACGAACGAAGGAGCCATTTAAGTATTATTGCCGTTCTTGAGACGTAATTGCGCAACACTGATTTAATAAAATTATTTTCTTGTTAATGACTTTCTCTCCTGTCCCATAAAGATGATGACTCGTCTTTTCCTTTTCTGTATATAACTGTTCTTGAATAAATTATACTTCTGTTTTAAGCGACTTCTAAAGAGAGAAAGGTTCTTCTTTGGACTTCATTTTATACCTATGCTCGTATTTTTTACATAGTGAACCAATATTGATTATTCCTTTTTATAGTCCCGCCTGAGTCTGATATCTGATGTATTTTGAAATCGATTATTTATTTTTGTAAAAAGTTTAATTATTAATAGCAAAAAGAGGAATTTGGCTGTATCTGTCGCATGAAAGCTCTGAAGAGATGAACAGAGATTTTTTTCTTACTAGAGACAGCTGTTATTTGCAGATCACCAGTCGTTTGTTAATTTTTAAAGAGAAGAGAGAGCAGTTTCCACTAGATTCTTCGATTCTAAATTGAGTATCCAGTTTATTCAATATTTTAATACAGTAACCTTAAGGCCGTGATCGTCATACCGCGGCCCGTGACTTTACTTAATTAGTACTTATTGTATTTTAATCGTTTCACGAATTCAGTTAAATAATCAGGCCTAGAATTTTCTAATGTAACGTTTCTAGCGACGGGGCTACAACACTACTTAACAGGCACATCGATTACCGTCCAACAATATTTATCAAAATCAGTCACAAGTTTCGTATCTAGATAGCCGCAATATAGCATACGTATAAAATATAGATGGTTAAACATATTTCAGCGTACTTTGCGTAGCGCCGTGGGCCGAGGGGTAAAAAAGGACATGCCACGTTTGATCTAAGCGCTCAATTTGTCACCCTCGGTTGGTCGGTCGATGATTTATTTCCCTGCATAATGTGACCTATCCGTCTCCGGAAATATTTCCTAAATTGACAAAAAACCGTACAAAACGGAACCACAGATTACTAAATGACGGTAGGCTCTCGATCAATAGGTGTATTCCGCACCAGTTACAACAATGAGGGTAAAAGCGTGTGAATTCGCCGCTAGAGGCGCTAGTGTAGAGTGAGGTCTGGCTGTCAGTGCCACAAACTTATCTGACCCGGTAAGGGGAGCGCTGGTGTCTTTGTCTTTGTCTGACAACAGTTTAACATTTGCATTAGTTCCCATTTTGGCCACCGGGTCAGATAAGCTTGTGGCACTGTCACTTCTCACTTGTCTGAATGTCACTTGTCACTGCTTATGTATGGGTTGGCTTTGACAGCAGGACCTCACCTCGCCGGTGGCGCCAACTGGTGAGCACAAAAACGGCGACCCTCATTGAATTGATACCTCTTCACTAGCAAAATGTTTTTTTTTTTTATCAAACAATGACTGAGCATCAGTCCAAGTAAAAGCTTATTATATTTAATTAATCCGTGAAAACAGCATCCAAGTCCGGTTATTAAATTAGCAAAACTATTTAAGTATAAAACTATTAAATTAGCAAAACTTACGGTAAAACGAAAACCGACATAAAGATAATTAACGACCTTACTTTCCTATTTTAATAGCGGTAGAACGAGCTGAGGAGCCACCTGATGGTAAACTAATTCTGAGGAAAATTTTAATACATTATCTGTTAAAAATCTTTTCACTTAAAAACTTTAAACTTCACTAAAAACTTTATACTAAAAACTCGTAACATCGTGCTATATTCTCGGTTGATAATCGCGGCACAAAATCGATTTTAGATCGAACATATTCGGAGCGTTGAGGTGCGATATTTTCTTGCTCTGTGGCAACGTTATTTATTACTCGTCTACCCACATTTGCGGAATGATATATTATTACGAACACCGCATTCCACATAACCCGCATTTGACATCCCCTTACGGAAATAAGGTTTCTTTGCAAGCGATATATAAAATTTCTGCCTTATCCGTATTTTATAAAGTAATCCACGAGTTTACAAAATACGCTCTGCACAATGTAACCTTTGAACACACTTGAAACATTTATTGAATTTAAATCTTCATCAACTGTGCTTATGATTCGAAATCCATGAATACTTATATCGAAGGCGTTTTGATACGAAAAAGTTGTTTTGAAGTACTTTCCAGTTTATTTGTCAACTTTTTTGAATGCTATGACATTGATACTCTTCACGTTTTAAAATTCTTCGCATAACTTAACCAGTTCAAGTAGCGTTACATCAAGATGGATCCCCAATGATAGCATTGCTTAGAATTAATGTAAATATTTATCCTCAATAGTAGGTACTTTCGATTGTTTTTACGTAAAATATTCATACGTATTATATATTTTTACATATTTTAACTCTTGTCTTTCCATAAATTTACAGCTAAATAGATAATAATTATAATTTATTTCGGTACAAGCAAACCTCCTTTCTTCGCTTCGTTAATTAATCCCTTAGTAGTCACAGGCGAAAATTATTACTTGTGATTCTTTTAACCGACGTTACTTTCTTATTTTTGAACCGGTTGAAATAAAACAAGTACTAGTTGAGTAGAGCTTGCCACAGTATACTCGTATGTTTGTGTGAAAATCGCTCCCGAATTGGTTAAGCTGTTTCTGAGATTAGAGCTAAAATCGTCACAGACAAACAGACAAAAATTTTAAAAACATTGTTTTGGGTTTTATTACGTTAATAAAGAATCTAATAGTTTTTCTCATGTATCTATAATCTACCATGTAGAGAAATCGATTGGTTGCAGATACAAAATAGATTGACGACAACCTCTGCAAAAATGGCTTGCATTTAGGTGCGAAATAAAGTAATATAATATACCAAGGAAATACTACCGAGGAATTCAACTACAAAGTTGCAATACAACTGACTTATCCCGCAAAATAAACGTGTAAAACACCAGCTAGCGCCTGATAAATAAATTTCAAAGTTGCATAACACCGATGCTCCCGAAATGTATTCACGCGTGACAAGGACCCATCGCTATCCCGAACTTTTCCTGACGAGTTTCCAAAATAGCTCGGCAATGATCCGTGCAATATGTGGAAAGTTGCGATCAGCTGACGGCGACGCGCAGTCAACCGGCAAATATGACTTGGGCCAAGTTTGCCTGTAACTTCCTATTGTCACCATGCCTCTTATTGCAACGATCTTAATGAACTTAGAGATGAACACTTTTAACCTAATTAAAATTTAAGATTATGTTCACTAAAAATTTCCAATACAATACTGTACACCTCAAACACTATTATTTGAGGACTTCAACAGAATTTAACCTCAAGTAGCCAAGCATGAGCATGAGCATAGGAGCGCTCATAGCTTGGCGGCTTGCGTCGATCCTAAGCGATCGATAAAGTTAAGCAACAGCGAGCGCGGTCGGTAGTCGGATGGTGACCGCTAGTGGCAAAAATTTCTTGAGCGCTTCCGTGCTTCGGAAGACACTTAAAGCCGTCGGTCCCGATTGTTATCGATTAATAGCAGTCGTTAAGCCGTGTCGGAGGCCTTCGGGCGGCTTGAAAATTTTCGACACTGCGTTGGCCACTAACCCCTCCACCAACCCGCATTGGAGCAGCGTGGTGGAGTATGCTCTAGGCCTCCTCAGTAATGAGGAGAGACCCGTGCTCAGTAGTGGGCCATTAGTGGGTTGTAGCTTTTTTTTAGCCAAGCATGTACCATGTAAGCACATGTGAATTCGTCTTCAGCTCTCATAGTTCAACCGCCCCAGTATACAAGATAATTTCGATCAGCACAAATAAAACTGAGAAATAACAAAAATAATTAAACAAAGAAAGAGAACGCTTCGACCACGATCGGCATGTAATTGAATCCGGTTCAAAGATTGTCGAATAATTGCTAAAACATGATTCTTTTGACAGAGAGAAAAAAGATAGCTATCCAAAAAATATTTTTCACCTCCTACTCAGTAAAAATTTAGCAATGTGGTTGTTTGAACTCCGATGGCGCGCAATACGAGTTCTGTTTCAATCTTCTTTGCTCAGAGTTCAATGCGTTACAATTTATATATTACCCACTTGCGTTGACGAAGGAAGGTAATACATCCTGCGTCGACTTGTATACTTCAGAAATCCTTATACCTAATGTTCTTAAAGTTATGTCTTTTACCAATCTGCACTTGGCAAGTGTAGTTGACTATAGCCCTTGAATTACTCGGGACTGTTACACATTTATTAAACACCGTGAATATTATATTAAATTTAAGTTCAATTCATCAAATCGCAAATGACTTTTGTTGTTTCAACTTACCGTTAGGTTTTGGGATCAAAATTTGTTAGAAATTAATGCATCAGTTGGGAAGTATTTGATTCCCTTCGAATATAAATTTATTCTGCAGAAACAGGAAGGTCGGGAGCCTCCGGGTAACTTAAATCTTCTGACAATTACCTTGGCTTGCAACCCTCGTCACTCACCTCAGAGCATAAAGGATTATATAACCTGAGAGTCCTAAGGGGTGGTCTCTGTTCAATATTTGTATTGTATTTTTGTTAAAACGCGTTTTGTAGAAAAATGGTTTCTCATCATGATGGTGTCAACTGTCAACCACAAAGTTGTAAAGACGTTATAAAGGTCGAGAAAGAGAGATTCTAAAAGGCAAGCACAATTAATTGGTGAGGAGTATACGGCAGCTACTTCAAAGGTAGACTCTTACATACTTAATTAGAAAATTGGCGGTGACTCCTGGATCCCTAAAATGAACTGGACCACTTAGTAGTCAGTGAAGCAACTCCTGACACATCGTCAAAAGCCTCCAAAAAAATCAATCTCTTACACTTCGGCCAAGCCAACCCAAGATGTTCTCGTAGTCGATATCGATTGTTCCCCAAATTTAGGTATCATCTTATTTCCTAAAGAACATGTCGGTGAATCGATTTGTCAAACAGCACAACGATATTGCAGAAATTCGTCTCTATTTCAGCTTTGTTTCGCGTAATCTCCGGCCGTTTGACATGTATCAAAGGAGGCTCCAAAGCGAATTCGGGCCTCTCCGAGCTCGGCGCAAAGTGGCAAAACCAGACGCGGTTTAGACATTTTGAGGTCATGTTGAGTGAAAATTGCAAAGAATTCTGAGCCAATTGTTAACGTCAAAGAACTCGTGGGGATAAACGAAGTAGCATATTCTGAAACGCTCTCATAAAATTTTAAATGTACTTTGGACTCACTCGTTATGTGATACATATCTCATATCGATTTAAAATGTATCTGCAGAGTTTTTTCGTCTTTGCTGGTAGTTTGAAAACTATTCACTCATCGTTTTCAAGCAACGTAATTTTGCGACTTTCGTTTTCAATCTGTTGTTATTGTTGCATTCGTTTCTTTTACATTTAAAAAGTTAATTGGTTTTCTTTAAATCTCTATTATAATAATACCCTAAAAAATATTTGGGTAGTTAAACTCTTATGAATAAGCGTCGAATTTGAAAAGAATTTGTCTTTTGAAATTTTATTTTTTGTAAGGTCTCCAGAGGCGGTCTTAAAATGGCAGTTCAGAAACCTTTATCAAAGTATGACAGTCGGCGAACTTGGAACTTTAGATTGTTCGAACAGCTTAGTGCGAGGTTATTCTATGCCATGAATAATAAATTTTCACTCGGAAAGTATTACGCAAAGGATTATTATCAATATTTGCTTTTTATTAGGTATTTTGTTTCGGTACGCAATAACGATTATATCTTTTTTTCCAAAAAGCCGATGAACATGCACATACAGAGGACATTGGTCACAGAGTCCCATGGCCAACAAAAAATACTAAGCCAAAAACTGCGTAGCTACGTAGATTTTAATCACGTCATCTATAATATTATAAGGCTGTTCTAATTTAACATTATTCTGCCTTTTAACACAAATAAATGAAAAACATTTTACATTGACAAAGGTATTCAGAAATAGAACAGTTTACTCGTAAGTATGGGAATTGTATTTTTTCCAACACAAAGGTCAAAACCAAAATAAAGCATTATTGTTAGCCTGTTATGAGAATCGGCTAAACATTTAAATGAAATCAGATGTTACGTTTCAGTGTTTTATTAAAATATGACGGCGCAGTGAAAAGGAGGTCCTTATATCTGGACGAGTTTGACAACTGACGTAACACCGCGTGCTAAAGAACCATTCACGACATGGCGACAGCAAGAAGAGGGTCTGTCATCTGGTTGTGGAGACTCCTTACGTGTGCTGGTGGAACGTCGTGATATGAAGATACAATCCGTGATATTCGGTTAAATCTGTTATAGTTGTTGAATGGAATTATAAAATGTACTAAGCAGATCTAAAGGACTTCGTTTGTATTCAAGGCCTGGTCTCCTTATCGATACCTCATGTATTTGTACTTAAGATAGCCGGCATCCTTTCTACAAACTTATATTAAATTAAACTAAAACGAACAACCACTTATAATGTCCTCAACAAATGTAACATGGAAGAAGTTGACACAATACTTGAGGAACCAATTACCGTTGAGCCGTAAGTAGGCACCAGCATGAGGTTAATTATTCAAATATTAATTAACGATACGGCGCGGTGGGCGTGGCGTGTCACGCGACAGCCCGAATATGTAATCAACGCCAATTAACTCATTGTCACCTACAGTCAGACTACAAGATGCCACGATGACGTCTCTCTACTGTCCCTGATTATTGCTGGTTCTGTTTCTCACTGTGACTATGTTAGGGGCCGACCTACGAGGTGGTAATCTGTCAGCAATTTCCCCATAGTAGTATACACCAAAAAATAGACGACCAAAATACAAACATTACAAATTGTTGACCTTTCTATTGAGGTGTTATCGCAGCGTAATGAAATTCTATGCATAGAGACTCTACAAACAAGGTGTAAAAGAGTTCTCCTAGCGGGCGTTGGTATGCTGGTACCTTACGCTAGTAATGCTCGCTTTTCCGTGTGTTTGTCCACTTAACTCCTGCTAGTCCATTTACTTTTAGTCAGCTCATCTGGTCATTAGAAATGTGAGCAAATCTGAAGATTATAATGTAGATTTCAAGCCATTAATAGTCATTTAGCTCTGTAACTTTCCTGACGAGCTGAATAGCCCGCAGCGCCGTGCTAGGGTCCGCCTGCGACCTGCGACGCGCTCTCATTTACAACTCCACAGCCGAACGTTCGTTAAAACTTCACGCATGGACACCTCCTCGTCTAGGGACTGAGTACTGAAGATAGCCCATACAACTAACCTCCCGTGGACTGAATAATTGAACTGTGGGTACACTAATTTGTGAAGAGATATCCTTTGCACTCTTTTTCAAGAATAATACATGCGGGTCTAAGATTTGGGCTCTATACCTAGTTGAATTTTACATTAAAAAGAAGTTCAGAAACCTTCATTACATAGATAGATACACTTAATAACTATGCATTACAGATAATTATTATTTTTAACGACGTAATTACGACCGGTCTTGAATATGAAATGACCCTTTGACGTTTCTGTTAGGATTTAATTTTGAGCGGATGCATGTTCTTATGATTTTGTGTACCTATGTTAATGTTTATAACATTTAAAAACAACCTAACATTCGTCTTGAGATACAAAATCAAACCAACGACAGAACAACATGAAACTTAAACACGCAAGAAGACACGAATTGACGTGCACATTCAATACTTCTATTTTGTGGTGACCCCATCAATAATTAAGTTGTGGTTTTGTAAAAATATGCTATGTTATTTAAATTAAAGAAACTTAACATCTTGCGTCAACGAGTTGTATGTGAATGTTATGTATTTATAGGCGAAAAAATTGCCTGTGTGTAAAGTCGTCTACTGTGATATCCCAAGAGTAAAGTGAAATTCACACGCTTTCTAACATTTATCTTGACTGTCAGTTCTAGCCTGCGAGGATTTGCGAGCCTTGTACCACAAAATACCGAACACTAAATGCTTTTTAAGGTACAGCGAAATAGCGCACTCGGAAACCGTATTTCTTCATGTTGGAGATTTCTCTCCTTTTTATACATAAACAAAATTGGTCTGTGTATGTAACTGAGAAAAGAAACTAAGGTTATAGTCCCTACTATCCTTATACTATCCTACTTTCACTATACTACATATTTGTTTATACAACAAATATACAATTGAAAATCGGAAAAGTATTAAAGGATTAAAAATACACAAAGAATTGTTTTACCTACCGTATTTATTGCGACTGCAGTATAATCCATTTATAAAAATACGCTCTTGATAATAGAGTTCGGTTTTAATTATATTATGATGTAGCAAATCCAGCAAAACACTTTGTCTATTGTACCCAAGTAATAAGGTTTTGAGCTCATAATAATTTATTACCTCGTAAAATATCTCAAACCTCGAGTAATAATAACATCATCGGACTTCGTCACTCGCCCAAATATTCCCAAAAGGACCGGGATAATGAGATTAAATTAAATTAATACTCTAGAAAAAACAAAGCTCGAGAGACACTCTACCCTCGCAAGGAACTCTTAGAAATGTGAGAGGTTCTTGGTAATAAATTAAGGGTCTTTTTCGCCATCGTACGGTGGAGAGACGAATGGATAATTTACATAGCCCTCGTGGCTCCGGAGCATGTAGCGAAGGGGCTCAATACGAATGCTAACGCGGAAGTGTAGGGTAACACAAGGACTACAAATTTTTTAACTTAAAATCCAGCTGTTTATTGTATTTATCCGTGTGCTCAAGGTAGGCTTTAACGGGTAGGTAAATACATCGTGACAAAATTTGACACAAAAAGCAAATAGTTTGAAATAATATTTTTGCCTTAAATTGTATACTTTCAACACAGTTACGATTGTTCCCAATTTATATAAATGTCTAAGGTGTTATTCAATACAAAACATCTGAAAATAACAATGGAATTGTTAAGCGAAAACGTTTGATCTCTATTTAAAAGTGTGGATCTTCAAAATAATCTTGAAATGCTTATGAGATAATTTAAATGTGAATCTTTTTCTTTGATCTATTGATAAATGTATTCAGGGAGCTCATTGCGGGTGTCGGGCAGCCTGATCTCTCGCTATGTAGATTAAGAGTGCCTCGGGAACGTAAACTAAGGCACGGTAATGACAGGGCTGGTACCTGTGCCTCCCGACCCCGATTCAATACGTTCTGAATCCATTCGGCGCAGATCCCGGCTCGAGCATTGCGTGGCTTCGAGACGTTTTCTCTGTTGATAGAAATTTTTCAATACACCCGGGATTTCTGAATTTCTATCTCGACTACTCGTAGTAAGTCGCACGTTGCTACGTTGGGATAATCTTGGTTTGAGAACGTGATACGATAAAATGGCAATTTGTAGAAATTGATGGATTATTATGACTGTTATTTAGTTCTTAATTCTAGATTTTAAAAATAATAGAGCCATTGCTGATGATAATAGTGGTATTTTTTGTATATTTATAATTGATTGATTGATAATAATATAGGTATCAAAAGGGTTCCCTTTTGGTACTGAACCCAAAAATGCAAAAACTAGTCGTTTTGAGATTTTCCCAAATATCTTGTACACACAAACATCAATCACAGATTTGTATTATTTGTATTGACGTATATTACATACACAGTGAACGGTGGAAGCGGTTTCCTTTACAATAGTTACGTCGAGCGGAAGCAATATTTTCGTTCCATCGAAACGATAAAGGATAATACATTCGGACGGATATTCCATATTTATCTAGCTACCTCATGTTAGCGTTTGAGAATTATTGTGTGTTTACCGCAATATGCTCTCGATAGCTGGGGCCAAACAGGACGGAGTAATAAAAGAAAATGTCGACACAATCTAGCCGAGAACTGGGTTAACCGCCATAAGTCGCTCGCTCAACTACCGTCGACGGCATCACGCAGCGAGCCTGCAATAACATTTTTATTATTCTGCGGAATGAAGTGGTTCGTTGTTGTGCAATTATTTGTTTAAATACAGATAACTCGTCCTATTGTTGCTCTCTCCCGCTACAATGTTGTTCACTTTACGCGTATAACTTATATATTATGTAGGTATGAATTTGGTCGATTCAATGTGCCCGTGTGGATTCTGAACTTAGTCTAGTTTAATACTTAGGTTGTGTATTGTTACGATTTTGACAAATACTCAACTCAAACTTGAAACTAAAATACTTTACTTGTAATTTGTAAGCAACTTTTCTGCATTTGCAAGAATAACATCATGTATGGAAATTTTTCCGCATCAAATATGAATTTTATTAATGAATTATTTTTTAAATGGATTTACTACCCGGTACTTAAAACTGTACACGTCATGGCAAAGGCAGTTTGATAGAATTAAAAAACCTTTAATGGACTATATTTGAACGTTTTTCCTTGTTTGTTTCCCAGAAAAAAAACAATTTAATTTTACTGGCTCTAGATATGTTGCAAAACGGATAACATCTACCGCGCTGTGTTCATGAAATGCTTCACGTGTATATATTATTATTAACGTAAACCTCATGCTCAAAGACGTCTCACTCGGAATGTTCCTGACGTCTACACTGACATATACGCTAAAGTGCTTCCCGCAAGAGTAACATAAGCTCAGCAACACGAAACGCTCGCACACGCGTGTTTATTGTAATCCAGCTCCTCGTTGTTGAAATCGCGGCACATACAAATCTTCTAGAACAGGTGTCAGCAGTACAGAAGCCTGCAGCGTAATTAATTTCAAACCCGACGAGTCACGGTGCGCTGTAACTAACAAAACAATGATTCAGAAATCACCGATACCAAGTATAATGCTACGTAAGGGTTAAATCGTGTGTACGAGTTCAGATACGTTGACTGAAGTGGCAAATAAAAAATAATGTGAAGATGAAAGAAAATACAAGTGATTTCGTAATAGTCAAAATAATAAGCGCCTTTATTTCACAATATATTAAGTATTTCATTATTATTGTTACTTATAATCTTACTTAACCTGGGTTTAATAGTTCAAATATAAACAAAAAATTTAATCTTTTCTTGTAGTACGAAGCGGATTATGAGTTCAGAGCGCCCTAGGCAAATACCCTTCGGTGCCCTATAAGCCAGCAATAATTATTAACTTTTACAAGAGTTTATAGAATATAAAACATTTTAATAAATTATGTACTTGAAAATTTCCGCGTGCGCGTCCCCTTATAGAGTCGCGCCTATAGGCCTAATTTGCCTTAGGGATAATCCGCCACTGGTTGTAGTAATAATTAACCTCAAATTATTATTAACGTTCCCTAAAAGCCATTTTAATCACAAGTTACCACCCACACTTACCTTGTTTTTCTTTCTATACAATATTACCGTCATCATTGTACTTAGTTATAACTTTTTCGGCTCCGAGCCCAAACTCTGTCCGTGACATGGAGTGAGGGTAAATTCCACAACGCTTTACGAACGACTAATTTTATTAAAATATCAACTTTACAATATTTGAGGGACTGAGGTTTTCAACAATTTAAGGGACCACCCGCAAATTACAGTTTTAAATTCTTCTTATAATAACGAAACCCTTTTGTTATTCATACAAGTTATTACAAGGGGTCGATGTGGCAGCCGTCTGCTCTGCAGCATGAGCCGGGCTACATGACAGCGTGCTCCATTAAGCTCGAACGTCATTTATCTTTTCAGTTCTAACACAACTAAATTGGATCTTGATGTCGTTGGAAAATGCGGGTCGTCTCTAATGACAAAGTGTTTTATGTTGTCTTTTGTCGGGAAACTTGTAAACAATCATTCACCCCCGACGGCTTCCATCAGTAGATACTGAAAGAATAGTTGCAGACTTCACCGAGCAGTAATTGTATCCACAACTTTGTTATAACTCACGGTAGGCTCGGTTGAATTTTGTATGCCGATATAGTTAGCATTCCAAAAACATTTCCTTAAAACATTACCTACTCAGGAAATTTAAAATATACAATACATAATCTACGATGGGTAAAATTTCAGATCCATGTTTTAAAGGAGCTTTCAATAATAATCTCGGAATTAAGACTACTGGGAATACCGAATACCAAACCAAAATACTATTTTCAGTTATTATTTGCAGGAAACTAAAAAAAATATGTTTTCGAGATGATGCTCGGTTGAAGCGTGTTTGGGAAATATTCTAAAAGATTTCCGTGGTATGGAAAATCGAGAGCCGAACCCACGTCATTACGACAGTCGTCCTCACGACACCGAACTGCTTCGACCTTCATCCGGACGAAAATCATATTGCGGAGATGGATTTATTCAACACGTACCCATATTTTTTCTTTACAATAATAATTGCTTCGTGTCGCGGACTGTTCAAGTGTCCCGCCGGGAATGTTCGTTTTACACAGAGAGATTGTTGTTTCAATCACTTTTCGGGATGATTTGTTTATTCCTCTGTTAATTGCGAAAAACATTCTGGGAATACCCAGTTACTTTTTAACTAGAAATTAATTATTAATCAACATCTATAGCTTTAATTTCCGAGTTGAAATTGTTTTGTTTATATTTTGTTCAATAAAATCTTATTTCGTTTGTGTACGTAGCTTCAATTAAGAAAACTTCGAGAAAACCTGGCGCTCGTTCAAATCTCGATCTTTTATTAAAACTCTCTTCTTTCTCGTTCACTTCTCTTCTGTTGCTAAAAAATAAATGAAAATGTAAATTACGAAACGTACGATCCTCGCAAAGAAATTGTACCTTCGAGACTCGAGTGAACCTGACTCCTCCGGATTGTAAATCAGTTCGTGAAAAATAAATTCGTTGAAATAGCTGTAATAATGCTTTACGCGAACGCGATATTTTGTGCGCTCGAAATAAATCTGTTTCGAAAGTTACGGCTTCGGCGACTGAAATAGTTCTCTTTAAGGGATTCAAAGATCATTTTGCGTTCGGAATGTTGATAAAAGGACATTTGAATGTTAAGGGTAAAAATAAGTTAGGTGAAGAAAATTCAGATTTGAAACATCTCAAGTGTAATAAATAAACTTCAATGTATTTTATCGGGTGCCCGTGTCGCCTACACTCCGCGGGTCTTCCAGCTGACACAAAAATTTGGGAGCTGCAAAATAAATCGCGCGCTTGAACTTTCACCTTTGAGAGAGATAGGTAGTGGTAGGTACGTTATTTTAGAGGTCTAGTAAAAGAATAAATTATTAAGATTAATTTTACTTGAAGACGTTAACTATTCTGTTTTGTGAGATGCCTTTAAGTTAAACTACACTTTAATCTAATCTACCCAAGACACGCGATCGATACAGGAGAATCCTGGCGAAACACTAAATTAACACTTTTTACTGACTTCAAAGAAAGGAGTAAGAGGATTATGAATTATGTCCCTACGTAGGTAGTCTCGAGTTTCATAAGAAGGTCATAAGACGATTAGCAAAGGCCAATCCATTTTCCCTAGCTGTACAGTTCAAGTTTATTTTATGTACATAGATATAAAAAACTCGTTAATATGAATATTAGTATTTCTTCTTTCAGATTTTAAAGAATCTGGTTTTGACATGATACGAGTATAATATGTAGTGTGTAGCCGCAATCATAGCTGACCCAAAAACACTTTTTACGTAGACCTCGCCGAATTTATCTCGACGTAAAAAGGATCCGTTATAATAATAAGGGTCCGTTTCAAATTGAATCCACTGTCTTCTCTTTATGATGGTGAGGTTTGTGATTTGTTTTGAGGTACTGCCTTTGAATTATTTTATAAGATGATCGGTTTTCACCATTTTCGATGTTTCTTTGATCTCGATATTATCGATGTCGTATATTATTCTTTGATTGATTCAGTAATAATAACTCATGGTAATGGCAGATTATTTTCTATGAAAACCGATATCCCGCCTCTGCTTTGGATTTATGACATATGAAAACATAATTTGTCAGAAAATTACTCGTACCAGAAAGATTTTTTTAGTATCTAATATTTACGGTGTTTTTGGAGAATAATCAGTTTTTGAAATTTTTGATATGGCAGGAGTCAGCCGATTGGAAGATTATTGCTATCATTATACAGTCATTAGCAATAATAATGATATTATTATCTTTCCGTTAATTTACTAGCACCCTCTGGCTTAAGCCATTCGCCAAATGACTTGTATCGCAATATTTGATTTTTTCTTCTCTTTTTTCCAACGTATCGTTGATATCTTTGGGCGATGATGACCAATTACTTTCAGGCATCCATACTGTTTTGTATAAATTGTAAGCTTATGGCACTACCTCCACAGCTACGTTAGCCAAATATTTCGTATTGTAATAAATGTCGTCTAAATGACTTGGCAACGTATGTATGGCCATTTATTCAGTACAAAAGTTTTACTACTTATCCGGCAATATTGCTATTTCGTCCTTGTGAAGAATGGTCCCTACGGGAAAATCTATACGTTCTTAGATTCTAATAAGTTTACCCACAATACCCACAATATTACATAGCATCATTTGTAGTATTAAGCCAATTGAATTGTTATTAGCTAGTCAACCCATTCAATTTATAGTCCCTGTTCCATAAAATCTACCCTTTGCCCAATTTTACTTGGGTGGACGCAATATGTTGTATTTGACCTTTCTTTGCTATTAGCCGTCACTTCAACACTGAATCCCTTATCTTTCATAATCATCTTATTTCTTTTCACTTCCTGTTCCCAATTCCTTCCGTGATTCTACCGTGATTACGTGATACAGGGAATGCTAGGTGTTACGAATACGTGTGTTACGAATAATTATAACGTTATATCGTAGTGTTTATCAAAAACCTACTACTTCAAATAAACATTTCATTCATTTATTGATTGGTTGTTACAGCCAATCGTCGCGTGATGGCGCATGGAGTGCGCGCGGACGGCGTGGTGCGCGACGCTGGCGCTGGCGCTGGCGGTGCTGGCGGCCGCGGGGCCCCGCTACAGCTCGCGCATCGTGCACACGCATGCAGGTAACACACGCACACACACACACACACACACACACACGCGGACGGCGTGGTGCGCGACGCTGGCGCTGGCGCTGGCGGTGCTGGCGGCCGCGGGGCCCCGCTACAGCTCGCGCATCGTGCACACGCATGCAGGTAACACACGCACACACACACACACACACACACACACGCGGACGGCGTGGTGCGCGACGCTGGCGCTGGCGCTGGCGGTGCTGGCGGCCGCGGGGCCCCGCTACAGCTCGCGCATCGTGCACACGCATGCAGGTAACACACGCACACACACACACACACACACACGCGGACGGCGTGGTGCGCGACGCTGGCGCTGGCGCTGGCGGTGCTGGCGGCCGCGGGGCCCCGCTACAGCTCGCGCATCGTGCACACGCATGCAGGTAACACACGCACACACACACACACACACACACACACGCGGACGGCGTGGTGCGCGACGCTGGCGCTGGCGCTGGCGGTGCTGGCGGCCGCGGGGCCCCGCTACAGCTCGCGCATCGTGCACACGCATGCAGGTAACACACGCACACACACACACACACACGCGGACGGCGTGGTGCGCGACGCTGGCGCTGGCGCTGGCGGTGCTGGCGGCCGCGGGGCCCCGCTACAGCTCGCGCATCGTGCACACGCATGCAGGTAACACACGCACACACACACACACACACGCGGACGGCGTGGTGCGCGACGCTGGCGCTGGCGCTGGCGGTGCTGGCGGCCGCGGGGCCCCGCTACAGCTCGCGCATCGTGCACACGCATGCAGGTAACACACGCACACACACACACACACACGCGGACGGCGTGGTGCGCGACGCTGGCGCTGGCGCTGGCGGTGCTGGCGGCCGCGGGGCCCCGCTACAGCTCGCGCATCGTGCACACGCATGCAGGTAACACACACACACACACACACACACACACACACACAAATACACACACACGTGCGCGGATGGTGTGGTGCGCGACGCTGGCGCTGGCGCTAGCACACGTACACACGCACACATACACACTGGACCACACTCACACACGCTGGACACTGGACCAAACTCTGGCTTCCACCCATTATTGGCCACGCGTACCAGACTCTACACACGCATTCCACCATATTGTGGCTTCAATGAACAACCTGAGCATCAAATGACTATCAAATGATAAGAACAGGGACCGACGGTAATCGGGATAAACGCTCAGGATCTTTGTAACCACACACCATACTCATACGGTAAACTGATCTTTGACTAAGAGATCACTTTGAAACCTGAGGCGATTCTATTTGATTATTAAATACAAAATTCTAAGGACAAATTGAACATATTATGTTCTAGATTAGTAATTAATAAATTACGGGTATAAGCGGCGGTAGGTAAGCTTAAATTCTAATATCCCGGATAAACCTCACTCTTGGGCATAATTCATAGCGGGGATCACCTGTGGAGCGATATCTGGCCCGACTGATTCATAATTCATTTGTGATGAATATGTTACGTTTTGGGTAATCCGCGTGTTTTGTTAGCCGATCTTCCGGAAGGGTAAGGCCGGGGTTTAATTCCGCAATGATCCCTTAACATCCCAGGAATCCAATTGGCCGACGCCGCAATTACGGGACATACAAATTCAAATACAAATCCGAAATCACTTATTCATGTGGATCTTTTTTCACTATAAATATAGACTTCGTTATTTATTTCTTCCATCGCGCGTCGTGACTGAAAAGTACGGACATTTGATAAAGAGAAAAGATACGAAGCTCCGAATAATAATATTTTGAATTAAAAACAAAATTACTGTTATATAGGCAAGTACCTACTAAAACGTAAAGCTTGTTTAGTTATTTTCAGACAATTTTATATAAAAAGAATATGGCAGCACTTTACGTAGGCGATACGAGGATAAACAAATTAAGCCAATTTCTCATTAGACTATTGTATGTATCTCATAAAATTACAAGTAAATATTTTGATACCATAGAAGTTGATCCAAAATAGCTTGTCGTAATCTTTCAGCTTTTACGACATCATTTTCTATAATATTATTTTGTGACCTGATTTGCTTAACTAAATCTATACCTATTCATCTATAACAACATAATTATTTTCTCAATCTCATCCTCTCGACTCTTAGACACCTACAACAGAACATCAACTAAGCCGAAGAAATGCAGAAGATTTTTCACATTTAATACATTATCCTGCTGCATTTGCAAAACGGTAACGGGGTCAGCGGAACATCTCCGAGGAAACATAAATGCGCTTTTCAGATATAAAAGTGTGTCAATAGCCGGAGACGAGAACACTTAATACGACAGCTGTAAAATTCATTGTTCCAGCAAGAATAAGTTCAACTTATTCTTTCTTTACATAAGTATCGTGGAATGACCAACTTGGCTAAACTTTGGCCTCGTTTTTTATGCGCAATCAAAATGATTAATTGCAAGTATTAACTTAGAACGTAAGTATGACTATTAAATCAGTAATAAATCTATGCTTTATATTAATATGATTGCTAAAGAAAACATAATATAATTTAACGACATCTAAAAAAAATTACCGAATATACCTAAATGATATCAAAGTTTATTAAACTGAATTTCGTTTATTTGTTGTGAGTAATTCTATTAAGTTATGTGCCAACATGAACTCAGAGAAGAATGAAGTGACCTTTCTGATATTGACTTCCTTCCGATGCTGATTACTTCAATTCATACCGATTCCTATCGACAACGTGAAGTAGAAGCCAACATTGGAAATACCGCTGAATTATCAAACATTTGTTATTTGTGTAATGTTCGGAATCGAAAATTTCATCGGAATTAGATTAAACGTTAAGTATGTACCTACAGGCTTTTGGGGAAAAATTTTGTTCTGATTCGGTCACAGATGTTTTGTTATCCTTGAAGACTGAGATAGTCGCCTCTTAAAAAATTTAACCGGTTCCACACCTTCCTATTCCAAACAAAATTCCTATAGGTAAAAGTATTATGACAGCAGAATTTGCACCTACTAAGTACTTAGTACGCGGTGTTACTTCCCCGTGGGAACTTTAGGCTCTGATAACCTACAAAACTTAGATATTTTGTCCATGTTTTCTACATGGTGCCTTACCACTTAATACCTTTTAATCCTCTTACATCTAACCCTTAGTTCAGCAATGCCTTAGAGGTTAGAGGAGGATGAATAAGAACAGTAATCCCGTATCTTCCCGCAGGAGCGATTCGCGGCATCATCATCGAGCCGGCGTCGCGGCGCCTGGAGCCGGTGGAGGTGTTCCGCGGGGTGCCGTACGCGGCGCGGCCCCCGCGGCTGGGCGCTCCGCCCCCGCTGCAGCCCTGGCCCGGCACCAAGCTCGCCGACGCCTTCGCCCCCGTCTGCCCGCAGCGCTATCCCGATATATCCAACAAGTAACGACCTGCGATTTATTTCTACTTGTTTTAGGAAAAGGTTACTTTATTGTAATACCAAAGGTAGTTTAACATAACTGAACATCGCATTAATTTGATCAGAATACAGAAAGTACGGTCTTGTTTTACAGATTTACGGGTACTTAAAATAAAATATGAGCAATCCGAGTTAAAACCCATATTTTATCTCGTAGTTGTTTCCTACGTGTATGTTTATTGCCACCTGCAAAATTAATTAGCTTCACTACATACCTCAAGCCTGAAGGGTGAAGGGGCTGAACTAACGTAAATAGATAGACGCAGCGCCCGCGCTATCCTGCGTCACCCTTCTCATTAAAAGTATTTCTAGACTATTCTTGACACAATTTTTAATAGTCTCGTTATGACTGTTTTATCCCAACGTCTGTCGTAAAGCAATTACCTTTTTCCCGTTTTGATATTCCTTTTCCTCCCGGCTCGCTTTGAACTGGCCAACGGTAAACGGCGAGGGATTTTCTGTTCAGATTAGTATCTAATTTCATGTTCAGGTTATAAAATTTGCTTTTAGGTAGTTATTTTATCACAGTAATTTTAGTTATTACTACATAAAATGAAGTCATTTACAAGAACGTGTAAAGAGAGAAAACGAGGAGCGGAATTTTCACCGATGGCATTGATAAGATTTTCAACTCAAAAGCTGCAAATTATTTCAGCTTGTGACTTTACGAATAACTTAATATAAAAAATACTTCTACTCTTGGCCATTTCAGCAAGTAAGTTTGACTTTTAATGCACTGATACGTGCCAATTTCATCAAAAAGTGGCCCGTATAATACCACTTTGCACGATCCTTTCCACACTATGACATTGAAAATAGTTGTCCTGTAAGCAGCTAATAAAATTATTTGTGTTATATTTATTTTATAATACTCTGCCATGATGAATGTTCCACCAGGACGGCAGCGCTGTCGAAGATGCCCTTGGGGCTGTACAACGAGCTGAAGGCCACCGTGCCGCTGCTGGCCAACCAGAGCGAAGACTGCCTCTACCTCAACATATACGTGCCCGGTAGCGGTGAGTTCTGGCAACTGCTTTCAGCCTCTGTCATCCCTATACTTGAGTCGCCGGGAATGTAGAATGGTCACATCCAGCTCATTTTTTTATTGATAAAATGGTTGACATTTAAATTTAGCTTGTAAATTCTTGACAATTCAATTTAGCTTGTAAATAATGCTTGACAATTCAATTTAGCTTGTAAGCAAAATCTACTTACAACATTATAATTCTTGCCCTCAATCTGCAAATTACAGAGGCGAAAGCTGGCATTTTTTTATATTGCAATTAAGAACTTCAAACAAGGTATATGATACACACATAACAAGGATACAACACAAAGTCTAATTTAAAATTTAGACACTCAATTACGTTTCAAAATTCCACCAAGAATATTTACAAGGCCGACGTTGGAGCTAATGTAATAGTTTGCTAAGTAACCTCGTATCCTACATGCTGGTAGTTGGTGAAGTTGTGCCACATAAACTCTGTTAAAATATGTTCAAATACCGTAAACTTTCGCATTATTAAATTATTCATGTCTGTACATATTATACACCTTAGTTAAGCGTAAAGTTTGTTGAAGTACTTGACAACGTTTGCATGGAAAATAATATGTCTGATGTGCCACTTGCGGCGTTGTGTTTTACGGTAGGAATGAAAGATTTATTCCTCTCCAAAGTTTAATAAACAGTTTGACATGTAGAAATTATAATTGAAGACATCAATGACCTATAAGTTGGTACCTATGTTATGCTATTCTATGCTATCTTGTTCTGTTTGAGTTTTCTTACATTCCTTTTGTTTCTTTCTTGACCGCCAATACAATGATGATGCTTAAGATGTTGCTGATGTGCATGAGTAACAGTGACCACTTACCATCGAGTGATTCGTTCTGCTTGTTTGTCGGCTAACAACATAAAATAAAAGAGAGAAGGGATGAGCACAGGACGCTCCTTACGGGATGAACTTAAGAAGGCCTTGAAATGAGTGATGGATGCAAATGTTGAAATGTTTGTTACAAATAATCAGTAAGAAAAGGCATAAGAATAGGACGCTCCCTGCTGGTTGGACGTAATAAGGCCCAACGCTAGGCCTTGTAAGGAGCAATGAACATGCACATTCACACTAACTCGCGGGCGCAGTAGCGGGCGCGGTCACGAAATATCAAACATGCGGCGTAATATCCTAGTACATATTCACATTATATGAACAAGCACGATGACTTATAAAAATATTTGTTGGTGGCAGGTGCGCGTGGCGTGGAGGCGCCGTACGCCGTGGTGGTGTGGGTGGGCGCCGCGCACGAGTGGGGCTCGGGCAACGCGCTCGACGGCGCCGTGCTGGCTGCGCGCGCGCATCTGCTGCTCGTCACGCTCAACTATAGGCTAGGACTCTTAGGTAAGTACTGTCGTTGGTCTGTTGGCAGAGCAGGTAACATGTTACTCGACTAATCTTGGTGTAGAAAGTACTAGTCTAGTAACCTTTCTCGTCCGCCCTGGAGCAGTGTAGGCCATTTTGAGAAGACTCGGGCCTTATTGGGAGCCATTAATGAGTTGGAATCATAGTAAAATATTTTTAAGTAAATTTTAACAAAATATTTTTGCCGCGTAGTAGGTACAAGAGCATAAAATGACATTTATAACACCACCAAAAACTTACAGATTATAATAATTTAAGGAATCTACTTCAGGTATAACTTTGCTCGATATAACGATTAATCATCAATAAAAACCATTCTCATTAAATAGTATTTTAAACAAGTTTGAAAATGAATTATTTTATAAAACCCGGTACATTAACGTAAGAGCCAGGTCTCAAAGGAGAAAATTCTGTGAGTTTCTAAGTTCTCGAAAGACAATATAACAAGGGAACGTCTCGGTCCAAGTTGCCCGGGAAATAAACTTTTATTAGAACACCTTTTTAATGACGTTTCAATGGCACTTCCATTGTTACATTCCGACATCATTTTGCGTTGAATTTTCGTTTATACAATGTCTCTGTTATGATGTAGAATAACAATGTCTGTCTCAAATTATCTTTTGTGAAACGTCAGACAATAACAAAAAATGTTACAGAATTATCGTGATGGTTTCTCATATTGAATGGGCCTCCAAACAGACATTTGTTTTCATGAAGAGTTCAGAAAATTCGGGCAATTTATCGTCTCTAGTTACGAGTACATAATGTATTGTGTCAGCTGTCAGGTAATTATGATCATAAATTATTTTAAGATATTCTGTAGACGATCCTAATTATCGAGAGTTTATTAGCCTTACCTTTTGAATAAATATCGCACAATATTCTCGTATCTCGTGACGAAATTGAGGAAGGTATTCCAATATCGAATGTTCCTTTGACGTCACAATTTTCATAGTATAGTATGTCACTACAGTTAAATTGGATATTGACATACATACATAGTGAACTATAAGGTACTTACCTACTTTGTTTATTTCAATTAATTAGTTCATTAATTCTCAAACAATCAATTAAATTAATTAATTCTCAATTCGTTTTTAAAAGTTTCTCATTTACAAAATATTGGTTTCTTGCTACAAAATATATTTAAAAATCAATTTAGTGTATGCTTGCGTAGTAATTAGTGAAGCTATTCCTGTAACTTCGAATGACGAATAATATAGTTTTTTGATGGAATGATGTTTATAAGTAATTAGGTATAATAACTTTTAAGATCATCGCTATCATCAGCGCAATGCATAATAGTCCCACTGTTGGTGTCCTCTCATAGTGTGAGAGACATAGTCCATTTATTACTTATTCTATATAATACCTACTACAACAATAGCCGCTACTAGACTTATGTTATAGAGGAAATTAGAAACCCTTTTGTTTCCTTCAATTTCTCCTTATACTTAGGTACTTGTAGCTTTGTAGGTCCTTCTAAGCAAAGGAAATGTGATACACTTGTGAATTCCACATCATTAGTCTGACATTATCACATCGTATTATCCAAAACAATGTCTTATTATTTGATGTTTCTTCAAAGTAGGTTGATGTGAAAATATTTTTGAGGTAGAGCATGTAACAAAAATACTGTACAAAGTATTTTACTGCGAAATGAAAATTAAAAATTTCCAAAAACGTGAAAACTATTGATTTCATCCCCATAAAAAAACTAGTTTTCATCAGATAGTCACGTTTTGAGGTTAAGTACTTATAGATAGCTGACTATTCCTGCGAAGGAATCGAATAACGTAGTCACGTAAAGTGGTTCAAAACCGGTTTATACATTCAAGAGAAATATTTAACGAAAAAAAATTTAAGCTGTTTTTGCAACATTACTTTGAGATTAATTATCACTAACATACCCTGTCCTCGCACTTATTAACAAACTAACCAACTAATATTCTAACAGCGTCTACTAACAGCGTCTACATCCTAGTCCCTTTGAGTCTAGTTTTAGGTCGGTCACAGTTGTTATGGGCGGCAGCGGAAGGGTGGTGCTGCATGCTCGTTTGCGATCTTAATTCCATAAAAAAAAAAAAGATTTCGTGACAAATCTATTGCGAGCTATTTCAACGATGGTCCTCCGATTTTATATATTTTAATAAATTCTGATTAAAACTGGATGGTTTTATTTTGATGACAACAGTTGAGCGTATTGAATTTGTCGACTGCAGAAATGCAAACTATGGAACTGTATAAAAGTTACAGTGAATGCATCATTTATCACTCACTGAATCGGTAGCGACAAAAGATACTCGCTGCATAATACGCATCGTAGGTATTACTTGGGTAATAGTTGAGCACACTTGGAAATAAAAGTATCCGCACCCATTCTGATTTTGTTAGTAATGTGAGTGGTATGGTTTATAAATACATGCTAGAGTTTTTCCCATTCCATTATATCTTTAGCTTCATTGACTGCACGGTGCATTACCTTGCTTTTGGTATAAATGGAGTCCATGTGTCCACTTCCCACCAGATGGCTCTACTACTCGTACGTTGGCTCACATAAAAGTAATAACTGTATAAACTTTAAAGCATATTTACGTCTGTTATTTTAAAGCTGCGAGCCTTATGTCCAAGCACTCTGAAATAATTACGTAGTGCTTTACACTACAAGATTTTAATTATTAAAAACCTTTTGTCGTAAGAATGCTTTCGACAATGAGCTTTTAATTTCCAAGAAGGTAGGTTAACGAACAAGGAATTGTGTTTGTCATTTTCTTACATCTTCCCGGAACATATTGTGTGGTATTCAAAGTTTTCGCATCGTGATACAATATGAAATTTTTGGAGCGAAGTTTCTTACGCTTGCTATAGTTTATTGGTATACAGAAACCGTGTATATTGCTACAAAACAGCTTCATAATGGCTATATAGTTCAGTGACAAAAACCTTGATGTCCATGTGGTCTATAAGGTAACGTGATTTCTTTCAGGCAACGCTTAGGCAAGATTTTCTCATTGTGTTATTTAATTAGCGATGAGGTTTTCATTAAAAAGACTTCTTTAACGGCCATTGCTCCTCTCCTTTCGGCCTTACATTATTAATTTTAAGCAAGATTAGGGAAGATTTTGTCAACTTATACTTTATTTAAACAAGGGAGTTTAGTAACTTAATTAAGTCTAATACGCTAACTTTAGGACTTGTTATCACAGAGCACGGAACCATGCTTCGTTATAATAAAAATTATGTACAAGAACAACCACTTTAATTTTTGATTGTAACTCCAGTCGAGCGCCCTATGGGTGTTACCAGACTAATCGATCAATGGTCGATCAACGCCATCGATCGATGGTAGAATGGATTAGTCGACGTTTCTATTAGGCATACCAATCAATCGATCGACGTCGACTAATCCATTCCACGATCGATCGATGCCGTCGATCGCCCATCGATCGATTGGTCCGGTACCACCCTACGACACCTCTCGTTTCCCGCAGGTTACTTAACTCCAGGCGCATCGGACGAGGTGTCGCTGGCTGGTGGTGCAGCCATGCTCGACGTGGCGGCGGCGCTGGCCTGGGTGAAGCGGAACATCGCCGCCTTCGGGGGAGACCCCACACGACTGACCTTGGCCGGCCACGGCGCGGGCGCCGCCTTGGCCAATGCGCTCCTCATGCTACCGGCTACTAAAGGTATTTTTGTCAGGCGTATTTAATTAATTAACTGATAAGCCTAGAGGATCACAACTACGAGTTTTTACAATTAATTTCTATGAAAGAGTGAATTCATATGCCTTTAAAAACATTATGCAGGAAGTTGAAGATATTTAAAGGTCATAATAAAGTTCTTATACACACATAATTTGTGAAAATAATCAGTACGTGTAAAATATGAATCCAATGCTCAAACCACTTGACTATCACGTCTACCTTTGATGTCTCTTTCTCTTTACACGCTCTTTACACTCAATTCTGAAATCCAACACAAGCAGAATCATTCACTATACAAACGTATTTCGATCGCGGACATGGGTAAAATAACACTAAAAGGTAACCTACCAAATCTTACAAGGTAACGTACCACACCCCAAACTCAAAGGTAATTACCCGCAGGTGTAGTGTCGCGGGTCCTGCTGCTGAGCGGGTCGGCGCTGAGCCCCGCGGCGCTGGCGCCCGACCCGGCGCTCGCGCGCGAGCACACTGCGCAGGCGCTGCGCTGCCCGCGCGACGCCGACGGCGACGACCACTGGTAACTGTCACTGCTGCTAAGAGTCAGTCTGAACTGAGAATGTTGATCATCAAACAGATCTTCACAAGTTATAGCGAAGAATCGTTTCTCGGGATGGTTGCATAATCAAGCTTACTGCCAGCGCGGTTGACCTGCGCTACAAATTTACGTTACATCTGCGCGGTTCATCCGCGCGGGTCTCTTTTAACTATAAAACGGTATCAGAGACTTGTAAGAACAAGTTTCGCGAGCAGGTCATTCGCGTAAGCTCGACTATGAAACCACCCTCCGTTTTGTAAAAAAAGTTATTAGCGGAATCGTTTAGGACATTGATACACAGACATGACAAACATATAACACTTCTCTTTTTGCGTCGGAAGTTAATAAATCAAGGGTTCTTACCGCCGAGTCGTACTCCAATATATTCGCCTTGGATGACAGTGTGACATATCGCTACAGAATTGCTCGCGTCGAGTAAGTTTTACACATACGATTGTGACCCAGTGGGAATAACTGTAAATCGCTAATTAACGTGAATATTACTAAAACACTTACGTTTGCTTCTTTTATGCTAACGCGCCGCCGGACAACCTAGAGCGGAAACCCCGTTAATTTTCTGACCCGCTGAAACTATGACCGAGACATGAAAAACATTTTAGCACGCAACAAACTTCCTGCGTCATTCCCGCTAGTTTATATTGTGTCACGGGGAAGAAGAATCTGTAAACTACTAAATTATACAAATACATTCACGACAAAAAATATGCTTTTAACAGGAGCTGACGACCTTTTATCCTATAGATTATAGCGCGCCGTACCAAAGCCTTGCATGGCCGAAATAAAGGTTGCTTTACCTATATATGAAAATTTTGCAGAATTCAGCATCTATTTAGAGTGCACTAGTAAATCCGCCCTCGCTTCGCTTCGGGAAACCAGTCCCTTCAAAAATCTCTTTAAATTTTAACAAATTATATTATTCCAATGTCTAAGCTATATTACTGCAAAGTTTCATGAAAATCCGTTCAGTAGTTTTTGCGTGAAAGAGCAACAAACACACACACACACACACATACATCCTTACAAACTTTCGCATTTATAATATTATAGTAGGAGTAGGATATTGCATAATTACTAGTACATTATAGACTAACCACATGGAAATTATCACGAGATTAATTTGCTTTGATACATTATGTCGAAATGTAGTTCAAATGCAGCAATATCCTGCACTGGCATTGAAGCAACTGATATTATTAATTCTACATGTTCAAAGGTTTATTATTATTATGCTCAATGGTATAATTATTTTACTGTAGAGAGAATGCTCTCAACGCAATGACAAGTGTCGATTACACATGAGTGTGGTTGATATATTATATTATTTAAATTACGGCTGCGTTGGCCTTGCGGAGTGGGTCTGCTGTGTACTTACAGTGGTGAAATTATCATGTCAGGGCTGTCATTATTACGTACCTACATTATCTACCTATTCGGTCTGTTAATAATTTCAATTTATATAGCCGATGCTAGGTCTCAATATTAAGACTTCAAAGTGTTCAGGGTGAAAGTTGTTAACCAAAACCTTATCTAATTATGTCGTAAATAAATTTTGGTAATTTTGCATATAGTCACTGAATGTTACAGCTTACTATAAATTATTGGCAGCTGTGTGTAACGATAATCCTGGCAGATAACAGCTAGTTCGGAACAATTGCCAAAACGCGTGTATGTACGCCATTGCTCGGATTGTACTTACTGCTTAGTTATTATGCTAGTAGCCAACTTATCTAGGTATATTCAGTTATTATACCTAATGACTTTGACACATGAACGACCTCAAGATCGACACGAAATAATAAAATGTGAACATCACCAACAAAGACGATCTTAATAGGCATTATTAGGTTCGTCTCTAAAACTACTCGTCAAAAATGTTAGTAGAGTTTAAAAACGATAAAAATCTTTTCATTCACTTAAAAGTTATGAGGCAACATAATACATTTGCTGTTTAGGAGACCGTTTGTAAGGTAACCAACTGAGAAACAGCAAACCGAGACCTTGTTTAGATAATAATGTAAAAATTTTACCTAATTTTAGTAGCCCGCCCTCGCTTCGCTACGAGAATAATCCCTACAAGTGGAGCAAATTGTTACCGCAGCCGAAACAAATTAATTCTCGTTTGTAACAGATTTTTTTATAATTTGTTAATGTTTTCCCGTAAAGTTTCTCGTACGTAAATCTCTTTGTGGGCAACATTAATGCTATTTATAAACGTAGTTATGTCATTAGGGCATCGAAAGTTAGGCAAATAAATTCCCTTGTTTAATGTACTTTTTATTTAATCTCATTTCAGCTTAAACTTTACGTATTTGTCTATCATAGAAATAGTTAAAAAAATGTCTTGGAGGAAAACAAAAAGTATTCAGACTTTTCTTGAAGACACCCATAGTCGGGATCACGTAACACAATTTTTAGTCTAACATTAGATATAATTATATGACACGAAAACAATAATATGTAACACCAGCTCCTCTTGTGACGTCGTCGTTAGCGCTGGTTGCTGTGCGGCCTCGTCATCACTCATAATTGGGAGTACCCGTTACCCTGACAAAATACCTGTCAGACGTCTCAAATTTATCTTGAAGAAATCTCAGGCACAGGATTACGTTTCTGGCGATATTTCATAAAAAATGTTCAGTACGGTATACAGTACATACCTATAGTATACAGCACGCAGTACGTGACTATGTATATTTATTTTATTTTTGCAAAGTATTTTTCTTTATAAGTAAAAATTCAACAGGATGATGGTATAAATAATAGATACTCTATTCTCATAGCATTCTTGTTACCGTGCGTGTCAAGAACAATACCTACACAAAAGCTCTTTGCAAGGGAGATTAATCGTTAATGTGTAAGTACTAATCGCGTTCCACAAAGTAAAGCCTGATACAATAATTAACAATGCTGTTTGTAACGTCTTCTTTTTTGCTTCAAGTAGTGATGTTTAATAAAATTGAAAATGCATTCTATTATTACTTACTATTATATCAGTATTTTTTTTTCAATATTGTGTAAGTGTTTAACTGTTTATCTTTGGCAAACTTATGAAATAAAAAAATACATGAAAAACCAAACTGAGAACACTACTCAAACTAAATTCCATGTTCAAAATATCCGGCTCAATGGAAATTGAACCCAAGTCACATCATTCCTTTATTTATTTAGGTATTTATTATTTACATTACTTGCAGTGCTTACAGCTCGTTTTGGCATGTTATGGTAATCATTTATCGTAACGCAGGTCCATATAATGTATAACACAAATAGGTATAGCTTTCGAACAGCATTTCAAAAACGACCCTTGTCTCCCAGGCTAGCAGTGTGCATCCGCTCGCGTCCGCTAGCCGTCCTCCTGGCGGTGGAGGCCCCGCGCGCGCGCTTCCTGGCCGGCTGGGCGCCGTCCGTGCCTGCGCGCGCGCAGTGGCCCGCGCGCGACGCGCAGGGGCCCGCGCGCGACGCGCTGGGGCCCACGCGCGCGCTTCACGCCAGCGAGACCTTCCTCGAGTGCTCGCTGGCCGTCGTCGTTACTACTACAGAGAGCTACCAGTTCTTCAGCGATGATGACATACGACATGGATTTGAGGAGGAACATAGGTAGGAAACAATTTGATGCCTCGGTTTGATGATTTGGAAAAAGTACCGGAATACTAATAGGGAAAAATAAAATTAAACCAGTAGGGTTATAAACATAGCACTTCAAAGTTATCACGTAGTCGATTTAATTCGGCAAAATACTTATCCCTTACGATCAAATACGCTATCTGTAACACTACAAAACGTAATGTAAATCTGAAGTGTAAAGTAGTGTAACCGATTAGGCAAGAATGGGCGCGGTGATTCCAATTAGAGTAGATTGGCCAAGTTGTTATTGTGGGCGCGCTGCACACTTCTAAGCGACGTTAAATTCACCTCGAGCGTCTGCGAATAGTTGGATTCAATAATGGCTGGAGGTTGAAATTGCTGACTTAAATCTCGCTATTGGATTATCGGCTAACAGCTTCCGAGTTGAAGTTTCCAAGAAATTTATGTCTTTCGCAGATTAAGTCCTTTATTTTATTTCAGCTCGGAAATTTATAGGAGTATTTTCTTTTCACCGTCTTAAATTGTTCGTTTGTTTAGACAGTAGAGCGATGGACCCGCGCAACGTTTTGTTTTAGACATTCGGAATTAATATTGATGTTTGCCTTTTATTCTCAATTTAGGTTGCTTCCCAAAAATATTGCAAGGTAGAAAATGGATTGTTGATTATAGAACAATGCAATTTAATTTAATTAGTTGTGGGCGATACCACAAAAACCAAAATTCAGTATAGTGTAGTAGGTATTACAGAATCGAGATCATTATAAAATCCGATCATATGTTTGCGTTGGTTTAACTTTCCGCTTACATAAATTTTAACAACATAAATTACAGCGAAATTATTAAATCTTAACCACAATGCGGCTAAGAGTATGTTACCCGTTCGATCGCACTCACAACCATGACCGCGTACAGTGAGTTCAAATGCGCGCGAACCTTTGCACATTCCACGAATTGTCATAGTTTTGACATTTAAAACCACGAAAGTATCAAAAACTTCGATGATTTTAGTTGAGATGGTCCGTCCTATACTTGTGGGTTCGACTATTCGCGAATGTGAATGAGCGGCCTAATACATAGGCACATCCGTCGCCCATCAACCCTACCGACCATTTACTTTATTACGCGAATGTGAATGAGCAACCTCACCCTCACATAAACATCCATCGCTCATCAAACTTACCGACCATTTACCGAACAGGAACCGCATCCTCCGCACGTACGTCCGCAACGTGTACCGCTACCACCGCAACGAGATCTTCGCGGCCATCCGCAACGAGTACACGGACTGGGAGAAGCCCATCCAGCACCCCATCAACATCCGGGACGCCACGCTGGAGTCGCTGAGCGACGCCGCCGTGGCTGCTCCGGCGCTCAGAGTGGCCCAGCTGCACGCCAAACGAGGCGCCAAGACGTACTTCGCGCATTTCGCCCATCAGAGCAAAGACGCTGAATATCCACAGGTATTGCCATTTAGGCCGAGGCCGCACTACGGCTAAACCGCCGCGGTTTCTTACCGCGTAAATTTTGTAACTCAAGGAAAGCAATACAAGCGGCCGCACTTGCGGTTTCTGATAATGTATGGGAATTGCGCGGTTACGCGGTTACCGCCGCGGGAAAAAACCGTGGTGCGGCCTCGCGCTAACTGATCCTACCATTTTGCTTCCAGGACAACGTCATCTTCCAAAAGCAGTAAAGTCACAACAGCAATTAATATTTTCTCATAGTACTTCGAGTGAAATAAAACTCTCTGATTCTTGTGTTGGCCACTCACTCCTCCACTGACCAGCATTGGGGCAGCGTCGTGAAGTAATTTCTAAGCATCTCTATCTCTATTAAGAGAAGAAACCTGTGCTTAGTAGCAGACAATTAATAAGTCGAAGCAATCACTACATAGTTTAAAACAAAGTCGCTTTCTCTGTCCCTCTGTGTCCTTAAATCTTTAAAACTACGCAACGGATTTTGATGCGGTTTTTTTAATAGATAGAGTGATTCAAGAGGAAGGTTTATGTGTATAATAACATCCATTAAATAGTTATTGCACCCGTGCGAAGCCGGGGCGGGTCACTAGTATGAAATAAATAAGTTATGAAAATAATTAAACTACATTAATATTTCCCTAGCGTTTAGGCAGCGTGACCAGCGAAACGCTTCCGTACTTCCTGGGGCTGCCTCTGGTCGGTGGAATGCCCTTCAACCCTCGGAACTACTCTCGGGGGGACGTGGCGGTGGCAGAGTCCACTGTCGCGCTGCTCGCCGCCTTCGCCAAGACCGGGGACCCCAGCCCTCGGTCGGAGGACAAGCATCAGGATGGAGGCGCTTCGTGGCCAAGATACGAACTGAACACTCAGCAATATTTGAGTATAGGTGAGATATAAATAGCTTTCAACGTATGATCAGTACAATCAATTGTACTCCGGGGATAGAGCCGCAATGCGGTGTAATGTATTTTAAATAACAACATCATAATCGTTATTGAATGCTAATTAATATTAATATTATGACTAAGCGAACTCCACAAACCGTTGCAATGTAAATTTTAGTGCAATAACTTTCGGTATCAATAAAAAAATGTGCAAATTAAATATTAATTTTGAAATTATACAATTTCGAAACTAGTTTCTGTCCGTAGTTTAACCTGTGTAAAAAGCGGAAGACGATAAACCACCGTTAAAATTATCTCAACGAATACGTAGGATTATAGTTGAGGATAGAACTGTACCATGTCTATTCTAAATATAAACTTTCATTGTTTTATCTTTGACACCGACAAAATCAGGCACAAAAGTTTATCCCCTATTTCAACCCTTTTGTTCACGTCAAAAGGTAGCTTAAGTCCTTTCTCAAAGTTAAGTCTGTAACAAATTTAATTAAAATCGCTTCATGGTTTAGGCGTGCGAGCGTAACGGACAGACATGCAGAGTTAATTTCGCAATTATAACACCAAGATCTTCAATTCTTTCTTCTTTTCAATTTCTTCAATTCGATTGCACAAGACTCTAAGGCTCTTCTCACACTACGCTATTTATAGGATACGCGACCCCGACGCAATCCACATTTCATTGTCACTGACATTGGTCAATGACAGGACACGCATCGTAGACGTCGACTGCATGGACAAGATTCTAGTCGCTTGTAAACAGCGTTGTGTGAGAAAGGCCTAACCCGACTGTCTGCACGTTAACCGTGTGTCTCCCCACCAGGCACGAAGCTGCGCGTGAAGAGCCACTACCGCGGCCACAAGATGGCGCTGTGGCTGCACCTCATTCCGCAGCTGCACCGGCCCGGCGCCGCGCCGCGCCACCACCAGTTCCGCTCCATCCATCCCGACATGTTTGCCGGTCAGTACCTGCTCTACTGGAGCAAAATTAGCACGATAAGTGTGGAGGCTAGAAGCAAAATTGTATAAGATTTCACCGACACGACGTATGATATTTGCGTCACCTTTTCTGGGATGAAGTTCCTGACCGTTACGGATGGAGGTTAAAAGAAAAATTGGGTAAGATTTCACCGACATGACGTGTACTATTTGCTGTGCCCAGTCATAGGGAGCATAGGGGCGTTCTTATTAATCACTCAATTAGCTCGTCGTCGTGCCATTTATGTTGGGTCACGTAAGTCAGCCGTCAAATGAGATTTGTCAGTTTCACCAGAAGTGTAGCAATAAAAATTCATTCCAAACAAGTGTTCTCAGGAGTGTACTCACGCATTTTTTATTATTTTGTAAGATTCACAAGGCGGCGTTACAGTAACGTCATAAATGAAATCACCGCTCATAAAACCTCAACAAGGTTTTTTCCTGTCTGATCCCCCAAACGAATCAATTTCTTACTAACATTGTAAATGTAAAAATATGGATGATCTGATGTTAAGAATTATTATTCAAAGCATAATAAGAGTATCAAACATAGGTGTTGATTTTAAACATTAAAAGTTAATAGTAAAACGACGTGTACTGTGTTTGGTACTCTTTGTACTTTGTACAAACATAAATCAGATTAAATACCACATGAATTCAGTTAAAGATTTGAAAACTGAAAGAAAGAAGCGGAAAGAGACATAAAGAAATGCATAAAATTTCTTAACATTTTGTAGACAAACTGCGAATGTTGGAACATAAAACTTAACGAGCGAGGGCGCAAAAACTTGAAGGAAGAAATTTAAATCATCCAATAAATGCAATCGCTCCACTCCGGCCGCGCGGGGAGCTATGTTTTGTCCAGTACCCGTCGAATGATTAATGACATACATTCGCCATACATCACTTTAACAAAGAGAAAAACTGACTGACATCGACAAGTAATAAAATGAGAACGTTATCAACGAAGTCGAAGTCAGTTAAATACGCATTATTTGGGATAACTCAAATATTACTTGTACATCTCCTTCCAAAATCGATTCACTCAGTAGGTACAGAGTTGTGTTATGAGGCAACATACATACATAAAAATGCTTTCAAACTTGCAACCTTTTCCCCTACCATAAAATATTGCCTTTGCGTAGGGATAGATAGTGATCAGCGACACAAAGGAATGAAAATATTTTTAAATAGGTACCATTTTGAAGACCGTTAGACTACTTGTTTATTATGTAAATAAATAAATAAATGTTTATGTCATATTATAAAGTTTGCATTCGCTGCTCGCTGTCTCGCGCGGGGTGTGACCGCTCGCCCACATCTTCTGAACATTTTTATTTTCCGCTCGAAAAAGTTAATGTTAGAGCTCCCGTTAAATTATAATAACGTTATCCGGCAGATTGAAACAATACACGCTATATACAAATCTGATGATTTACATATAAAACTATGAGTTGTGTGATTTTTTAAGTTAATAAATAATCGAGAAATGAACAGAGAAGTAACCTGGTGGCACGTGGTCACCGTTGTCTGTGGACATCAGTTAGGGCGAAACCAACGCAATCCCAGCAAAGAAAAATGAATAAAATCCTGGCTTGAAAGTCAGGCTCCCAGAAGAGACACGAAAAGTCTTGTGGCGGTTGATTCAAGCGAGAGGGTGGCAGCCCTACGACCACGCAGGGACCGCCTTTTGTCGCCTTTGGACAGTTCGATCTTTTATTGCCTTAGAATTCTTAATGTATGTCAAACACTAGTACGTTTATTTTCTGGCAATTTTGTGTAAAATAGGGTATTCCATTGTATTTGTTTTTCAGTTTTCAATTTCCAGATCGCAGGCAATAGAAATAAAGCAGTTTCTGAAATAAATTTTAACTTTATACCATTATGGAGATGCTATTTAGATAGCATAGGCACTTTTATGGCCTGCATTGGAAAAGATTTCTGGGTTGATAGGGGAAACTATTTACATAAAACATGACTTGGAAGAGTGTGCGACAGTTTTTATTTATGGCTAATGATGTGATTATCTTTCGCATACCGAGAGTGTTTTCCGGGGAATCAAATACATTTACGGTGACATGGCTTCAGCATCTGTTCCCGAGCCAAAACACAAACACCAATTTGCGGCAACGCCCAATCAATCGAGCGACAAGCGACACATATCGGGTGACATGACCTACATAATTCGTGCGAGATGAAACGAATCGGAAGGAATAATCTCTGGAATAACGCCGACAATTTGGAAAGCGATACGATTGACTGAAAGGGGAAGCTAACGCGGATCAATCGAGTAGCTGGCAATGATCTCGTTGGCTAACGTTTGCGAGGGAAACTTATTTTGGACCGATGTTGAGTGTAAATTACGATACTTTGAATTCTCGACCTCGAATTCAAAGGTAATTTTACTAACGTCAAAGAGTCTATTAAGCGATATCGTTTGCTGAAGAATGCTCCAAAAATTGTATAACTGCTTTTAAATATTACAAAGGCAAAGTAAATGCAAATGTTTAATCACTTCGAGTATGACATTTTCGTCCGTGCGAGATTTCTCTTTGCCGATGTAGTGTGAATTGTTCCGTTAAAACCCGAAATTCTCCGTAATAAGTACTCTAAAGCAACACTTACACGAAGCTATTGTAATATTCGGGACCTGCCTTAATTCCCATTCACTACACAACACACTGCCGCCCTTTGTTTGAAGCATTGTGTATCCCCGCTGCAGATTTTACGATTATATTGTGACGGAAACTTCGTAAGTGCATAATGCCGTAGTTAATTCTGTAATATAATTTTGCTTTCTAATCCCACATTTTAGTGGGCGATCTTGTGTACTAAGGCAGGGCTTCGAACAATGGCTATATAATAGACATCACCTCATTTATATTCTGTCTGTGGGTAAACAAATTATTTAGCCTCGCCTCGCCTCAATTTATTTTTTAGACATCCTACGCTTCTTATAGGGTTGAATAGTTTATAGCAGATTTATGGCTCTCGTTTACACTCGCCGGTCTGGGGCTCCGTTGTGTGTAAAGGAGTATTATTAACGTCGGCGTGTAACCGGTGTAAGCAAGGCGTCCGACTGCGGCCAATATGGGCTTCCGGTAGTGTCGAATTCCCTGCGTGCTAGCGGGAGGCGCTGCGGCGAACAATGATGCTATTATGTTTCCCCGGTAATTGCCACTTCCCGCCGCCTTCTTTACTATCGCTCATTGTTTTGTCTAACCGTGCGCTGGAGGCTTTTGTTCTGGGCCGAGCGGGCCGCGGGTTCGCCACTTTGTTGCGCAAACCATACATCCGTGGTCTATTGCATACTACGAGAAGTGATGTTATCTTGGTCGGCCTCTTTTGTTTGGACTAAGAACTCGTAATTATATTTGTTTTACACTTTTAATATTGAACATTACTACATATTTTCTGTTATGTACTCTTTAAATATTTTAGTAATACTTTCCACTCCTTAATTGTCCATCAAAGGGACTACTTGTGCATCTCAATTTGAGCATCTTCATCCTATTTTAACTTTACGAATGGTAGCTATCCAGAACACGTCACTATTGAGCAAGTCCCTTTCTGTTATTGGACTGTACTGCATCTTTAATGTCAACGGATTAACGATGGTAATGCTGGATTCATATTATGCACATTTTATGAAATCCAGTTTCCTTTTAAAACTTTAAAACCTTTTATAAAGAATACAATGAAAGCTAAATGTGGGAAGCATGTTCGCGTCTCTAAATTATCTTCCATAGAACTGCGGCGGGCAAGCGTGACATTACTGTGATTTACTTCCGTGGAAGCAGTTTGTATGTTCCAGCATTGTTCAACACGTGGCCACTGGTTCCCGAGATAGCGAATCTGCCCCGAATGATGAACGAGTGAAAAGCCAAGAGGTGCTAGTAACTGGACTTCGCATGAAGAATAAAAATGAAATAAAACATAGAAAAAGCTCACAACTTTATACAGAGACTAATTTTCAAGTTCTCTTGAGTAATTTCTAATAAGACAATGAGAGAAAGTTCGGCAATATTGAAAAAGAACTTAATGTATTATTTGATAGCGAAGCCGATCGAAACCGTTGGCTAAAAGGCGTTTAATAAAATCGTTTTAGATAATCGTACATTGATTCACGGAGTAAACTGTTGTGAGTAAAGTGTGTGTACAGAGGACGCGATTTGCATAGCACTCAACTCCCTCCTAAATACATTCTGTCGTCATTTTCAAGAATAAGGAGTATGGAAGAAAACAATAAAGTTACGAGTATTTCAACCAGATCGAGATGAAAAGTCGATGAACAAATAAGACATGTCCGTAGACAACTTGGTAGTAAGGTGGAAATAAACTTTAATAAAGAACGAAGGATCTTGGTACAGTTTCTAGTAGAATGTAATTTTCTATTCCGTTGATACTCGTATTTATATCATTATTGCTCTTAATTTTGTTATCAGTCTAAGAGTTTTCAATAGTTTCGGTCTAGAATATCACGGGCAATCATCGCTCACAACGGCATTTCTTGTTATTCTTAACTAAAATCGTTAACATTCCACCTCCATGCTCGGATCTCGCTATCAAGACAACGTAAGCGTAAAGCGGGAAGGGAGAACAATGAAGTTATTCAAAACTAAATGTAAAGTATGTGCCTACATTCTCGTTTCCTCACAGGAACAACAACGGGGAGGAACAATGACGATGTCTAGCTCCAGCTACGTTACTTGAAATGAGTTTAAAATGACAAAGAGGCGACACATTGCAGCGTGATTGTATTTCAAAATGTTTTAAAAGTTTTTGTATCTGCTTTTCCGTTTTTCTTTAAATAGTCAATAGACAAGCAGATGAGCTATCTACCCATCAAAGAAATCAAAGATGTGTTGCGTGCGAAAAAAGGATCCCGCATTGTTATTGGCTGATCGGCACTGTGAGCGATACACGCAAAAACATCTCACGGTCGATATAAAAAGAGATTTGGAGACTAGCCAGGCGGGTAAACCCTGACACCATGCATATGAGTATTGACAAGATTCAAATGGGTAGTACAGAACCTATTGACTTCCAACAGGAAGCACTTTTTTAATAATATCGAAGCGTTGGCAGCCACGAAAAAAGGAAGAGGAAAGTTAAAAAATTGTTGATTTGAAGCTCCGAGCCAGAACATGATATGTTTAGCTGCTGACTCTATCAAGAAGATGGCAGAGCTTTAGACCTACGACCAGGTACCTACTACCTACCTGGTCCGATGGGATGGAGTTGAGTTATTGTATTTATAGTATTCTTTCTCGCCTTTATACGACGGAATTCTTCTGCTGTTCAACAGCTGTCGCACACAGACTCCACGAATATTGAAGATTTGTTTAGACTCATTAGCAAGGCAATTATTTATACTCGAATTAGTACACAGTTAAGTTTTAATATTGAAAATTACTACTTGGAAATATTTCCTAGTTAAAGTTTTTAGGTCACGTATTTTCCACGTCTCATGATAAATGAAGCGAGCAACTACGTATATAGTGCAGGTACTTACTCATCCGCTTGATTGAGCATTCAAATTATTCGCATCTGTTTCCGAAGGATCTGCAGTGCGGAGGTTGGCGTTAATCTTTATATATCGACTCATCTGCCTCGACGCTGTTAATTGGAAGTCGGAATTAAGATTTTATGCAACGAGAGAATTTAATTATACAACGTGGTAATTTTACTATAATTAATTTTGTTTTCAAAAAATATAATGAACAATGAACCCTTGATATTGTTTTATTATCTTAAATGTTGAGATGCAACCTCGTTACAATTTTATAGATCAGAGCTCTTATAAAATAATTATGTTATTAAAAGTGTACGGTAGTAAATAATTATGGTAATTCAGGTGGATTTTGGTAAAAATTTGGTTAAAGAATAAAAATAAAAATATGAATATTTCATACAGGAACTGGTCCAAATGATGCATAAAGTTGTATTTAATATCGTACCTGAATCCAAGGTATTAATTCAGTTTTCTGCGATGAACTATTTTATGAACCTTATGTAATAAAATTAACAACAGGCGATAACGAAGAATCTAAGTGCATCCGTACTGACTGGAAAAAAATTTAGGCATTCACTTCATTAATCTTTTAAGCTGGGTATGCCAATGGATATTATAGAGCCATATTACCAATTCACTTAACTCCAAAGTAATCTACGCAGAACTGTAGTTACTGAACAGAGATGTAAGACTAATAGTTGTTGTTCGAAACTCCTGTATCTTAATATAATGTTTGTACCGACAATAGAATACCTACTAGAGAACCGCCCGGCTTCGGTTCGGGACCCGTACGTAACAGCCGCGTAGGTCCCGCTCCCATAGGATTCTCGGCTAAAAGTAGACTATAACATTTGCCTATGACTTAAGTAAATTACATGTAGTATTTGATAGCGTGATTCAGAGCTTGCAAATGAATTTTACTAATGCCATCTATTAACAACTCCGGAACTAAATATCTGGCAACTAACAAAACACCGATCTTCCCATGGGAATGAGATGTTTTTCCGCGGTAAAAAGTAGCCTACGTCACTCTCCACCCTCCTAACTATCCCCACACACATAAACCATACCATATAATAGCCATGTTGCGACGTGAAAGAGCCACAAACAAACAAACACACTTTCACATTTATAATATTAGTAAGGATGACTAGTTTGGCGTCAGTACCTGTCAGTGAACATACGAAATGTTTTTAACAGCGTATTAATAACTACAAAGCCGTTATTCAATAGCACCGAGCGCATAATAGCAGTGTTCGTCCGCAATATGACGTGGACATAAAGCCGAAACGAGCAACTTCGTTTTTAAAATTTGACTAGTGAAATTCACCGACTCTAGCGTTAATGGTTATTTTTTAATCTACATGCAAAATAAAACTAAATTGGCTCAAAAGCATTTTACTATTCAACATAAGAACAAAGTAGTGTCTCGACCAGATGACTTACGCCAAATACGAAAAACTGTTATATAACTGCACGTTTTTTTAAATCCCTGATTCGATTGGATGTTATTACTTACATACTAGAACTAGAACCTTAATAAATCATAATACCAATTTTAACTTGACCTTTTCATCTCCGATCATCCCTTCGTCAACAAGAAAACTCTCGGCTAAATCATCTTTCACATGAAAAAATGTATCTTTAAAAAATCGGACATAACTTTTTACCAATCGCATTACATTTTTTGGAATGTCTAAGTATTAAAATATAAAATTTCGAAAACAGGGATGAAATCAATAGCTTCCCTTTTTTGAAAATTTTCAATTTGTTGCGAGAGGTTAAAAAAATGGTTGTACTCGCGCGTGACGTAAATCTTTGGCAACCCACCAACGACCAAATGGCTGCAGTTTTCAGCTTCACTGCGAATTTATTTCGATGAAGAATCTAAAGGAAACGAGTACTAAGTGCGCATTTTATTGCAAATCTGATGTGAATCGGAGGCTGTCTGGAGACAGCTAAAACTGTTCTGTCATAAATGAAGACATGCTTATGCGCTTACTGCAGAACATAAAAATGCTATTAAAATTTGAATGGAAAATTCTCTGTGATGTCTGTCTTAAAATTTATCTATAAACAACTGAATTTATTTGCAAATAAAATGAAGTGCTATCATTTTATTATTATCTTCAAGTAGTTAGAATCCGACACTGGTTTAAGAAGTCCAAAATTAAAGTGAATAATACCAAGTCTGTCGAGTCTAACTTCTTGTTTATACCAACATCTAGTAAGTGAGCGGACAGTTGAACACATGATAAGTTGCCGCTACCGCTCATCGCCATCGCTGATGATTTGTTTGGCTACAAAGATTCAGCCAATTCCCTTCCAAACAAACTGCTATCAATTTTTTCACTTATTCCCAATATTGAAATCTTCGAGTACAAAACAATAAAGTATTCACAAAGCGCTGCGCAGTAAACTCAAATAACAATAAACATGGTTAAATTATTACAAAAGGTCAAAGGGTATATTTTCCATTAGCCGTAATGGTGCCTAACTTTGATGTAATAGAATACCCAAGACGCCACGTCATGTCGTTAACGACGTTGTCGTAAAACGACCCTTTGATGTATTCGACATGGGTAGATACAAAGCACATCAATCTTTAACTCGTGTTATATCAATTTTATTTTAAATAATAGGAAACTTCGAACAGATGTCGATGATTTGGCGAAATTTCCAAAGAAAGAAGTCGAAGTTATGGTTTGGGTTAATATCATAAATCTTATTCTTGCAGCAACATTGTATATGAAAAGTATTTTTATAGTACCTAATCGGTGTTTTACTTTTGAAAGACAACCATGTGGGGTGGACTGGATATTGAATTCTAACGTTCCAAGTATTAAGATAGAACTACCATGTCCCAAGGATATTGGAAATTTGAGAGGTACATAACACGAGACGTTTGCTGTTACCGAGAACCGCTCGTCAAATCCTCAAACAGGTTATTGTTAAGTCAGTTACTAATACTCCGATTATACACGACACGAAATGGTATTTTACAGTACTGTACGGTACAGGTATTTTACAGTACTGTATGGTACAGTACAGTACGGTATTTTACAGTGCTGACGACCCTGCAGCCTAGTTGGTAGCGACCCTGCCTGCAACGCGAGGGGTCCCGGGTTCGATTCCCGGCCGGGACAGATATTTATGTGGCAGACAAATATTTGTACTCGGGTCATGGGTGTAACTGTAATGTGTTAGGTATATGTGTAGTCCATGCCACCCGCGACACAGGTACCTAGTAACCTACTGCGGGGGCATGAGTGTGTTAGCGTTTAGTACTTCTACATGAAGACACACCGGTTTAATCGGCTCTTTATTTGTAGTACAAATGTTATTATTTTAAATTTTTGCTTTAGGTGAAATATTTCCCGAGTTGTATACGACGACAGCGGCACTGGATGAGGAGGAAGACACAACGGAGGAGCAGGAAACCATGGAGGTGGAGGAGTGCGAGCCGTCTCCGTCAGCCCGGCCGGCGTTGTCGGCGCTGCCCCCGCCACAGCCGTCCCCCAAGGAGGACTCCTTGACCAACCTGGACACTCAGTATTATAGGTGAGTTTACTGTCACAAGAGCGAACTTATTGTTAATCACTCATACTCAGAACCCCCGTATCACAAGTAGCGAATTCAATAACAAAACTCGCTCTGGGAACCATCATTATCATCTTTAAAGGTTCATGATATGTAGAAACGTAGAAAATGATGCATCTGGCTACTATAACACTGTCTTCTTTGTCCTTACTGTCTAACAATGTTAGACTAACATAAACGAGTTTCATGTGGGTATTGCTTATAAAACATTTTGATTTGTTCTCATTTTAGTATTCGGCTAGTGACAGTGAGAGCAAACAAAATTATCTAACAGATAAATGCCGGCGATGTGCCCGCGTGCTGCGCTATAAACAAGATTGATCAGCGCTCCGCGACGTAATCTCTCTAATGTGTTTACCTACTTGTTTACCTTCGCGAATTCCGTCCTTTTTGTCTCACAAATAATGTCTTAATGCCGCCATTTCTCAACACATCCACGACTTTTTCTCGCAACTGGATACAGCTGATAATTGTAATGGATTGCACCTAAGTTCCACTGAATTAACTGGAGTCGGTCCAGAATAATGGCCTAATATTTCAAACAGACGCTCCGTTTGAGCTCTAAATAATATTTCCATCTTTAAAACGCGCCTTAGTGCGCCGAACGAAAAAGCTATCGAAGTTGTCCCATCTATCTTCCCACATAACGTCTATCCCGGATACTGAGCAATAAAGAAGGTCTGAGTCTGACTTTAAATCAATTTTGAGATATAGGTACTCCGTGCAATTTATGATAGGAGCATCATTTTTATGTAGGGATAATAATGGATATTGTGTAGTAACACTATCTGATAATGATAGAATCAAATAATGACATTCACAAGCGTATTTGTAAATACCTACGTGAAATAAACGATTTTGAGGTTTTTTTTAAGTTTTGATGTTGTGTTTTCACCTTCGTCATAGTTACACGGTGGCCCTGGGAGTCACCGTTGGGGCGGGATGCTTCTTGCTGGCACTGAACGTGCTGGTCTTCGCTGGCATCTACCTCCAGAGGGGAAGACGGCGCGCTGCCCACCGAAGACCTAGGCGAGAAGGTATTGTACCCCAAGTACTGCTTTCCCTTAATTTATAATGTTACGTTAGGGTGAATAGAAGGTAAAAGAAAAGTTTGTTATGTTACAAACATGTTGCATTTTCCTGTGGTATGTGTAAATGTTCTTAATAAAACATAAGTCGGCTTCTAAAATGCCTATATGATTGTGCATAGGCGACGGTGAACATACCATCATGGTGATTCGTCTGCTCGTTTGCTTACAATGAACAAAAAAACATTCGCTTTATGAGCTTTATGTTAAGATCTTTTTCTGGTGTGATAAAATTTATGGCGATGTTCATATCCAGAACATTCTATCAACTGCTAATAGGAGTATAAAGACGGGCTTTGTGTTAATTATTCGCCGATCGTTTAATGGTAAATACAGCGACAGGTGCCAGTGGAACGGCAATTTGGGCTAATTCGGGTATTGCGGATCAGCGGATTATGCTAATTCGTTCACGATTAGTTTGACACTATCGGAATCATTAACGTATTATGACTTAATTATTCCTTTATTATACACTCATAATTAAGCTGTTTTAGGGACAATTATTTTCGTTGGTTTATGTTTTGGCTTTCCATTTTAACAAAAACATTTTTTTATATTGTTTAGAGATATTTTCTAATAGAACAGCATTTTATAAGTTTGGTTATTTGACAGGAAGCTGCAACAGTCGAACTGGCGGAGGGTCGCTGACCAGCGATCCGACCTCGCTCACTTCACCGAGGAAGAGCACGCTTAAGGTAAAACTATCGTTAAAATAGATGCTAACTGATATTAAAAAATAAATGCTCGTAGATAGTAACAATACAAAACATGAGTAAAATTACAACCATTCACCATCATCTCAACCCATCATTACCCACTACGCGGGCCATGTGTGATGTGCGGATTGGCAGATTTGACACCATTATATCGAGTGACATTTAAATTCTTTAAACGCTTTAAAGTATCTAAAAGTCAGTAGTGCGTGCTTGAGTATGAGGATGAATTCTTTACTACTATGCTGTCATCGCTTTTTAAACATTCATAAATAATCCTTTTTTTATGGAATTAAGATAGCAAACGAGCATGCAGCACCACCTTCCGCTACCGCCCATGACAACTGTGACCGACCCAGAACTAGACTCAATGAGTCTCGTTCTAATTCGGTCACAGATGCGTTGCTACCCCTGAGGACTGAGGTGGTCGCCTCTAAAAAGTGTAACCGGCTCCACACCTTCCTATCCGGAGCACAATTGTTCTTAAAACAATTATTACACGGTAGGAATGGTACTAACTACCGTGGCGGACGGTGGTACTTCCCCAGGTGAGCTCTAGGCCCTACCACCTGAAGCCTTAGATAATAATTGAACTATCTTTGTATTCTCAGGTACTTAATAATGTATAGTTGTATAATTTATTCACAACAAATAAAATAAAGTGGGTATAGACTTTATTAAATAATCATGAAACACTGAAATAAGAAAACAGACAAAAAAAATTATTGCCTTACAATAACCCAATTTTCAGTGATCACAAATAGTTTACCTATTTATTCCGTTTTCATATTCAGATATATTTTCCTTTCGCAAAATCTAATGATTATTCAATGACAAGCAATTTATGTAAGGGTCTTGAAAGAGGTATCGTCTTGGTAGATCGGGTATACGAATATCGTGGGTACCTAATAATAGTATAGTCAGCAAATACTATTGAGTCTGGTACTCGTATTTTTGAGCTCTGCTGATATAGGTACTGTCGAGTGCATGTAAAGTAATTTATTTTCAATTTATTCCACCAGCGTGAGAAATGTTTTATACAATACCCGCCAGTACCCGGTTTTTAATTCAGTGAGTGATATCGAATTTAACTTACCACTCTGGCCATCAGAGTATCTTTCATGAACAGTGATTGGATTTTATTTTTCAGAGTAAATGAATGCAGATAATGAAAACGCTTCTCGTCATTGGAATTTTCTATATCCCATTTCTTTTATATTGATGTTCTGAAATGAGTACCTACGAGTATTGAGGAGCTTACCAACTTCAATGTTATGCAGTTTCAATTTGGCTAAAGTTAAATCAGATCTTTTTTTCCGCTGAAATATAAATGCAATTGGCTTATTTCAAATCGACTAATAGCGTACACTTGAGTCATAAATGTACAGTAATTTTGTAGTCCATTCATATCTTCAGTCCATTAATGACCTATTAAGACAAGCCGCTTTATAACTAGGCCTAGAGCACTCCACCTCGCTACTGTAGTATAAATTGGTCGCAAGGTTTATGGCCAACTCAAGTTGAGGTCTACGTGCCACTCGAAGTTCTCCGACGTGTCTAAACGACTCTTTTGTAATAATAATATCCGCGTTTCACTGCTGTATACATCGTGGTTACCACCATACAACAATATATTTAATTTTATGTACCTAATGATTACCTAAGCCCCCAAAAAATTTTTCAATCAAATACATTCTTTACTTTAACCACAGCAATTTTTTTTCAATAATCAAAATTTCAACACGCTGTATCTATTATTATTTTAATAGCAGAAGATTGTTGCCGCTCTTGTCAAAAGTGAGTGACTGACGTTTAGATAGGCTGTTCTATTATTTCCTGTATTTGTGCTATTTAGTTTGTTTGAAACAAAACATTTTTGTAAATAAGATTTTAGGCTTTTTTACTAAATGTGATATGTTCCTTGCATGAAGCAGGGCTCGTGGTTTCATTTATTGTTGTAGTATACCTTACAAGGGACGAAAGTACTCTAGAAATAATGCCGCTAGCGTTGTAAGTGGGTCGGTCGATCACTTTGACATTAATTTTGATTGAGCGCTTAAAATTGTTATAGGTTCTAACTTAATAGAACATGAAAAATGTCAGGCCCGCATGAGCTATTTATTTACGCTAGAGCGTGCAACCATGAAAATGGAGTTAGCCAAAAATGTCGGGTCCATTTAGATGTAACCGCCATTTACATAATTAACATAGTTATCGATTTCCACAGCGCAGCAGAGAGCTGGAGCTAAAAGAGCGCCCGGCCAGCGCCGCGCCGCCGCCAAAAAAACGCGTGCAAATCCAGGAGATTTCAGTATAGAAGATTTCTAAGTACTTTGAAAAGTGTGGAGTGACAGTGAACCAAAGCAGTGCTATACTGGACCGTGGAACGTTGAGTTCCAAGAGGATATGAATCGTGGAAGTTTTGTTCGATGATTGTCAATGTGTTACGTAATACGTCGCGTGCGTGCTTAATCCCTCGTATTACACGAACTTCTGACCAATATACGGATTTAGTGGGATTCCAGTTCGGTTCACTTGTGTTGTGTATATAAATTCGATGTTTGTAACGTATCGGGAATGGCTCAGTAGTGGAATTTTTATTAGTGTGGTCTATCGATATGCTGACTGATTGGCCGTTCTCAATTTTCCAACCATCACTCGATAAGTTAGTGAGTTAAGTAGCAACAAGGCAACAACTAACTACTAACAAGCTGTGTGGTAACTTTTATGGATACATAGAATAATCGAAAGGGCCATAATTCGTCAAAATTATCTATACACTTAATATAAATATTCTTATTTACCACTCGTATTTTAGTGTGAGATAAAAATAAAAATATGGAGCTCTTTATACTTTACATTTTAAACTTGTAGTTTTTCAATACTCTCAAAAGACTGACTGTTTACAATTTTTTACAGCCTGAAATTATTTCTTTTCTCACTTTCAGAGTATCTTTAGTATCTACACTAGACATTTCCGATAAGTTAACATGAATGTGTTATATTACAATGTCGATTTACATTCCTATAATATCTGTGTTGAAATGTACTAATTTTATTAATAGTTGATGACTTAAAGTCAGTTTTGATCTGTACCTCTATTATGAGTTTTTAATACTATACACGCTAGCGACTATCGTTTAGAATTTGTATGAGAATTTTAGTTCTGTATAGTAACCGCTAGAGGCGCTGTACGGATTCTCATACAAATTCTAAACGATAGTCGCTAGCGTGTATAGTAAACTATAGTATTAAAAACTCATAATAGAGGCACTGAACGATGTTACACAAATACGGTAGTTATGGATTATTGTTGTGTTTGACTTTACTTCAACAGATTTTCAAAGTGTGTTAGACATTTTTGTATGAAAGGAACTTGTTTAGATACTAAATTGTATAGATCTATCAACATTAATATAAAATGTTATATTATAAGGAACTGAACACTTTGGTTACGTGACGTAAAGTATATCTAATTATCAATATCAAGGATCAATTAACTAAGGAAGGCTTCGAGTCGAAAGAACAAGAAGAGAACTAAAAGAGTCGAAATAAAAATATCGGAAAAATAAAATATTCAATAATAAAAATTGTAACTAAAGAGTACATTTTTATTGTAGGTACAGCCAAATTATACCACATCATATTTTTATTTTCAAAAACTAATTTAAACGCACTTCTACTTAATAAGGATATTAGTAATCACTATATACTTAAACTAGCGGCACGCTTTGATGGCCGGTTTGACGTTTGTCCGCTCATGAAGTTCCGTATTAATTGATAACGACTTTGAAGGAAATAATTGTATTACTTTATTGACGATAGTGATGTGCAGAGATTCATAAATTTTATCGAATGTAGTTTTAGGTTTAGGACTCAAAATTTATTTATTAAATTGATTTCTAAAATGTATACAAGTGTAGAAAAATCAGTTTGCACCATTTAAGGGGTGAATGTACTTGTGAATATGAACAATTTTCACTATGTGGACAAACCTCTGAAATCGCAAAAAAATATCAGCTGTTTCATACAAAAGGTAAAATTTTTATTTTTATATGATATATACCACAACTCGGCATTTGGTTTTCTAAATTGAAAATTTTTAAAAATGGAATCTAATACGATCGTCACATAGGATCGCTGGCTAGCACAACTACTACCTCCGGCAAACTCGCGTCAATGCTCAATGCAAAACAAAGCAGTTTCGAATTGACGTTACTTCGTTGCTTTTTTGGTATCTTTTGTATTCATATGTTTCTTGTGTGCATATAAAGTATGTATATTCATTTTCATTCAAATATTCAGTGCGTTCAAATAAATTAAATAAACATTTACATTTTTGTTTTATTAAACCTATTTAATCAGGTACAAAAACAAAACTTAATTGTTTTTTGTTCGAGAATAAATTGACATTCCACATCACTGTTGTAATGTGTCAAACCGGCCATCATAGCGTGCCGCTAGTATAGTAGAGCTATCTAATAAAATAATCTTTGTCAAAAGTATAACAATGGTTACTTCATACATTTTGTGTGAGGGTTTTGAAAAGTGGTAATGCCAAATTTATATATCCCTAAATACCAAATTTATGCACTATCTTAGCGAATTTTTAATATTTTGTACGGTGGAACCATTGCACCCGGTTGCATGGATCAAGCAATAAGTTCAACGATGCATTGTGTCATGAATGCGTGCATCGTTAATCATTGCCGTTGAAGCATTCCTAACAACCTACTTCACCACATTCTTATATCTCAATTGTTGTTTATCTGTACTGTAAGATGGCAGTTACGTCACGTGATAAAAGTTGTTCCCGAGGTCTGCTCTGTATATACGTAAGATTAAGTTTTTAAACTGTACATATTAGAAGTCGTCGTGTATATCTGTGAATTTCGATGATTTTGGCATCGATACCAAGAGATTAAATAAAAATCATTTTTCCTGATTATTGTGTTTTATTTGTATCGATTGAGAATCACAACCATTCATTTAAATCATTATTATTTCATTTATAATCCCATCGAAATTTCAATCACAGTCTAGATAAACACACACATTCACAAAACATACCGACTATTTGTCAGAACCTTTGATTCTTTGATGATCTAATGTCTAGATTGAGCGCCGGCCTACAATGTCGCCCTACATTTAGATCATCAAAACTTTGCTGAAAAGATCCGAGCCAGCGACAGAGCGCAGGTACCCAGCATTCCCACTATCGGATGGTGAACACATCATCATCAGCCATGAAAACAAGAAGCCTCGAGCGTATGCAGCCCTAATTATTCTTTCTATGCCGTCGTTTACACATCAAAATAAGTACCTAGTTGAACCGGGTTTGGTCACTCAATATCAACCGGCTCGTCTGCGCGTAAGTCAACTTTTCACATTAAAAAGTTTTTTGATATCTCGACAACAAAGTGATGAAAAACGAAGCGAGTAAGTTCCAAATTTGTTATTGCTGAAACGATATTAAAATGATCAAATCTGTAGTCCGCACCCTCTTACTTGCCACACAATTTCTTAATGGAGCCAAATTACCATCAAATAAACGTTATTAGTGGAGAAAGGCGGGTGAGGGGGAGCGCGGGGGGGGGGGAGACGCAGGGGGGGGCGGTGTTAAGCGCTATCGGCGTCCATCGGCGGTGACTTTGCAGAAGTACTTCAGTGGAAAAACTTTTAATGCGTTTCCTAAGGACCTGTCATATCAACAGCGAGGGAAAAAATGGCAGGTTCATAAAAAACCTAACATTAAACCTAACCCGACAACATAGTTATCTTTTTTTAATCTTTTTATTTATGTGCATATTGTATTAAACGAGAAGTAATAAATATTTTACTCGAGGAAGTCAACGATAGAGCAGTTAAATAAATAAAATATTTTTGATGCAAAACTACTAAACTTAGTTATTCGCGTATCGATACCCGCCCGCCGGGCGACGTACCGGAAAACTCCACACTTAATTTCCCAAATTAACTATTCTGCAAAACCTTCGCCAGCAAAATTTCACTCCGTATTGTTCCATATTTTTTCCAAAGAAAATATTGTTAAATCTGCTGCCGGGGATTTCTTTGTTATCTTTAATTCTTTCGCCTGCAGTTGGAGTTTTTCATGATAAAATATCCTTTAAGACTTTGATAAATTACTTAGAAGGTTGTATAATGAAATCTTGTCCCAACACTTTGGAGGATAGCGTCGTTCAAGTAAAGTTTGATTTTGTTAGCGTTATTGATGGAAACTCGAGGCAAGCTTTATATAATCTATTTTCTTTGCGATATTAAAAGTAAACTTTTTTTAATGAAGGTCGGTAACTTAAAGAGTGTTCGCGGTATCTGCCGATCAATTTAGCTATATCGAATCGCGACATCACGTTATGACAATGCCGATAAAGGGAAAGACAATGTATAAAGTGTAAAGCATTTAGGTTAAACTATTGGTCGGTATGCTAGTAAAGGAATAATAATGTAAATAATATAAGAATATATTTTAATCTTCCAGTTAATCTACGTCAATATATTGGTGGTAACGTCAGCACAAAGGTGTACTTATATAAAGGGTTTGTATTGACGGTCCTTGTCACGATAACGGCTTGGTTCATAATTAAAATGTTGTTTGCCGATGAGCCTTATTTTACATCAAACTTCTGAAGGAGGTGTGCTCATAACACAGCAGTTTTAAAGTATTGCTTATCCTTTTAATACCGTAAACCGCTTACGTTGTTGTCAATATTGAACAAAATGGTAACTCTGATTGTTTATATCTGAAGAGGCTTAAAACAGTCGATACCTTGCTTAATCTGTTTCTTCAAAGTGTTTCATGAGTAATCAGTTTTTGACGCGACCCAATTTCAATCGAGCTAAGATCTTTGTAAGACCGCGGTCTATTGAATCAGAAGACAATGGCTTCGGAAAGGAACACCGACGTGGATAAAGAACAATTACTATTGAATATTCCTTCCTTTTATCAGGAACCTGACGTTTGGCACGAGACTGCAGTTAATTTATGATTGGACGGAACACGGAGCTGCCACGACAGTTTTGGATCGTAACTGGTGGGAAAATTATTACTTTTTGATCTTGAACAAATCTTAACCGTCTTCGTAAATATTTTAGAAGGAAGTTTGATCTGAATTTTGTACCATAATAGGCAATAGTAAAATAAATATTGCGAAGGAGTATCAATAATAGTCAAACCTACTGATTCCTGATGTGGTGATATTCGTAAACAGTAAAAAACCGGCCAAGTGCGAGTTGGACTCGCGCACGAAGGGTTCCGTACCATTATGTATAAAACGCCAAAAAAATCTGGCCTTTTGTATGAAAGCCTCACTTAAATATTTACATTTACATCAGTAGCCACATATTAGCCACAAGCAACGCCATCTCTTGGACCGACAGGTAACTAAAAGCATGAACTACATATTAGCCACAAGCAATGCCATCTCTTGGAGCGGTAGATTATCGCTATAGCGTCGAAGCCATATTTCGACTTAAATATTTATTTTATTCTGTTTTTTAGTATTTGTTGTTGTAGCGGCAACAGAAATACATCATCTGTGAAAATTTCAACTGTGTAACTATTACGGTTCATGAGATACAGCCTGGTGACAGACGGACGGACGGACGGACGGACGGACAGCGAAGTCTCAGTAATAGGGTCCCGTTTTACCCTTTGGGTACGGAACCCTAACAAGTCGATATGACAGATGTACTTATTCTTCTTGTGAATGCACGCGATACGAAACGGCTGGTTACATAACAATAGGCAGGATTAATGTGCCTTCAAACAATCTGTAGTATTTTTCCCTCGGAACGTCTTCGGTCGGACTGTGGTGCTCGCTTCTCGTGCAGGGCGCGGCGTGGCGGTGGCAACATTGTGTGCGAGCGATTGATGACTATTGGAACGTCTTGTTACAACATTATTGCTTGTCTATTATACATTTTTAGTTACCTATAAAAATATTTTATCATCATCAATGCCTAAAGTGGCTTTAAGTTATCAGCTTTCATTGGAATACCGCTGTGATTAACTGTCGTGTGGCAGAAACACGACAGTGAAGCTAAAAATGGTTGGAAAGCAGTGGTTATTATAGTAGAATTACATACGTTGTAGGAGTAATTGTACCGAAGTTGTCAATATCATCAACGTCGCTGGAAATTTGCAAATCTGGACCGCAAAATTCCGTCCGTATGAATAAAGCTATGCATTTTCATTCATTTGTTCGGACAACATACATGCAAGCGTCAATAGATAGTATGTATCGTGCCGCTATATCCAACAGGGTTATCAAACAGCGCGTCGTCAAAAATTCTATTGTTCCCGTGTTTCCAATAAAATAAAATAGATATTTTGACAAATTGCAAAAGCCGAAAGTTGCCGAATCCCACCGATGGCTGCTGGAAATAATGGTTATAGATTTTCGACCACAATGGCCGCCGGTGATTTACCGACATTATCATTATGCTGCGCCTCGATGCATTGTTCGTGGTTCTGCTCCCTGATATTTGAAGGTGACAAAGTTCCCATGGGTACTCATTATGTTTTATATGGAATTAAGAAGCCCGTTAAGCGTTCACACATTTTTAAATCGCCACCCGAATTGTCCATTAAAACTTGGTAAATATTTGTTATGAAATAAATAAAAGTGGATAGTTACCGAGTAGGTATCTAAACAAGGCATTAAAAAATTCTGTGTATCTAAACTTAGACAAGCATGTCAAACCAGACTTGTGATAATAAAACAAATGTACTATGTATGGAATGGGTAATGGCGGATGCTTAACTTTGATCACTTTGGGTCTTGCGTTTGGAATACCTATACGACGACCATAGCAATGATAGCCTAGCAGTTTGAACAGCCTATGGCGCAGTGATTAGAATATAAGTACAGTCAATAGTCCGTCCGACAATGTAACACATTATGTCGGTAATCCTAATGTGACATCGGTAGTACAATAATATATCCATGTTAACCAGTTACAACTCGCGTACATCACGGTTAGTATTAATGGAATCCCGATAATTCTCGCCGCCACGGTTATCGTGAAATATTAAAGTGATTAGAGTAACTGAATGTTCTAATATTTATTGGTTGTTAACGTACTGATATGTGTAATAGTTTGTTTAACAATATTTCTAGATCAACGGAGAAGATAATAATAAATAAATAAATAAACGCTAACACACTCATACCCCCGCAGTAGATTATAAGGTAACCTGTGTCGCGGGTGGCATGGACTACACATATAACACATTACAATTACACCCATGACCCGAGTATAATATTTATCTGCCACATAAATATCTGCCCGGCCGGGAATCGAACCCGGGACCCCTCGCGTCGGAGGCAGGGTCGCTACCAACTAGGCTACAGGGTCGTCAAACGGTAACGAGAAAATGTTAATTAAACATTCGGATCGTGTACATATTCAGTTACCTGCGAGTATATAGTGAGTAGTAGGATTATTTAGTATTCAAGAAAACACTATTTAACATTGATTACCTTGCAATTTCATGGTAAGCTTTCTCAAAAACTTTTAACAGTAGGTACACCTACATACCAACACAAAATATTGTTTTTAAAATGTTATCTTACCGTGGTTACGTTGAATTCAACGAGACGTAAGGGCAGTTTTATGTGCCGATATTTATTACCCAAATTGAGGTAGGGGCAGGTTCTCACCAGCCGTATCGATGCCAATCGTTAGTGGTAACCTAACCGACCGGATTGGACCGCCCGGTTAATGACGTGGGCTTAATGTGAACCCTTGAAACAACATTAATTTGAGGACCTGACGTTAATCTCCGGATAATAAATATTTTTATGGCTTTGATATTTTCAGGATTGTCCAATTATTTGTAGGAGCAACTGAATACAATTTACCGATTATGATCTTCGATGCTTCTGATCGTCTCATGTTTTCCTAAGTAAGTAACTACTACTTTCAAGTGGTCTGTGTGTTAATTTGTCAGTCGTCATTAAAAATTCCGTTTATTCTTTCAACGTATCCTTGAAGCTTCCCGAGGAATTAATAATGTATCTTCTGGAATCTTCTGGAAGAATTCGTAAATGATAAGTATTTCCAATAGAAATTAACATACTTTGTTTGCAGCTATGCCGTTTCTGAGTTGCAGAGCTGATTAGATTATGGAACTTCATTAACATCGATTTTACAACTTATTTTAGTTTTTTTTGTTGGATTGCTCAATACATCGGTATGGGCCGAATCAATTAAATTTTTAAGGATATTAAAGTTCAGTGGAACCCTTTGAAATGCTAAAAACCGTGTTTCGAGCGGTTAACCATTCAAAAGGCATGAGGGGTGGTTAATCGATTCAGGCGTTACTTTGCGGAACTCCATTATTACAGATTAGATGTTAATCTACTTTGCAACAATCCGCGAGCAAACTCGTATATATGATGGTGTATACTTTCATGCAAGTAGCACCTCCCTCCCTCCCACATAGGAACATGCAACGAAACGATGCATGAAAGTATACACCATCATACATACGAGTTTGCTCGCGGATTGTTGCAAAGTAGATTAACATCTAATCTGTAATGAGGGGTGGTACCTACATACTTTCACACACACAGCACACACACACAGACCTACAGACCCCACTGAGGGAAAAGTCAGAACGGATTCCAAGGACCTCAAAACAGGGAGATCTGATGAAAATACGGTTACTTCAAGTCAGGGCGAAACCAATAAATTCTCCATTAAGAGAAAATTTTAGCGCCAGTTAAAAACTAAAAACGTTAACAACTTCAACAGCAATTAAGCAATTAACATCATTCAATATCTAGTTAAAATGTGAATCCGGTTACTAAAATTTGATTGAAGCAATATCCATATTCTCCATTGTGTGTTTTGTGATTCAACTATCTATTAATTAACAATTGTAATTATAGCTCCGGCCGGTCATTGTATCTCGCTAATCACGTCCAAATTAGATGCCATTAGTCACGCTATAACGAGTGATTGATTTTCAGTAATGACCTAATTTGCCTCTATCAGTTTTATATCCAATATCAGTTTTATTTTACCACCATTAGCCTAAGTGGTACTAACATCGAGTATGAATGAATGGTATTTTTTATTTAAGCAAGCAATCTTGTCATTATTATTAGTACGTTTATGACATTTTTTTATAGCCTGAAGGGCTGACGAAAAAGCGGGCGAACCACCTGATGGTAAGTGGTCGTCGTCGCCTATGGACACCTGTAATACCAGATGAGTCACCTGTGCAACGCCGGCCCTGAAGGAGAAGTCTTTTTACGCCTTCCTTAGAACCCCATGTCATAGTCATAACGCTTCGGAAATATCTGAGAAGGAAGCTCATTCCACAGCTTGCAAGTTCGTGGCAAAGTATTGCTCAATAAGGGGCATGCTAAATACTCAATTTAAAATCATAATACAGTCCACTTTCTCATTTTACCACCATTTGATTCGCCCTAAGACGCGTAAATTAAAACCCATCAAAGTATACAGAGTTATATGCTTACTAATAAACTAAGACAAAAGTTTTACTTTGAATTACAACCATGTTGCCTAGCAATAAAGACACAAATATTTTAACATTAACTTATACATTTGAAGTGGAAACTTATTATTGAAGATGGTTTTCTAGCACTAAGCCTAGTTGGTATTGTTGTTGGAAGATCCTGCGTCTTAATTGCATATAACCTAAGATGGAAATTATGCTTTCCGAAGATCAGTATTTACGGTTGAATGGACAGGAACGTCTTCGGTTTCCTTGGAGGAGCTCGTTTGCGAACGCCGAAGACGTGCCTCAGCGTCAAGCCTGGATGCTCCAACGGTTAATCTCGAACCCAAAGGTCGTATTATTCCCGGCCGGGTGGCGAGAGAAACGTCACTCGATCGCATCTTAAGACGATTCTCGAGAAATTGTGCATTCGCTTCGATGCACAGTTCTCTTAATTTAAAATGTAACCTGACTCCCTAAGCGTCCATTAATGCAGATGAAAAAAAATTGCTTCTCATGGGGTGATTTTATATTGAGAAACAAGTTTAAAATACACTGTTTCTCCATGATGACAGATACCAAAATCAGTAAAGCAGACTTTTACATCATCGAAATTGAGAAAACATTCAAAACACATACAACACCTACTTAAGTAGTTATTTTTTCTTGAAAACTACAATTATATACATGGTATGTAGAATCATCTACATGATGTTAAGTGGCGACTGTAATCATAGCCTTAGCAATGTTAGCTACGTATCTAGTAAACTAATAGACAATACCAGCATCCGTTTAAGAATTTGCGTCTTAAAGTCCCGTGCAGTAAAGTAACTTCAGCGGAAGTATATTGTGGGGACAAAATCGAACGTCAGCTAACCCTGTTATCGTGTACGTCATATTCAGCGCGCGTACGGCGAGCGTCTAAACTTATTAACTGAAGGCACATGTAGAGAGTGCTTCGCTCGATGGCGGCAAATGGAAATTTCGCGGAAAACTCCCAACAGCATATTCCCATTTGCGGAACGGTTCTGAAGTAGAGCGAGTTATTCTAAACTAGATGTTCTGTGTGGCGGAATCTCTTTCAAGTTGAGCACGAGTGCTTTTTTTAGTAAAAAAAAATATGGAAGTTATCATTTATGTAAATGGGTCACTGCTTTGTGCATTTTTCTTCAGCTTTCAGGATTAAATGAGTGAAAGAAATAATAATAAATTACTCTCATATATTTACTTGTATCAACGTGTATCGGCGCCTGTCCGACCTACTGGAGTTAGCTGTTTAGTGACTCGTTGTTTTCAGATGTTCTAATGTCAACACTTTCTTTTTTTGTTAATACAAAGACAACATCAGTCTTTAATGTACAACCTGTACCACGAATGTGTACCATCAGTATTAACTGATGTCTATAGGCAAATATGTTCATTTGCAAAGTGGCGCTTATGTTCGTTTGTTGACAACCTAAAAGAAGAATTTATATAACAACAAAGCTCATACATATGTACGACTGTAATAACATACATACCCATACCTTACCACATGTAGTTATTAAATATTAACTTACTAACGTTCCATGTGACATTTGCTCAACATATTTTTCACACGCCAAATTTTCACATTTTTACCTACTTCGCGACGTCGTATTATAATATAATATTGAAGACAAACCTCATTGAAATACTTAATTGTCTGGGAGGAAAACCACGGTGCAAAAATATTTTGAAGAAGTTGACACACCTGAGAATTCTTAATAATGTTTTCGTATATGACGAGGTCGACTGTCTCCCATGGCGTACTTGAATAATCTTTAAATAGATATAACTAAGCTACTTAGCTCGTGAACTCCAGATCGTTATTTATTGCGGTCATCTTTCCCTTGAGGTTCGCGCCAAGTTACTTCATAGCAGTCGTAGCAAGTGCAATGGTGCTTAATCAATATAAAAAATATACATACATTGCTTAAAAATATTGTATTTTCGCGTATAAATGGCACTTTAGTGACAACTCAAGAATCCATAACATTTATCTATTTATTCAAAAAACTTACGGCTAACATTACAGGTCATCCTGATACGTCAACGTAGTGTGACAACCTATATGACCAAAAAAATCAGATCTTACTTTCCATGTCCAAATATTACTTTATCCTTATACAAAGATATTCGTGCCGTTATACAGATAAAGAGGAAGGCATCTTGAATGACAACGTTACGTCTCAATTTAACGTTGACAACTGTACTGTCGAAGTTCCGCTAACTTTGGTCGTAACGTGAACAAGATTAACTTTTCCAGTTTCGCCACATCACGGCAAAACATGTTATAACGTAGTTTAATATAATGGCAAAGACATTTTCTTTAAAATTTTGTATCCTTACTTTTAGTGCTTCTCTACACACAAAATTAATTGCTGATCTAAATCTTATCGTATCCTTTTAATTACTTTTGGACGGTTAAAAGAAAATAGGGTTTAAACATAACGCTAAGGAAAAATGATCGGAGTGCCTACGTTTCATTCGGCTTAGTGGACCGCGTGAAGTTTGGAAACTTGTCGACAAGGAATAGTGGGGCGTGCCCGAGTGACGCCGGGTTGGATCAAATTCTTCCGTTTTATCATTTTAATAGCCCGAGGGTCACCAACATACTTTCAATAGTTTGCTTTCATTTAATCGCTAAATTGTTTTAATATCTTATCCTTGATCCTTTAGTAAAAAGTCGAATCTATTTTGTCACTTCTCAAACGTTGCCGTTGAATGCCTTTCTGTCGCTTTTACTTTGTAACTTTTTTACAAAACCGTCACTTAGAATATGGACGTAGAATTGAAATTTTTGTTTAAAGTTCCCTGACACTGAATAATCTCCATAATAAGTGATTGCAAAAGGTAATTCTTTTATGAAAGAATAGTAGGTACTTATATCAATAAAATATTAATTTCCCTATAAATCTTCGAGCCAGCCTCGAACATTGATACAACGACTTCCATTGAACTGCACAATAACAAATCGTAGGCATTACTACGAAACTGTGTGAAAAATAAAAGGGAGCTCAGTCTTTTTAAAAATGCCCCAATATGAGCTCATTATTTTAAACAAATGTATAATAAATTCAAGAAAAGTTGTAGTTCGCTCGAGTGATTCATTATTCGTAACAGTTTGAGTAGGAACCTGTCTGTTTTGGAAACGAGAATATAATAATATATTAAGTTTTTGCGCATTTCACAAGTTGTTGTTTCGAAACAAACATTATAAAAGTTGCAAAACAGTTTCTTCATATCGTGAAAACTGTACTTATTGTATTATTAAAATATACAAAGGCGTCATAAGCAAGCAATGTAATTTCGCACACAACTTTGTAATGAAATTGTAAGGAAGATTATTATGTACTAAAAACACAAATCAATATTGATCTGCAAGTCCACGATTACTCCTGAAGACATATTCATTAATTATTGATTTTTAAATAAGTACCGAAAATTATCTTTTTGGGGGATTCAACACAGTGTAGATGCAGCAATGCTTTATGTTTAATCAATTATTTTAAAATTGTATTTATTAATTATTTTAATTAAAATCTTAGATAGGTTATAAATAGATACTAGTGTCTTGTTAATATTGTCCCAAGTTAAATTTCACTCCTGCGACAATGGCTTTCCTTCATAAAAGCCAAAGAGTTTCTTTTTATATGACTGATGTTGTAATTGTAATCTTTCTTCTCTTCGCTACAGAAATCTTCGGTTTCAATAAAGAGTCGCGCCGAAAAGAATTGTTTTATGTTTATTTGTCGGTGTTAAGTTCTCCTCTTCGTCCGCATTTATTCCTAAAGGAATTTTTTCTTTTGTATTTGAAACATTGTTCAGTAAATTTACTATTTTCATAACGAAATAAAAACACGTAACAAACTAAGTAGACACAGCTCATTATTTGTCGCGATCTGAGACATCAATTCCAACAACGAAACGTATATTACTATACTGCTCTTGTTTCTTTTTCATTATCATAACGATCGCTGAATATAAATTATTTTCTTATTCATTACAGTATCTGTCAAATAAAGTTGGTGTCTTATTCATCGCAGCAGCCAACTCGTAACGCGGCGGCCGCTGTCCGCCGCCGAAATCACTTGTGAATTGTTTGGACATCCAATTTCTAACTCATTTATATTTCATTCTCCTTGTTTACAGTTGTTCCCACTATTGACTCTGTTAAACCCTTCGCTTCGTGAGCAAATAGCGAGCGCTAGTCTACCTCGTCTTATATAAAAGTAATGAACAAAAGATTTTATAATTAATAAGTTATCCAAGCGGAGGTTGCCTGATCGCTCGCGACGCAGCTTTTGAACCATGTTATTCAATGACTATATCGACAAACAAACCCTCTTTCTTTTGCTTTTATTATTCAACTATCTATGTATTCTCGAAGTTGGCCTGGTCGCTGGTCAGTATGTTTTTTTAAAACCTGAAACCTCTCTCGTCATCACATTTTTCCACTCCTACAAAGTACCTATCTTAACTCCACACTTCACCGCACTGGCTTTCTAAACCTGACCTCGCTTCACCAATTCCTCCTGATCTTCGTAGTTGTATAAAATTTCTCTGTTACAAAATATTTAAATCATATATCATGGTGTTACAATAATTGTTGTTTGTCCGTTACGAGTGTTCTACTACCATGCCACGCGGTAACTGCTGCGGCGGGAAAATAAATCGTTTAAATTCCGAAGTGGAGCCGTTCGCGGCTTCTCAGACATCAGAAATAGATTCTACGCAAAAGTTTCTCGGCGATATAACGGATAAAACTTTCAGCGTTACTTTAAGAGGATAGAACTGATATCCTTCTCTGAATCTAGGCTGCTTGTGAAGTTTCTGTGCGGATTCGTTATAAATTTCAAGAAGGTACTTTGGCACATCGGTGATAAGATTGCAGGTAACTTATCCATGTACATACTTACACTTCTACACTTCTAACGATGCATGTGCCATAGACACACACACACCGAAACATCATACACACCCAACAACTGCACCACATTTTATCATTTTTATTTAATGTAAATGATTGAAAACCAAACTACTTGATCGTAAGACGCCTATCGGTAACACAAGATGCTCACTAAGATTTATGGAAGAACGAATGAAATTTTTGGATCTCTATCGTTTGGTAGTTCAGTCGAGCGAGATGGTATCTAGCCAGATAAGGTTCGCGGAAAAGAAAGGACAGGTAACTAATAGCAATAATGATGATAATGACTTAAAAATTAATGATATTTATCATAATTATTGTAATACGCAAAGTCCTCCCTCCAAGCTGACTGTTTTTCGTATTTCGTACCGCACAGAATAAATTCCAGACGCGAGTTTAAGCGAAGGCAGATTATTAGATTAAAATTAACAGTGAACATAATGATAACTTAAAAATTAACAACGTGGTTAATACTTAAGTAAACACACTTTGACGCCCCTCAGTTAACTGAGGCCGTGGCGATTGCGTTAAATTCAGTCGTTACACGCGATAGGGTAATTATTGTAAATGTTTATTGCCATGAAATATTATGTAGTTAAAGGAGATGTTTCAAAATGTATGGAGCCCCGGCCACCACTTTGTACACCATACTCAAAAATGGAGAAACAGAATTAAAACAGTTTCAATCATCCAATTCCTTTAAATTGCTTTAGTTTTGTGGTATAACACAAAAATGTACACTTAAAATTGCAACACAAAAACAAAAGTCTGTCATGGCGGTAAGCTGTCATCACACGTCATGTTGGTTAATTTGATAGAAGTTTGACATATGTACCTACAATTCTGTCATTTAAAGTGACAGTAGACAGTTCGCGATCTATGATCAATGACAACTTGGCAAGACGCCATGTTGAAAATTGATAAACATGAATTATAAATACAAAATTTGTACCAGAAAAGTATGCATTTAAGCAATTTATCTTTATTTTTCCCAAATTCCATGAATTTTTCTCGATTTTTCGAGGTACTGTACATATTGTGGGCCGGATTTGAAACATCTCCTTTCCGCGTGCCCTCGTGGTAGCAAGATATTAGTTTATTAACGTAATACGTCCCCTGTTATGGACTTGGATACAGGAATACAATGCAAGGAAAGGGATGCCAGAGATATTGTTGAGCAGCGCCAGGCTTCCTCGTCACCAAATCCTTTCTCTCCTGCCCCTTCCGTCCTCCGTAGGATTCATTGACCTGTTATATATAATTTTGCTGTCTAAACTTGTGTCTATAGGAGTGAGTCGATAGCCTCCAAATAAATACATTTTAATATTATCATCACCATCATCATCATCACCAGTGAAATATTCTAATCGTCCCATACTCACTCGGCTTTCTTATGTTCCCTTGGTTTGAATTAGTTCTTGTTTATATTTCAGATCTGAAAATTATATTGTAACATTATTTGTTTCAATCGATATAATTTGCGTAATTTATCAATATAAATATGGGATAGAACTCGGACTCTTTTTTAACATTAGTTCTCGTAAAAACCAACTTTCATGTTAAAATCAAAATATATCAACATTCGGTGGTTGGAATAGGTGTTTATTTAACCTCCTGATGCCGTGCTGTCTGATTAATAGACCTCAGAAAAATGTGAGATTTTGTTGTCAGTACGTCTTGTATCACTATATGTAGGTACTAACAAGTAACGCGAGAGACATCGGGCTCGGACCGGTAATCGAACTGCAGATTACCGAAATCCTCCAAAGCTTCGGAATACCACCGGCTCACAAGGGGATATAGGTCAAGAGGAAACAAAAACATCTATGAAAGAAATACCTTATATTTCATACTAGTATGACGTAAAGTGCCCAATTCGTTTCAACACGCATCATTTGATTTATTCAATAACAAAAATGGCTCAATAACCGATTTATTTGCGTCAAAGTCGCGATGTTCATTTGTTTGGAGACCCAAGTGGGGCAATTGTTAACATGCCGGATCGCCGTGTAAGGGTTTGATTCCAAGCGAGGCGGAAATTTGACTAATGATAATGAGTTTAAATTTCTGTTCTCAGTCTGGGTGTGTTCTAGTCTTGTGTGTTGTCCATGGCACTCATTACACAGGGGATCCCAGTGATGGGCTATGAGTGTGTCGCATTATCTTAAGTATTGTATGTAAACTGAGTGTAAATCCATCACGTCCATCCGTCATGATGTATCGCCACATTGCATGCGCAAAAAGTTGGCAGTGATTGACATAAATCTGAGATTTCAATAAATTGTTTTAAATTTCGTCGTTCTTGCTGCTACAGCTGGAGTGGGAAATCATTTTGTACGTCGATCTAATCAAAAACTTAACAAATATCTAAAATATGATTATAAAAATGGCTTCGCCTGAGCTATCAATTTTATGTCAACAAATTATCCGACAATCAAGATTGCCTTTAGCGCTTTTTGACGTAACGGTCAATGAGGGTCGCCGTTTTTGTACTCACCAGTTGTCGTCACCGGCGAGTGAGGTCCTGCTGTCAAAGCCCACCCATACATAAACAGTGACAAGTGATATTCAGACAAGTGAGAAGCGACAGTGCCACAAACTTATTTGACCCAGTGGCCAAAATTGGAACTAATGCAAATGTTAAACTGTTGTCAGACAAAGACAAAGACAGTAGCGCCCTTCTTACCGGGTCAGATAAGTTTGTGGCACTGACAGCCAGACCTCACTCTACACTAGCGCCTCTAGCGGCGAATTCACACGCCTTTACCCTCATTACCGCGCTCTAGGAAACCGTATTATTTTGTTTCCATACACAAAGTTCCAGTAATGTCATTCAGTGCTATATTACCTGTGATATTACGGCCGCTGTATGACGGGACCAACGGGACCGCTATCCTAGGAAACCAAAGCTTTAATTGCTCACCAATGATATTTAAGTATATCATTGTTGCTCACTGTTTCCTATGTTCCACTATTACCTATGCTGTTTAAGTAACACAATACAATACAGTATAACTTTATTGTACTCGCTTAGTAGTGGAAGTGATTACAAATATAATCGGTGTTAGCGTTGAAGTATTATAACGCTTAGAAACAATTTTATTAATATCAAATACACCTAAGAATACGTGGTAGTCCTATTCTCAAAGCAGTACCTAATAGCCAAATGGTTTTGAATTTTTTTTGAATATTTTTGAATTAAGCCTTAACTACTCAGAGGGTCCAGGTTCGAATCAACTTCTGACTTTTCGGAGTAGGTAATATTTTAAGTGTTCACCAATAGTGGTAATAGAGTGCGCTATAATCGTTTGTATCGAATGACAAAGTGCTCGATCCCTACAATATCCATTTAGCATTGTGAATATCTAAGTTTTAGAATATTTTAACATGGGTTCAAAGCCCGAAATATGTGTATCTGATATTTCTATACTGCAACTATTCAGCTATTCGTGCCCGAAGCGCATAACCTACTTTATTAATGTCTGACGAAATGATCGATATAAATTTTGTATTCGTAGTAGGTATACAATAGTATAAGTAGTACTATTGTACAGTGGGCCAAAAAAGTGGTGTACCAGTTTTCGTTTAGTTTCCTAGTTATCAAAAGTTACATCAAAGTTCATAGGAAATATCACTGAAAGAGACATATAATAATGACGTAAACCTAATTGTTAAGATTACATACATCATAGGTCACATTATAGGTGCAAGACATTTTAATCTTTATTAGAAACGGATAATGCATTAATTTGTGCAAAGAAGATTTAAATATTCTGAACAAAAGCATAAGAACTTTTCAGTTGACAAAATAATTCTTTTTAAAAAGAAAATTGACAATTGACATTTAGTCAAATAAATATGCAAGCAAAGATGTTTTAAATATCTAGATGGAACATCGAATCCGCGCAAACGTGTCAAAAAATTGTGACTAACTGTTAGCCACAATTTTTATATCATTACGCACACATTACGCACACATAGACAATAGATGAACGGGTAAAACATCGCCTGCACGCACACATGCTTGATAATGTTGCCTTGTTTTCATTGTAGGGCGACGCTCAATCTAGATATTTAAAACATCAAAGTATGCAAGTAATGTAATAAAATTGGCTAAGTGCGAGTCGGACTCGCCCATGAAGGGTTCCGTAGCAGCAAGTAACATAATATAAAAAAATATTCGAGTAAGTAGATTGAATGAAAGGTAAATTGCGGTTTACGATTTATGACGTATTAAAAAAACTACTAACTAGATCTCATTCAAACCAATTTTCGGTGGAAGTTTACATGGCAATGCACATGATGTATGTTTTTTAGTTTTATTATTCTCTTATTTTGGATGTTACAGGGGGGGGGGGCACATATTTTACCCACTTTGGGAAAAAATTATATTAGAAACCTCAATATCATTTTTGACGACCTATTCATAGATATTCCACATGTATGCGTTTGATGAAAAAAAATTTTTAGAGTTTCAGTTCTAAGTATGGGGAACCCCCACAGTTTATTAGTTTTGTGTGAAAATCTTAAAGCGGTTCACAAAATATACCTTCCGAAGTCAATGGTTCTATCAAGTTTAAACTAAGAACAAAACAAATGTCACGTATTTATAATCGGATAAAGATGGCAATAAAAGTTGTCAGATCGATCTGCAAGCGAAACTAGCCTTTATCACCTATGAATCTGCAAACGGTATTCAACCTTAGGGTGGTAAACCAATTCTTTGCCCGACCGTACCTAGTATAATAAAGTAGGTACAGTAACTATTGTACTTTAGTAAAAAAATACTTAAAAACAGCGGTTTTAGTATTCAATAAGATTCGTACATACATATAGATTTCTCGTTCGCCCGTCCATGTGACCTGGAAGCTGAAACCTCCAGAGCGAGCATTTTGCATGCAAATAGGTTCCTCGTTCTTGATTGAGCTGCATCTATTGTTGTAGAACTGCTGATGTTAGCCGTCCTATGTTCTTGTTCGAGATATTGCAGACCAATATGTAATCGCGGATCACTTCAGTTCACTCGCTGCGCCGATCATTGTAGAAACAGATTCGAAAAAAAATCGTTTCTGCTAAAGCCTGCACGCTTCGGACGGAGAAAAGACGATGAGATACACATCTATGAAATGGACTTTTTATTTTGTATTCGAACTAGACAGCTAAAATTATACCCAAAAAATTTTCAAGCATAGAATTATTGAGTCGAAAACCTTGTAATTAATAAATTATAGGTAGTGAAAGGCGAGAAATAAATTGTATTGTTAATCTAATAATTGATGGATTTTAATGGATTAGTTACTTAATTTCTCGGTTTATGAGAATGTTCCAATCAGGAAATATGTGATTTGACAACGCGCATTCTAAGAACCATGCTGCGTTAAAACTGTTTAAAACTATAAACAATAACACTATTTGTGTATAAAATCTAATAATGTTGCTTGCTGTCATATGTCATTGCTGCATAGATTTGTGTTTAACGCTCGACGCTATCGCTTGCAGCGCATTCAGTGTGGCATTTTCTGGCCTTCGAGGGAGAGGTCCCATTATTTAAACCTCCACGAACACGAACTTAACTTCCTTCTAAAAACGCGCGCTTCAAAACGCCTAATGTGCTTCAGGGGTTACTGTTGAACAAATCGCACAACATTTTGAAATACGGTTTCAGTTCTGATGACGGCGCCATCTGGTTTGTTTCAAGAAAAATAAAATTTTGGCTTGAAGCCAGCATTGCGTCGTAGAAAACAACTCGAAGAAGTTTACATGGAAAAGATTCAAGTCACAAAGATAATTTGGGCATTTACTCATGACCCTATTTGGCCGCGTACGAAAAAATAAATGTCTAGATACACAGTCATACCCTCACATTGGGTTTCTAATGTTTTACGGGTTTCTACACAACACAAAGACATCACAAACATAACCATGCCCGATCAAACATTTAACATATAAATCCCTTCCCGGTCGGAACTCGAACCCCGGATATCTCGCAGCGCTAGTCCATGCAATAGCTTAATGTTGCTTAGTGTAACTTAGTTAACTATTTGACTGTATTCACTAAATTAAATGAAGCTAATGAGTATGTAAGTTTCAAAACAGTAGCGGACTCATAAAATGTTACTTATTTATTTATTTATTTATTTACACTTTATTGTCCACAATAAAATATTACGGTACAAATGGCGAGCTTAATGCTTAAATATTATTCTAATATTCGTATGTTTTCACAATGAACAAGCAAAATATTATTATGATATGGAGTGAATTTGAACTGGAATGGCGAAGTTCAGAGGTTAAACGCCCACTATGTGATGCATTGACTTTAAAAGATAGGTAATTTAAAAGGTAGGTAATTAATAGATCATCACGACAGGATTATGTTCGGAATCAATATTATTCGAAACATATTTAATTTATTTATTTGTAAATCAAAACATTCAGTAATTAATCCTCAGTTTTGTATTACAATTTACATTTTAATGCAGTAATTAAGTACTTAATATGTTCATTAGCAGCGAGTTCTGGGCGGGCTTTTGTATGAAACGCTCGTTATGGACGCCACATTAGCATTTTATTGCAACTCAATAGTTCAATTCAACAACAGCGTGTTAGGAGTAATCAATAAACAACAAAGGCCCTTTTGTCCGGCTCGGTTCAATTTGATAGGTATCCTGTTTCGATGCGAAAAATTAAATTTGAATTGTCTCGACGAGGAAATAATAACTATCTCGGCCGTAGTTTATTATGTACTGTGGAGACTTTGTGGAGCGATGTGTATACGCAATAGGTTTATGGAGCTTGTGCATTGGCGCGAAAATGTTCAAGATATATCGGGATTCCCATCTGGCGGAGACCCGTGAGCCGTGAGCGCTCGGCCGGGGAGCCGTGTGAGCCGTGAGCGCAGGGCCGCGGGGCCGTGAGCCGTGAGCGCTCGGCCGGGGAGCCGTGTGAGCCGTGAGCGCGGGGCCGCGTGGCCGTGAGCCGTGAGCGCGGGGCCGGATGCTGCGGAATGCGAGGACGCCGGAGCCATTCTCGGTCTGTCGCGCATCGACTGAGACCAGCCGTGAACAAAACGAACGGCTTGCACGAGCCCGGAATGTTTTGTTAAGCCTCTGGCGACAAAAGATATAAATGACCAAGACTTTGGACATTTTTGGACACATTTAACTAAGTCAGTTGTACTTACTGCGTTCAAGGACGCAGGTCATTGAAAGCGTTAAAAAATTGAAGGTAAAAGTTTAATACAACAGTTTTAAAAATATTTTTAGCAGAACACGAAAAGTCATCGATCTCGGTTGTCGTCGTATCGGTAAAGCTCAGTCGTTAATTAACAACCAGCCGCTAATCCAGATTGGATTAACGTGATAAAGGTCTTTTTAATTAGTGTAACCGAATTTCAAAAATTTCTGACGCTCAATTATCACAAAGGATATCAGTCTAATGTTGGAAGCCGTGGTATGGGATTAATATTTTTAATGTCATATCAATCAATTAAAATAAATATTGTGCCTAACACAAGAAGGTACCGCCCGCGTCGCTACGGGGCACCTGTTGTTCAAGTACCCACATTCTAAAAATATTTAGTTTGCTTAAATTGACATATCTTTTTTAGTTTGTGATCCAAAATAATACATTTTGACGCCGAATAAGACACATCAGATACGTTATGCGTTACATTTAATGAATAATTAATTATTCACTAATTTTACTTAATTTAATCAGTGCTTAATCTTTGGTTACAATACTTTATGACATACAAGTCATCGGACATCCACTACTTATAAGTACTTAATTGATTTACATCCATTTACATACGAGTATATTACAAAGATGAAGAACATTCTTGTTGTATCTATAAAGGAGCACGAAGTGCAAAGTTCTCGTTTAAAATTCGTTATTGGGAGGCAGTGAAGGCGTGGCGATAGTTGTGGAGGTGACCTTGCGACCTCTCGCCGTCCAATCCAACACATTGTTCCCGACTTCAAAGTCTCCCTTAATTCCGTCTGGCTCCAGCGCGCACGGGCTACGGGCCACGGAGCGCGGGGTAAAGGAGCCATTAAACGAAAACGAGGGCCGAATTCCCAACACATTTGCACAAAATTACTATCTTATTAAAACCCACGACTTAATCGAGTTCTTTCAACCCTTTTCATTGGCTCTAATGAGGCTTTCCAAAGTACTTTATATTCGAGAATGAACTCTTTCTGATCGACTTTAAAGTTCAAAATACCTTGTTGGATAATGTTAATAAGAGATTTGGTATATCGTCTCTTAGATTGCGAATAATAAAGGAGATAGTGCGGAGGCGGAAGCTGGCGCGAGTCCAGCGCCCGTTGACGGGCATGGCCGGCGTACATTATGATTATCACCGCAAGGCATCCAGGAGATTGCATAATTTGGCTTCAGTGTGACGTTGCATGTCATTCGGACTATTTGAGCGAGAAAATATGGAGGAACCGACAATCTACGTAAAATGCTGTGTCAGGTAAAGGCGGTTATAGCTACTGCGGAAGACTTTAGTGAGAGCACGACTCGGGAATGAATGGAAGCTGCGGAAGTAATGGAAAATACGATTAACGTTCCGTTTGTTCAGCGGACTTAATATTATTATGGTGCTGGGTTCAGGTTAACAACACGACTATTATTTCAAACACGAACTAAAATACTTCAAAAGCGTAAGGGAAATCTCTAAATTGCAGTACAGGTTTCTAGAAGATATTTTGCTCTGTTTATTTTTACCTCTGATTTCAAATTGCTACCTTCCAAGCAATAGGTATTTATATTAAGCCACCGCAGCTCTCAGATCTTCGTCAAAATAAAATTTCCACCTATGTGTGGACGATTACGTAATGATTAAATCCGAAGAAATACAGTAGCTGGCTAGAGCGATAAAATATGTCAAAGGCTTGATTTTAAGATGCATTTAAGAACTTGGCGTTTATTTAGAAAGAAATCTACTTGGACCTGAATTTGATATTTTAGCCACAAGTAGTAGTTTATGAAATCTGCAAGAAAAGAAGCTACCCAGGACCTTCTTGTCACTTTTTACTTCCAAGGCCACTTACCTATGGTAGAAAGAACTGTTGAAGCGATGGCATAAATTTTGAAACCTGTTTATAAAAAACAAACTTAAAGAAACTTCATTTCATTTCATTAGAGAAGAGACAAAAGAAGAGAGGGATATAACATGAGCATAAAGATTGCCTTGAAATTAAAGATGGATGGAAAGCTCAAACTCCAATAACCACCTAATTTGCGGCAAATAACTTTTTGTTTTGGTTTGCAGAATATATGAGACAATAAAAAAGTTGAAATTTTCAATTTCAGTCTTCAGAAACATTTGCGGCTGCCTCTTAAATCTAAATATGTCTTATGTGTGTTATTACAGATACGGACAGTCAATGCATACTTTTGACGTCAGTAATGAGGGTCGCCGTTTTTTGTGCTCACCAGTTGGCGCCGTAGAGTGAGGTCCAGCTGTCAAAGCGCCCATACATAGGCTGCGTTCCGTAACTCAACCAAAACGCCCAAAACGTTGAAATTCGAATCGTCGAGTTACGGAACGCGGCCATAAACAGTGACAAGTGATATTCAGACAAGTGAGAAGTGACAGTGCCACAAACTTAACTGACCCGGTGGCCAAAATTGGAACTAATACAAATGTTAAACTGTTGTCAGACAAAAAAGACAGTAGCGCCCCTCTTACCGGGTCAGATAAGTTTGTGGCACTGACAGACAGACCTCATGCTTTTACCCTCATTGAATTGACACTACATATATTTTACATAATAGTAGAAGTAGCATTAACTATTTAAATATAAATATTTTTAATTTCATTTATGATGCTAATAGAACAGTGAAAAGCTTTTGCATCATTTTATAATGACAAAACGAACTTTTCAACCGCGAAACAACAAAACAGCTGAAATGAGATTAACTCTCTAACTCATTTTCCGTCTGCATCTAGAGATTTGTGAGAGCGAATGCTTTTAAAGCTAAAGTAAACGGTAGAAACTCGAGTTAATATTTTAAAGAAAGACAAGAAGTAGCATAAATTTTATCTTCTTACCGGAGATTAAAATGTGATTCTATTTGAAACATGAATTATTGGTTGAGAAAAAATTATAGCAAGAGCGTACTGGAATCAAATATTACTACCGTATCTCAAGTAACATAAAAATATTTAGGAATTTAAAATGTACTGCTAGTTTTGTTGCAGTTTTCTATTTTCAGAAAAAATGTATAACGTACAAACACACTCATCCTATACTTAGGAATTTCTTGTTAATTCTGTTTAAGTGGCCGAAATTTTTGCGAACCTACTTCCTTTGCAAAAATATGCTTACCGAGCTTAGCTTTCCTGCTTTTTTGCCAGCGGCTTATCGCGGGAGGACCGAATGCATTCTACCGAACACTGTCATTGTATACAGCCTTTGCTGTCTACTATTTTCAGGTAAATTATGTGACATGGGTTAATTGAATTTTATCTAACAGTCATAAATCATCCCTTTGATAAACAATTTACGTTGTATATTAAATTTCATTCAGGATTTCACGATTTCAATAAATTCTTTCGTTTATTAATTAATATAAAAATACATCAATGGGATAGTTATCCCACGATAACTAAAGTACCCTGCGTTTGCGTTCGATTGCATTCCATTTAAATTTCCGTAGATAAAATTTGATTACAAGGTAATTTGGACTGTCAGCGCAGATAATAATTTTGTTTTGAGCGGGGAGTGGATGTTTTAGAGCGGTGTACAATCTACTCGTAAATGTTGTATCAATTACGGCAAGCAATGAATTTTTTACACGAACATGCAGTAGCAGTCAGTCAGCTATGTATATATTTTACATGCAGTGTGTACCATTACCTACAGGATTATGTGCGACATCATCGAATGTGTCACTGCGAATATTTTGCTTTACATCGAAACCGTACACTGGTGCTCGACAAGAGGCTTAAAATAATACGAGAAGCTTTGCTTCATGAAAGGAAAATGGCCTGAATTTATCAGCAAATAGGACGTGGGCGGACATACTGTAATGAAACAGATATAACTTTATCTGATTCTGAAAATTTGAGCTCTCTGGCATTATCCAGGCTTTAGCTATGAGGGATTGAAAATACTACCTACGTAATGTTCCGAAAAAATACGGGTAGTGCCGTTTCTTTATTGTTCCAGCTTCTTTTTTCTTCTCCCTTTTTCCGATCGTTGGTTCTCCTGTAAGGGTGCTGCCATTGGTTGCTGATAGCTGTGTGCGACATAAACCGCTTACTACCGTTGGTTCGAATTTTCATTTGTTGTCCAATAACATTTGTAAATGTTATTGTTGTCTATCATAAAGAACTCCATGATGAATTTTCGTGCCCCAATCCGATATGTGTTCAATTAACCATTAAAAAGTGTCGGTCTACCGGTTGGACCATCCTCACCCAGTGCAGCGGTGACACAAAGTCAAATCCTTTATGGTCCTCGAATGCTTAAAATTGGAGGCATTAAACTTGAGTAGTCTGTTTTCATTATTATTGAAACAAAAGTATCTCAAGTGAAACGTTGAGCCCTCTTCAAACTTAAAACTCTCGCTATTTCAATTAACATGGGCCAGCGATGGAATGGAATCGCCAGTTTTAATGTTGGAATTGGGATTTATTCTGAGAACAGAAACAACGGGCGGCCATCGTTTAGTGAAGCCGCACCCCGGCACCACATATTACTCGCAACATATATTTACCGCGTCAAAATTATTGCGATACATTTACTCGGCGACAAATAAGTATATTGTGTATACGCACATCGGAAGCACACTTATAGCGTCTACTTGTATTGTCTTTCATTTTCGTAAAGTCATTGTTGTCATTTTTGAAGCACGGCGCCACATAAAACGAACGTGTTCGACCTTCATTTCTTGTGTCACGACAAACGCTTCGCCACCAACTGCGCCTACTACAAATGTGTCCTTGATGTGCGGGTTTACATACAAATATAGGGGGCGATATATATGTCGCGTTTGAAATGTGGCCATACAATTATTGTAATACAAATGTATCTCTGGTGTGTGGCCGCATACAAATATAGGGGGGCGATATATGTATATGTCGCGTTTGAAATGCGGCGCTACAATTATTGTAATACCAATGTATCTCTGGTGTGCGGCCCCAAAACCGACACAATGCTCCCTGTTTGTTCTCGCAGATCGTCCCTCGCCCTCCGATCTTCAGACAAAGCCTTCACACTATGACCAATCTACTTTGGATGCTCCGTTCTATTTTTGCATTTTCTCAATTTAATTGAATCCAGGTAAATAAATTAAATATTTACTAAATAATCATCTTGCTCTAACAGAAATTGTTCTGCCACCACAAGGTATTTTATAAATATTTGGTATTAAGCAGTATTTATCTATTATAACTTTAGTAAAGAAGATAATTATTTTACTACAATATCCCCAAATGGATCTTGTCACAGTCGTCGACCTTCTTTTTAAGCGCATCCAAATCAAACAAAGAATTTTAATATAAAGTCTATAGTCTTATACACCAGTACGTTTAATACATCAATGGATTCTAAAATATAGGTGAGGAGTAGAGAATTGGTCTCATGCTTGCCGGCAGACCAGGGAATCCCAAGAGGTAACAGAAGCCGGCCCGCTTGCCATAACGACTAGGTAAATTCCGGCTGGTTGACTACTTGACTCCTCGTCTTCTGGCTGGAAATTAGAACGCCAGTACTTTCTTTTTCTTGTCCCTTCCTTCTTGGCCGGAAACTGATCATCATTGCCTTTAACATCGTCTATTCATTAGTCGTTCTATTCGTCGAGTCGAAATCTACAGGTAACAATAATAACAAATCTTGATACATTAAAGATTTTTATAAGTAAATGTAAAAACATTATCTGGCCATTGTCTGGCAGCAGTGGACGCGAGTGTAATGGTGCATTCAAGTAGAACGCAGGTTACCGGCACCGATCTGCCAGCGCTTATCGGCGCTTATCCGCGCAGGTAGTCGGCGCAGGTAGTCTGTATACTTTGTGCCGAACCAGCGCCGATAAGCGCCGACACCGACAAGTTCCGACCTGTCACACGACCGAGGTTATGTTAACGGACCAGTACCGATAAGCGTTGGCAGATCGGCGCCGGTAACCAGCGTTCTACTTGAATGCGCCCTAATGGCGGCGATGGCGGTGTCAGCTCGCCACACATTAATCGCCACAAAGAGGACAAAACGTCCTGAGGACCACTTGACCACGGATTACGGCACGGCATAGAGGCCGCGCTTCCAACGCTCTGTATTGTTTAAATACCGTATCTACAAAACAAATTTTAATGAACACTGCTGCAATCGTATACAGACTGCCAGTAAAGAGGTATGAACGTGATTTAAAATAAGTCATGATGTTTACAAATGCTGCTTCCTCGCGTAATGGAAAAAAAATAATATAAAATAATATTATCTTGCACACTGGGAAACAGTGAGCAATAGTCACATTGCATTTTATTTTTATTGATCATTTAACATAATATATTAATTATGCTTCAACATATGTATTTTAAGCTGCTCATGTTATCTGTAATTTAATATAAGAGAGTAATACTATTTCAATTCCTGGAAAATATATTAAAAAAAAACATTTTATTTCATAGCGTCCAGAGATTATCCAGTAGTCTAGTTACTACGAACTTTCGAACATTGCAACATATTAAATTGGCACTCTATGTAGTGCCTTCCTCATGTGCTAAGGACACAGCAGAGGTGATATTTCTCGTGTTTTTGTTGACCGCTCACACAATGGCTAGTCCAAACAGACTGTGTCTTTTCAAGTAAGTGTACTTAGTGGATTTTTGTAACATTATCAAACTTGTAAAGGGGCTTCCATTTTGCTGGGGATTAGCACGAGTGGATCAGTGTCAAATAGAGCGTGCTTCGAATCGACATTTTTTGCAGAAGTATAGTATGCTTTTGCAATAATAAAAAACCGGCCAAGTGCGAGTCGGACTCGCGCACGAAGGGTTCCGTACTATTATGTATAAAAACGCCAAAAAAATCTGGTCTGTTGTATGAAAGCCTCACTTAAATATTTAATAATTGCTTTATTGTAGCCACATGTTACGCACAACGCCATCTTTTGGACCGAAAGGTAACTAAACTATCGCTGAGGCGTCGAAAGTATGGGCGCCCACTTAAATACTTATTTTATTCTATTTTTTAGTATTTGTTGTTGTAGCGGCAACAGAAATACATCATCTGTGAAAATTTCAACTGTTACCTATTACATTTCATGAGATACAGCCTAGTGACAGACGGACGGACGGACGGACAGCGAAGTCTCCCGAATAGGGTCCCGTTTTACCCTTTGGGTACGGAACCCTAAAAATCGGGTTTCCCCTGATTTTCGAAGCGAGATCACGTAAACAAATAAAGAGAGAACAATTGTAACTTTTTAATGATAGCTTCACTGCCAGGGTATTCTTACGAACTACAAGCTAAAGCATTTCAACAAACTTTTTAAGCATTCTCAGTTTGTGAAGACACAATTACGTACCTGCTTGACGTTAAAGCTATATTATAACTGACGGTAATGATGGTAATTTAACCGTTATACGTGTAAATAAATATTAACAATAACTTATAAAAGAGTGGGTTTAAAATATGCTGGACAATATCAGACCCTGTAATGTACAAAATTAGCTCATTATTTAGTAGAACTGAAATATGAATAAAATTTTGTAATTGGTATATTATATCATTGAAAATACGAGTATAATATGAAAAAGGTCGCGGGACTTATTGGTTCAATCCTGGGAGCGGGTTCGGTGATTAAAGGCCCGCCCGAGTGACAAGCGGCCGCGGGAATACATGAATCTTATTCCAATATTTTCCTGTCCACAAAAACCCCAGCTTTACCTTTCCTCCAACAGCGTATTCGATTTGCAAAGTACTGCAGTAAGTTTTGAATGCTTAGGATGTCTAGTAAGAAAAATCTATTTAGTCAAGAATCTTTTTCTTGGACTAGAATTCACTTGTAACCTAGGTAAAGTATACAGGGCGATGGACACACGCTGCACAAATAGTTCACCGTGGTCTCGTAGCGTAAACGTCACTTTGCATGTAGCTATGCTGATAGAATTGATTATTTTATAATGCTTTGGCAAAGGGAGATCTCCCGCCAGGCGAGACGACATGCCTGGGGGGCGGCCGGGCCCCGAGTGAATGTACTCGAGGCGTGGTATATATGCCAGCGATGTAGAAATCTTCGATAGCGCGTTTCAGGCTTCGGTGACGTCACCGTGTGACGTGTGAGCGGTGTCGCCACATCACCCCCCTGCTCAGACCGGAGGTCGATACACCGATGTTGCAGCGTGCTCTTCGACGTTGGTGACCCCTTGATGTTGTGCCCCGAAGATGCCCTCTATCCACGGTGAGTCGGGATGGGAGGGTGAAACGACCAATGCGGAGGGCGAGTGGTGCACTCCAGCCGTCCGTGGAGTCGTCGTCAGGGCAGCCGGACCGGGATCAGGAAGCGTCTTCTCCATATGCGGCGATGACCCCGGCGAGCTTGGCGAGTGTCGGGGAGACGCGCTGCGTGAGTCCGTCGGGCGTGAGCGGTGAGGTGAGGTGGGAGGGGAAGCCTGAATGGCTAACGGTGCTTGAAGGGACGTGTTCATGTCCGAAGGTCACCACTTTGGCAATAGGGAGATCTCCCGCCAGGCGAGACGACATGCCTGGGGGGCGGCCGGGCCCCGAGTGAATGTACTCGAGGCGTGGTATATATGCCAGCGATGTAGAAATCTTCGATAGCGCGTTTCAGGCTTCGGTGACGTCACCGTGTGACGTGTGAGCGGTGTCGCCACAATGCATAACTTTGTTTTTTACTGGCGCTTAAATTTAATTCCAGGAAAAAGTTACCATTTCCACAATCGTTTGGACGCCTGCCTGGAAATATATTTGGTTCCGTATATTTGCCTACACCATTCACAATGAATTAAAAGGTGAACTTAAACTTTTCAACCCGGGAAACAAATTTAATGTGCTTTCCTGAGTTAATACTCGTAGGTACAAGTTAATATTATTACTGCTTTTGATACAATCTATTAGAAAGCAAATATTGTCTTTAATTTGAAATACGATTATTTTATCCTGTAAAACGATTAAAAGGAGTAGACCTGAAATTTATATAATGCCTCTTAAAAGTGCTCAGCAATTATTACCTACGTATTTCGCGAGCGTTGTTACAATATGGAAAGTTTCCCAAAACGAAACAAGGGCGGGTAACTACATAATGTATTACAACTTTAATTTTAATAGTAACATTATCATTAACATTATCATTATCTTTAATAGGTTTTTAAAATAATATACTTGAGCCCTTACCGAAATGATCACACAAATCCTCAACGTTCCGTGGAATTATATTCTTCATTTTCGTATTTAAATATCGAAATATTTTAGTTACAGAAATTGACTGAGACGGACAACAATCCGAAATATGATACAATTCACATGACATGATAAATTGCGGCCGGCATTGAAGTGTACCCGGGACCAGGCGAGGGTCTGGGTCGGCTCCGCTCGGGTTTCGCCAAATTAAGAGTCCGCCTGAATGATAACCTGCCACAATGATAAATCCTAGTTCTTATAATTCCGTTTCAATAGATATTTGCCTACGTAAAATATAAATCATACTTTCTGTAAGCGAACAGTAATGGATATTTTTATAAGTATGAAAATCTCCTATGAAATTATCATTCTAAATCTTCATCGTCATCATCTCATTTCCAATATGAGCTTATGCCACCTCTTTCAATATTATGTTTAAAGTTGTAATCTAACACCGTCTTAAGGTATCTACGCATTATGCTGGAAGGATTTATGGGCAAGTGTGGATTAGATACAGTGACAAACTTAGTAATATTACCTATTCGTGGGTTTAAGACGAAGCTAGTTCTGTGATTATTGTTGATTTGGATTTCAAATGCCAGATTCCAATCCTCTGTTAACCGATCCAACCGTTCCGTTTTCGTTTCAAGTGTCGTCACAGTTATATGCATCAACGGAAGAGTAATGCTTGCTTTGCTAGCTTGAAGTCATCAAAACCTATGTATTTTGAATAGCTATCTTCAATAAAATTGCACAAAGTATTGCAGTCGGTCGCCGGAGGACGTTGAGTCGTGCGATGGTATTGAATCCTCCGGGTGAGTGCGCGGGCTTGGCCCTCGGCCAGCTCTGCCACTCTCAGCCTGTCCGCGCTGCCAGCCAGCTCAATATACTGCATACTATTATCATTATCTTTGATATTATAATTGACAAAGTACGAAAAATATATGAAGAGAGGCGATCCTTCTGAGTTTGCGTTCCAACAAACTTCGAAGACTTTCATTCGAGGTGACACTCATTTCCTCCACCGAGGCTCATTGAAATAACGCAAGAGAAAAGATCTTAGCACAAAAGACTGTTGGCCAATTAGTAGAATGCTAGTGAGCTGAGGCTTCAATGTTATTCACTTGAAATTATTCATAGCTAAGAAGTGCTAAGAAGAAGCGAGGTGTTAAAATGTTTATACGCATCAGCCACCATGTCCGTCAGAGTACACAACACAGTGACGAACCCTATCCAACTGCAGAGGGGTGTCAGGCAAGGGGATGTTTTGTCCCCAAAACTGTTCACCTCTGCGTTGGAAGATATGTTCAAGCTGTTGGAGTGGAAACGACGTGGCATTAACATCAATGGCGAATATATAACACATCTTCGATATGCCGACGACCTAGTCATTCTGGCGAGTTCCGTGGAAGAACTTAGTACTATGCTCGGGGACTTGAACAGCGCCTCACAACGGGTAGGTCTTAAGATGAACATGGACAAGACGAAAATCATGTCGAATGTCCATGTCACACCTGTACCGGTTGTTGTTGATGGCGCTGCTCTCGAAGTTGTTGACGAGTACATTTACCTGGGACAAGTGATCCAAATGGGTAAGTCCAACTTCGAGAAAGAAGTCACTCGTAGAATCCAACTCGGATGGGCTGCGTTCGGGAAACTGCGTCATATCTTGTCGTCCAAAATACCTCAGTGCCTGAAGTCGAAGGTGTTCGAGCAGTGTGTGTTGCCAGTGATGACATACGGCTCCGAGACGTGGTGCTTCACTATTGGTCTGATGCACAAGCTCAGAGTCGCTCAGCGGGCTATGGAGAGGGCTATGCTCGGTATTTCTCTGCGTGATCGAATCAGAAATGATGAGATCCGTAGACGAACACGGTTAACCGACATAGCCCAGAGAATTAGCCGACTGAAGTGGCAATGGGCCGGCCATATAGTTCGGAGGACCGACAACCGTTGGGGAAGAAAGGTCCTCGAATGGAGACCACGTCTCGGAAAAAGGAGCATAGGACGCCCCCCGACCAGGTGGACTGACGACCTGATGAAGACGGCGGGCATCCGCTGGATTCAACGGGCTCAGGACCGGTTAGGGTGGCGCCAGTTAGGGGAGGCCTACGTCCAACAGTGGACATCAAAAGGCTGATGGATGGATGGATGGAAGAAGTCAATTGTGTAGTTAGTCTATTTACTTATTGACTTTAACGAAAACTGACGTCTCAATTTCCCTCTTGAGTTTCTATTTTCTTCTCTAGTTATACGAGAATGTAAAACATTTTTAAATATCATCAACGTTCGTAAAGTGGCTAAAATTGTTAAAATTATTAATGATACGTTCTCATGCATGGCCGCCGCTTAACGAACAATGCGCTGGACGTGTGTAATACTCGGTAAACGACGTGACAAAGCACAGTTTATCTTAAAATGTAATTACACTTACACTCTAATTAATGCCGGAAAAATTGGGCTCCGAGCGGCGACCTCGGAAACAAAATTACGCATATTTCAAAGAAATTCGCGGCCTCTGCCTCTGGTCACATCGTGAAAACCTCTAACACACAATTGAGGGATCTTTAAAAAAATAAAGAGCAACGTAATTCGAACGAATGCCATAATTAAGTCGGATCCCGCATAATCCCGGCAATTCTAATATAACACTGGGAATTCCTGCCCCTATTATTCTCTGGTGGAACTTTTTTCGTGAAATTAATTCAATTTCAGTGTAGAGAATTTAATTAATAGGGCGAACGGACAATGCAGGTACGGGCTCTGCTTTCCGCTAGATTGTCTCTGCTGGATTCCTGCCTCGTAACTCAAGGCAAGGATGTGTCCATGGTTGTGGGTGAGCGGGTCCCCGTATTTGTAACAAGATTTTGCCCGCAGCATCGCCCGTGTGGAAGTCGGGAATAACAAAGTAGCACGGCCTCTTGTAGACACACGTTTTTTCGGCGTAAAAATCTACGGTAAATTCACCGTGTGTAGGCACGGTTGTCAGTGTTGTATGGATTACTATGAGAGCTTGTTGACAGTCGCGGCTGCGTTACGGCACGGCGCCGCCGCCGTATGCACCGTGCGTCCCCCTCGGCGTGCCGCGTCTACGCACGGAGTGATTTTCATCAGTGTTGTATGGCAGTCTTCGTGAGTGTGTCGACGACGCCGGACATTTTCACGGTTTAGTGACCGGCTGGCTACACTGTTTTTAACTGACTTCTATTTATTTTTAATTTATTTATACACTTTATTGTTTGTATACCAGAATACATGGGTACAAACAACACAACACAAAAGGCGGTCTTATCGCTATATAGCGATTTCTTCCAGGCAACGTAAGATTTAGGAAAGAAATACAAATAGAGGTATACAGTATACACACCAAAAAAAATTGGAAATCAACTAAAACTTAAACATACTATTATGAGCTTGAAAGACAAGTTACATAAATAAGAAAGAAATAGATGCAACTAGTAGTTAAGGTAATGATTTTTGACTGAATTGATTTCTGTCTTATTAAAATGAACATAAATAACGAATATTGTTAATTACATTAGTTCATGAAAGATCCCAAGTGAGCGGCACCTGGCCGTTGTCTTGCCCGTTAGCTTTGCCGTGCCATGTACACGCTAGCACGTTTTTTTTACGGCACGGCAAACACGCCGTACGGTCAATAAAACGTGCCATGTACAAGAGCTCCTCGTCCGGGAATAAAATAGGTATCTTAAGGCCAGGTTATATTCTTAATGATGTAAGCAAAAAACATCACATAATACGAATATACCGCATCGACGTTAATAAACGAAATTACACCTAAAATTACTAGTCCCAAAAATATTTTTGTACCAATACAAACTAGATTATCAAGGTTGAGTTCCTATTCACAGCCCTTTATAATTATGAAGCCTCCTCTATGCCGTGCCGTGTAATCATGCCGCAACTGCTAATAAACGACACTAACTTCGTGAAATGGGATGTGATAGAAACATTTAACCATTTCAATAGAACGCTTAAATACATGATTGTTTAATTGTGTTTAATTTACGCTTGTTAATTTTCTTTCCAAAATATAGTTTGCATTTTATTTTCAGTCCATTCCATTTCAATGTAGCCGTTATGGGAAGCCTTGAATCAAACGCATCATTGAGACAATAGTAAGCTATAAAACAAAATAATATTTTAGTCCAAAAAAAGCATGCGTTTATCATTGCATATTAATATTGTCACCTACACATATGAGTAAATATGTACATCTGCTTGGTGCTTGATAATACAAAAACTAGATTTGCGGGAAATTATTTTTTAATAAATTTAATAGTAGCTTGTAGGTGACAGGTGTTACATTTTAATACTAAGTAACATGAATAAGTTTCCATACTGGAAAATAACTCAAAAATCGTAACCCACGAAAATCCAGCAACAAAAGCCAATCAGACGTGGCTCGCGGCATCACGTTATTTGACCGCAGACATTCATAATTCAAAAACAATAAAGCATTACTTTTATTTCCTTTGTTCGAAATTCAGAACGGAATTGTTTTTTTAACGTCAAACAAAACTCACGCACCTGAAATGAGCAATGTTGAGCTGAAAGGATTTTTCTTTTATCGTATCGTATTCCCGGCCGAGGTATGAATAAGGTATGAGTGTGCGATCGGTAATGCGAGGCACGAGGCATAGGCAATGGAGGCGTTCCGCGGCCGCGTGCGGGTTGCATGCGCCTGCATTCATACCCGGGACGTGACGCCGAACGGCTATGATTGGATCGCTGCGATCCATGGATTCCTTTACAATTAACTGAATATTCTTGAGGTTTATTTACTGTGGACGGATTTTTGGATTATGGAAAAGGTATTTTTGCATAGTTTAAATCTGTTTCACCATTTATTTTCAAGGAAAAAAATTAGGCGCTTAAATTTTTTACGTACTTTAAGACTGATAATTAAAAAATTCAAAATTCATCGATTTTTATCTCACTTTATATTTCTGTCAATTAGATAGGAAACTTAAATTACTTAACTCTCCAAAAATCATAAAAATCATCAAAACCGAACTAACTGTACCGAGATCGTGAACGAAAATTACAATTTTCATCATTCGAAAACCGGAAAAGCTCGATTACCTCCAGCGAATTACCCAGCGACCCGCGAAATTCCCTGTTTGGCCGGCGCTGGCGGCGCTGGCGATCGCACACTCTTTGTTTAGTCTCCTTCCGTTCTGCTACACTTTGATATATTTAACCTTATCGAAGCGTGAGTGTTCACACCGATGGACAGAAATTAGTTATTAAGTTTGATGCAGGTTCGTAAATTGCGCCTCTACGCGCCTGATATTAACTTTGGCAATTTTTTCATGTTCTCAATTGTAACTCTATTTATAGACAAACTAGGTACCTAGTACGTAATTAGAAGCAGTAGATAATTACAAGTTATTAAATTATTTGGAGCGTTCGTGTGCCGTGTCCCTGTCTACGGTCAAGTGAGCATCGATAAGTGGAAGGTGTATGATGTGCATGCTGGTCGTATGAACACGCTGATGACCAGGGTTTCCTTTGAGGCGACAGAAGCCAGTCCTTTGTTTGGTGATTAGACTTCATGTAAGGATTATAGCATCAACATATTACAAAAATTCTTCAACATCCAAGGGTACCTACTGTAATCAGTTTATGAAGCCGGCCTCTTGCTTTAGTCATCTGCCAGAAAATGCCTCATTTTGCTCAAAGCCACTACTTTTGTTCTTTTTCGTCTTTAACAGGCCCCAACGCGTTTATGTTGTCTTTGGTATAGTTGATACCCATCGTCGATATTAACTACATATTATGTACATACATACGTACTTCAGTAAACAGTAATCTAGAACGAAGAATAAAACATACTAATCATTTTAAATTACGTCTCTTTGGGAACCGAATTTGGTATAAGAGAGTAGGCAGGATAGCTATTGCGCTATAAGGGTCGTCAAATATATCACTTGTGCAGATAGACATCAACACTACAACAATACACGAGCCGGGAATAAAATCATCTGTTACATTAATGTCTGCCAGCGCCACAGCCGCTGCCCGCTGCCCGCTGGACGGGACTCAATTAATAATATTGGATGTTGTATTATCACACGCGGATAAAATCAAAGTATTCTTCGTACAAATATTGAAGCATTTTCCTTTCTTATTGGACGAAAAGCAGCTAAATAAAGAAAAGACGGCGAAAGGGCGACTTCGAGTATTAGAACTCCTGTTTTTGAGCTTAAATCCCAGTTGCTCTATTTTTCATCCTACTAGGTGGCTACGAGTCATGGACCAAATATCATCGTCGGTAACTTTTGGACATCACTGGGCTTGGTACGTCTTATATACAGTCATGGGGTTTCCACATAGCTCTCCACCAACCGCTCTCGTTAGAATTATCTAATAATGTTATTTATTATAAATTCATCAAACCTAAAAGATAATGATCTTGTTACTGTAAAAGCATCATTTACAGCTCTGGTACCTACGCCTTAAGAGTAAGGTCTTTTTACCTAATTAGTTACGAGAATCTTACCGGCGTACTTTGCGTCATAAAAACGTCATTAATTCGAAGTGGACTCCATCCGTAATCCACCTCAAGGCAGGCCCAGCGGATATACGTAATGCCAGGAGTGCCCAATTTGAATGTGAAAGGCGCCCAAGCAAAATACGGTCCCTAATCCACACAGGCCATTATCGACATTAGGCGGCTGAATTTACAATCCACTGGACACTTCCAACTCTACTATCGATGTAAGCGTGAGTGTTAGTTAAATAGAGTGATAATGTAATCCCAAGAGCCGGTGCCCGGATTCCGCCGGTTAGTCGTGCTTCGAGTTTTTAATTTCTTCCGGAATAAATTAGAGATTAGCGAATAATTACATGAATATTATATGGTTAATTTTATTCTCATATTCATGAAGGTTGTTACTTTTGTTCCAGTTTTCAGGGTGATTTTTTTATTCGTATAAAATGTGTCGGAGCGTGTCAGTGACTTAATATTTAGTTGGATTAATCATTCGTAAAATTCAGAGCTTGAGTTACATACAAATAGGTAGGTAATTCGATTTGTATTAATATTAATCTATAATCCTAGTTAATTTTCGCGTAACTATTGCGTAAATAACTATCTTTAAAAAAATCGACTGCAAAGTCGATAAGTAGAGATAAATCAAAAATTGCTTGTAGTTATGTTGCTCAAAGTAATACGTGACTAGACGTGAAGCACTAGCTTACGAAAGCAAAAAAAATGATCAAAATCACTCTACCCATTCCAAAATTATGAGGTAACACATATAAAAGAAAGAAAAATACCATTAAATTGAGAACCACCTCCATTTTTAACCGACTTCAAAAAAGAAGGAGGTTCTCAATTCGACCGTATATATGCTTTTTTTTTTATGTACGTTCAGCGATTATTTCGTCGTTTATGGGCCGATTTTGATAATTCTTTTTTTGTTGTAAAGTAGATATGCGCAGTGGGGTCCCCTGATAAGGAAACCAGGATCTGATGATGGCATCTCAGAGAAATCGAGGGGAACTTTCGAAAATTGTATGGACAACTAGTGTGTTTGTTCATGTTATCATAAGTACATTAAAGCGCTACCATTTCATGAAGATCTGGAGTCGATCTGATGAAGCCGAAAGACAGTCGAGGGAACTCCTCAACGATTTACTGCAGTTATCTAGTGTTTGGGCTTCATTAATTTGTAGTGACGAGAACTTTACACTTACATGTTGAATTGAGCGCCATCTGGCGAGTAGTTTTTGAGTTATCTCTACTTATCAAGATTGAAGTCGGTTATTTTTTTTTGTAAAAAGCAATTATTAAGTCGGATAAAGGGTCCATAACATATTAGGTTATTAGCTTATTTTGTAGTAAATATGCGCGATTTATTTTGTAGTAAATATCCGACAATCGAGCTCATAAAGCGTGCTTCCAACGCAGCACACTGCACGCACCTGTTGTGTAGCTGACAAGTTATTGAAAGCATAAAGTCCCTCCAATTAAATTGCATCGGTATGCGGTAGTTCGGTAGTAGGCACCCATCACGAAACATAGATTAAGCGGAAGTGTGATACGTCAAAATTATTACTGAAACCGGTGTCGCCAAACGCACACAAACAAACGGTGGTCAGTTACTCCCACGAAATATAGGTTACTCCCATTTTGCTCAAGAGTAGTTTTAATTGGTCGCATATATGTAAAGCTTAAATACCCTAAATTGTACAAACTTTAATGCAAAAACACATCTTGACTCTGAGCAATAGAGTTGGCTTTTCTATAAAGAAAGTAACGTATTTGCGACATTTTGTATTGACCAGGTGGCAAGTGATATTTGTGAAAAATATAATTTGATCTTTATTTGTAAGCAGTAAGGTTAAATTTTCAATGATTTGTCAACCATAATTCCCGTTATCGTTTAGTGATTTGACACAAGCGTGATTTTATCGATAAATTGGTTGGACCTATTTTAAATGCAATTTGCGATTCCTGGTGTTTATAATTGGGGTGGCTCCAGCTTTTGTTATATAGGGTGTAGTATTAAGTGCGCATAACCGGAAAACCATTTCTTCAGACGGACAATCTAACAAACTTGCAGTCTTTCATTAAGAAACCTACTTTGAAATCGCAAATAATAATTGCTTTTTACAAAAAAAAATAACCGACTTCAATCTTGATAAGTAGAGATAACTCAAAAACTACTCGCCATATGGCGCTCAATTCAACATGTAAGTGTAAAGTTCTCGTCGCTACAAATTAATCAAGCCCAAACACTAAATAACTGCAGTAAATCGTTGAGGAGTTCCCTCGACTGTCTTTCGGCTTCATCAGATCGACTCCAGATCTTCATGAAATAGTAGCGCTTTAATGTACTTATGATAACATGAACAAACACACTAGTTGTCCATACAATTTTCAAAAGTTCCCCTCGATTTCCCTGAGATGCCATCATCAGATCCTGGTTTCCTTATCAGGGGACCCCACTGCGCATATCTACTTTACAACAAAAAAAGAATTATCAAAATCGGCCCATAAACGACGAAATAATCGCTGAACGTACATAAAAAAAGCATATACCTATACGGTCGAATTGAGAACCTCCTTCTTTTTTGAAGTCGGTTAATGATCACATTTGTTTGCATATGTAGTAACGCGACGGCATTACTTGTTATATTATATATCGCAACGTCAGGCGTTTCTGAGTTTGCAAATAGGTGTTATTTATTATTATTTAACTTAATTTATTATATTGTTTATTCATTAACACGCCCCTGTTTGTTAGCGCATAACATATCTTTATTTATATAATTTATCTAAGCAGGTTAAAATTTTAAAGATGTTACATTACAATTGCTCACTATTGTAACAATAACTAATAAAATGTCGATGTCGATAAACTTTTTTCGCATCACCTACGGAGACGTGAATAGGTACCTCTAGAGGTAAATGAACCATGTAGATGACACGTGTAAGCTAAGCTAAGCTAAAGCAAGCTTTATTGCCCATTCCTTAAGGTTGATTTCAGATTAAAATATCTATTGGGTTTTAAGTAATTGAAATTAAATTACGATAATAAGATTTATTGCAAAAACTTCACTTACCGGTGATATGAAACACCTCCATTCTTAACATTTCTTGTTTTACTATTATTTTTACACTGCAAAACGGAACAACAAACCATAATTTCTTTGAAATACCGTAAAACAAATAGTGACACGAGACGTCCGTTCTTGAACCGGATGACAGCGATGACTGAAGGCAAGTATGGACCACAATCCATACTAGTGGCGCGCGGGCCACGCCTACATCGCATCTCCTCTCTATATTTGCTCCATGGCACCCATGTATATTCACTTTAGACCGCTATATTTTATGACCAGTATTATGTGAAATGCCGCTTTAATCTGTAGGTATGGTTTTGTTTGGATTTTTACTTTTTTTAACTAGGATTTGTTCGAATATTTGTTTTTTTTTTATTAAGCTATTGCATAGCTTTTATCGCGGGCCTTGGGCGCGGGGACCGAATGCAAAAATTTCGTAACGAAAATTTATTACACCCTACACACAGACATAGTTACTATGTCTATGCACCCACACATCGATAAATACCAGAACTTTTAACTGAGTTAACTAACTTTTACTTTATAACGGCTAAACCGATTTGGCTAATTTTAGTCTTGAAATATTCGTGGAAGTTCAGGGAAGGTTGCAGCGATGAGAAAATATGAAAAATTGCGAGCAAAATACTAAAAATGAAAATTTTAATTTCCCATACAAATCTTACCTGTCAAACATTTGATTTTCGCCCCGTCGGTTCGGTGTTTTAAGAATAATTACATGTAGATCTGGATTAAATAAGGCGTTGGAATCGACAACATGTATTCATAATAGTCGAATTATCGCGTATTTAGATTTAAAACATACAAAATAATAACATGACATAAAATAATGACACTATATTAATGACTTGAGGGTGATAGAGACAGTGCCATACAGGCAAGGCAAACTGTAAGGCACTGTCTCTGTCACCCACACGTCATTCACGCGCCAAAAGATCGTTGTAGGACTTAAATATCAAATGTCAATTTTCTTTTTAAAAAGAATTATTTTGTCAACTGAAATAGTTCTTATGCTTTTGTTCAGAATATTTAAATCTTCTTTGCACAAATTAATGCATAATCCGTTTCTAATAAAGATTAAAATGTCTTGCACCTATAATGTGACGTTATGATGTACGTATTCTTAATAGCGGCTACAAACTCACGCCGAGAACCCCCGAGAACACCCGAGAAGCGTGAATGTGATCGGTTTCTCGCAGTCTCGTTCTCGGGCTCGCCTGTGCTCGGATCGGTGTCGGTATTTTTGCCCGCTTCAAAGGGTTTCTCGGGCGAGAAAAGAGAACCGTATTCACATTCTCGTTCGGTCTCAGTGGGACCGTTGTGTATTTTTGTATTTAAAATTTACATTTCTAGTTAAAATTATCTCGTGTCTGTGGTTACCAATTATTATTATTATTTTAGTACTTATATTAATTTATTTCTTATTTTAGTATTCACAAGATTATAGTATATTAATGCACACAAAACCAAAGCCGCTGCACTGACGTCCATTCCGGATGACGATCGAGGATGCGAATGAGAAGGTCGCATGAGTGTAGATGCTTTCTCGGTTCTCGCGCAAATTCGCGGCAAGATTTCTCTTCGAGACTTCTCGCGTGAGTCTGTTGGCGGTATAACAATTAGGCTTACGTCATTATTATGCGTCTCTTTCAGTGATATTGCCTATGAAACACTGCAAAACAGTGAATATCTGTACTCGTATAATTTGTGTACCTACAAAGTATTTTAAATATGAATAAACAAAGTGCATTTATTAATGAAGAAAGTCACGAAAAAATTGTGAAAGAAAATGAGTTATTACTCTATATACATTCATTTTATTATTATTATCACAAATGCAGTATTATTTTTTGTTTTGTTAATTTATATATAATTATATGCAATAGCTTTACCGCGGCAGTCTCCGAATGCCACACGTCTTTTTTTATTTATTTAAAACGAGTTTCTCTATTTTGTAGAAGTAGGTATAAATTTTAATTGTTGCTACTACAGGTATATAAATACCTAGAGGAACGGCACGCATACTTGAAAGCTGCGCATATTTTTGCTATCATCGAATCTCTTAGGTCCCAACTGGCCTACGAAAAGTTAATGAATACCTTACGAGCAAAATGTCTTTATTCTATTCAACGCGTACTAAATATTAAGAAAATATTCAAGGCTACTAAAGCCGTCGTCACTTCGCTTTGGGAAAACAGTCCCTTCCCTTAGTATCCACATTCGGAATTACTTAATGCATGATTCTTTAATTCGATATATCTTTTTCATTAACATTATGATCAATCAAATAAATCAAAATCTATTTGAGTTATTTTCTTTCTTTCTTATCAGTTTCGAAGCTAATTAGTTTTTGAAAAAAGTTAGTTATGTAAAGGGTGCTGTCGTATGTTCTGTATATGTACGTGTATGTAATGGCTTTCTCATAAATAAATTCCTTATACAGACAGTGATCTGTTACAGATTTATAATAATGCATAGCTAATGATGAACGTACTACGGGAACAAGTCAGGAGCCGAGTACAGCATAATTCCTTGTAATGGATCTCATCAATATGCAAGCTTTTCCGAGGACTCGTGGCGACACAGTATTAAGTATTCAAGTCAATTTAATACAATATATGTATTTAGCACATTAATGCGAAGACTACTGATATACTCGTAGGCGTAACGAAGGACCGTGAGCGCTAAATTTTGCAGTTTATCTTCTTTTGCTACTCCAATTCAAACATTGATGTCAAATGGTGGCCAAAAAAAGTCGAATACCAAATAAAACAGAACATAAAATAAATGAGTTGTCATTAATGGGGCCCAGGTTCGATTCTCAGAAAGACGAAAATGTATGCTGAGTTGTAATGATATAATCTAGCTTTAAACGTCCAGCGGTTTTGGATATTTCGTGACGAGTACCTAAGTGATCTTTAAGTCGCTTTAGTTTTTCCACGTAGCAAAATTTGAAATCCAATATTGTGTTTAAACTGAATATCCACTTTTATCAAGTTCTCAACTTACGTTAATTGCAGAACACCAGGAAGCACCAACTTCACGGTAAGTGAATAAAAAAGTTTATTCTCCGATGAAATTCATTTTTGGGATTTAAATCAGTCGTGAGCTGGCGCCGCGCCAGGCCCTCTTCTAATATGGACGAAGGACGCGCCACGGACTAGAGTGCTCAAGATTGTGAATTGAAAATGCATAAGACGAAAGGATCATTGTACGAGTGTACGTGTGTGTGACCTACGGTTAGACCTTAGTATAAATGTTTGACTACAATCCCACCCTGAACGGACTAAAATAGAAAAACCTATTGAAGAACAACATAACATTCAGAGGTGTAGATATCCACGCTCTCTCCTCTACTATTCTATATAAATAACGCTTCACACTCAAAGCCCCACACTAGGATTCCCTGTGTCGTGGGCGCCTTGGACAACACACAAGACAAGGACACACACCCAGACCGAGAACCGAGAACGGAAATTTAAACTCATCATTCAAATTGCCGCCTCGCTGGGAATCGAACCCAGGACCCTCGGAACAGCGATCGGCGTGTTAACCATTGCGCCATTCGGGTCGTCTTCTATATAAAATAACAACTAAGGGCTCATTCCCACGGAATACGTCTTTGACGATTCGGCAAAAAACACGATACGTCTTGACGGATGGACGTTCACATTGAATACGGAATCGTGTTTTTTCACGATTCGTCAAAATATCCGCATTGAAGTTCACATTTATTTCGTGATTTAGCTCAGTTCAGATTGGTTCAGAAACACAATGGACGTGAATACTACAACGGATCTGTCATAATCATAAAACATTCACGATTCGTGATTTCTAAAAGACGTATCCGTCATAATCATAAAACATTCACGATTCGTGATTTCTAAAAGACGTATCCGTATTCGTCTTTTTTCACGATTCGTCAAGCGTGTGAACATGAGTATTTAAAAAGCATTGCCGCCGTCAAAAAAAATAACGAATCGTGAAAAAAGACGATTCGTCCTCGTGTGAATGAGCCCTAACCGAGTTATGTACAACTCGATTGACAGTTACCATGCCAAACCATCGTTGCAAGGGTCTTGGGTTCAATTTCCAACAAGATTGAAATTATAACGATGACTTTTGAATTTCTTTCCTTGGCCTGAGAGTGTGTTCTTGTCTTTGCGTGTTATTCATGGGACCCACGACTCAAGGTCCTAGAGTTGCGCTATGATTATTGATATAACTAAATGAGACTAAACTCAATAAGATATTCGCGTCAATATCTACGACTCGCAATGTTGGAACTGTAGCCATTTGAAAATTTTTAAAAATTTCCTTATAGTTCATAAGTTTCTCACAGCTAGACTTGGTCCTCTCAAAATAATAGGAGCATAAGATATAAGTAGTTCACCATGTTGACCTAGTGCGGTTTGGGAGGAATCCTTTTCTTCAGAAAAGTGATTATTAAATGGCAATACTTTTTGGACCGTCCACAAATTGGATGTCATTGCTTATGAGTTTGAAAGTATCACTAAAATGTCTAGAAACACATTAAAAGCACTCGTATGTGAATACGTGCCACTATTTGATAATTTTGGTATCGCAAACAGACACCTCAATTTTATTTACTGGCATAGATGGTCGAAGTTTAAAGCACGCCATAAAATAAATTGAACTCGATTAAAAGCTCAATAAAAAAGAAATTTAAACTCCCATAATTGCGACGTGGTGGAAAATATGTAGAAGGCGGCCAAATTCCGTGGCAATTTAAACGTTATTTAGTTAGTGTGCTCGAGCTTTAATGTTACGATTAAATTATGGATTATATAATGTTATTTAGTTACTTGCACTTCTCTTACTTATTAATTAATATTATCTGAAAGCGAATTGGAACCCGGCTTTTTGTTTTCTAAAACAATTACTAACTAGACTATTTCTACTACAGGACTAGGTAACTATGAACAAAAAAAATTGGTTGCCTGTAACATCGGTATACGGGCGAAAGTTTTACGTGACAACGACTTTAAGTGGTAAAATAATTTTAATGTGAATATTCATTCGTATAGTAGGAAGAAGGATGAAATAATAGTAACAATTTAAAACATTTATTTATACTGTCTAACCGTCATGTGAAGGCGGAAGCAATTTAAGTTTAATGTTTTATTTTTGTTAAATAGTTCCTCACTTGTAAACAAGATGGCATTGTACCAATTTGTGAAACGCGCTAACGAGTGTAACGTGGAGTTTATATAAGAGAAAAATTTGTAGAGGGCAATGTGTCGACTTCTTTGGTTTTATAATAAACTGCTATTTTGGGTTTGCAAGCAGTTGTGGTTATTTGTGAAGTTGACCCTGCGTTCCCGTATCTTCATGGGGTAAACGTATACAAAGAATAAAATTATATTTAAAACATTGTAACACCATCCGCCATCTAGCGCTGCTAACCGTTAGACCATTAACCATTAGTCACAACAGTAAGTGAGGTAACAAACTAGTTACTCTACTTAACCAGAGATGGCGCTGTACCATTTTCTGTACACTGTTACCAAGGAACGTGAGCGGAGCTTACTAACGCAGTTTCTTGAAGTGCCTCCCGGCAAACCAATTTATAAGACGTTGTCACGTCAAAACTAAACAACTCTCTTATGTCTTGTTCTGTATCCAAGTTGTGTCTTGTCATGGGCGGCAGCGGAAAAGTGGTGGGTTTTGATATATCATCTATATTCCAATAACCAGGTAGGTAGATAGGTAATATCGATTTCTAGGATTGTAATATGCGGTATTCCTTTGCAAAAAGTAATCTCCCCTGACAAATTAGGAGCAAGTGTTTTAACTGTGAAAATTCAGAGTTCGTATTCATTTTCGCTCCATAGCGTGATTAAGTTTTAACGTAACATCACCGTGTGTGTCATGTGTGTGTGACGTCTCCACAGTTAGATAATTCAGTTCCAAGGAAAACAAACGGCATTGTCCTGAGAACATAATCGTTCCTTTCCATAAGTTCCGAGCAATGTAATAAAACCAAACGCCCAAAGTTCAAGCGGCATCTGTTATTTTTAATATACCAAAGTCCAAGTCGACAATATCACTACATTTTTATTGCGACGCGGGTTAACTGCGGGAGTTAATTCGCGGGAAGTAATATACGCGGAAGATAAACATTAACAATCCCAAAAGTTAATAGGATGTTATGAAATCCTACAGCCTACTTCAAATACATGAGACGGGACTGTGCCCTTAGTGGGTGTCGGCGCAGACACGGTACCGCTGGATGCAGATTCCATGTCGCGCTTTTTACTTATAAATCGGAATAGATTTTTTGAATTATTGTGATTAAGTAAGTCCTTGCGCCGATTACAGAGCAATACACAATGTTATCATGTTAAGCGGATGTGGATAATGGATATGTCCGTTAGTATGTAACAAAGAATAGTTTAGCTGTTCAGCGATTTGTTTACAATAAAACACTTATCATACAACACTTTTGCCCGCGACTTCGCCCACGCGAACGAAACAACGAAATAATACCGTTCAAATGGTCTCATGGGAAGTTATCACTAAAAATATTTTATGTCCCCGTTCAGGTCATGGACCACCCATATGCTTAGTTCTTCGCAATCTAGGAGGGTGATTTCCAGGATATATATTTTATCAACAATATTGACTAAAAATAACCATTTTTGAGTCTCAAACTATCTCCATACAAAACTTCGTCTACATTGACTACGTCGACATAGACAGAGTTATATTCCCAATAATATTAACATTCAACTCGCGTAATAAATAAAAATTATACAAAATATTAAATAATTGGACGTGTGAAGCGCTCCACTGCCTTTGAATTAAATCTTTTGATTTCAATTAAATCAATTATTTTCTGCTGCTATAATCAGGGTCGATGTCGGTAAATCGTCGGTATAAAGCGCCTGCGACACTGGCCGTCATAAGCAGCCGGCAACCGCCTGCGTTTTCACAAACAACCGAAATACAGACTCGATCCGCTATTCCCCTCCTAATTCCAGCGAACTTTCAATTTTAATGTTTATGGAGTAAAATAACCTTCTGTTGTCGTTACTGTCGCGCTGTGGACTCACGGCACTGTATCTGCACGCGCCTGTCCTAGACCCAAAGTTCTTTTATTACCTACTATTTTTTTTCAAACTAATTACGTTACCTTAATAATAATTTTACTGTAACTCACAATGAAATATTATCAGAACCTGAAGAAGAGCGTTTTTATTACAAGGAACTTAATAAAATGGAAATTAATAAGGTCGCTATTAGACGTCAATATTTTGTTATCTTTATTAATAGACCTGGGCAAGGCTGAAAGGTTTATATTATATTTCATTAAATGATATTACATTTTCTTTCTATTTTACTTTATACAAAAGGTTATTGCGTCTCGTCTAGGAGTACATCGTCTGCTCGGCCGGATGTTTGATCGCGAGTTGTAGAGGAGCGTGAGAGAACAGATTTAACTTCTGTCGTGTCTACTTGTATAGCGGCGGATCAAACAACGCCTTTTCACCACCTAGTCAGTTTACGATACTGATTGCTAAATAAAATATAACATACTGTTTGTACACTTTGAGAGAAAATCCTGTGTATTGATACAATCATACTTCTCTCCAAATTTTGTATTGTATAATAGCAGAATGAAACTACTGTCCTCTACATTATTCCGAGGCCGCAAAACTTTATTTATTTTTTTACAAAATAATAGGCGACAATACAAACAATTGGTTTTAAATACAGCCAGGCTCTACTCTTTTACTTTTTTCTTTGTGCCTCTCCAGTTTTCAGTTCCGCTATCCAAAAGCAAACTCCAAAACAAAAGTTTATATATTGCAAGTTTTAATTATGATAAAGTTGAAACAAGTCGTCTTAGTTTAACATCTAAATTGGTTTACGGTTGACCCAAATTGTTTGTTACGGCATTCAAGCTTCCGGTTCCGCGGCCACCCCTAAAATACTTTGGAATCTGTTTTCGCTTTTTGCTACAGTTATATAAACTTCGGTGGCACCAATATTGACTTTGCAAAAACGTCTATCATTTATTTTGTCCATAACATAACCAGCGTCTATAACAAGCGTTCATTTTCAAAGAATTTATCACAACGCTTTAATCACTGCATTGCTTAGGTCTCACATTGTAAGGGGTACAGCCCATAGTGCACCATGCTGGGTAATTGTGGATTAGCAGACTTCACACACTTTGAGAATATTATGGAGAATTCTAAGATGCGCAGGTTTACTTATGTACTGTTTTTCTTTACCTAACTGGATTATTACTTACATCAACTAACAGGTCTAACAGTGCATGTCCTCACACTTATTAACAAACTAAACAACTAATATTCTGACAGCATCAGATAACTGCAGGAACCATCCTAGTCCCTAAATTAAGTCTTGTTCTAGGTCGGTCAAAAGTGCTCTGAGTGGCAGTGGAAGGTTGCTGCTGCCATGGAGGAAGTTTTTTTTATGGAATTAAGATAGCAAACGAGAATGCAGCACCACCGTCCGCTGCCGCCCATGACAACTGTGACCGACCCAGAACTAGACTCAATAAGTCTCGTTCTAATTCGGTCACAGATGCGTTGCTACCCCTGAGCACTGAGATGGTCGCCTCTAAAAAAGTGTAACCGGCTCCACACCTTCCTATCCGGAACACAATTGTTCTGAAAACAATTATTACACGGTAGGAATGGTACTAAGTACTTCCCTTGCGGGCGGGAGGCGGGCGGTGGTACTACCCCGGGTGAGCTCTAGGCCCTACCACCTGCAAAAAGCGTGGAGTGAAGAAGTGCGTGCAAGATTCGAACCCGAACTCTGGTGTTCGGGTGTTGAATGTTCAAATAACTTGGCTATCACTGGTTCGTAAAGAATTATTGGAGGCGAATATTGGTAAAAGTTACGAGTGTGATCGGCAATTCCGAGCACGTTTGCAAACTTACCGCGTTTCTCGACTCCGAATCTGGCGGCTCGGCAACCATTTTATTTATCCCAGATAAAACGCTAATTCCAATGTAAACAGAATAAAATTTCGATTCCTGGTCTGATTTATTGATTGATTCAATAATAATTTTCCTCGCAAGATGCGATCCCGAAAGCCTCTTCACAAACTTAACAGCAAATGGCGTCAGACTGGAAGTAAATCTCGCCACAGAAGTTTTCTACGTGACTTAAAGTTGCTTATTATTGTCGTAATAAGTTACTTTTTTAGATTTCAAAATGGAGTCATTTAAATGTCAATGTTCTATCATTAAATTGAAACAAAAAAGGTTGTAATTTCTCTCTATAGCTTATATATATCTTAAATCCGAAACAACAGCTTATTAAAAACAGTACCGAAATAATCAAAGTGTATGACCCGATAGCTTCTTTGTTAACGATGATGTTAATTCTGTCTCCGGAGCGAGGGTTCAATGTCTGGCATGGGTAAAATTTATGCGACAAAAAAATTGGATTTTTTGTCAGGTTTCTTTGATCATTAAAGGCGTACATATCTGACGCATGTAGAGTGTAGACACTAGAGGTATTTATTAAGCTGTTGTTATACATAACGTATTTTCATATTTATGGGGGCTTAACTGATGTCGTGTAATACAACGCATAATACATAACGGTAATAATCAAATTCAACCAACAGTTTGATATTTCTTGGATAATAACTGGTCGCGGATGAAACAGCGAATACGCCCTGCCATGTGGCGTACAATAACAAGCTTATATATCCTTCAGGACTCTTTAGTTTGTAATATAATAATATGAAGATCAATGGCCGCAAAGAGCCAGCAGCGACATAAAACACTGATAAGCGGCCGGGGCCGGAGCATACATATTAATTTCCTTTATGCATATCTCTGTCGCATTCGTTAATTAAAACGTCGAATTGGTTTAAATTAATGGATTTACTTTCCAGCGTCGTCCCGCTGCTGTATCTGTGAATATTAAACGACAGCCTCGTGTGATACGAATAATGAATAATTCCTTAATTCATGGGGCTTTATGACTAAAAATGTTTTGAAATATTAATAGGGCATACATTCTGGTCTAAATTTAGCTTTATTTATGGATACATAAATTATAATATCGGTTTTAAGATAAGAGTAGATATGGAAACAATCTATACCTTTACCAAATAGACTGACACTGGTTAAATAAAGTATCTTAATTATCTTCCTTCATGTATCAGACTTAAATTACAATAGATACCTAACTATTTTAAAACTTGAATTTAATACAGTTTGATACACTAATGCTTCATTGATTTAAAAACAAGTGAGAGATTTTTTTGTAAATTATTGTTATATTTGAATTTTTCTGAATAAAAAAAAACACTTTATGGCGTTTATCAAAAATTACTTAAAAATTATGATTCGAGTATTACTTTAGCATAGTTGCAATTTTAAAGAAGTAATCAGCTGTATGGTCGTACCAATCCAGCACCTTTTTGTCGTACCAAATATAAGCACCTTTAATCGTTTGAGGAGCATCCAACACCAAATAAATGGGAGTTTCAGCAGCTTCGTCCTCACTGAAGAATCCGACCTTCTTCGTCATGTCGGTTCGGACCAATCCAGGATGCATGGAATTAACAGAAATGTTCCTTGGTTCAAGCTCTTTCTGTTGTATCATAGTCACCGCACTGAGAGCTACTTTTGCAATCCTGTATGCAGCGACAGAAGCATTGTCAGCTATATCGTCCTTGTTAAACGTTCCACTTTTCACTGACTCGAGGTACCAGTCAACAAACTCATTGATGTCCTCAACTGTGAGGTCCTTCTTCGACAATCGCTCGATCCAGTACTTGTTTCTGATGTTGGAAAGATGACCGCAGTCGCTGGAGATATTTAGAATACGGCCATTGTCTCTTACCAGCGGGTAAATCAGTTCTTGTATTGTTAGAATACTCCGATAGTTTATGTTGATGAGATTTTTGCTATCTTCATAAGAGTTTGTTAGGTAGTCATTCGTGATAACAGCTGCGTTATTGATCAGAATATCCAAGCCTCCATGCTTTTCTTTGATGTGATCCCGGAATGCTTCGACGCTCCGCCTGTCGGCCACGTCCAGCTGGTGGTACTGGGGGCGCAGCCCGAGCTGGTGCAGCGCCGCCGCGGCCGCCCGCCCCCGGGCCTCGTCGCGGGACGTCAGGTACACCACGCCGTCATATCGCTGGCACAGACCCTTCACGATCGCGAACCCTATGCCTTTATTGGAACCGGTCACGACTGCTACTTTCTCAGACATGACCAATCGCTACAAATGTATTAAATTGAATGACCAGAGAGCAAACATAATGTGGAATTGCATTTGTAGACTGTGATAAACGTTATCGACTTTGATAAGCTAAGAGCAAGCAAATAATTAATGTGACAAGTGGTCGGCTCAATAATTACTAACAGATATTATTTAATATATTTAATTGCCTTCATAATCATATAATGGTATATGAATAAAAGGTAATTAGAGTGTAGTGATTACTTTGCTAGTTGGCTAATTAAAATAATCAAAAATAATATCCAGAAACAAATTAATTTTACCATGATTTAATTACAGTACCTAACTGACTCATTCAAATAATCATAAAGGACATTCGGGAACAAATTATAATAAATTAATAACAAATTGAGCAGTGACAGCCGGGTCGATTGAACGTCATTCTCCGAACCGGAGTTTCTGGGTACAAACTGATGCACGCACCTCTTGTTACAAAAATTATGTGCCTATTAATAAATAAATAAATAACGCTTCACACTCATAGCTTCCCCGTGTCACACTAGGATACCCTGTGTCGTGGGTGCTATGGACGACACACAAGACAAGGACACACACCCAGACCGAGAACGGAAATTTAAACTCATCATTCAAATTTCCGCCTCGCTGGGAATCGAACCCAGGACCCTCGGAACAGCGATCCGGCGTGTTAACCATTGCGCCATCCGGGTCGTCAAGTCGGTCAAATCGTCGGTTAAAATTGAATTACTTGCATTCGTTAAAGAAATCTTTATGAGCAATCCTTCACATCTGAGAGTTCTCGAGAAATTTCTCAAAGGTGTGTGAAATTATCCACACTTGGCCAAGATGATGTATGATGTACCCCTCAAGTTGTGAGTAGGAACCCGTGCAAAGCAGTGGGGCAGTTATAGGTTGCGATGATTTTTTTTTATAAACGCTAAACGCTAACACACTCTTACCCCCGCAGTAGGTTACTAGGTACCTGTGTCGCGGGTGGCATGGACTACACATATAACACATTACAATCACACCCATGACCCGAGTACAAATATTTATCTGCCACATAAATATCTGCCCCGGCCGGGAATCGAACCCGGGACCCCTCGGGTCGCAGGCAGGGTCGCCACCAACTAGGCTACAGGGTCGTCAATACAATAATAAGAATGATAATCAAATATACACCTACACATACCTACTAGAGTTGGTTTATACATTTTTCTAATTGCCCTAAACACATGCAACTCTCAATTAATAGACGGTAATTATATCGAAGGAAGTCAATGTCATGGACTGAGACCATCTAATTAACATGAACAGTAATAAGTTAGGGCAATAATACGTGTCTGGAATTCAAAGCGAACCAAGAAATATTATCATAATAATATCGGGAACAACCGCGGGCATGTTTTCGGCTCCAAATGATGTTTATCGTAGTATCGTTAATATTTTATCATACGAACAGGACCGAAATGTACAATTTATGCGTATCTCTATTAAAGATAAATAAAATGAATTATACTTACTATTTTGGGTAATACACATTATGTAGCTACAGCATAATAATTATAATTTATGATAACTTTTTTACTCGTTTAATCTACATAATATACTAAACTTATTAATCTGTATGTTGTAAGTATGTTTACTGTAAAAATGTTCATTATTTTCTGAATACTACCGAATACCGGGATATAATCTATTACGAACGATCACGCTACACCAAAAGACATAAAATTTAACCCTAGATTACTAACCCTCGTTGATTCGACGACGCGACATCAAAAAAATCGCGATAACTTTAGCGCGCGCGACCGTGCGGATTTCTAATTTCAGCTAATCTCAGTCGACCCTTTGCCCTCGCGACGGACGGTAGTGCTTTGTGCGCAGGAGGCCCGTAAGCGCTGTTCTAGCAACCATGGCTCGTCGCACCGACGAAGGTTAGTAGTAACGTAACTTTTTGTACTTTTTAGTTAGGTAAAAATTACTTTCTTTTATCTTTTCTTTAGTAATAATTGTGTATATTATTATATTTTTTTAGATACAATTCTTGCGCTATTATTAGAAGACCAAAGCGAAGAGGAAAGTTCATCAGGGAGTGAGCCTGAAGACCATATTGAGGCTGATCCCGCATATCCTATCCGCATAGGAAACGGAGGGTGAAGATGAAGTTTCTACTTTGAATGAAGAGCAAAGTAATGCAGCTGATGTCCCCCCACAGCAAAATAAAAGAAAAATATGTGCTATATGTCCCTCCAAAAAGCGAAGGATGACTAAAAGTAAGTGCACTAAGTGCAATAAATCGTTGTGTGGGGAACACAAACTTGATGTGTGTCACAAATGTATTAGTTCCTAAAGCAATACTAAATTGTTATTTTTAATTAATTTTTCAGATATTATTCTTGGTTTTTATAGTTTATTTTGAAGAATTTAAGGCTATATATAATATGTACGATTTTTTAAAAATGTATGTTAATGTTGATTATGCATGTAAACTATGATCTCATTATGATGACTGTTTGGATAAAAAAATATGTTATCCTTACTAATATTATAAATGTGAAAGTGTGTTTGTTTGTTTGTTTGTTTGTTTGTTTGTTTGTGACGCTTTCACGTCGCAACAAAGCTATTATATGGTAAGGTTTATGTGTGTGGGGATAGTTAGGAGGGTGGAGAGTGACGTAGGCTACTTTTTACCGCGGAAAAACATCCCATTCCCAAGGGAAGATCGATGTTTTGTTAGTTGCTAGATATTCATTTTCGGAGTTGTTAATAGATGGCGGTAATAAAATTCATTTGCAAGTTCTGAATTACGCTATCAAATACTACATGTAATTTACTTAAGTCATAGGCAAATGTAATAGGCTACTTTAGCTCTGCCTCGAGAACTCCCCGCTCCGGCTGTATTCAGTGTACTGCCCGCCCGCTGGCACTATCCTGTTGTCTGATGTCCGCAAGTTGCTCAGCCAACAGGATAGTGCCAGCGGACCAGAGGGACCTTCGAGTCGAGAGCCTGGACGACTTCATCGAGAGACTGGCACGCAACATGTTCGGGCGTGTCGACGCGTCGCGGTTCCCGCATCTGCAGGACCTGGCGCCGCTCCACACCCGTCCACCGGACCGCTGGGCCTTCCCGCGCGACTTGCTGGTTGCGTGGGACGGGCCTAGCACTGTCTGATACTGGGGCTTCGTAAGTCGTCGCCCGGCGCTGATCGGCTCCTGCTGGGCTTCCCACCAGCGGGATTCACCCGGTAGGGCCTCGATCGCCTGGGCGGCGCGAAGATGAACCCCATCCCGTTTAAGACTCTGTGGCCTGTAAAAAGGCCACCACACACCGGACTTGACCTAATGGTTAACCACAGATGGACAACCAAGGGCCTTAGGGCCCAGCCCAAGAACCGGCCCGTTTTAACGGGCCGCGAGAGACACCCCCAAAGGGGAACTAACTGTCCCGAGGGCTCCACACACCTCAGACAGGGTGGAGTGAAGAGAGCGAGTAGTAGGCTACTTTTTAGCCTAAATTCCTACGGGAGCGGGACCTACGCGGCTGTTACCTACGGGTCCCGAAGCGAAGCGCGGGCGGTTCTCTAGTAGTATATATTATAAGCTCTAAATATGTAGGTTAATACTTCTTATTTAAAATAAAAACATAAATATCAATATATTTTTCAATTAAACCCCTAAAATCCCCTCCATTATACAGCGTAGTCAAAACGACGAAGGTTAGTATTAAACGTCAAAAAATAAGGTTAGTAATCTAGGGTTAAGTCAATCATTTTTGATGTTGCTAATCAGATCTCTGTATCTAGGAACAAGAAGAAAACAAAAAACGTTGAACATTATCATAACGACTCTAAGATAATACGAGGCGAAAATAAATTGTGTTTATCTTTGTAGCTATTTGCGTTTATAGTATCTACCATGAGGAGGAACGTTGTACCTACAGAGAAAATTAATTAACAGGTGTTTTTCGGACGCCATTTTAAAGAATGATCAGCTTTGTAGTCGGGCCAATTAAATACATTTTAGTGTGAAATTCAGGCACAATTCCAGCAGGATTTAGGGCACCCAGCTTAAGGCCTCCAGAAGCTTCAGTTGTTCCGTAATCCCGCTTCATTAGTCATGTCGGTAAGAACTTTACAGGGAAATATTCCACGGCCCATATTTCAGTTGTTGTATCGTTGGAGCTACGTAGATTTTGGAGAAATTGCTGTAAAAATTAGCTCGTGGCAGCTGAAAACAAGTATCCTAGGGATTATTTTGTCAGAGATAAATTTATACGCTGTAACGTGTGGTGCAATGATTGCTGGACTAGCTTTAAATAGATAATTAATCTAAGTGGGGCTTTGACTAATTAGCTTTATTAATATTATTATTTACTGTTTCCTAAGATTTTTTTAACGTTAACATACATAAAAAAATATCTTAATAATAATACGAAAAAATAATACAATACTTATACTGGTAACGTTGGCAATAATTTACGCGGCATTGTTCAAAACCAATTAGTTGTATGCTGCAAGAGTTAACGTAGGCGTAATGCTTCTAGCAAATAACGCCCAAGGCGCCTGTGTTTCATAGCAAGCCTCCGCCGTTATATAACCCGGGCGAAGTGGACCACTAGTTACATAAAGATTAGTCCAGTCCAGCACAAAATTTCTTCCATCCACGCTGCAGCTTAACATCTTTCCGAGCATGATACACGAGACACTTCAGCCGTATTTGTGTAGCTTTACTGAATTATTCATGAGGCAGCGAGAGCAACGCTCCACGGTAAACATCGTCACACGCGGTAATTATGAAAATTGTAGTCGTTATGCTCGTTTAGTGATTCTGGAAGGTACCTCAGTTGTGTTTACACTATCTATCCTAGTATTCTTGCGGGAGAGATTGTGGGTGTGTTCGATATAAAAATTCGACAAAATAACTTAACTTTTTTATCAGTCAGTTATTTCCGTCAAAAGTGTATTGCACCAATTGCAGCTGCATATCGTAACATTTGAATTAATATACATTGAGATATTATTGTTAGCGTTATTTAATTGATTATTCTCTTTTAAGAATATTATAGCCATGTTTATATGAATTGTTCCTGTTTGATTGAATAAAAATAATATGTATCTAAGATTGTAAAATAGTATCAAAGAACATTTGTTTTTTTAATACATGATTAGGTTTAACTTTAATAATTAATTTATTGTGATACAAGTAATTTAATATCATGCAGTGCTTGGAATGACTTGCATCCGGCGCCATCTTTGCCTTGTGTTTTCATAAAAAAAAACAAGTGAATAATGGCGGGAAAGAAAAGAGGAGCGACAGGATGGGTACTGAGGTTTTGAGGGAACTATTGAACTATGCCATAAAACAATATTTGTATTATTTACGCTGTATTAGTGGCATAAAATATAATAGGAATTGATTATTGGAATTAAGAGAAGGAAAATAAAAAGGAGTAACAAAGGAAAAGGTGTTTGTATTTGGGTTGACCCCAATATTATGTTAATATAATGTAATTGTGCTTCGTTATCGCTCAATGTTATTTTGGTCGTAGCAGGCACATAATGATAATTACGTGATGAAATAAACATGTATTCCTTTTTTTGTCAAGAATCGAAAAAGAAAAAGACACGTAATCGTAAGTTATCGCCTTCATCCATAAATAAAAAGTATTTGGTAGGGCTTTGAGTTCCAACCTTGGTAGATTGATGTAGGTATTGAAACCCATTGCGCGCGCTACAAGATGGTGAACATTTTTTATCATAATTTGAAAAAAAAAAAACAATTTCAACATCGACAAATAATAGAATGAGAACTTAAACAATGTTGTCGAAGTTAATTAAATATGCATTCTTGAACATACTAAACAAAGACTACTTTCGCTTCTCGCTTTTTGAAGTCACTTAATTAGAATAAAACTCCGCGACAAGCATTAGCTAGCTTCTGAATACAAAATAGGTAATCAAATCGGTACACCCAGTTAATATTATGAAGTACACTTAAAAATTAATTGAATTTTTTGAAGTCGGTTAATAGGACTACTTGTGTTGAGAGTAACAGACTGTGGCGACGCAATCCACCAGACCCAGCCAACTCAAGCCCTCAGCTATGAGAAGATCAAAGGATAAAGATATTTAAGGTTTTAGCAAGAAATAATTTGCACCTGATAAAATCACTGAGAAACATTTTTATATGAATTTTCCTTATTGAAATATCTCTGTAACATGAAAATTAATATTCGCCTAAACGTAATCAACACTGTGCAAATATTTTGGGTGTCTCAGTTTTTCCCGGGATCGGCTCAACAGCTGTTTGATAAAGTATTCTGGGATCGTCGTAAGGAATTTAATTTGTAATTAAGCTTTAGAATATCGTTATTATAACTAATACCTTGAAGGTTCGACTGGTCTACTGGATTAGTATTAAATACTACCTACGTGATTGAACTTAGAATTTTATACCGTGTAATATTATTTACAAAAACCCGCCCTACCGTGAAACCTGAATACCTCATTTTTATTGCCAATATTGTTTGTTTTTGGTGTCGTTTTTTTTTCAATAATATTTTGATAGATCGTACCTACCTATCTATAATTTTTTTTTTTAAGCATTACTGAATACCTAGCTAACTACTAAGTTTAGTAATTTTTAAGATAAGCGGACCCCAAAAAACATAGTTTTACACAATCTCTTTGAATAACGAATATTTTAGTTTAACAATATTTTGATGCTAAGAGAGGGATGGCTTTCGAAATAAACAATACTTCACAAGGTCGGCAATTACGCCGTTTAAGTTCAAGCCCTCGATTGGCCTTTAAATATAATTATTTTGTTAGTTCAAACGAGACGTTTCGCACCTCGCGCCGCCTTGTCTGGCGAGCGGCGAGAGCCAATTATTCGGATGCGAAACACAATTAGAGTTCGCAAACAAAATTCATCTGTGATTGTCGTCTGATTCCGATTTAAACTCCATTTTAGGAAGTAAATTGTCATTTCTATTAGTGATTCGCTTTACTCTTGCCTTTGATTAAGCGAGAAAATATGGTTATTATTAAGATAAAAGGTTTTTAATTTAAGATTTTAGAGTTTCGATGTGATCAGCTTGAAGGTGATCGTCTTGAGACCAAAAATAAGTACCCAGAATAATTTTAAGTTAAAAAAATAACTATAGAGAATATTATGAATCAACAGTTTAGAACCCGGTCAAGTGCGAGTCGGACATGGCGACAAACCGATTCGTTGCTGTTGGCACGACAGGTACTTATATGTCATCAACTTCTATGGCGGTTAACACGCCAGGCGTGTCACAGAAAATTTGTTAATAGCCATGGCGAAAAGTGTCCGAAAATGGGCGCCGCAACGAACCAGTTGATTTCATTAAGTAAAATAAATCACTACAATTTCATTAAGTTCTGGAGTCGATCTGATGGAGCCAAAAGACACGACTCGAGGGAACTCCTCAACGATTTATAGCAGTTATCTTGATTAATTTATTGTGACAAGAACTTTACACCTAGACGGATAGAATCGACCGCCACCTGGCGGGTAATTTTTTAGTTTGTCTCTGCTTGTCCATGTTGAAGTCGGTATTTTGTAAAAAGCAATTATGTCATACTAGGTAGCTAAAATACTGCTATAAAATTTAAAACTCAAATAAACCAGAATAATGTTTTAAACGCCTCGACCGAATGAAGAAGAATAAATAATTTAATCCGAGCTAAAAACCTACACAGAGCCCAGAAAGGCGAACATTCGTAGTGAGAAAGTCGCCTGGGCGCGTCTCATTAATTGTACTTGTGGAGTATCCATACAAAATACGCCTTCATAAACGATACTTGTAAATAAGAATCATGCGTTTATGTGAAAGGTTTTGATTTGTAAAAATATACCTATTTATGGCTGATTTAAAACGATAACAAACAAGGTGGATCTACTTGTATGTGGAACGCCGTCGGAATTATACCTAACTAGCTTTCCGCCCGCGGCTCCGCGTGGAACTCAGTATGTCACAAAGTTTTTCCTGCGTGAATCCCGATCCCGCGAGAATTCTAGGATAAATAGTGGCTTATATATAACATTCCACAACTTCCACTACCTCCCAGTAAAAGCCCCATTTGAGCTCGCGAGTTCATTCGCGAATAGGGAGCTTTTCCCGCGTGAACGTCGATCCCGCGGGAATTCTGGGATAAAAATATATGTTGCTCCATAAACTCCTTTATCTCCCAGTGATAGTCCCATAAATAAAAAAATCTAAGCCCGCGACTTGGCGCGAAGGTGTTTTTCCCGCGTGTATCCTGATCCCGCGGGAATTGCGGGATAAAAAGTAGCCTATATGTATGTTGGTCCACAATCTCCTCTATCTCCCAGTGAAAGTCCCATAAAAATATAAGCCCGCGATTTGGCGCATAAGAGTTTTTCCCGCGTAAATCCTGATCCCGCGGGAATTTCTGGATAAAAAGTAGCCTATATATTGCTTCAAAACCTTCCGAATCTCTCAGTAAAAGTTCCAATAAAATCCGTTCAGCCGATCCGGAGATAAGCGTGTACAAAGAGACAATTTTTTTTTTATAACTTTTCAACCCCTATTTTACCCATTTAGGGATGATTTTTTAAAAAACTTTGATACAGGTTTTTCATTATTTTTTTTTTCATAATTCTAAACACCAATTTTCATAACACCTGGTTTACAATTGACGGACTTTCATACAAACTTTGAACCCCTATTAGACCCCCTTAGGGGTGGAATATAAAAAAATCCGTTCTTAGCGGATCCCTTCTAACTATAAACTACTACCCTGCCAAATTTCATCTCAATACGTTCAGCGGTTTCTGAGATTTTGTGATGAGTGAGTGAGTCAGTGACCTTTCGCTTTTATATATATATAGATTTAGATGGTGCAGATCTCGGCAACCTACAATTGTATCGACCACTCGCCTTTGTGCTTTACTCTTTATTTTGGAGCGTTCACAAAATACTAAAGACGACCCGCGTTTCACTATGTTGAAATGTCATCATCAAAATTTCACGCCGGTGAATTCCAAAACAAAACTGCAATTTTTAACAACAGTGAGTTAGAAAAAACTCGGCCTTAACATCAAACATAAACAGTACTCGTTAGATGTTGCTAACAACACCACAAATACGAAATTTCGAATAAAAAAAGAATCAGAAAACTCAGTAAAATTAGCTTATCAAAGTCGATAACGTTTATTACAGTCTATAAATGCAATTCCACATTATGTTTGCTCTCTAGTCATTCAATTTAATACATTTGTAGCGATTGGTCATGTCTGAGAAAGTAGCAGTCGTGACCGGTGCCAATAAAGGAATAGGGTTCGCGATCGTGAAGGGTCTGTGCCAGCGATATGACGGCGTGGTGTACCTGACGTCCCGCGACGAGGCCCGGGGGCGGGCGGCCGCGGCGGCGCTGCACCAGCTCGGGCTGCGCCCCCAGTACCACCAGCTGGACGTGGCCGACAGGCGGAGCGTCGAGGCATTCAGAGATCACATAAAGGAAAAGTATGGAGGTTTGGATATTCTGATCAATAACGCAGGTGTTGGGTCTAAACAATATTTAACTTATGAAGACTGTGAAAATACTATTAATATCAATTACAAAGGTATTCTGACAATTCAAGAACTGATTTACCCGCTGGTAAGAGACAATGGCCGTATTTTAAATATCTCCAGCAACTGCGGACATCTTTCCAACATCAGAAACAAGTACTGGATCGAGCGATTGTCGAAGAAGGACCTCACAGTTGAGGACATCAATGAGTTTGTTGACTGGTACCTCGAGTCAGTGAAAAGTGGAACGTTTAACAAGGACGATATAGCTGACAATGCTACTACCGCTGCATATAGAATATCCAAAGTAGCTCTCAGTGCGGTGACTATGATACAACAGAAAGAGCTTGAACCCAGGAATATATCTGTTAATTCCATGCATCCCGGAGTAGTTCGCACCGACATGTCTACTAACATTGGGTTCTACAGTGCGGACGAAGCTGCTGAAACTCCTATTTATCTAGTGTTAGATGCTCCGCAATCATTGAAAGGTGCCTATGTTTGGTACGATAAAAAAGTACTGGATTGGTACGACTACAAAGCTGATTACTTTTTCAAAGTTTCAACACTAGGCCTATATTAGTATGATAAAATTCAGAATGTTAAAAAAAATCTTTTTTTATTAAATATGTTTCGTAAAAATGTATTAAAAACATGATAATTAAGTAATTAAATAATAAAAGTTGTTATGAGTGATATTTATTGTTCAATATCGCGATTGTGACCCGGTGAGTTATTGCCTTCATGTTTCTTTAGAAAATTTCGGCCTATTCCAGATGAAGCAGAACTTTCTTCTGTAGCTCCAGGTAATTAGTGATAGTGAGAGAAAAGTGCATTTACAGTGCAGTTTAGTGATGTCTTGTGGCTCCTGCTCTAGCCTCTAGCGCTCGCCTTTCAACGCACAATTTATGATAATCTTTTACCTGTCATTGATGGTCAAAGTAAAACATACAGTAGGTAGCGCAATAAAAATAATTTTAAGGAAATTTTGAAGGCTTTAGGTATATAACTTCCTGTCATTAATAAATATTAGCTGTTGCCTGCGACTTCGTCCTTACATAGGAGTTTTTCCCGCGTGAATCCCTATTCCACGGGATCTCTGGGTTAAAAAGTAGCGTTCTTCTATCTTCCAGTGAAAGTCCCATAAAAATCCGTTGAGCCGTTTCTGAGTAAGCGTGCACAAACAGCGACCAGTTACAGTTTTTTTTAATATATTATCTAAAATAGAAGATAGATTACGAAACAAATGATACAAGTTGTACCCGGTAACCTTCTCGGAAAATTTTAGATAAGTAACAATGATATCTGTGTCTATCTTTGAATATTCTACGATAAACACGGTGTTCTACTATTCACAGTATGTACTACGATATTCTACGCTGAACAGAAAGTATTTAGCATATATGTCATTTATATCAGGAGTTTTGATCTGGAGTATAATTTCACAAATATGGTAAGTGAATATTTTCCTGTGGGATAAGATATACACGGTAAAATTGCAATGATTAAATATAATACTAAACATAACATAAAATATCGAATTTGTCTCCATAATGCATAAACGTAAAAGAAATGCCTGGTAAAAATAAAAAAAGGTAGCAACTGGTTCATGTTGGATGTACTAAAGTATTGGTTTCTCGAAAGGAACATAATATTATTTTGTTTTCAGTAAATTCAAATTTCGAGTTTTTGTATAAGCACGACAGAAATGTTTCAATTTTTAGGGCAAAGGTAATGTCATGGGATCCCGTGTTCTGGAGTCACTTACAGAATTGGCCTGGATTCCGTCGCTAATAACATCCCTTGATTCGTGCTCCACAGAACTCGTGACGGACGCGGGTACATTCTTGCTTTATTTCTTTACTGAAAATAAAGCAATATGTCGTAGCATCACCATCAGTTTTATCAGAATCATTGCCTTTTTAATATTATTTTCTTTAAATGAATGACACGTTCCTAATAATTTTTATTTTAGATAAAATTTACATAATTCAAAATCCTGATTAAAATTATACGTTCTAATCGAGCTCCATTTAACTAAATGAACATCACGCACCAATTACTCCGAGATAGCGGCGTTGAACTTTATTATAGGACATATTTTAGCTTCAACCAGAATTAAAATGGGACAGAAAATATGAACCCAGACAGGCGTGGTGAGGAACTCGTACTTGCATTGGCGTCTCATTTGTACTTTAGTATCTATACAATACACGTTCATAAACGTTGTCTATTTTAAAACTAAGGGTGGCCATTGACGATGCGTCCGTTTGGAGTGCTTCCAAATGGAAGACATCCACATGGAAGTACCTCCAAAGGAAATCTTTGCAATTTTGGAAGCCGTTGACGATACGTCCATTTGGAATGCTTCTAAATGTATGGAGCCACTACCAAATGGATGTCTTCCATTAAATTTGGAAGCATTCCAAATGGACGTATCGTCAATGGCTACCTTAAGAATCGTGTGCTTGTGTGAAAAGTTGATTCGTAAAAATTTATTTCATGCCTGATTTTAAACGATAACAAGCAAGGTGGACTTATTTCTAGGTAGAATGCCGTTGTAATAAATCTAGATGGTGCAGATCCCAGCTACTCCACTATTAGATGGAACATTTGCCGCTGTGCTTTACTCTTAATTCAGGAGCGTACACTCAATGCAAAAGACGTAACCCGTGATTCATTATGTTGAAATATCAATGCAAATTTTAACAACTTCTGTGAGTAAGACAAACCAAACTTCAACATCGACAAGCAGAAACAACTCAAACAGTACTCGTCAGCTGTCGCTCATTAATACATAAAATACATAAATAGCCTAATAATAGCACATAAATAGCCTTATCAGTATTAGGGCTCATTTACATGATACCAGTTTCTTGTCTGTTAAATTTGAATACAATAACATTGAAGTAAATAAACTACTTGCATCATCTAAACAACTTATAACATTCTTGGTTTCTTGACAACTTGCGTTTCAAGTTTTGCCTTAGTGTTCAAAGCACATACCATTATTTATTTATTACTAGAGAACCGCCCGCGCTTCGCTTCGGGACCCGTAGGTAACAGCCGCGTAGGTCTCGCTCCCGTAGGAATTTAGGCTAAAAAGTAGCCTACTACTCGCTCTCTTCACTCCACCCTGTCTGAGGTGTGTGGAGCCCTCGGGACAGTTAGTTCCCCTTTGGGGGTGTCTCTCGCGGCCCGTTGAAACGGGCCGGTCCTTGGGTTGGGCCCTAAGGCCCTTGGTTGTCCATCTGTGGTTAACCAATAGGTCAAGTCCGGTGAGTGGTGGCCTTTTTACAGGCCACAGAGTTTTAAACGGGATGGGGTTCATCTTCGCGCCGCGCAGGCGATCGAGGCCCTACCGGGTGAATCCCGCTGGTGGGAAGCCCAGCAGGAGCCGATCAGCGCCGGGCGACGACTTACGAAGCCCCAGTATCAGTCAGTGCTAGCCCCGTCCCGCGCAACCAGCAAGTCGCGCGGGAAGGCCCAGCGGTCCGGTGGACGGGTGTGGAGCGGCGCCAGGTCCTGCAGATGCGCGAACCGCGACGCGTCGACACGCCCGAACATGTTGCGTGCCAATCTCTCGTAGCAGACCGGGGACAGGCAACTCCCTTGCGGGACGCCGGCTGCGATCGGACGCTCGGTGGATTCGGCGTCTTCAACCACTACTCTGAAGCTTCTATTTTCGAGGAAACTGGAGATCACCTTAACGGCACTCCGGGGCGCCGACGACTGCGAGATCTTGTAGAGAAAGCCGTCGTGCCAAACACGGTCGAACGCCTTTTCCATGTCGAGGAATACTGCACACACGCGTTCTCTCTTGTTCAGAGCCGCGGTAACGGTGTGCAACACCCTCGACAGTGTAGCCGTGCTGTTCAGCGGCATCAAAAAGTAGCCTTCCACTTCTGTTGGCAGCTAGGCTATTCCACCCCGGATGCTTGCAGTTCCAGTCGCCCGCGCCCACCACCGGTGTCGGCGAGTCCAGCAACTTGCGGACATCAGCCAACAGGATAGTGCCAGCGGGCGGGCGGTACACTGAACACAGCCGGAGCGGGGAGTTCTCGAGGCAGAGCTAAAGTAGCCTATTACATTTGACTTAAGTAAATTACATGTAGTATTTGATAGCGTAATTCAGGACTTGCAAATGAATTTTATTAACGCTATCTATTAACAACTCCGAAAATAAATATCTAGCAACTAACAAAACATCGATCTTCCCATGGGAATGGGATGTTTTTCCGCGGTAAAAAGTAGCCTACGTCACTCTCCACCCTCCTAACTATCCCCACACACATAAACCTTACCATATAATAGCTTTGTTGCGACGTGAAAGCGTCACAAACAAACAAACAAACAAACAAACAAACAAACAAACACACTTTCACATTTATAATATTAGTAAGGATGCGGTTTTTGTATTAAATTGAATTTTCTTTGCATTTGCAAGCTCATATGAGTGTTTTGATCGTACCTAGTCTTTAGAGGCGAGAAATATTGAGACAACAAAACTTGCATGCAATAATCGTATATCCTTTCCGTACAATTATTGCACGTTCTTAATTAAGAGTACTTAATAGGTAATTGAATGCAATTGCATTCAATTATTGCTCTTGCATGCGCAAGAAAATGGCATCATGTAAATTAGCCCTTATGTATTCGCAACTGACTGTTGCTCAAGTGAACGATAACATTTTGACAGCAATTAACGTAATTGAGACTTATCGCAGTGTACAAAATACTGCTTGCTTATAGCAACGTGCTCAGTAGCTGAACATCGCTCGAGTCGGATAATACCTACTATGTCCACAAAGGTAGCAGTCGTGACCGGTTCCAATAAAGGCATAGGGTTCGCGATCGTGAAGGGTCTGTGCCAGCGATATGACGGCGTGGTGTACCTGACGTCCCGCGACGAGGCCCGGGGGCGGGCGGCCGCGGCGGCGCTGCACCAGCTCGGGCTGCGCCCCCAGTACCACCAGCTGGACGTGGCCGACAGGCGGAGCGTCGAGGCATTCCGGGATCACATCAAACAAAAGCATGGAGGTTTGGATATTCTGATTAATAATGCAGCTGTTGTGTCAACAGAATATTCAACTTATGAAGAGTGTGAATATACTATAAATATCAATTACAAAAGTATTCTAACAATTCAAGAATTGATTTACCCGCTGGTAAGAGACAATGGCCGTATTTTAAATATCTCCAGCAACTGCGGACATCTTTCCAACATCAGAAACAAGTACTGGATCGAGCGATTGTCGAAGAAGGACCTCACAGTTGAGGACATCAATGAGTTTGTTGACTGGTACCTCGAGTCAGTGAAAAGTGGAACGTTTAACAAGGACGATATAGCTGACAATGCTTCTCTCGCTGCATACAGGATTGCAAAAGTGGCTCTCAGTGCGGTGACTATGATACAACAGAAAGAGCTTGAACCAAGGAACATTTCTGTTAATTCCATGCATCCCGGATTGGTCCGAACCGACATGACTAATAAGGTTGGGTTCTACAGTGCGGACGAAGCTGCAGAAACTCCTATTTATCTAGTGTTAGATGCTCCGCAATCATTGAAAGGTGCATATGTTTGGCACGATAAAAAAGTATTAGATTGGTACGACTACAAAGCTGATTACTTTTTCAAAAAAATTAAAAATGTTTCGTAAAAATGTATTAAAAACATGGTAATTAAGTAATTAAATAAAAAAGTAGTGATGAGTGGTATTTACTGTTCAATACCGCGATTGTGACCCGATAAGTTATTGCTTTCATGTTTCTACAGAAAAGAGTTCGGCCTAAGCGTCCGATGAAGCAGAACTTTCTTCTGTCGCTGCAGATAATTCGTGGTCGTGAGAGAACAGTGTATTTTTGTGTAGTTTAATGATATGTTAAGGCTCCCGCTCTAGCCTTTAACGCACAATGGTAATCTTTTACCTGTTATTGATGGTAAAAGTGTGTTTTTATATATTTTTAAGGATTTATCTAACTTACTGACATTAATGAATAATAAGAATAGTGTTAAAAATTTCAACAAACATGAATTAATAATAGTGTAAATAAAGAAAATATTTTATTTAAAAAAAGCGTGGGGTGCTTTTTAAGATATTATCAAAATGACACCATGCACCCCACGCTTTTTTTTAAATAAAATATTTTCTTTATTTACACTATTATTAATTCATGTTTGTTGAAATTTTTAACACTATTCTTAATTTAAATTTATTGAAACTTATTTTCTATTTTTTTAGTTCAGTATTCTATAAAAAGCGTGTTTTTTAGTTTTTTTAAACTATTATTTATTTTCGACTTTTTAGTTTTGTTTATTTATAATAGCTTGTTTTTATAATTTTAAACTATTATTTGGTCTCTATCGATCTATCTACTGTGATAACTTAGAATTCAAATAAACAGAAGAACAACGCCATCTAGTAAAACGTAATGTACGCAGTCAAACTGAATACGCAGTTACAGCTAGTTGCCCGTAAATATGGGTAGATGGCAGTAGCAAATGGATAGATGGCAGTAGTGTGAGAGTAAAAAAATTAAAATCTTATTTTGCATATTGAAAATTGGAATAATTTTATCAAAATAGTGTAATGTCATCGGAACTCGATAAATCTACAAAGTTTGAACGAAATCTGGCCATTTAAAGTGGGTCAAAATCGCGTCCAAAGAAGTCGGTTACAAACAAATATACAAACATACAAGTGAAGCTAATATAAAGCATGTAATAATATCATTATGGTAGTCTCTTTATGCGAAGGAGAGTTACATACAAACATACATACAAACATACAAACATACAGGTGAAGTTATAGGCTAGGGAAGGTGGAAATTAAAGAAGTTAGGAAAAACGCCTATTTTTAGGAAAATCCGCGATAGATTTGCGTGGAAAGGGTCTAGAAAATTAGGGATCAACTGTTTATAGGTGCGTTATGAATTTGAAGCAAAACGCCTGATGGGCACGGAAGATATTAACAGAAATGTAGGTTTAAAATGAACGAATTTAGTATAAATCAAGGAAAAACAGTTGTAACTCGGAAAATTCGCGATGGATTTTCGTGGAAAAGGTATAGGAAGTTAGGGATCAGTTAGCTTTAAGTTAGTTATGAGTTTGAAGCACAACGGTTGAGGGGCACGGAAGATATTAAAGGAAGTATAGGTATAAAATTAAGAAAAAAATGAGGAAAAACAGCTATTTCTCGGAAAATTGTGGTCGGATTTTCGTGAAAATGGTATAGAAAGTTAGGGAATAATTAGTTGCAGATGCTATATAAGTTTGAAGCAAGAAGACCTTTGGGCACCGGAGATATTAAAGAAAATGGAGTAAAGTTACATACAAACATACATACAAACATACAGGTGAAGTTAATAAAAGCGTGTTAAAAAACAAATGATACAAATTTACCCGATAACCTTCTCGGAAAATTTTAGATATGTTACAGTGATATCTGTGTTTATCTTTGAGTATTCCACGATAAAATGCTGAACTGAAAGTATTTGGCATATTTGTAATTTTCACGTGTTCTGATCTGGAGTATTTTTTCATATATGTTAAATGGATATTTTTCTGCGGGATAAGAAACACGGTAACATTGCAATGATTAAATACATGACATACCATAAAATACGATACGAAATAAATGACGAATATTGTGTCCATAATACATAAACATGAAACAAATAGTAAAAAAAGGTAACAACTGAAACAGTTGTTACCTTTTTATTTTTACTACAGTATTGGTTTCATGAAAGGAACATACATAGATACTTTGTTTTCAAAAAATTCACATTTCGAGTTTTTTGTATAAGCTCTACAGTAATGTTTCGTCTCAATTTTTGGGCCAAAGGTATTGTCATGAGTTCCTGTGCCGGTTTTTTATAATCCTGTAGATAATAAGTTTCTCTTTTATGTTGATTGTAATGTATTAAATTTTTATGTCAACATTTATTGACGAGTGTAGCCACTAGGTATCTAATGACTGTTTGGGTAACTGCACTTATACAAATAAAGGATTTGAATTTGGAGTCAATTACAGAATTTGTCTGGATTCCTTTGCCAATAGAACCCCTTTATTCTTGCTCCACAGAACTCGTGACGGACGCGGGTACATTCTTGCTTTATTTCTTTACTGAAAATAAAGCAATATGTCGTAGCATCACCTTCAGTTTTATCAGAATCATTGCGTTTTCAATATGATTTTCTTTAAATGAATGACACGTTCCTAATAATTTTTATTTTAGATAAAATTTACATAATTCAAAATCCTGATTAAAATTATACGTTCTAAACGAGCTCCATTTAACTAAATGAACATCACGCACCAATTACTCCGAGACAGCGGCGTTGAACTTAACTAGAACTGTATTTATTCTAGGACATATTTTAGCTTCAACCAGAATTAAAATGGGACAGAAAATATGAATCCAGACAGGCGTGGTGAGGAACTCGTACTTGAATTGGCGTCTCATTTGTACTTGAGTATCGTTTTTTTTATGGAATTAAGATAGCAAACGAGCATGCAGCACCACCTTCCGCTGCCGCCCATGATAAATGTGACCGACCCAGAACTAGACTCAATGAGTCTCGTTCTAATTCGGTCACAGATGCGTTGCTACCCCTGAAAACTGAAATGGTCGCCTCTAAAAAAGTGTAACCGGCTCCACACCTTCCTATCCGGAACACAATTGTTCTTAAAACAATTATTACACGGTAGGAATGGTACTAAGTACCGTGGCGGGCGGTGGTACTTCCCCGGGTGAGCTCTAGGCCCTACCACCTATAAACACGATACAAAATACACGTTCATAAACGTTGTCTATTTTAAAACTAAGGGTGGCCATTGACGATGCGTCCGTTTGGAGTGCTTCCAAATGGAAGACATCCACATGGAAGTACCTCCAAAGGAAATCTTTGCAATTTTGGAAGCCGTTGACGATACGTCCATTTGGAATGCTTCTAAATGTATGGAGCCACTTCCAAATGGATGTCTTCCATTAAATTTGGAAGCATTCCAAATGGACGTATCGTCAATGGCTACCTTAAGAATCGTGTGCTTGTGTGAAAAGTTGATTCGTAAAAATTTATTTCATGCCTGATTTTAAACGATAACAAGCAAGGTGGACTTATTTCTAGGTAGAATGCCGTTGTAATAAATCTAGATGGTGCAGATCCCAGCTACTCCACTATTAGATGGAACATTTGCCGCTGTGCTTTACTCTTAATTCAGGAGCGTACACTCAATGCAAAAGACGTAACCCGTGATTCATTATGTTGAAATATCAATGCAAATTTTAACAACTTCTGTGAGTAAGACAAACCAAACTTCAACATCGACAAGCAGAAACAACTCAAACAGTACTCGTCAGCTATCGCTCAAATTTAGACGACACGACAAGCTCCAGATTTCGAATAAAAAAGAATCGCAAAAGTCAGAGAACTCAGTAAAATGTTACACAAAAAATATGGCCGAATTGAAACGTTTCTCCTTTTTTGTAGGTATAACATAAATAGCCTTATCAGTATTAGGGCTCATTTACATGATACCAGTTTCTTGTCTGTTAAATTTGAATACAATAACATTGAAGTAAATAAACTACTTGCATCATCTAAACAACTTATAACATTCTTGGTTTCTTGACAACTTGCGTTTCATGTTTTGCCTTGGTGTTCAAAGCACATACCATTATTTATTTATTATGCGGTTTTTGTATTAAATTGAATTTTCTTTGCAATTGCAAGCTCATATGAGTGTTTTGATCGTACCTAGTCTTTAGAGGCGAGAAATATTGAGACAACAAAACTTGCATGCAATAATAGTATACAATAATCTGCGTGTAAGCCTTTCCGTACAATTCTTAATTAAGTTCTTAATTAAGAGTAATAGGTAATTGAATGCAATTACATTCAATTATTGCTCTTGCATGTGCAAGAAAATGGCATCATTTAAATGAGCCCTTATCTATTCGCAGCTGACTGTTGCGCCGGTGGACGATAACATTTTGACAGCAAATAACGTAATCAAGACTTATCGCAGTGTACAAAATACTGCTTGCTTATAGCAACGTGCTCAGTAGCTGAACATCGCTCGAGTCGGATAATACCTACTATGTCCACAAAGGTAGCAGTCGTGACCGGTTCCAATAAAGGCATAGGGTTCGCGATCGTGAAGGGTCTGTGCCAGCGATATGACGGCGTGGTGTACCTGACGTCCCGCGACGAGGCCCGGGGGCGGGCGGCCGCGGCGGCGCTGCACCAGCTCGGGCTGCGCCCCCAGTACCACCAGCTGGACGTGGCCGACAGGCGGAGCGTCGAGGCATTCCGGGATCACATCAAAGAAAAGCATGGAGGTTTGGATATTCTGATCAATAATGCAGCTATTGTGTCAACAGAATATTCAACTTATGAAGAGTGTGAATATACTATAAATATCAATTACAAAAGTATTCTAACAATTCAAGAACTGATTTACCCGCTGGTAAGAGACAATGGCCGTATTTTAAATATCTCCAGTGACTGCGGACATCTTTCCAACATCAGAAACAAGTACTGGATCGAGCGATTGTCGAAGAAGGACCTCACAGTTGAGGACATCAACGAGTTTGTTGACTGGTACCTGGAGTCAGTGAAAAGTGGAACGTTTAACAAGGACGATATAGCTGACAATGCTTCTGTCGCTGCATACAGGATTGCAAAAGTGGCTCTCAGTGCGGTGACTATGATACAACAGAAAGAGCTTGAACCAAGGAACATTTCTGTTAATTCCATGCATCCCGGATTGGTCCGAACCGACATGACTAATAAGGTTGGGTTCTACAGTGCGGACGAAGCTGCAGAAACTCCTATTTATCTAGTGTTAGATGCTCCGCAATCATTGAAAGGTGCATATGTTTGGCACGATAAAAAAGTATTAGATTGGTACGACTACAAAGCTGATTACTTTTTCAAAGTTTCAACACTAGGCCTATCATATTAATGTGATAAAATTCATAATGTTAAAAAAAATTAAATATGTTTCGTAAAAATGTATTAAAAACATGGTAATTAAGTAATTAAATAAAAAAGTAGTGATGAGTGGTATTTACTGTTCAATACCGCGATTGTGACCCGATAAGTTATTGCTTTCATGTTTCTACAGAAAAGAGTTCGGCCTAAGCGTCCGATGAAGCAGAACTTTCTTCTGTCGCTGCAGATAATTCGTGGTCGTGAGAGAACAGTGTATTTTTGTGTAGTTTAATGATATGTTAAGGCTCCCGCTCTAGCCTTTAACGCACAATGGTAATCTTTTACCTGTTATTGATGGTAAAAGTGTGTTTTTATATATTTTTAAGGATTTATCTAACTTACTGACATTAATGAATAAAAAACAAATGATACAAATTTACCCGATAACCTTCTCGGAAAATTTTAGATATGTTACAGTGATATCTGTGTTTATCTTTGAGTATTCCACGATAAAATGCTGAACTGAAAGTATTTGGCATATTTGTAATTTTCACATGTTCTGATCTGGAGTATTTTTTCATATATGGCAGGCCCGGATCTAGGGGGGGGCAAGCCGGGGCCCATGCCCCGGGCGGCAAATTCAGGGGGCGGCCAAATTCACACTTCACGGACCAATGGACAACTCTTCATTTATTTAACTTTGACCACGGAATAAATAATAGTACAAGCACAGGAATTTCATGCCCATATCAACTTGACCGACACCCTGAGCGTGGAGTGAGACGTGCTGCACGAACATTTTATTATTCGCGACGCGCGTAGGCATAGTTCATAACTTTTAGCAAAATAGAACCGACTTTAACGCCGAAAAGTAAAAATCGGTTCAGTTAAACGCGGTTAATATTCCTAAATCCTTCTCCTTAGTCTGATAAACACGATACTGAAAACCGTATCAAAATCGGTTCAGCCAAACAATATGCCTAAATCCATCCACCCATCCATCCATCAGCGATTTTGCGTCCACTGCTGGACATAGCCCTCCCCTAATTTGCGTCACTCTAACCGGTCCTGCGCCTTCTGAAGCCAGCGGATGCCCGCTGTCCTCTTCAGGTCGTCAGACCTGGTCGGGGGGCGTCCTACGCTCCTTTTTCCGAGACAGGGCCTCCACTCGAGGGCCTTTCTTCCCCAACGGTTATCGGCCCTTCCAGCTATATTGCCGGCCCATTGCCACTTCAGCCGGCTAATTATTTGAGCTATGTTGGTTACCCTCGTTCGTCTACAGATCTCCCCATTTCTGATTCGATCACGTAAAGAAATACCAAGCATAGCTCTCACCATAGCCCGCTGCGCGACTTTGAGCTTGTGGATTAGACCAATCGTAAAGCACCACGTCTCGGAGCTGTATGTCATCACTGGCAACACACACTGCTCGAACATCTTCGACTTCAGGCACTGAGGTATTTTGGACGACAAGATGTGACGTAATTTCCCGAACGCAGCCCATCCGAGTTGCATTCTACGAGTGACTTCTTTCTCGAAGTTTGACTTACCCATTTGGATCACTTGTCCCAGGTAAATATATTCGTCTACAACTTCGAGTGCAGCGCCATCAACAACGACCGGTACGGGCGTGACATGGGCATTCGACATGATTTTCGTCTTGTCCATGTTCATCTTAAGACCCACCCGTTGTAAGGCGCTGTTCAAGTCCCCGAGCATTGTACTAAGTTCTTCCATGAATCTCGCCAAAATTACTATATCGTCGGCATACCGCAGGTGTGTGATGTATTCGCCATTGATATTAATGCCACGTCGTTTCCACTCCATCAGCTTGAACATGTCTTCCAGCGCAGTGGTGAACAGTTTTGGGGATATAATGTCCCCTTGTCTGACACCTCTCTGCAGCTGAATGGGGTTCGTTGCTGTGTCGTGTACTCTGACGGATATAGTGGCTGATGTGTATAAATACTTCAACACCTCGATATACCGGTAGTCGATTCGGCACCACTGGAGAGAATTTAGTACCGCCCAGGTCTCGATAGAATCGAAGGCTTTCTCATAGTCCACAAAGGCAACACATAGCGGCTGATTATAATCCTCGGTCTTCTGTATCATTAGGTATTTTTGTTTACAGGTTGTAGGTAATTATGAGTGTGCCAAGAAAAAATCTATAAGGAGTGGAAAAAGGCTAAATATAAGGAGTTGCAGGGAAAACAATGTGCAGATAATATGAAAAATTGGCTTCGCAGAGGGGTAACCCGTCAGTATCTGCTGCAACTTCCGAAGTTGATATTGAGTTAGAGGATGTTTCTGGCACTTTACTCGATCAAATGGATCAAGATTTTACAGTGCCAACTTCACCATCTTTATCGATGTGCGAAGAGCAACCTGAGCCAGGCCAGTGATTTCGCGCTGCGCCGCGCGCCGCCGCGAGACGCATCTCAATGGCGCGAGGTGCATCGTAAAATCGTTGGCAACACGACGCCTCGCTGCGCAGCGAGACGGAGCGAGACGAGGACGGCGGCGGCCTCGGCTGCGCCTCGCGGCGTTGCGCGGCGTTGGGAGGCGCAGCGCGGCTCTTGCACGCCGCGCGTACCGACGATGCACGGCTGCGTAGCGATGCACCGCGCTATGCCGCGAGGCGTCACGAGACGCAGCGCTGCATGAAGCAACGTATTCTGAATTCTCACAATGAAATGTGTATGTTTTCGTGTAGAAAATAAAGTTCTATTTTGAGCCGCTCTTTGAAAGACTGCGCGCAGCGTCGCGTCGCGTCTCGTCTCGGTGTGAGTTGACCCTATGTGGTACAAAATTGGCTAATTACGAAAGGGTTAAAAGATCTTGGCTTTTATTTTCTAAGATAAAAAATGCAATTTTTTGTGCGTGATCCAAGATATATCAGAAACTATGAACAATGATGGATGCATTGTTTCCGGAAGGCCTAAGTAGGCTTTGTCCAAATTTCAAGCAATTTGTGGACATCTGATAGCTGGAATTATAATATGGATGATAAAGATGAAAATAAACATAAGTACTTAGGCGGGGCGGCATTTTTCAGTTTTTGCCCCGCCTAAAAAAAAATGAAGATCCGGGGCTGATATATGGTAAATGGATATTTTTCTGCGGGATAAGAAACACGGTGACATTGCAATGATTAAATACATGACATACCATAAAATACGATACGAAATAAATGACGAATATTGTGTCCATAATACATAAACATGAAACAAATAGTAAAAAAAGGTAACAACTGAAACAGTTGTTACCTTTTTATTTTTACTACAGTATTGGTTTCATGAAAGGAACATACATAAATACTTTGTTTTCAAAAAATTCACATTTCGAGTTTTTTGTATAAGCTCTACAGTAATGTTTCGTCTCAATTTTTGGGCCAAAGGTATTGTCATGAGTTCCTGTGCCGGTTTTTTATAATCCTGTAGATAATAAGTTTCTCTTTTATGTTGATTGTAATGTATTAAATTTTTATGTCAACATTTATTGACGAGTGTAGCCACTAGGTATCTAATGACTGTTTGGGTAACTGCACTTATACAAATAAAGGATTTGAATTTGGAGTCAATTACAGAATTTGCCTGGATTCCTTTGCCAATAGAACCCCTTTATTCTTGCTCCACAGAACTCGCGACAGACACGGGTACATTCTTGCTTTATTTCTTTACTGAAAATAAAGCAATATGTCGTAGCATCACCTTCAGTTTTATCAGAATCATTGCGTTTTCAATATGATTTTCTTTAAATGAATGACACGTTCCTAATAATTTTTATTTTAGATAAAATTTACATAATTCAAAATCCTGATTAAAATTATACGTTCTAAACGAGCTCCATTTAACTAAATGAACATCACGCACCAATTACTCCGAGACAGCGGCGTTGAACTTAACTAGAACTGTATTTATTCTAGGACATATTCTAGCTTCAACCAGAATTAAAATGGGACAGAAAATATGAATCCAGACAGGCGTGGTGAGGAACTCGTACTTGAATTGGCGTCTCATTTGTACTTGAGTATCGTTTTTTTTATGGAATTAAGATAGAAAACGAGCATGCAGCACCACCTTCCGCTGCCGCCCATGATAACTGTGACCGACCCAGAACTAGACTCAATGAGTCTCGTTCTAATTCGGTCACAGATGCGTTGCTACCCCTGAAAACTGAAATGGTCGCCTCTAAAAAAGTGTAACCGGCTCCACACCTTCCTATCCGGAACACAATTGTTCTTAAAACAATTATTACACGGTAGGAATGGTACTAAGTACCGTGGCGGGCGGTGGTACTTCCCCGGGTGAGCTCTAGGCTCTACCACCTATAAACACGATACAAAATACACGTTCATAAACGTTGTCTATTTTAAAACTAAGGGTGGCCATTGACGATGCGTCCGTTTGGAGTGCTTCCAAATGGAAGACAACCACATGGAAGTATCTCCAAAGGAAATCTTTGCAATTTTGGAAGCCGTTGACGATACGTCCATTTGGAATGCTTCTAAATGTATGGAGCCACTTCCAAATGGATGTCTTCCATTAAATTTGGAAGCATTCCAAATGGACGTATCGTCAATGGCTACCTTAAGAATCGTGTGCTTGTGTGAAAAGTTGATTCGTAAAAATTTATTTCATGCCTGATTTTAAACGATAACAAGCAAGGTGGACTTATTTCTAGGTAGAATGCCGTTGTAATAAATCTAGATGGTGCAGATCCCAGCTACTCCACTATTAGATGGAACATTTGCCGCTGTGCTTTACTCTTAATTCAGGAGCGTACACTCAATGCAAAAGACGTAACCCGTGATTCATTATGTTGAAATATCAATGCAAATTTTAACAACTTCTGTGAGTAAGACAAACCAAACTTCAACATCGACAAGCAGAAACAACTCAAACAGTACTCGTCAGCTATCGCTCAAATTTAGACGACACGACAAGCTCCAGATTTCGAATAAAAAAGAATCACAAAAGTCAGAGAACTCAGTAAAATGTTACACAAAAAATATGGCCGAATTGAAACGTTTCTCCTTTTTTGTCGGTATAACATAAATAGCCTTATCAGTATTAGGGCTCATTTACATGATACCAGTTTCTTGTCTGTTAAATTTGAATACAATAACATTGAAGTAAATAAACTACTTGCATCATCTAAACAACTTATAACATTCTTGGTTTCTTGACAACTTGCGTTTCAAGTTTTGCCTTGGTGTTCAAAGCACATACCATTATTTATTTATTATGCGGTTTTTGTATTAAATTGAATTTTCTTTGCAATTGCAAGCTCATATGAGTGTTTTGATCGTACCTAGTCTTTAGAGGCGAGAAATATTGAGACAACAAAACTTGCATGCAATAATAGTATACAATAATCTGCGTGTAAGCCTTTCCGTACAATTCTTAATTAAGTTCTTAATTAAGAGTAATAGGTAATTGAATGCAATTACATTCAATTATTGCTCTTGCATGTGCAAGAAAATGGCATCATTTAAATGAGCCCTTATCTATTCGCAGCTGACTGTTGCGCCGGTGGACGATAACATTTTGACAGCAAATAACGTAATCAAGACTTATCGCAGTGTATAAAATACTGTTTACTTATAGCAACGTGCTCAGTAGCTGAACATCGCTCGAGGCGGATAATACCTACTATGTCCACAAAGGTAGCAGTCGTGACCGGTTCCAATAAAGGCATAGGGTTCGCGATCGTGAAGGGTCTGTGCCAGCGATATGACGGCGTGGTGTACCTGACGTCCCGCGACGAGGCGCGGGGGCGGGCGGCCGTGGCGGCGCTGCACCAGCTCGGGCTGCGCCCCCAGTACCACCAGCTGGACGTGGCCGACCGGCGGAGCGTCGAGGCATTCCGGGATCACATCAAAGAAAAGCATGGAGGTTTGGATATTCTGATCAATAATGCAGCTGTTGTGTCAACAGAATATTCAACTTATGAAGAGTGTGAATATACTATAAATATCAATTACAAAAGTATTCTAACAATTCAAGAACTGATTTACCCGCTGGTAAGAGACAATGGCCGTATTTTAAATATCTCCAGTGACTGCGGACATCTTTCCAACATCAGAAACAAGTACTGGATCGAGCGATTGTCGAAGAAGGACCTCACAGTTGAGGACATCAATGAGTTTGTTGACTGGTACCTGGAGTCAGTGAAAAGTGGAACGTTTAACAATGACGATATAGCTGACAATGCTTCTGTCGCTGCATACAGGATTGCAAAAGTAGCTCTCAGTGCGGTGACTATGATACAACAGAAAGAGCTTGAACCAAGGAACATTTCTGTTAATTCCATGCATCCTGGATTGGTCCGAACCGACATGACTAATAAGGTTGGGTTCTACAGTGCGGACGAAGCTGCAGAAACTCCTATTTATCTAGTGTTAGATGCTCCGCAATCATTGAAAGGTGCATATGTTTGGCACGATAAAAAAGTATTAGATTGGTACGACTACAAAGCTGATTACTTTTTCAAAGTTTCAACACTAGGCCTATCATATTAATGTGATAAAATTCATAATGTTCAAAGAAAATTAAATATGTTTCGTTAAAATGTATTAAAAATATGGTAATTAAGTAATTAAATAAAAAAGTAGTGTGAGTATTTACTGTTCAATACCGCGATTGTGACCCGATAAGTTATTGCTTTCATGTTTCTACAGAAAAGAGTTCGGCCTAAGCGTCCGATGAAGCAGAACTTTCTTCTGTCGCTCCAGATAATTCGTGGTCATGAGAGAACAGTGTATTTTTGTGTAGTTTAATGATATCTCTAGCCTTTGACGCACAATGGTAATCTTTTACCTGTTATTGATGGTAAAAGTGTTTACACACAATAGCACAGAAAAAATATTTTTAAGGATTTATCTAACTTACTGACATTAATGAATAAAAAACAAATGATACAAATTTACCCGATAACCTTCTCGGAAAATTTTAGATATGTTACAGTCATGTCTGTGTTTATCTTTGAGTATTCCACGATAAATGCTGAACTGAAGGTATTTGGCATTATATTTGTATTTTTCTCGTGTTTTGATTTGGAGTATTTTTTCATTTATGGTAAATGGATATTTTTCTGCGGGATAAGAAACACGGTGACATTGCAATGATTAAATACATGACATACCATAAAATACGATACGAAATAAATGACGAATATTGTGTCCATAATACATAAACATGAAACAAATAGTAAAAATAAAAAGGTAACAACTGAAACAGTTAGTATTAGTAGTTAGTATTGGTTTCATGAAAGGAACATGCAAAGATACTTTGTTTTCAAAAAATTCAAATTTCGAGTTTTTTGTATAAGCTGTACAGTAATTTTTCGTCTCAATTTTTCGGCCAAAGATATTGTCATGAGTTCCTGTGTCGGTTTTTTATAATCCTGTAGATAATAAGTTTCTTTTTTATGTTGATTGTAATGTATTAAATTTTTATTTCAACATTTATTGACGAGTGTAGCCACTAGGTACCTAATGACTGTTTGGGTAACTGCACTTATACAAATAAAGGATTTGAATTTGAATTTGGAGTCAATAATTACAGAATTTGCCTGGATTCCTTTGCCAATAGAACCCCTTTATTCGTGCTCTACAGAACTCGCGACAGACACGGGTACATTCTTGCTTTATTTCTTTACTGAAAATAAAGCAATATGTCGTAGCATCACCTTCAGTTTTTTCAGAATCTTTGCTTTTTCAATATGATTTTCTTTAAATGAATGACAATACAATACAATACAATACAATACAAAAACTCTTTATTGTACACCAAGAAAATGGACATTAACAACAACATAAAACACGTCCCTAATAATTTTTATTTTAGATAAAAATTTACATAATTCAAAATCCTGATTAAAATTATACGTTCTTAACGAGCTCCATTTAACTAAATGAACATCACGCACCAATTGCCCCGAGATAGCGGCGTTGAACTTAACTAGAACTGTATTTATTCTAGGACATAATATATTTTACCTTCAACCAGAATTAAAATGCGACAGAAAATACATAATTATCGTGAGCACCGATTTATACTAAAAGTTTGGAATTATATTATCCATACCTATTAATAATATAGCAAATGCGAAAATCTATTTATCTGTCTGTGACGCTTTCACGGTTAAACCACTGAATTCGGAATAAAAGTAGTTGAAGATCCACACACATACTGGCTACGTTTTTTCAAAAATCAACCCCAAAAGGCATGAATTAGGGGATGAAAGTTTGTATTTATCCTACTTCCTACTAATCCTACTAATATTATAAATGCGAAAGTTTGTAAGGATGTATGTGAGTGAGTGAGTGAGTGAGTGTGTGTGTGGGTAACTCTTTCACGCAAAAACTACTGAACGGATTTTCATGAAACTTTGCAGTAATATAGCTTAGACATCGGAATAACATAATTTGTTAAAATTTATAGAGATTTTTGAAGGGACTGGTTTCCCGAAGCGAAGCGAGGGCGGATTTACTAGTAATAGTTAACGATTACTTAGCATAATATTGTTTTTCAGTGTTAACTAAAATTATCAGGTAATATTAGCTAATTATAATTACGTGAGGTTTATGCCGTTATTTTTAATTTATGCGGTCCATGTAGCTGAGATAGTATTCTAAAGGTACTATGATTATTAGGCAGTAATTGAGTGAGCATATAATTAATTTGTGTAATCTCAAACAGTTGTTCCGAAGCTAATTAGGTGCTTAATTGTATATTATTGCATTTAAAACTTGTAGCAGAGCCATTATTCTTATTTGTTAACAATTATTTTTCGGAAACAGACAATGTGTACAAAATGATCTTTGATTATAAAAGTTAAGTACCTACTCGTAGTTAGATACAATAACATTATCATTATTAAGGGTCGATTAACTTTATTATCGCTTTAATTCCAGGTCTAGTACACTCGCTTTCTAAATAACCTTTGAAAACCAACTACCAAATTGTATATCAAGTCATAGATAACAATGTGTTTGTGAAACTGTCCACAATACAATAACAAAGTTCAATTCAATGTCTCCTTCATTAGTCATAAATCTTTTAGCTTGGTACACCCTGCCCCCTTTCGCTATATTTACCGTCTTTTACTTCTCACCCTAAGGTTGTCTGGAAGAAATCGCTTTTTAGCGATAAGACCACCTTTTGTATCACATTTTGTACAAATGTCTTATTCTGTTATGTTACGTTGCTTTGGTGTACAATAAAGCGTATTATTATTAAGTATTAAAGTTCACTGGTTTGCATGAAACCTGGCATGACTTCGATCCGAACTTCGGCGGTATCTTTACAGGTCTCTACGACGTTAATGAATTTCACAGCGCAGTTAACGCAGTAACGATGCACGGTAACAATGGGACTGATAATAATTATAATGAGTACCTATTGTGATACCTTTAAGGGCGGCCACATACAGTCGGAATTCCGAAACGGAATCCCGAATAGGGTTGCAACCTTGCAACGATATATCGGAAAACCGATAATATTATAAGAAAACCGATAATATTATATTGTAAGAAAAGGCTAATGTTCAAAGCCCATACAGTCTTATCTAAGGTCGTGAATTATCGATTTTTTTCTTCGGATATGATATCGATATTATCATATCGTTATAACGCAAATATCGATAAAAATATCGATGTGTCCTCTTCGATATTATCGGTTTTCCGATATATCGTTGCAACCCTATTCGGGATTCCGTTTCGGAATTCCGCATGTATGTGGCCGCCCTAATGAGTACTTAATGCCTATAATTATATTTTAAAGTTTGAAATGTCACAATATTGTACATTGAAACATAATATTATAGTGGATGGAACATCGAATCCACGCAAACGTGTCAAAAAATTATGGCTAAAAGTTAGCCACAATTTTTATATCATTACGCACACATGCTTGATAATGTTGCCTTGTTTTTTTGTTTTCATTGTAGGGCGACGCTCAATCTAGACTTTTAAAACATCAAAGTTTGTATGATAAATTGGCGATAAGATTAGAGAAAAATAAGCGATTAGATTTGGTAGAATATTAGTTATTTTTATTTCAAACATTCAGTTTAAAGAATCGTTACTAACAATTTCCGAACGTGGCTACTGAGGAACGTTAAAATTTTACACACGTCGTCCTTTTCCAATGAACTTGGCGCGCCGGCGGCGGCGGTCCGTGCGCGCAATGTACCGACCGCATTATGTTCACGATGTAACAATGCGAAAACGATGAAACAGATTAAAACATAAGAGGATTGGACTTTTAATGCAGAGTTCGGTGGAATTGTTGAATGCGATTATTCCGACCGTATTCGCCAGGGCTTATCGAGGACGTAGCGCTGGAATCAATAAAATGAATTTAAATCACGAATTACAGAAGATTATCTGATGTTGGTAGATTGTCTTGTATAATATTGTTTGGGGAGCGCAGACACGGCTGTAGTTTTGTTTGTTGTTGTATCTACTTGTTTTTGTACAATATTTTTAGTATAATTGGAAGGTGGTCGATGTTTGCTGGGTGATACATTTCGAAACTATGTAGTATTGAATTCAGGGAATATGGGGAATGAGTTGCTTTTTCTGTCCGTGTTTAAGTAAGTAAATATATCTGTTTATCGGAGCATTATGCTGTAGCCACTGAAAAACTTATTTGAATTAAGTGGTATTTTTGTATTTTGAATGCTATTTACATAAAGAACATCAAAATATAGGGCAAATTTAATTCGAGAAAAAATTATATCCAGGTAAAAATCCAAAAAAGAAACTTAACTTTATTTAAAAAAACTCCTTTCATTATGAATTTTTTCTATAATAACTAATTATAAGAATAACCAATTACTGTCTATAAAGTTACTAAAAAGTAGAAAATCCTACTAATATTATAAATGTGAAAGTTTGTGTATTTGTTTGTTTGTTTGTTTGTTACTCCTTCACGCAAAAACTACTGAACCGATTTTCATGAAATTTGGCACACACATAGAGGGCAACTTAGATTAACATATAGGATATTTTTTATCCCGGAATTCCCGCGGGATCAGGATTCACGCGGAAAAAACTCCAATACGCGAAGTCGCGGGCTTAGATTTTTATGGGACTTTCACTGGGGTTAGAGAAGGTTCTAGAGCAACACATAGGCTACTTATTATCCCGGAATTCCAGCGGGATCAGTATTCACGCGGGAAAAACTCCAATGCGCCACGTCGCGTCGCGAGGTTAGATTTTTATGGGACTTTCATTGGGAGATAGAGGAAGTTGTGAAGTAACATAATATACATATACATAGGTTACTTTTTATCCCGGAATTCCCACAGAATCAGGATTCACGCAGGAAAAACTCCTATGCGCAAAAGCACGGGCTTAAATTTTTATGCGACTTTCACTAAGAAATAGAGGAGGTTCTGGAACAACACATAGGCTACTTATTATATCAAAATTCCGGCGGGATCAGGATTCACGCGGGAAAAACTCTTATGTGTGAAGTAGCGGACTTAGATTTTATGGGACTTTCATTAGGAGATAGAAGAGGTTCTAGAGCAACACATATGCTACTTATTATCCCGGAATTCCGGCGGGATCAGGATTCACGCGGGAAAAACTCCTATGTACGAACGCGCGGGCTTAAACACCGGTCCGATTTGGATGAAATTCGGAATGAAAATAGTTGAAGACCCAGAGTCACACATAGGCTACTTTTTTTTCTAAATCAACCCCTAAAGGCTTGAAATAGGGGATGAAAGTTTGTGTGAAATATCTAAACCGCCTGACCAATTTCGATGAATTTTCCCAGGACCTTCTTCCCCACTTCCCCGGTTCGCGATAAAAACGAATTCCACGCGGGCGAAGCCGCGGGCAAAAGCTAGTATTTAATAAACCTCATCCCTCAACAATCATCGCGTTCCGCTGAACTTGGCGCCGCGCGCAGCCTACGTGTCATTTGAATAAACTGTGGAACAGAAAAACCGACGCGCCGCTCAGTTTATGTAAATTCTGGCATAATTATGTACTTTCATTTTATACTGCATTATGATGCATCGCATTCTACGTGACGTGAGTTACTGCGCTTCGCTATTTTAGAACTTATGGCAGAATCAACAAGCACTACAATAGAATAGATTATTAAAGTATTCCCTTCGTATTTATAATATTTGTTGCATTTAGTTTTTCGTGTTTTATGTGTGTGACATTAAAATTAAAAAGAGAATTTATCGCCGTAGGGACATGTTACCTTTCCGTGTTACAACCGTGGCATGTTCTTACGTTTGAAACGGTTGTATAAGTAATAATTTTGCGCTGACCAGTAGTATGTGTCGTACTCGATATTTGTTGTTGCTGAACCTAAAGTATGAAGAAACCCGCTTGAAACTTGTGTCGTCTAATAACCCCTCTACTAGATAAATTCCCAGCCTCATTAATATCAGGGGAGACCGCCAGTATAAGAGCTAAAGAGCTCCAAATATACCTATTTATCGTATGTAGCTTCAGTATCGACACCGTATTCAAAGTAGATGTATCAATCGACTTGTGTTCCCGAACCGCCCCAATACGGTACTAAAATCACGTTCTTAATAGAAACAATGTAAACAAAATTCATCAAGAGGCGAAATATTAAAGCGACGTAATAAAGCAAACCCTGATTGATATTTTACGGCAGCTTCTTCAAATAGAGAGCGGCGGTTCTCAACCTTCGAGTGGTGTTCCATTTGATTGTTGATGTTTCTCAAACAAACATTCAACTGCAAAAACTAATCTGGGCCAATATACTCCACTAAACCGATCAATTAAAAGTTATAATTTAATTCATAATATAGTCAGTGACGGTGTCATCAAGACACAATCTGGAAGTCATAAGGTCCCCCAGATTGATATTTTTTCAAATTCCTGTACAATATTTAAGAAGTTAACGTCTCAACTAATTGATAAGTAAGATTTTATTTAATTGTTAATTTAATATAATTGTTAATTTAATGTAATTGATATTTTAATGTAATTGTTAATTTAATGTAATTGTTAATTTAATTTAATTTAATGTGTGCTTAATTCAAATCAATTCAATTATTCAATTAAATTGTATGTATGTATTTAGTAAAGTTGAAATCATTAGGTATATAATTTTAATGCATTGTAATTTAATTTTTATTTTTATTATGTATAATTGTTGTAATTTAAATTTATTTTGTTTAGCTTATTTAACTTAATTTGATGCACTTAATGAAGCACGATGTATGTACCTATAATTCAGGTAACACTTGGCCTTAAATTAAGATATTATATGTATATTATTGTGAATGTTTAGTGTATACCTTGTTGGTGCATTAAATAAAATAAAATAAAAAAATAAAACTTTTAATGTATTCTCAGGTCTTGAGCGCCTGTGCATGATACACATGTTAAACTCGTTATTATTGGAAGAGTTCAGAACGTATAAAACATTTATTAACGAACTGCCACGTGTATTTAAATTAAATACCTATACACTGTCTACCTTATTGGTACAAAGAGATTTCTTCCACCGAAACCATCAAAACATAGGAATAAACATACAATATTAAATCGGCAGAGAAGTTCATGAAGTGATTAAGAACTTTTTAACAGACGGAATAAATTACAGAGATTAGAGAGAGGGGAAATTATATTATGAAGAAAGAAATTTAACACCGAAGGTACTACAATAAAATCTATAAAAGTTATATAAAAGAGTTAATTTGAAATGTGTCACCGTACCCATCCTATGTGAAATAAAGTATAATTATAAACTTGCACACCCTTAAGGGTTAAGATAAGAGAGACACTATACTGTTACATATAAAAACTTTTGTAACCTTATCTTGCAATTAAATTTGAATTTGAAAAGCAAATGCAGAACTCAAAAAATGCCACTTTATTTAATTACATTTACATACAAACAACTAATGCTTGTTAAACGTGGTGTCTCAAATACAAACTCCTACTAAAAGTAATTAAAAATTATTGCTGCCTACAGATTGTTGATGTTTTTAATGCTACTGACATCTTTGAGCAATGATCACCATTTCCCATCAGCTAGCTAGCTCGTAATAATCTGTTTGACTTAACTAACTTACCTTACCTTGAGTTTACTTAAAAAAGAAGCCTGAAAAGTTTGAGAAGCGCAGTATCGAAGTTCGATTAAAATCAAAGGAACATCAGTAACGACTCGATCAATCAGCCCCTGGTTCAGTAATTGGTCCGCGTCAACCGTGCTTTGGATAAAGGGATAAAATTATTCGATGTTTTGCCACCGTCAATCATAATTATTTTTGTCATTGAAACTCAAATGGAAAAACGTATCCATTTAAATAACACTGATATACTCGTCCTTGTGCTTATATACTTACTTCTTGTGCCGCTTTAGAAAAAAAAATGCTACGCAATCGTAGCCCCGCACTGTTATAGTCGTGTCGTGGGTGCCATGGACAATACACAAGACAAATACCCAAACCAAAAAGCTATGTGCTTCATTTGATGATGCATTAAGCATTTTCAATACCAAATGGCACTGAAAGCTTGACATACCTACTCGTAAAACCGGTATATTCCATTGCAGTACATCGCTGACCGATCAGGTTCAAACCTGAGCATAACATAAATGAATACTATGAAACGACCAGCAACGATATTGCTACAGTAAGGTTAAATAACAACAAAGTAGTACGCCCAGCGGAGCATAACGTTATGGACCTAAGTGAGTTTGTCGAGCTTCTCATGGACCACTCATGTACAGGATCGTATTTAATGAGTTACATTCGTGGAACTGAACGTTGTTCCACCGACGAATGGCGGGGCCACTGGGGTACTCGGTTATTCTTAGAATTAGTGCACTAAAATTGTACTATGACCAAACTTTGACGTTGCTGCAATCTGTTTAGGTATTTGAAGTAAGTGTTGTTAGCGAACCGGATACCCTTCGCTTTAGGGAGCCGCTTTCATGTAGATTACAGATTAAGTCAAGAAAGAATAATGATGTTAGATGATTCTTTATCGACGTACCTCCAAGTGAAGCTTTTGAAGGTGTTAAATAAATTTTAACGCGAATATTACCTACGTTGTGCTGTATTTTTATTGCAAAACCTCACAGCTGAATTACTTATCACGTTAATAATTGAACAGTGCGGAGGTGCGAAGTGAAGTTAAAGGTGAAAGTGATGTTGAAGTTCAGCCAGGTCAGGTCAGGTCAGGTCAAGTCTGGTCGGGAGAGAGGCGGCGACAGGGTCAAAGTAAAAACATTTAATAAAGCTCTTAAACAATTCAAAATTTAATGAAAAATCGTTTAGAATTTTCAATTTGAACACCTGAACGCACAATTTTCTTTTATTCTAACACCTATCTGAAATATATCAAATTTTGATTAATTTATTGTCATAAGCTTTACTCAACATAATATTACGTCTGTAAGCGTCAATCAGTACACAAATAAAATATTGTTGCATCGAAGCGAACTAAGCAGTTAGGTAGTTAGTTACTTCATGGTAAGTTAAAAGCTCAGCCAAGTGTAAGCACGTTAGTATTTACGGCCATTTCTTTATGAAGCTAAGAAATGTATTTTTATAAATAGACTTTTTAGAGGCCGGTGCCAAGAGCCGAGGCACAAAATAATTGGAGTAAAAGAGGTAAAACGGTGTCGACGCCATCTTGAGCGCAATCCGCCTGCTCCATAAGTCGCGCGACTTAACGGAGCAGTAATTAAGCTGGCGAGTGCAGTCCGTTTCCTCCGCGCCCCCCTCCACTGGATGCTATGCTAACTCACAACAATGAAAAAATCCGGCTTCCAAATTGACGAGTAATAAGAAAACAATATCGATATAGCCGAAGTAAATTAAATAAGCATCTATTTTTACAAACAACTTTAAAACCACCTATCAGATCTCGTTCAAAATTCGAGACAAATCAAACGGGACCACATGACAAACATCGGCTATCGAATATAAAAAGAACCATTAAAATCGGTATATCAGTGATCAGTTGCGCACAGTTTAATTTTGTTTGTAAAACTATTTACTTCTAAGTATATATTTTCTTAATCTGTTATCCATTAGTTTTTAGTTACCTGTTTGTTTATGAAAGTATAAAAGTAACTTTTAGTTTGTCTGTTATTCGTAAATTGCTATATTGGCATTAGTCTTACTTACTTTGTCTTAAGTAACCTAAAGCAAAAAGCAATTGATACGAACACATTATATGGATTAGAGATGCGATTAGAGATGACAAGAGATAGTAAACTCCTTTTATCCTCGGATCTAGTTACATTCATGTCATTACTAGCTCTAGTTAATAAGCTTCAGAGAACTCATCTATTGATTGGGTCTACTAGTACCGCAAGGCAGTGTGCGCCGCCTTTAAATCTCCTCACGTACCTCGCAAATCGGGGGAAAAACAGGTTGTCGAGCAACCCTTGCATCGTACCACTTCCCGGCCTTCCCCGGCCTCTCATAACATCAACTCGACGCGGCAACTGATGAAACGTCTTATTGCTAAGAAACTTCCCATGGGCGGAGGAGATTGGGGTTAACATAAGATTTATATAACGGCTGAAATAAATCAGCGGGAATGCTTGAAGCATATACTCGTATGCTTGAGGGGGAGCGGGTTATTAGATTGCATATAATTTGTACCCTCTAGCCTAGTAATAGTCCATAATTATTTACTGGTATTTACATAAATAGGATGTATTTAAATGTAATAAGAAAACATTTTTTTTATTTTGCGTAGGTTTTAAGAAATCGACGCCACGTTTTGCCGATAGAAGATAATATTAGACAATTGAATTAACTAAAGCATACCCTTTTCCATACTGTTTGCAACTTGAGACATAATTATTTTAAACTACGGACCTATTTGTACCTTAAAGTATTTCTTTTACTATAGTAAAAAACAGTAGATACATTCGTTAATCGCAAGCAAAATAATGGGCCAGTGCCGAGTGAAGGAGGAAAAGAAACAAGGAACGTTCAACTGCGGAGGGAAAACAAAACGAGTTCGGGAGGCAAGAACAACAGCGCACTGTATTAACTTAACCCAATTGAGTAGGTATGTTCCTGTGTAAAAACACGACGTTCGTCTCGTCCATGACACTGAGGTCGGTACACTCAGTGCGTCACTGATACTTGAGTTTTCCTTGTGACGGATATAGCTTCATGTATTCATGAATAATATTCGTTCATACCATTATTGTCATTTAATACTTTCAGCTCTCGTTTCGCTTCGTGAAAGTTTTACAATTTCCAATATTTGTACGGTAAAGAAATTTCCCTTCGCAAAAATTAAATGCATTACCAACCAAACATTCTCAGTAACACCTCGGACTGCCTGGTAAAAATATCTATAAATGTCAACACAAAATACGCACATATTTTGTACATATCTGTTCATCGAGAATCCAACCCACGGCCCTGTCTGCCTGTGTGTCTGTCTCGGCCACCACCAACCAGGCTACTGGGTCGGCTGACCCGGTTATTGTCTCCACAGTGGCGTGGGTCATCATTGCATCTGGTTGAGCGTTGTAGCTTTAATTACAACGAACATCATTATCCAATTTTTCAGCTGTTTCGAGTGGCAATTGTAAACTCAATTGCCATTTCTGATTTCGTACAATAAACAATTGGTCCAAGTCTAAATTTGACTCGCATGATACCTACAGCACCCTCTCTGTAAATGTATCTAGATTTCTAGACGTAAAACGTAAATTATTTAATTTACGTTTTCTTCGGGCATTTAGGTAATACTTATAACTTATGCAGACAGGAAAATTTCGCCCATGCAAAACTAGCCATTGATATGAGATTTAAACGTAAATTATTTAATTTACGTTTTCTTCGGGCATTTAGGTAATACTTATAACTTATGCAGACAGGAAAATTTCGCCCATGCAAAACTAGCCATTGATATGAGATTTTTTGTACACTTACATCCTTCTTCATTGTTGAGTTTAACTAAATAAAAAAGAGTAAAACTGCGATGAAATCGATGCTACGTCTGTCTGAACATTAGCCAGTATGATGACGTGAGTTAGCATTGTTGGTTAAAAGACAGGAGAAAAATGAATGAAAATATCGTATCTGAATTGATGGACACGAAAGACTACCCACACATCAAAAGCTTTAATGGCACGACCAAATAATATTTTCTATGCCGCTACACTGTGGCAGAGCGTATGTGGCTATATTAAGATGTTTGTGGGCACGCCACAATGTAGTGCTCACTAAAATGTTTCATATTCATTTCAATCTGTTGCACCGAGAGCGGCTCGCTGACACACATTTAACGTTCAAAGGTCGCGTGTAAGTAGTGTCGCGTCGCAGTGAAATTAAATTTTCTGCACATTTTATTACATAGCACAGAAAAGCCAATTGATTTAGACTTACACACGCGGAAGAACAGTATATATTTTGTCACTTCTCATCTTCGTAACTGATGTTATGAGCCATTATCTGCGATGCTTTACGTCGTGGGAGATGGACGCGTTTCACGAATTAGGTAATAATAGTTACCTAGTCCTTAACTACATTCTATCTGCAGTAAACCAAGTTTTGCTGGTTTTCTGCAGATCTAAAAGAATATTTCAGTCCATAAACCTAAGAAAACTGGTCCAAAAAGCAATGGAGAAATACGTACAATCCTGGTAAATATTAATAACAAATATTTCTAGAGCACATGCTGTTTATACACGGGTTTTGTAAAACGAAGACGTTTTACATTACATTGCCCTACATTCACACCAATAAGAGCCACAAGTATGTATCTGAATAAAAAAAAATAACCCGAATAGAGAAGGTTGATATTTTAACTTACTGTTTCAAATGTTTTGTTTATGTCAATATAAATACCATGAAATATATTGTTCATGGAAAATTCATTCATTTTAAATTAAATACATATTTGAATACTGCCATAATTTAAACGCCACCATTTTCCGCGATTTGGTCCAGTGCGAAGGTTGAAGTCACTTCTATTTCGACAGTAAATTTAATACATAATACTACGACTTTTTAAAATTAATATTTGAGATTTTACAGTGCTTAATATATAAAACTCCTGCGTTATTGAGTGACTGACAGACAACGCACAGCCGAAACTACTGAACGGAAGAAGCTGAAATTTGGCACGTATGTTCCTTGGGGAGCACTTAGAGAGGATTTTTCAAAATTCATCCCCTAAGTAGGTGAAACAGAGGGGTGAAGTTTAAACGAATTCCACACGGGCGAAGCCGCTGGTATAAAATAAAATCATAGGTATGTACATGAGCGTTAAGACAAAAAATAATTAACTTTTATTTGGAACACACGCATGTTCCATACTGATTGTACGAGTATTTGAGCGCGAACCTTAGCCTACATTTGGCTCCAAACCCAAATCCGTTCAGTTCTCCAGACTTGGGTTTAATTGAAATCCTTTGTTCTGGTGTTGCGAGAACTCCTTTGTCAGGTAATTACGTACAGCGATCGATCGGCTCGCCTGTTCGGGACGAGTATAAGTTATACATGGGAATCTCAGCCGGTTTACTTGTTTCATTATCGGAATTCATTTACAACTGCCAACTAACTTCACTTAACGGGCAGCGATCTAACGCTCTAAGTACAAACTTTATCCAACTCAGAATTGACCGAATCTACATAAAATATTCTTTGCCAGTATTGGATTAAGGTTTACCTTGTCGTGAACTGGTTTTGTATAAACATCGTCATTTCGTGTAGAAGAAAATATATCTACACTATATAACTAACACAACACAAGTAACACATTACTAAACCCACATCATAAGAACAAACATTTATCTGATTCGGGAATCAAACCTGGGACCCTTCAATTCAAAGAGAGAATCGCTACCAACTAGGCTGCAGGGTCGTCCAATACTCATGTACCTACATTGGAGTCTAATAAAATAAGATAAAAATAACACCAACTTTTGACTTTATAACAGAACATGCAAACAAAAAAATTCAAAAATTTAATACTTTTGTTGTATCCTCAAGAAACTAAGCGAAGTCTTCGCTGTAAGCTTCCAGATGACATAATTTTTTTTGAAATCATCAACTATTAACGCCATATTTCAACCAATTTACACAAAACCTTCACTACTCAATACCTATTACATACATGATACACCTAATCCTCCCTCTTGAATACTTCTTTCTATCGGTGAAAACCAAATGAAATCCATTTAATAGTTTTTGTTATAGCGGGTAGATATACAGACGCACCGTTTGTTTTATATTATATAATTCATCTCGTGGAAATAAATAGTAAATCCATTTTATAGCTATAATATAGCCTTCCTTTTTGCGCAATATCGTCTACACTCGGTTGGCCGTTTTTGCGCCATTGAATAAGAAATATCCAAGTTTTCACACTTAAAATGTGTCTTTTATAAAAAGAATTGGAGCACTCTAGCATTATTCAGGACGAAGCTGCGAGGGTTTGAACATATGACAAAACGTTTCGAGAAAAGGTACTGAGGTCAGGGGGACATCGTGCCCCGGTACACTTCAAAAAGATGCTGCTAATAACGTCTCGTATATTTCACGGTAAAAGAAATAACTAAATCAGATCCCGCTGGAATTAAAAGGAATCTACAAGGTGATATTAATTTAATAAAATTAAATTACAGCAGTGGTATTTTATACATCAAGATTGCGTGGTCGTTTTTGAGAGCGGTCTCCGGCGCTGGGACGTTATCTATCCGAGCATAGTGTTTAAGCAAAAAATATCATAAAGCGGACAGCAACCTGAGATATGATCATTAAAATGTTGGCCCCCCGCCAGACAACGGCATAACCGTAAAGAATTGGCTAAAGGCAAGCGTTGCAGATGCAGCTGCGAAAAGGGACGCCCATGTAATCAGCATGGGACGAAGAATAGTATTATTTAGCAAAGGATAATAATAAGTTAGGAAAGAGAAGAAAAATACAGGCGGATATGTTGGTTTACTAAGATACTGCGCTCGCATTCGTAATGGAATGCGTTTTAGTTGCGTCCCACACATATGCTAGCTTTCCGCCCTTTGTATTAAATTAAACTATGAGCAGGTAATTTTATTTCAACGGGTAATGGCAATGAGGGTCGCCGCTTTTGTGTTCACCAGTTGGCGCCACTGTAGAGTGAGGTCCAGCTGACAAAACCCGCCCATACATAAACAGTGACAAGTGACATTCAGACAAGTGAAAAGTGACAGTGCCACAAACTTATCGGACCCAGTGGCCAAAATTGGAACTAATGCAAATATTAAACTGTTGTCAGACAAAGACAAAGACAGTAGCGCCCCTCTTACCGGGTCAGATAAGTTTGTGGCACTGACAGCCAGACCTCACTCTCCACTAGCGCCTCAAGCGGCGAATTCACACGCTTTTACCCTCATTCCATTTTCCCGGCGACTCAATTATAGATTTGCCCACAAACTTCTATCAATAAATAGTAGTAATAAATCTAAATATTGTCGTGCAGGTCTTGCTTAACAATTTCAAAGTTAGTCAGATCTACAGCAGGTGTGTCCAACCCAGTGCTACATCATATTGCTAATTTTCGGAGGTTTCGGTGTAGTTCTCTTTCGAATTATATCTATCCGTGTAGATCTCTGCATGTGACACTTAGCACAGCTCTCGACAATTTACTGAGCGACTTAAAGCTTAAGGCTGGTCCATTACACATTAGTCTTTGTCCGTCTTTTTGCTCTGATATAATCACAATAAATAAATTGTACGTGACTTTGTAGGTGGAAAAACTTATGAGATTTGTATAGAAGAAGCTACCTAGGTCAAAAATAAATCACGCTCCTTTTTTATTTTTAACGAGTTTAAATCTATAGAACTATGGTTCAAAATTATTTGTCCCCTTATTTGACAGAGTGTTATACGCGAATGATTAAGTTTCCGATATTATTTCTCCCCATTATTTTGTGGCAAATAAGGTAAGAAATAATAAACGTAATAAAATCCGTACAAAAGTAATAGAGTCCCTAATCAACGTAATTGAAAAATTAAAAACTCGCTTTAAAATAAATGAGAACACATCACAAGCGCCAGCTTTTGAATATCAAACGAATCATTTATATTATTATAACAAGCTATGTGTAACACGAGAAAATACGATCGAATTTAAAACCTCGTCCATTATTTTCTATTTTGTTAAAATCCAAGAAAATTACGTAATTGTACCAAAACAAGGAAGTTATCTATGCGGCTGCAGGCGCGTGGCGCCACGCTCCGCTTTACTTTGGTCATCGGTTAATGTTGGCTTCGTCATACATTATTATACAAATTGGAAGAGCTTGTTGCCTAAATTTGAATGAAAATTAATAAACTTATAAAGAACATCAACGAGAAAATTTGGTGGAGCATTTTAAATATTAATATACATAAGTGTTGTTAACTGAGGCATGTAATTGTTTAGACTTCAAAGTCGTCGTAGCATCAAAGCTAGAAATTAATGTTAATTATTCGTAAGGCTTCACTGCGTATCAAATGAAAATTTCTCTACCTTAATGTGTATTTCATGTATCTATAAACTTCTATAATCAATTCGCAAAATAATTAGAAACACCACTAAAACAACGTTGGTATTCCAAAAGCAGCTCTGCAAAATATTGATGTCTAATAATACTTTACTTTTAGCTTTCTAAATTAAATATTCATAAGCTATTTCGATTGATTGCGTACGAGTCAAACCGCGAACGAGGTTAAAGCGAATCCAGTGAAATTGTCATCGGTGAATAGCCGACCCTGATTGAACAGCCATTCTGTTTACTCCGCGATGCGATATATCCATTTCATTAGCGAACAGTAAATCATGTGCAACTGTATTGTTGTCTAGCTCGTATTGAGATTAACCATTTTGCGTCGAGTTTTAGATTATGTACTCTGAAATCTCTAGATTATAAAAATGATTTCAAATGATTATCGATTCTTGATTTCTTCATGAAAGACAAAGATTTTTAAGGACTCACAAACTGTAGGTGTTTATGCAGATATCACCTCCTCCCCCACTCCTGCGTAAATCTATTAATTATACATAGGTATAGATAAGCCTGTTAACTTATGGGCATAGCTTAACAAAAGCAAAGAAAAAAATCCAATTCAACCACCCCTCTGCCAACAGGATTAGACTATTATCTACTAGCACCTAATACCGGATTAAGCGTTATGTGCAATTCTGCAGTCAAAGCTATTAACTCGAATTATACATACCTAACACATATTATATCGATACGCCGTTCTGGTTAACATTATCCAAATTATATAATTTTACGCTCAGTGCCTAAACCACGGCTTGTGGTACGATTAAATCAGATTAGACGCAATCATAATCATATTTGCTCCAATTGCATCGTTCGCTCGACCGAACATTGCTCAGCTTAAACAAAGCCACAGACTTGCTAAGATCCGTCAGATACACCGAGACGTTGCTGCAAGGAAGCCGAGATACCTACAGCACAGTGATTCTGGAACTTAATTAACCAATATCGGTCTTTCCGTGCAAAGCACTCAGACCAATAAACTATAGACGGCGTGCCGTGAACAAAAGCGTGAAGCCGGCAAAAGTGTGCCTAAAACACACATCGAAACCAATAGAATGCCCTATGTTGACAGTTTGAACTAGAACAAATTTAAACTTTATTTTTTGGAACACAAAGCTTCATTTATTTTTTATCATTTAGAACACAAAAGTCGTTTTGGTGTGAGTGCCGCCGTGAGTATTATAAGGCGAGGCGTACTTTTTGCCGGCTTCACGCTTTTGTTCATGGCACGCCGTCTATAGTTTATTGGTCTGAGGCAAAGCAGTAACCTTGGAGTATCCGGAGTAGGCCTGCGGTTGTTCAGGAATATTACCAGACGTGTTAGTATTGAGCAATCTCCGTTGGACGACGGCAGGCCGGCGTAAAGGTCGTGCAAGTTATCCGGTTCGATGACGTTGAATGGGCCGAATGTAGATTGTGGTGTTCCACTGTCGACGCTGAAACATCCGGCACGGTCGCCCTTTGTTGAAGAGTGCCGGGAATATCATATTGAATTTATCGACCTGAACAGAGGAGTTGTTGAGGTATCTAATTATATTGTTGGGATAACGGAGAAATTATTGACCAAGTATCGTTCATTTAATTCGCATGAATGGGTCTATCGATTGCGAATGGAATATTTGACGACCCGAATGGCGCAATGGTTAACACGCCGATCGCTGTTCGGAGGGTCCTGGGTTCGATTCCCAGCTAGGCGGAAATTTGAATGATGAGTTTAAATTTCCGTTCTCGGTCTGGGTGTGTGTGTCCTTGTCTTGTGTGTTGTCCAAGGCACCCACGACACAGGGAATCCTAGTGTGGGGCTTTGAGTGTGAAGCGTTATTTATTATTATTATTATTTATTATAAACCGATGACCGAGACCAGTAACTTTATGTACAAGAATTAGAAAACAATAATTTAAATTGCATAAAGAGAAATCACTCTATTCTACAAGAAAATATTTGAAGTCCCAAAGCTGATTTAAAAACTTAAGTATGTTTTTATACTTCCACCACATCAGAAAAATTACCTAATAAATCTGTACTTAGTCTTTAAGTTAGATGATCTGCAGGTATTTGATGACAACATATCTTGAGAAATTAAATAAGAAAGTTTATCGTGCTTTATGTGTAGGTAATTACACACTTTTTCTACTTTTAAGGCCGATAAGCAATATCGTCTCTCTCTCTCTCTCGTCACGAGGGTGTGAAGGTGTCTTTGTATCACCCTTGTGATAGGAGAGGTATGAGACCGCTCCATGCCGCAGTCTGCGCTGTAAACACAGGCCATTCTGTGGTTACATTGTCTATGTTCATGACCACGGGAATTATTGTTAGTTGTGGTATCAAATTATACTGTGAAGAATGTTTGCTCAGTGTAATTAGAATGATTAGGTTCGCTTTTATAAGCGATTATCATTATGTATTCGCTCCTTAAATATTTCGGGTGGTATGTGCTTCTGATACTTAGTAAAAGGAAGCCCAGAAAACAATTATTTACTGTTTAACTTGTTTATTTAATCATTCAAACATACATCTTTTCCCATAGTAAATATTCGTGTTCTCTTTATGTCTTCATCTGACAGTTGTATTTTTAATATCCTTTTATAAGTAAACGGCCTGTTACTCCTTCTTATTGACATAATTAGTGATTGTCCAAAAGGAGTTCCTTACAGTCGGCCTTCCTGATACACTTCGCGACCCGCGAAGTTTAGTTCATCATTATATTCCATTTATTTAGCTGAAAATAAACTCACCTCTGAAGGTGATTTACTGAAAAGCAAAATTAAATTAAAACCAAGTCTTCTTAATGACTTGTTTAAGTAAGTCTTCTTAATGACCTACAACACCAAGTCTTCTTAATGACTTGTTTAAGTAAGTCTTCTTAATGACCTACAACACCAAGTCTTCTTAATGACTTGTTTAAGTAAGTCTTCTTAATGACCTACAACACCAAGTCTTCTTAATGACTTGTTTAAGTAAGTCTTCTTAATGACCTACAACACCAAGTCTTCTTAATGACTTGTTTAAGTAAGTCTTCTTAATGACTTACAACACCAAGTCTTCTTAATGACTTGTTTAAGTAAGTCTTCTTAATGACTTACATGATATTATGTTGAATTTATAGTAGGTACTTGATCAAATACCAATATAAAATTCTTAATGGTTTATAACGGATACAGAGCTCGATCGATTTAAATAGCTTATGACAATAATTGGTTATTAATCATTAATCATACTTCTTTAAGTTAAACAAATTTATTATGCTGACTTCTTAATGTCAATAAAATAAAAGTCGGACTTCTTAATGTCCATAATTAAGTTATAATACGGACTTCTTAATATCCGTGAATAGTTATATATTAATCAGACTTCTTAATGTCGATTAATGATTAATGCTTAATTAACTTCTTAATGTTAATCAATTTCATACATTTTATTGTGATATTTATTGTAAATATATTTTAGTTCTTATAATTATATAATTAAAGTTAATACAAGTAGCATGCTTTGAATTTGAATCATGAACAATTTCAACTTATAAGTATTTGCGGTCACCATGATGACATTACATATAACGCCTCTCAAGGCTCAGAGGTACCTCTGTGTTACATAACAATATTGATTAAGATATTAAAAATCACTGTCATTGCTAATATTGCATCGAATCAACTAAGTCAGCAATAGCTGTATCTGTCTCCGAAGACAATAATTTTTAAAATCTTTAAAATTTAACGTCTTACCCATGTCACTGATAATACGAAAAGGCAAACGTTTTTTTGTAATTAACCAAAGCAAATATAACATATTTATAACTTATGTCACGAACAGCCTCCGATCATATATAATTTATACTCATTTTGTTAGGGTAAATAAATCAATAATAGCAAGAACGATCATATTATTAAGTTATTACGAGATTATAGACGATTAAACAATGAAATTATTTTTATAATTTTAGCAATAATTTAACGCGCTCTATATGGGGCGAGAGGGATAGTAATCAAATAAAGGAATATGAATTTCTTTGCCATTCGAGACTACGGCTTATACACTTCCCAGCTGGGATGTGTACAGACAGCCGCCATAAGATGTTAATAGATAACCTGTACAAACATGTAATAGATATACTTACTGAGAGTGCTAAAAACTGTTATAAAGAATTGTTAACAAAAAAGGGAAAGAGAATAATAGGATGGAACAGACACGTCGGCGGCGCCCACCGGCCTGTATGAGCCTAAAGATATAGCCGATGCGTTCCAGAAGCATTTTAGGGTTGACTCGCCACTAGGGTCGACGGGTGTTATACTGGAAGATGAGCAGTATATAGGGCAACCTGTACAGCTCACCACAAGGTTTTCGACCCACACCGTGGCCCGTGTAATTAAGAGAATGGTTCGAGGTAAATCCCCAGGGCACGATAGCCTCAGTATTGAGCATTTACAGCACGCTGGCGTCCACCTGCCTAGGGTCTTGACACTTCTGTTCAACCTTTGCATGAGTCACTCACATCTACCCGATGACCTTTTGAGGACAATTGTTGTGCCAATTATCAAAAATAAAACTGGGGATGCCTCAGATATGACAAATTATAGACCAATATCATTGGCTACTGTGATCGCCAAGGTACCGGACAGTTTGCTTGATGGATACCTCGAAAAATATTTAAAAGTAAACGATGCACAGTTTGGTTTTCGGCCAAACCTATCCACGGAAAGTGCTATATTTTCTCTCAAGCAAACTGTTCGGTACTACACTGATAGAAGTACACCGGTCTATGCCTGCTACCTGGACTTGTCCAAGGCATTTGATCTGGTGTTTGCTGTGGGAAAAGCTGGAGAGGGAGACCGCCCTACCTAACGATGTGACGACAATTCTACGTACATGGTATAAAAATCAAACCAACACAGTAAGGTGGGCGGGCTCCCACTCAGGCGTGTATGGGTTGGAGTGCGGAGTGAGACAAGGGGGGATTACCTCTCCGAAGCTCTTCAACCCATATGTTAACCGTCTGATCGAAGAGCTTAGTAGCACTGGTATAGGGTGCCATATTGATGGCGTTTGCATCAATAACATAAGTTATGCTGACGATATGGTGCTTCTAAGCCCGTCGATTGGAGCTCTGCGTAAATTATTGCGCATCTGTGAAAGGTATGCGAAGTCCCATGGGCTTAGATACAATGAAAGCAAGAGTGAGTTTATGATCTTCAGAACGGGTAATAAGCGAGTTCTAAACGCACCTCCCGTCTCAATTAATGGTACTCCTCTTAAGCGAGTTTCGCATTTTAAATATCTGGGCCACTGGGTTTCCGAGGACATGAAAGATGTCTTTGATATTGAACGGGAACGCAGGGCGTTGTCCGTCCGTTGTAATATGCTGGCTCGTAGGTTTGCTAGTTGTACCGCTGAGGTAAAGGCGACGCTTTTTAAAGCATACTGCCACTCTTTTTACACGAGCAGCCTGTGGGTCAGCTATACGCAGAGGACGTACAACTCTCCGCGTGTACAATATAATAATGGGTTCAGAATGCTGATGGGGTTGCCGCGCTTTTGTAGCGCCTCCGGGATGTTCTCAGAGGCTCACACTGATGGCTTTCATGCCATCATCCGGAAGCGATGCGCCTCCCTCCTAAACCGCTTGCGCGACAGCACCAACACCATACTGGGCACACTAGTGGACAGGTGGGACTCACCATTTCTCAGGCACTGGGTAAGTCTACGTATGCACGTGGTGCAGTACAGACTGTGCCTGGGCGTGGAAACCCCCATTTCCAGTCCCCAGTTTAGTTAGTTTATAAGTCTTATTTTGTCAGTATTTACTAACCCCTAGATATAAGTACAAAATGTTACTAACAAATATTGGCCTGAACCTGAAATAAAGAATTATTATTATTATTATTATAAAATCAAAATGATGACGGCACCGATACCTCAAGCACTACCTATCAGGTAGGATATTACGCTTTTAACATGACACTGTCAAATCGGTATGATTTTCAATCCACCAAATCTATTTATAACGATATTAGGAAAGACTTTTTTTTTGAGCAAGTGACTGACTTACATTTGTTTACCAAGACCTACCAAAATTTAATAAACCGTAGGTACACATTATGACAATCATAGGTAAATGTTAATAGTAACATAATATTTAGAGATAGATTTATTTATCTAATATTTGGTGTATCATGCATTACTTGTCACCTGTTCAATTTCGAGATTTTAACTTCAAACACTCGTCTTTAGTATGACCAGTTTTATTACAATAACTACATTTTTTTATTTTTAGTAAAACAATCATTTTCAACATGACCCCGTTTCCTACAAAATGAACAGACTAAATTGTTTTTATCACATTTGTTTTGTACTTTAGTCATACATTCAGATGTAATATGGCCAAGACCCTTACAAATGTAACATTGAGGTTTGTAAGTGTAACTGACTTCTTTCTGACGTTCAGCTTCATTTAGAACCGGGTGAGCAAATGATGATAAATATTTCAAGAGCGTTGGAGGATCGTGACATCTAGCAGAAATAGCGCCAACTTGTATCAAATCATTGTTAAGAGTTCCTATGATAGCTTCCGCAATCAGTGACTCGGGTAATCCACATGCGTTACCTAAAGCTAATTTATTATAAAAGAATTGTATATAATCTTGATCAAAGCGTCTTAATGCATTGACCAAGTCTCGCATCATATTTAATTTACTACGATTGGAAGGAAAAGCTGTTAACAGCATTGCCCTCCAATCGGACCAACTTAAATTTGATTCACATATAATTGCTCATACCATAGTCGAGCATAACCCTTCATCTTAGAAGTGCAATTAAATTTAAGAGTCTTTTCATCCCAACCATACATATTAGAAATGCCTTCTACTTTTCTTATCCATTGCTCCATAGTGGTTATTGATGTTTGTGGGTCAAACTCTGGCAATGGATCACTACGGCCCACATATCGAAATGTCGAAGAACACGATGATGGTCCGGGCATAAAATAAGTATACCCCGGTAATGATATATTTTGTCAAGATGCATCATTATCATGGCTTTCAGCCAACGACTGTGCAATATGTGATGGAATTCTGTCATTGTTGGATACCACCTGATCGACCTTATTGGACGGTGTTGATGTAGACGGTACCTCATTAGGTTCAGATAATTTACGGGTTTCGTCCGCCTTCAATAATTTACGGCGTAAATAAGCTTCCCGATTATCATCATTATTTTTACATTTCTTATGACGGCCCATTGTTCGTGTTTAAAATTTTCAACTTTGACATAACAAAATCTTTACTCAATTCAAAGTATGTAAATGCATTTTATCAGGACTTACGTGAGTTATATCCCACTTCTGAGCTAAAAGGAAGCCCAGAAAACAATTATTTACTGTTTAACTTGTTTATTTAATCATTCAAACATACATCTTTTCCCATAGTAAATATTCGTGTTCTCTTTATGTCTTCATCTGACAGTTGTATTTTTAATATCCTTTTATAAGTAAACGGCCTGTTACTCCTTCTTATTGACATAATTAGTGATTGTCCAAAAGGAGTTCCTTACATTAGGTTGGTAACTAACTGCTCCTCTATTCCACACTAAAGCAGCGCTGAACACTGGAACACTGGAGTATTTTCTTGACATTCTCATTGATGAAGAGAGATCGATGCTCATTAGTAAATACCTGGAACTATTTACTTACTACACCTAGTAGTATGTAGAATTTAACATTAAAAATGTTCCATTGGGTTTATTGAGATTTGAAAATTATGACAAAAATAAAGTACCTACACGTGAAAATAATTCAAAATGCCGGTAACTTATGGTAAACTGTGTCGTTGATTTGTACTTGAGGTTTTTGTAAACGAAAGTTTAGGTAACTTTGACTGTCGAATATCAAAATAACGTTCGAACCAAAATACTCGAATAACAAAATAACGTTTCAAATAACGTTATAAACAAATCCACGCAAAATTTAATTTGATGGTGGGGCGCAATCTATTCTAAAATAATTTTACACAGAGCAATAGACGCCTAACGGCGTGTTGAAACTATTAGAGCGGCGGCCATCAGCGCGTCATGCAAACGCGTTTTGTTTTCAAGTTTCACTGCACCAGATGGCTGGCTAGCGGCTGTTTGAGCTCCGCTTTAATACCTAAGCCCAATAAACAACTAATAACAAATTAATAGTCCAACTTCGTAACTTGCCTCGAATCCCGGACTACTTGTGTTGAAATTAATTGAGAACGGCCATTTTGTGGTAGCCGGGCTTTTGCTTTGGCGACATACGTTTTGTTCAACTTAAACGGTGAAATTTCCCATCCTCAAAAACGTGGGCAGATTTTCTATTTTGCTATCCATTGCTGCGTCATTACGCCGAGAAAATACGGTATGAGAACATTTGCAGCAATGAATGTTACGAACGCAAAAGCGTTGTATTACGTAAGCGTTTGCTCGAAATTGGAAATGGGGGTAGTTTTACGACTATGTATCCTATGTAGCCAATTAAGGCCGGATACAATTTAGCAGATTATGAGGGGCTTAAATGAATAGAACTATTTATTGACAACTTTGTTTGTTGGTACCCAATTAGAGCGTATTATTTAGTCGACACGATTTGAAATAGTTGTAGTTACCAAATTATTGTAACGCTGGAGGCGACACAAAGCGTACAACGTAACTTAAATAAATGATTGAGTCATGTTGGAATCAGAATATTGGTAACGAACGATTCGCTTTCATCATCGTTTATATCCAATATTTCGTTACACGAATCATCATACGTACGAATATTTGACTCAGTAAACAAGACTAACGTTCTTACTGTTAGACGGAATATCGTAATACCGATAATGCGCAACGTTATGGTCATACCGAGATGGGGTCATCACTAGCTGGAAGTGACAGCTAGACTTGCCGCGCTTTTGTCAATAAGAAAGTTGTGTAAAGAATAAAGCTATTTTTTTAAATACATTATTTTGTGTTTATTATTACTTACTAAACTTAACCTTTGGACCTTGCTCATCGTCTGATTCTGTACTAAAAATCCTTAAGACTTATTCGATACAATTATCAAGAATTAATTCCCATACATTTTGCGGGTAACAAACAGATCTCACAAAACTGGCTGGTGCTACAAATAATAACGACGACGAAAATTAATACGTTGTACAATACAACCACTTCACTAAGTTCAATACTAAACAAGTTTTTCAAGGGAACAACTGTCCAACTTTTATTAAAATCGCTGCTAGTATATTATGTAATAACGGAGGTTCAACTAAATTTGGTTTTGGCTACGAATGAATTAGGTAGGCATTAGTTACTTAGCTGTCTTACTTGTTCTCTGGTATTGAATCTGTAATTATAATAATCTGTTATTGAATCACACTTCAAGGTTTCATCTAACTGTTAGAGATAAACATTTAAGACGAATATAAAATACCAACTTAGCTAATTATATGAAATTGAAGCATATTTTATGTATTCAAATAACTTGTTAATTTCACCCAGATTTTTTAAAATCTGTGTATTCATCAGAGGTCGTTTTTAGGTCCTTTAAGTAATTTTTTTGCAAATAAAATACTTTTGTAGCTATTGTGAGGCGTTAGAACTCCAGATCCTATTGATACAATAGAATATTTTCATTTGAAATCAACCACAAAACAAGAAACAAAATAAATAAAAACTTGTAAAAAAGTAAAGGAATAAAGAGTCACCAGACCAGAAAAACAGTAGATTAGATTTTCATAGTTGGAATGTTTTTTTGCACGAAATTAGTAAAATTCTTCCACACCATTTGGCCGAGTTGGCCGCCGCCGCCGCCGGGCCATAAATTATCGATAGATTTAGCAGTTGGACGCTCGCCTAACACTAAGCCTGGCCGTGAATAAATCAGCACAGACACGAGCTCGCTTCATCATCCACTCAGTTATTTATTTACTGTTGTGCCCATTGCCTGATATGATCAGATTTAGTCGATACCGAAACTGCTACCTTGCCTATGAACCAAAAATAACAGAATTTTACTGCTTTACCACGCTAAAGCTTAGGTGCTTTAGCTGGGATTGTGGTCATTAGTAGTTAATGGAGTAGAAAAGAGTACTTATGACTTGTAAGCAGTAATTTAAATAAATAGACATTCGCACCTTTTGGCCTATCACTACAAAAGTTTTCTACCGACTATTTTTTCTAATGAGTCTACTTAAGTACAGATACGACTTCTACTAAGATTACGAGTACATAGGAATAATATTATATGAAGATTATTTTTATGGGAATATGGTTATTAAATAATGTCCAATTAAGTCCCTGTCAGGGCGCCAACATTTATATCACTGCGCTCGCACTACCTCTGGCTACGTGAATGGAATTAATTGAGTCCATTTGATTACTGAACGCAGTGTGAATACGTCATCAATGGCTGTTTATAATTCAAATTAGCCTTAATATATTTTGTTGATTTAAATGTAATAGGCTGCGGCTTTATTAGAACTGACAGAGCGATAGTGAAAACAAATTGTTTTTAATTAACTCATAATAGTTAGGCACTTTGCTATTGTTTGGTAATTTGGTTCTTTGTTACAAACTTTCATGCTACATTGTACTTTGAAAATCTCTACGGTAGAGAAACGTGCGCGGCTTTAGTTAGACGGTTTTTTATATTAATCTACATCATGTTAGAGGTTATTCTTATGTTTTATACCTATGACCTAGAAACCTAGACTGTTTTTCGTTTTGTTTGATGTTTTTACAATAATAGCCAACAAAGCGCTCATAGCCTGGCGGCTTGCGTCGATCTTAAGCGATCGACAAAGTTAAGCAACAGCGGGCGCGGTCGGTAGTCGGATGGGTGACCGCTAGTGGCAAAAATTCTTGAGCGTTTCCGTGCTTTGGAGGGCACGTAAAGCCGTCGGTCCCGGTTGTTATCGATTGATAGCAGTCGTTAAGCCATGTCGGAGGCCTTCGGGCGGCTTGAAAACTTTCGACACTGGGTTGGCCACTAACCCCTCCACCAACCCGCATTGGAGCAGCGTGGTGGAGTATGCTCTAGGCCTCCTCAGTAATGAGGAGAGACCCGTGCTCAGTAGTGGGCCATTAGTGGGTTGTAGCTTAGCTTTTTTTTAGCCAACAAAGCAGTAGATGAGCCACCAGAATATGGTAAGTGACCAGCGCTGCTCGTGGACATTAGCAACAACAAAATATCCCCAAAGCATTTCCGGTTCGAACAAAATGAAGAGGAAAGCTTGTTTCCTTAAAGAAATTTAGCATCCTTGCTTAGCAATGTGCTCCACGAGCAGCGGACGTCAATTTGAATTCAAAGATGAAAAAAGTCCTCTAGAGGGGGTAATTTTTTCTAAGATTAAGTTCAAACCACAACAATTGCCTAACTAATAATGCTAATAAGACACTAATAGCATCATTAAAAGTTTACTAAATAATGTCACTAAATACCCGATGTAAAGGGGCGGCATCTTATAAGTCCGTTCGGACGACTTCTTACCGTTAACGTAGGTGTCATTAATTAAACAGTTAGGGTGCGGTTCCACTGAGGCGGAGCGGAGCGGAGCTGTGCGCGATTCACCAATCACATGGCTTGAAATCCACATCTCATTGTGCGTCGCGTGGTTTTCAAGCCATGTGATTGGTGAATCGCGCACAGCTCCGCTCCGCTCCGCCTCAGTGGAACCGCACCCTGAACAGTGATTCCGTTTCGTCCGCTGCAGAACTTAGCTCGTTAGACACGCCTTTGAAAAATCTAGTTTAGTACTATGCAGATTTGTAAAGGAACAGAAAGACTTTATCTGCCTTTATATTTCTTTTTCTTCCACTGTCTTCCTCTTTCCTTGTTCTAGTTTGCCCGTGTCTTCGTTTTATCTGCAAATTCTGATTTTTCTTAGGAAGTATTGTGTGAAGTTTGTAACTATCGGATATTAGTATTTATTTAATTTCCTTTTTGTGACAATAATTTAATTTCGATCATTTTAAAATCGTTTTATGTGGCATGTCTGTCGTTTCCTGTGTCTCCAGCATCGACCAACGCGATTTGCCACAAGTTCCCGAGTGCAGTCGCTCGGTAAGAAGCCTGAGGACTTGCAATAACTTGCAATACTTCGTTTAATGACTTGTTAGCTTTATAGTATGAAATGAAATTAAAAACTGATGTACTTTTTATGGCTTTACCAACTTTAATAAGCTTAGTTTGAAGCTCAAATGCGATGGAAAGTTTAGTTCAGAACTTACGTCGAGAAGTACTTTCCATTAAGTTTAAGTTTATCGATAGGGTAAGCAACACAAGGTATGGTACGTATTTTATAATGTGTTAAATAAAAATTCGATTTTTAACCCCACATTTTGTTAGGATGATAAAAACAGATGAAAAAAAATCGTCAGCAGAGCACTGATAACAACGTAGCTACATGTTAACTATAAATTCTGATTTTATCTAAAAATCCGAATGTTAATAATAAATATACAGTTCAGCGTCCACGTGTAACGCTCGCTGTTGTCGAAGCTTTACAGGAAATCGAGTTTTGACCAAATGCATGACGCATCTATCTTTTCATTCAATATGGAAATACGAGTACACCGGAATCATCCACTGCTATATAAACGTTGCTATATTATATTCAAATGTTAAATTGAAGTATTTTATACCTAGTAGAGCGACAAGAGCTAATAAGATTAAAGATTGCCAGTTCAACGTTAAAAATAAATCATTTTTTTAATTTAAATTTTGAACTTCACTTGTCACACTACTACTACTACTACGCGCTACTAGATCCTTTACTTATTAGATCCTTTCCTTTGAAACATAGAAACTGACTTCAACATCAACACTACCATTCAAACAAAAAAAGATTCATCAAAATCGGAACACCAAGTCAAAAGTTCGAGGAAATGAGCATAAATTAAATGCACATTATTGAAAATAATTCAAAAACTGACCATCAGATGTCCGCTCATATTTTTATGGGACTAGACGGTAGTCATTACGTTTCGAATGTTGAAAGAATTATCGAAATCGGTTCACCTACTTACTACGAAGTTCTGAGGACATACCTAAGAGAAAAAACATACAAACAAATAATAATTGAGAACCTGCTCCTTTTTCGTAGTTGATTGAAAGTTCAAAGTTATAAAAATATAGCCATACAGAAAAAAACACAGTCGATTTTGAAGTTAGGTACTTAGTTAAAAATGCTGAAATAAGATTTTTTGCAATCGGCGTAGACATTGAACGCTTAACGATAACAAAGAAAAGTTTTGCTCTTGTTACCGGCCGCCATAGCACTTCACAACTCTTCCCGCCATGTTTTATTTGATTCCGCCTCGACAACAGCTTAACGTTGTTTACTGCGCGAATCAAAATCAAATTTTAACCGACTCGCTTCGTACCATCACCCCAATACCATTTTATCCCAATCTCAACTTCCATCACAGCCATTTTTTATAGAAGTAAGATAGAAAACGAACATGCAGCACCACCTTCCGCTGCCGCCCATGACAACTGTGACCGACCCAGAACTAGACTCAATGAGTCTCGTTCTAATTCGGTCACAGATGCGTTGCTACCCCTGAGGACTGAGATAGTCGCCTCTAAAAAGTGTAACCGGCTCCACACCTTCTTATCCGGAACACAATTGTTCTTGAAACAATTATTACACGGTAGGAATGATACTAAGTACCGTGGCGGGCGGTGGTACTTCCCCGGGTGAGCTCTAGGCCCTACCACCTATAAAAAACTATAACTAAATCGAAGGTACGATTTTTTAGAACCATCTAATTGATTTGAATAGTTAACATCGTCTTTGATCATGTTTGGTATTTAATATTGCTTAATTTATAAATCTTAATATATATAAATCTCGTGTCACAATGTTGGTCCGCGATGGACTCCTAAACCACTTAACCGATTATAATAAAATTCGCACACCATGTGCAGTTCGATCCAACTTGAGAGATAGGATACTTTAAATCTCAAATTATAGTCGCAATTTTAATTTATTATTATTATTTGTCTCTTATTATTTGACAGTAAGTTTTGCAAGTAATGACAATTGACATGGCAGTCTTATTCACAGATGAACAGACACCTAGCGCCACACAAGAGAACTAAATTAAGAGTGTTATTATTTGACAGTCACAATTATATGTAACAGATGTCGATACCTTTCGACTGGGTTGAGTAAGTAATCAATAGATGGCGCTGCTATGGTAAATCTAACTTGCACCCGTGCGAAGCCGGGGCGGGTAGCTAGTAAATAAATAATAAACGCTAACACACTCATACGCAGTAGGTTATTACCTGTGTCGCGGGTGGCATGGACCTACACATATGTATAACACATTACATTAAAATTACACCCATGACCCGAGCACAAATATTTATCTGCCACACATATATCTGCCCCGGCCGGGAATCGAACCCGGGACCCCTCGCGTCGCAGGCAGGGTCGCCACCAACTAGGCTACAGGGTCGTGTAGGTATATTTTGATATTCATCCGGGAAGAATACCGCGACAGTTATGACAATACATGATTATGCTAATATTTGGGAAAACAAAACAAAGACGCCTTAACAGGAAAATTGATATTTTATCTAATTAACAAGACGTACAAGTCATTGTTCCTTACAAATAAAAACCCTTTATGAGAAAAGTACCTCATTAAAATTTAATCAAGCTTCCGAGTAAGTGAAACCTGTAGAATCCTTACAAATTAATTAAGTATACCTACTATAGATTTGTAATTGCGTCTCCTTTCACTAATTAAACCGCTTCCCGGGACGTCGCGAGCACACACACACACACACACACACACACACACACACAGGGTGCTCTCCCATGGGATAAAATAACCCGCAGTTCAAAGATTCTCGGTATAAACTGTTCTACTATATTGTAATTTATGTGACGGCATGGCTTCAAACTCATTAATAGGCCACTATAGAGGTCTTCCTCCTTATTACTGAAGAGATCTTGAGGGTACTTCACGACGCTGCTTCAGTGCGTACTGGAGGATGATTTTGTATAGTTATATTAAATAATCCATTTTTTACCCGACTGTGTCAGAAGGAGGCTAATGTTTCTTGAGTTTATGTACCTATGTATGTTCTGTAGGTATGTCCATTTCTTTGTCGGCCATACAGCCCAAACGGCTGAACGGATTGTGACATTTGAGGTTTTGTTGAATTCGTCAGAATTGTGGTAGTGACAGAGGCTACATAAAATCTCGAAATTACGCCCACAAACGTAAAAAAGAGGGGATGAGTTTGTTTTTCCTTGCCTAAGCAATATGGGTATCATAATATGATAGATCGTGAAAAGACCATTTTAAAAATTTAGATAACAGGTTTTGTGTAAATTACACTTTACATTTGATAGTGGTTTGCAGTGGTAAGTTTTTGCAGTCGGTTGTTTTGTTTCTTTAAAAATTAATTAATCAACATCTTTTAAATTACAGAATTACTGAAAATAAGTCACATTATAGTTATATTGAATATGCTACAGCCTAGGCATATAAAATTAAGCGTTCATGGATAGGACGCCGTTTATATTGGTATAGAAAGTTCTTAAAATTTCCTTATAGGTAATGACCACGACATCAATATGTCATATCGACGGGCGCCGCCATCATTCACCGCGGCTCGCCGATAAAACGCCGGAACACTTTAGGAAAGTTTCCCTAAAAAATAGCTCAACGCGCCCTTAATGATGTTTGCTAATGTTCAAAAAAGTTATGGCAGTATCTCAAATCGATGGGGGAAACCGAACGAAAATCATTAAATACGTCAAGAAGAAAGTTAATTTATACGTAATAAAATTTATGAAAGTAAAAAATAAAAGCCTAAGAGGGCACTTTACAGGTTTCAGTACCTAAGTAAAAATATTGTCTTTCTAAACTCCTCAGAAATAATAGAAGTGTTTTAGTAGGTTAAGAATTTGTTGTCTTCTAACCCTCCTCACCGTAATAAAAACATGTTAAGTAAATATTAGGAGGGTTATAAGGACAAGACGATATTTTAAAAAGTCCCATTCCTTTCCTACAGTATCGTGGAGCCCGTTGAAAAATATCACGTTATTATCATACAAGAAGCAGGTCCATAAATCCCGCGCACAGATCCGGTGAGACAAATGGCTGCCTTTTCTCAACGTCTCGTGTCTGAGTCTTATGTTTATCGAGACCAGGTTTCAACTGTTCAATTCCTGGCCTGATAACTTCAACTGATTGTTTTACAATTTATGGTTTCAATTTATGGGTCTTGTTTGACGAGATCTAATTAAGGGTAGGGTAAGGCAATTCTCACATTACGCTATTGATGAGCTACGCGACTGCGACGCAATCCCAAAATTCTATGTATCTGACACTTTTCACTGACAGAAGTCGCATTGTAGACGCGTCTCCTGTCAGTGAAAAGTCAGATACATACACATTTTGGATAGCGTTGCAGTCGCGTAGCTCATAAATAGCGTTGTGTGAGAAGTGCCTTAAGTGTTACGACTCAGTTTTGTTTTACTGTCTGTTGCATACCTTACTGTGTTTAATAGCTTACCACTTCTGTACTGTATGTGAGAAGGTTGAGTTCCGAACCAGGTTTATGGCCAGGTTCGCCCTCCTGCACCTCTAATGTTCAAAAAATATCAGAATTAAATAATTAATTGCTTCGGTGAACAAAAACATCGTGAGGACTAGTTTAATAATGTCCATCTATCTGCAATCGTCCAGTATGGTGATATATACTCGTAACTTGTATCCTTCACATTGAGTGAGGAGCCGTGGCCAGTACCAAAACATGCTGAAATTGCATACGATATTAAATAATCATAAACAACGAACAGCTGTAACAGCCATAAATTTTTCAGTTTAAAATTGTAAAATACCTGCCAACGTCATATTACGTGGCAACAACGCGAGAGGCCGCAACCCTCGCCTGCAACCAGCGAGCCAAATAAAAATAGTGGAGGTCTGTGGGGGGGGCAGGGGGGTCTAGCTGACTAACGGGAAGGAAATTTAATACCCGCCAGACGAGAAATTATTGCAGTTACAAATGGAAGCTTGTGACGCGACGACAACTAAAGGATCTACGCCATTTATCACAAACCTTGCATATAACTTCAGTCTCTGAATTAAAGTAAATGTAGCTATATGATAATTTTAATTATTTATCGAAAATCACAGGCCGGTAACTCAGAATCGCCCGAATAAGCGCACGGAAAAAATAACGTCCAACATAAGAGATGGCCATTCAATCTCATTGGAGCAGCCTGCTTACAATTTAACTTCAGGCTCTTCATAATCGAGACGACGAAGGTTGGTAATAAGCGCCGTAAAATAAGATTATAGTGGTCTAGGGTCAACAAAGACTTTTCATATCAAATCATTATTACATCCATGATCCATCACATTTCGGCATTTCGGTAATTATAGGACGAGTCACTGCTCGGAGTTTCGGCTCCTCATTACCGCTTTACTTCATAATTATCACTCCATTCTGAACATGCATAACAATATTTTACAGAGAAAGTAATATTGATTCGCAAAACTTCGCATGTAATATTTTCTAAAATTAGATGTACATTATAAAATAATTATAAGCTGTTTCCGCTATGGAACTATTGGAAAGAAATCTGTCCATCTGACTGTTCCTGATTTTCACTAGGCCAGCGTGGACTACGAACTCAACTCAATACCTTTCTTTGTTAGAGTTAGTTAGTAAGAGTTGTGCTCCAAATTTGAGAGAAAAGCTGAAGCTATCTTTATACATTATACAGATTGCTGAACTTAGGTATACCTCTTTGTTGTCTAGATTATTTTCGTTAATTTTATACACTTTTTAATTTTAAAGGCTAATTGGATGCCTAAATAAACAAGTAAGTTAAATTTGATCAGCGTAGAAGAGAATTTATAATGTTATGCAGAACAAAGTGATTTTATTTTATTTTGTTTATTACAAAAGTTATTTAGTAAAATAACTTTAATGTTTTCTAAATATTTATTTTATTGTTTTTATGTCTATTTGATGTTTCGATGTAGGAAATTTTAATAAATGTTAAATTTAGAAAACATTAAAAGGTCAGACACTTGGCATTTTAGTTACCTATTTTGTAAGTATTTATAGTCATAATTATCACAAATTTTAAGATACGATACTGAAGGAACCCTGAAATATACTTAATTCGAACCCAACGAATCCTAAATCAATTAAGAGAACTAAAATGTGAGCTCCATAGAATTTAAACTGGAGGGAATTTTAAAATGATTCCATTTTTGAAAGCGAATGAGCGAGCAGTGGTAGCGGCGCGTGGAATTTAATTTGGAGGCAAACAGTTTAGACATAATTGTAATTAAAAGACTTGCTGCCATTATGCTCCAGTAAGCCGCTCCGTGGCGCTGGTTCATGTTGGATGTTCAATTATATCTTATCTGTGATCTGTGAAGGTGAGTGGAAAATAACAGCAGAGGATGGTACTTAGAAAAAGGGGTTATTAAAATTAAAATCCGGTGTTAAATTTACTGAGTCGATGAATTTATATTCATCGATGATGTCGATGAATTTATATTCATCGATGATGTCGATGAATATGAAACTAATCGACGAATATCGAAATATCCTGTAACCTAGTCGTGTCTCAGCCTGTGAAGCGAGAGATCCCGGCTTCTACTCCTGGCTGGGTCACAAATTAATGTGACTTATGTTATATGTTATCTACGTTGTCCACGCCACCTGCGACACAGGGAATCCTAGTGCGAATGTATAAGTAATAAGTATAAGTATTAAGATTATTAAAAAAAAAAAATTATGGATTTTTTATAAATATAAAACAACCACACAATAAAGTAACAATAAAATAAGTGATCGGCAGATAAAACCATCAAAGCGCATAACGCGAGTTTCCCCAAGACAGTTGAAAGTGATGGATACATGTGACAAGCGGCGAAGTGACTGTGAGCCAATGAAATTGTGAAATAACTTGAAAAACACAGTACCTAAGTAAGAAAATCCCTTTTGCGATACCTACTATTTTACAATTTCGTACAATAAAAGCTGGTTCAAAAACAATAGCCTACTTTCAAAAGTTCATGAGTGGATTATCGCCAACTGGCTACGGTAGCCGCCCCAGATTCGGTATTGCCCAACCGATTACAGCTAAACATTCTTCGATAACTTTGAGAGCATTACACTGATTCTCAGAATTACCTTAAAGTACCAAATATAATATAAAAAAACGTTATCGAGACTTTCAGAATATCATTTTCTTATTACATACAGGGATAATTCGGGTCGGGGGCCTAATACACGCTTGTATTACAATCATCATAATTTAATAATATTATTCCAGTATTCCAGTATTATGTAACGAAATTTCATTAAGTACCAGGGCTCCATAGCTACTCGGTGGACTTTTAATATTTTTTAAAGTAACTTTTAGTTGTAATTCGCGCAGACATTTAATGTCATGAAATGAACGAATGTATTTTTTCTGTTACTTAAATTACTTACTTAAATTTTTCAAGTTAAAGTATTTAGAAATTTGATTGCTGTTTTCTTCAAAGCTTTAGTAACCACTTATGTAGAGTAACCTCAAGTTGATAAAATTTTCATTAATCACTAAATCTTTTACCGCCGATTTATTGATTGACTATTAATTATACTTTGAAGTATTTTATACACCTAATCAAGTGCCAAAAAATTCGATGGAAACTTTTTTACCCGACTGCGTCAGAAGGAGGGTTATGTTTTTCGAGTGTATGTATGTATGTATGTATGTATGTATGTTTGTATGTATGTCCATTTATTTGGACCGCCCCACAGCCCAAACGGTTGAACGGATTTCGACATAATATGAGGTATCGTTGAATTCGTCAGAACTGTGAAAGTGTCATAGGCTATATGAATTTTCAAAATGGCGTCCGAAAGTGGAAGAAAAAGAGGGGATAATCTTGAGTTTTTTGTTATCTTAGCAATATGGGTATCAAATGAAAGATCGTGAAAAGACCTTTTCAAAAATATATAATTTAAAAAGTAGAATTTTTCGGTGAAAACACTAAAAAGTCTGAAATAAAAATATTATTATAAAAACAAAAAACCCGACTGCTTACAAAAGAACTCAAAAGAAAAAAACAAGTGTCACAATATCAACATAAAATACTTCATGGTGCTGCAGTATAATAATATTTATGTAATTTTACCAAAATATTTATCTATCTTTTTAAGTGTCTGCTACAACAAATACACACGAGTGTGGAACACAAGCAAGCCACACTACCCCTGAGGATGGTTCGGGAATACAAGAAACCGCTTTTTATGATATCGTTTCAATGATAAATATCCCGTAAATGTCTTTCTCACTGAATTGTGAATTAAACCCCAGGCGATTGCCTCACTCCTCGATTATAGGCACCGACGGATGTATAACCAACTTTGTGAGGATTACTTATGGGGTGCGAGAATGTCTGTGTGCGTGAGGTGTGTAGCGGAGCGCGAGAGCAATAAAGTTAACTACGACAGTAAGTTAATCGTTTATTACACAAGAACACAAGAAATCAAAGTACATCTACACAGTTAACACAGCACGAGAAATACCCACAAATAAAAGAAGGAGAAGAGAGTGATAGGCACAGAATATAGGCACAAGCAAAGTCTTAACACTAGGAGCACGGAAATAACAGTTAGAGCACAGCGAAAGCACTGGGTACGAGCTAGGTAGTCAAGCGATCGAGCGACGCGGGTTTGCGCGGGGACGTATCGATGCTGACTGTCGTGTTTGCCGACCGAATGAGCTGCGTCCGCGCAGTGCCCCGCTAGGGACGCGGGGAGTGAAGCTTCGGTCGGCGCCGGATACGATCGGCTCGGCTCGTCTCGGCGGCGAGACGAGTGTAGTGGGACTCTTGCAGCGCTCCAGGTTCGACCCGCGGAGTGTCGCTCGTGTGTGTATGTGTGACGTATATTATAAACATAATGCAATACATAAGTGTATGTGTAAGTGTATACGTGTGATATATAATAAACTACATATACATAATGTTAATGTGGGACGAAGGTTCCCACATCACTCCCCCCCAGAGACCGGGTCTACGGTCGATAGTAGTCCGGAAAACGAACTCGGCGGCCAGATTTTGTGGTTTTGCCGCCTTCCGGAGCTATGGACTTCGGCCGTGCAGGTGGAGGATCAGGTAGGGGAGTTGGAGCTGGAGTAGGGATGGGTAATGGAGCTGGAGGGAACTTGGGAGTAGGGACGGAGTCGTTTGTGGGGGATGGGTCCACGAGTAGGTAGGCCGGTTTAAGTCGGTCTATCGTTACTGTGACCTCCCTGCCCCTAACCAGTAATCGGAAAGTCTTGTCCCTACGTTCAACCACTTTGTGAGGTCCTGTGTAAGGTGGTTGTAAGGAACCTCGGGTTGAGTCGTCACGTAAGAAGACGTGAGTACATGTCCCTAGGTCCTTCAGAAGGAAGGATTTCCTACTGTTGCCAGGTATGGTGAGCTTCTTCAGGCGAAGTGATGTTTCTCCGCTGAAGAACTGGAGAAGCTCATGGTCCACTGCTTGCGCGAGTGTGTCGAAGTCGACTGGCAGCTGCAGTTCATCAACGCGGGATAATGTGTCCGCCACCACATTATCCTTACCGGAGATGTGACGGATGTCGGTCGTGAACTGCGATATAAAGTCTAAATGACGGAACTGACGTGGCGAACAGTTGGCCTACCGTTCGTGGAATGCAAAACTGAGCGGCTTGTGGTCAGTGTAGACTGCGAAGTGGCGTGCTTCCAGCATGTGCCGAAAGTATTTTACGCTCTCATAAATAGCCAAAAGTTCGCGGTCGTACGGTGAATATTTCTTCTGCGCAGGTGTTAGAGTACGCGAGAAGAAGGCAAGTGGCTGCCAATTACCATCTTTAAGTTGCTGCACTACAGCACCCATTGCTGTGTCGGACGCATCGGTGACTAAACTTAATTGAGCGTCGCAGTCAGGGTGTGCCAGTAGCGCAGCGTCGGCAAGACTTTCCTTACACCGGTCGAAGGCTGAAAGAGACTCACCAGTAAGATGAACCGGCTGCGACCCCTTCACCGAGCCCGTCAGCAGGGCGTTCAGTGGGGCCTGGATTGAAGCCGCGTGAGGCAGGAAACGCCTGTAAAAATTGACCATCCCCAAGAAACGGCGCAGCTGCTTGACGGTCTTGGGTGGGGGGAATTCCCTTATGGCCTGTACCTTAGATTCCAGAGGTTTGCTACCGGATTCTGAGATGCGGTAGCCCAGGAATGTGACCTCTGGGGCACCGAACACGCATTTGGAAGTGTTAAGGAGAATTCCATACTCTTGCATGCGTGTGAACAGCAGGCGCAGGTGTTCCTCATGTTCGGTTTCATTGTTGGAAAATACCAGGAAGTCATCCAGGTATGCAAAACAGAAGTCTAGACCGCGTGTCATCTCATCCACAAACCTCTGGAACGTCTGCCCTGCGTTACGGAGGCCGAATGTCATGTAAGGGAATTCAAACAGACCAAAAGGTGTTGTTATGGCTGTTTTCGCGATGTCCTCCTCGTAGACAGGGATCTGGTTGTAGGCTTTAACTAGGTCAATGGTACTAAAGACTTTGTTACCAGCTATATTATGGGCAAAGTCGTGGATGTGACGGATGGGATAACGGTCAGGGACTGTCCGCGCGTTTAATTGTCGATAGTCACCACACGGCCGCCAACCGTTATCCTTTTTAGGAGCAAGGTGAAGCGGCGAAGCCCACGGGCTCTCGGAAGGACGTGCAGTGCCGTTAGAGAGCATGAGTTCGAATTCCGTCCTAGCTATCTTCAGCTTGTCAGCTGCGAGCCGGCGCGGAGCGCATGAGACGGGTGGGCCAGGTGTGGTGCGGATGTGGTGAACCGTGGAGTGCTTTGGAGTCCCCGGTGTGCCAGAAGGGCGCGTGATGTCCGGGAACGTCTCCAACAGTTTGTGATAACGCGTGTCGCCCGATGCTACCTTTACAGAAAAAATATCACATTTCATTAAAGAGGCATTGGTGGAGAGGGTGGTAACATTATCCACCAGGCGTTGGTTGCGGACGTCAACAACTAAATTGAAGTGGCTTAAAAAATCTACGCCGATGATGGCTTTTGTGACATCCGCAACTGTAAAACGCCATGTGAAGTCTCGTCTTAAGCCTAAGTTTAATTTTAAATCGATATAGCCATACGTATTTATTGCGGAGCCGTTAGCCGCACACAATTTAAAGTTTGAAATATTATTACGGCGTTCATGAAGTGCTGATACCGGATACACACATAAATCACTTCCCGTATCTACCAAAAACTGCACACGCGTATTACGGTCGGTGATAAAGAGGCGTCGTGCTGACGCGGGACCGCACTCGGTTGCCATAACCATGGCAGGTTGCGCGGTAGATGCGCGTGATGACAAAGCGCGGCGTCGGTGTTTCGTTGTGGCCGCTGGCGCTGCAACGCGCGCGTTGCGTGCGCGCCGCGGTGACGGCTGTCGGCGTTGCGGTAGGTCGTTGGCCTGGCGCGGGGCGACGGTGTGTCGATCCACCTCGCGGGCCAGATGCTTGACCTGGTCCGACAGGTTTTTGACCAGCGTGGCCGTGGAGTCCGGAAGTGGGGCGGGGGGAGGGGCGACCGGGCAGGAAGCAGAAATTTCCTGCAGGCGGTCCGCCATGTCCCCGAGCTGCTCCAGTGTGTCGGTGGGCAATGTGGACAACACTGCCTGCACCGGGTGTGGCAGGCGACTGCACCAGATGGTGCGGATGAGCTGTGGCGGCGTGGATGGACCCGCCAGGTCCTGCAAGTGCCGCAATAACTGTGACGGAGTCCGGTTGCCGATTTCCTCCTTGTTGAGGAGCTGGTTAATCCTCTCAGATTGAGAGACGGTGTGTCTGTTGATGAGCTCGTCCCTTAATCGCTCGTAGCGGTTGTGGGCCGGAGGGTTAAGGATAACGTCCCTCACGGTCCTTGCCTGATCGATTGTAAGGCTAGTAATAACGAAGTTGTACCTCTGTGCGTCCGTGGTTATGTTATTGTGCTCGAATTGAGCCTCCAGGAGTGCGAACCAGAGTTCCGGGTCCTCCAGATCGAATGGCGGCACTCTCAAGGTTGCGTAGGTACCAGTTGCTGCTGTTGCTGCTGGTGCTGCTGGTGCTGGTGAAGCGCCACATGGCGCATGCTGCACATTTGCGCGGCAACGTGCTGCGCGCCGCGTGGGTGCGCGCTGTGTCACAGCGCGGGCGCGGCCATTTTGCGCACGGGCGGCGCAAAGCGTCGAGTCACTGCACTCGGAATACTTAATGTCTCTAAGATCAATAGAGTCACTAATAACACAATAGTCACTATCACTATCACTCATTTTTAGTGTTCGGAAGGTGGTCACCAGTTATGGGGTGCGAGAATGTCTGTGTGCGTGAGGTGTGTAGCGGAGCGCGAGAGCAATAAAGTTAACTACGACAGTAAGTTAATCGTTTATTACACAAGAACACAAGAAATCAAAGTACATCTACACAGTTAACACAGCGCGAGAAATACCCACAAATAAAAGAAGGAGAAGAGAGTGATAGGCACAGAATATAGGCACAAGCAAAGTCTTAACACTAGGAGCACGGAAATAACAGTTAGAGCACAGCGAAAGCACTGGGTACGAGCTAGGTAGTCAAGCGATCAAGCGACGCGGGTTTGCGCGGGGACGTATCGATGCTGACTGTCGTGTTTGCCGACCGAATGAGCTGCGTCCGCGCAGTGCCCCGCTAGGGACGCGGGGAGTGAAGCTTCGGTCGGCGCCGGATACGATCGGCTCGGCTCGTCTCGGCGGCGAGACGAGTGTAGTGGGACTCTTGCAGCGCTCCAGGTTCGACCCGCGGAGTGTCGCTCGTGTGTGTATGTGTGATGTACGTATGTAGTATGTATGTGTGACGTATATTATAAACATAATGCAATACATAAGTTTATGTGTAAGTGTATACGTGTGATATATAATAAACTACATATACATAATGTTAATGTGGGACGAAGGTTCCCACATACTTAACATTTCATTTTGTTAATAACCTTAACAACGTTTTATCCAAACAACTGTTTAATATGTTCAATCCTAATATAAACTGTATAGGTAATCGAATCCTATTCTCTTGATAAAAATCTCATTTTTTACCTCGTTTTTACCATAAATACGTTGTAAGTTAATGCTTGACTATGACATGTAAGTACGCGATCTGTTGATTAATAAAGCATAATAACTAATTAATAAAAGCTTCGTAACTTAAATGAAGAGTGAGTTACTGGTCTTTAAGGCTGGAAAGCACCTCAGAATATCTCCACCAGTCACGATAAGAGGAACTCCACTCAAAGTTGTTACAGAGTTTAAGTACCTGGGACACTGGGTCACCGCGGATTTGCACGATGACGTAGACATAGAGAGGGAGCGCAGGGCGTTGGCAGTCAGAAGTAATATGCTGATCCGCAGATTTGCAAGGTGTACTAGAGAGGTTAAGTTGACCCTATTCAGAGCTTACTGTCAAAACTTTTACACCTGCAGTCTGTGGATACAGTATACGAAAAAGATTTACAGCGTCTTGCGCGTCCAATATAATAACTCGTACAGGGCACTGATGGGGCTGTCGCGGTACTGCAGCGCCTCCGGTATGTTTGCGGAGGCGGGCATTGATGGTTTCCATGCCATTATCCGCAAGCGGGTAGCATCACTGTGGCAGCGAGTGCGTGACAGCCCAAACAGTTTACTGCGTACGGTGGCGGAGAGGTGTGACGGTCCCATATTAAATGGACTGCATTACATGTGGGCCCGGCACATTTGTCTACAAAGATGTAGAGTGGAGGATTTTCGGGTTTTTCTGTCTGGCTTTCTGTCCTTATGGTTTCTTTTTTGGTTTGTATACTGTGATTATTATTTTGTGATTGTTTTTGAGCTGATTCTATTATTTTATTACTATTCTTAGTTTTTTTTTACTAACATTAGACTTAAGTATTGCAATGTGACTAACCTCCTATGGATGAAGATCCGAAATAAAGTATTTTATTATTATTATTATTAAATTGTTGCATGCCGAAAGTGGCCAAATATACTAAGTAGGGTAGACTGGGTACGGTTGAAACGATTTGGCTTTAATTGTTCGTAATTTTGTTGTTTATAAAAAGAACGATGATGATGACATATTAAATTGAAGAGTGGATCTTTACCTACAATAGGGCTATACTATTTAGTTCTGGTGGGTGCTATTTTTAGAGATATTTAGATTTTAAAATAAATTCCGATGTGTTTCTACCGTCCCCATGCCAGGGGCGGTTGAAACAGTGACTAGGGTCAGTTGAAACGCACGCAAAATATACAAAAAATATATAGCAACATGCTTTATTTAGCATTAGTTATAATTGTATTATAATAATCATGGCATCGTATGACAATATTAACCGGTCTTCAATGTTTTAATAGTCCTACAGTGTACGTAACCAGGCTTTGACGAATAATTTTTTTTTTTAGCATAGTTTTATCTCCAACTTTAACCCTGTATATGTATATTTGTCTCAATAAACTCATTCTGCCCTATGAAAGTGTTTACGATGCGAATTCGGCATCGATAAAACAAAACAAAATTATATGTTTTTTTTTTTTACCTGTACCCACATATATTGTTTCAACCGTCCCCAACTCGAATTTTGGTAAAAGAAAGTTTATAGTAATGGTAGTAATAATAACTTATTAAAACTAGTCATCATTCCGTATTCTAAAAACTTCACCTATATCATAAATGAACACTCAATATTTATACTTGAATAGATTAACATAATAATAGCTTGAAACTCAAAAGAAAAATACTTACTTTTGGGTGCTAAAATACAATAGGCCTATTTATAAAAATATACAGCACCCGGTGACCAATGTAACACTTTGATTTAGGTTTGGACTTGTCACCTGCTTCTTTTTCCCCTTGAACCCTTACCTGTCGGCTCAACCATTCGCGAGATATTCGACTTGTTTCAACCGTCCTGTGTTTTAACCGTACCCAGTTTACCCTACTTTTGTAAGATAATACTAACCTTTATAATAATAACGCGACACACTCATAGCCCCACACTAGGATTCCCTGTGTCGTGGGTACCATGGACAACACACAAGACAAGGACACACACCCAGACCGAGAACGGAAATTTAAACTCATCATGCAAATTTCCGCCTCGCTGGGAATCGAACCCAGGACCCTCGGAACGGCGATCCGGCGTGTGTAACCTAAGTTAGTGCGCTCATCACTATGGCTTCATCTCCACTTACCATCAGGTGGGATCGTTGTCAAGCACTAACTTATAAGAAATAAAAAAAAAAACATTGCGCCATCGGGGTCGTCCTTTGTACCATATTTGTTGCAATAAAGAAATAAATAAAACTCTTTCTACGTTTTTCTTTAACTCTGAAATCATCTTCAAATGTTTTTTTCCAATAATTTAAAATTATATTTGAAAGGACATACTTTCACATTGATCCTATTTCCCAAATCCAATTCTGATAAAGACAACCATAAGGGATTGAAGCAACTCCTTACATAATATTGCAAACATAAGTATCCACATGCATTATCGTACATAATTATTTTCACAACAACAATTTAGGCATTAGGATTCCAAAGAAAAATGTGGCGAGAATGTATGTGATAATGGGTGTTTGAAATGAGTAGAGGACCTCCGTAACGGTTAAGAGTAATAAAACAGTCTTTTAACATACATATTAATTGTTGAGATCATTAACATTGCAAATCCATTATTGAGGTTAATAATGTTTTTCGGAAAAAAATCAGCAATAGCCTAATCGGTCACTTAACTGGCTAGCAGATAGACATTTATAAGACAGATAAACGTTTGTTCCCAATATTTATAAATTTCTTATTTGGTCTGTTCATGCCATCGTGATACTATGCTCTAGTTCACGCTAACATTCGTGACATACGGGGCCGTGGTGCGGGCCTTTGGATGTTTGAGCGTTATCAAAAAATATTTGTTGGAGAACTGTTTGTTATGAGTAACATATTTTCACAGCGCCGGCTTTTGAACGGTTCGAACGCTGCGCCAAGAATTTTGTTTGCTCAGCTCATTCGTTGTTATGGAGCGCAAAAGTTTTATCTACAAAAAACAGGTTTAAAAATCGGTTTCCATTACAACGATATGTGACGCCAGTGTGTGGGGACTGGGACAAGGACTTTTTGTAGACAGGGAAATTTAGCCCTGCTAGTAAATTTATAGTAGTAGGTACTGTGGCGACACCGCACACACGTCACACGGTGACGTCACCGAAGCCTGAATCGCGCTATCGAAAATTTGTCGATCGCCCGCATATACATATATACCACGCCTCCAGTACATTCACTCGGGGCCTCGGCCGCCCCCCAGGCATGTCGTCTCGCCTGGCGGGAGATCTCCCTTTGCTAAAGTACCTAGATTATCCTCATACGTACTAACGACCTGAACACCTATCACTATTAATATCACTTTCAGGTAACTGGACTAACCATCCTAGATCCAACTTGAGTCTTGTTTTAGTTCCGTCACAGTTACATGAGCCGCAGTGGCAAGTTGGTCCTGCATTCTCCTTAATAACTGCAAACTTAAATAAATAAAAAATATGAGTCACCAATGATCACAGGCAGCGAATTTTCATGCTCCACCCCAACCATCCCCCGTCTCAGTAATGCCGGATACGACGGGAATTTGGGTCATTTAGAGCACGCCATACTTGCTATGCCGTTTGTGACGGTAAGGTGCTGAAGATTGCTTTGCGCCGTTGCGCGTTGGTAGATTTTGCTTAATATTTTATCAAACATACCGACTGTATTTATTTTTGCAGCATAAAAAGGGTTATATTAAATGTTAAAAAAAAATTCGGATGATTGTTCAGACCCAACTCGTTGGCACTGTACTGTTTTATATATGAACATATTTTAACGCATCATGTACGATCACGTATAACTCAGCAATCTAAGTGCAGTGCAATAATATAGGCATGGCGTTCTTCAGGAATAAATGCAGGACATGACGTATTCTTAAAAGAATTAATCAAAATTTATTTATTGAAACAGTTCACCTGAAAGCAATTTCCATTGAGTCGATTCTAATTTAACGATGACGTATTATAATAATTATTAAAAATTGTGCCATTAAGTAGCTATCATCCTCCAGCCAATTCACTACTGAGGTTCGACCGACCATGGGACCCCTCCAACTTAAATTTTATAGTAGATCTGTTCTCAGGAGGTAAGTATGTAGGTACGTAATAATGAATGAGTTTCGAAGTACCTATCACTCATTATAAGTAAGTATGATTTTTTTAAATGTTTCCCAAACGCTTTTTTAACAATAGGTGGGTATTTATAAGGTACCTACTGGAAAAGGTTTGGCGAATAAAATATATGATAATTGCTTTTTACAAAAAAAAATAACCGACTTCAATCTTGATAAGTAGAGATAACTCAAAAACTACTCGCCAGATGGCGCTCAATTCAACATGTAAGTGTAAAGTTCTCGTCACTACAAATTAATCAAGCCCAAACACTAGATAACTGCAGTAAATCGTTGAGGAGTTCCCTCGACTGTCTTTCGGCTTCATCAGATCGACTCCAGATTTTCATGAGATGGTAGCGCTTTAATGTACTTATGATAACATGAACAAACACACTAGTTGTCCATACAATTTTCGAAAGTTCCCCTCGATTTCTCTGAGATGCCATCATCAGATCCTGGTGTCCTTATCAGGGGACCCCACTGCGCATATCTACTTTACAACAAAAAAAGAATTATCAAAATCGGCCCATAAACGACGAAATAATCGCTGAACGTACATAAAAAAAAAAGCATATATACGGTCGAATTGAGAACCTCCTTCTTTTTTGAAGTCGGTTAAAAAGTGTCACACCATCGGCAACGAGTCGTTACCGTAACGACGTCTGTTTCATATGCGACTTAGGAATTTTTCAGTTAAGAAACTCTATCCATACAGAATTTAAACTAGTCTTATCGGCATGTGCCTACTGAACAACGATCGAGGCTATGACATCAGATCCTTTCGGTTTAAGGACGTTGGAGTCTATACTGCCCAGTTTATTCTGCCCAAGTTACCATTAGGAGCTCGTCAGCTCTTTTATCAGCTACTTACATAGAACTTACAGATCTTATTGGCACTTTTACATCCACAAAGACTTTTTCCAAGAAGGTTAAGAAGTATTTCCCATATAATGTGTTATAAGCACATGAGGGTATTAAAACGTTCATAAGCTCGAGTTGCATAGATGGTATCGCAACTGTTAAGAACAACTGAGAAGTTGGTGGAGTAACTTCCCTCTCGCAAACTTCGCCACACGTGAAGTGTGGAACTAAGAAGTCTGACAAATGCTCAAACTTCCTACTTACCAGCGTTCAGATACCTACACACGGCTTTTGTTAGCAGTTCGACGTGTTCCAACCACCGATCATCAGCGTGTATCAAGAATAATGGATCTCACGGATAAATTAAATATTCTTAACGCTATTAGTTAACGAATTCCATCATGCACATACCATAATAAAATTTTAATAAATTTGCTCTGCGAACCAATTCTTGGTGAAACAGTAATGGTGTTAAGAATCTCTTCAGGGGTAGCAATGACAGATCGCAGAAAAGTACCGTCGTAACCACGAAGCAGAGGCATAATGAGCTGGCGACAGACGAGCTAATAAGGTTTTTGGACGGAAATGTCACTTACGTCAGATGGCTCGAGAGGATTAGACGTTTTAGTTGAGCACATAACATGCAACGTAACCTACTACTTTCGAATAAAAAAGCCCACATATTCAGGAGTCCGACGCCTGCGACGTAAAGCCACTTAGGTATCACTGCCTAGTTACCAGGCATGTGCATGTAGAAAGATTAATTTCTAAATAATATTTTAAAATACGTTGTAATGAAACTCAGTTAAGTAGTTGTCTAAGTGAAAGCAACTTTTTCCACCGCTTGTAGCGTCAATTATAGAAGCGGCCGCGGCGCCCGGAGCAGAGGAACAAACAGTTTTACAACTCCGTCCAGCTGTCTAATTAACTCGGCTCCGTTTTGTAAAAGTTCTTTTAGTTAGCGCGGTGTACCGAGAATTTTTCCATGTGGAAAATACATAATTCTTAATTAATGTACAATTATTCATATTATTTTGTACATTCATAAATGTTTTTATTTCCACGTCGTCATAATACTTACTTCCAGGAATGGTAGGACCTGAGTTCTTAGAATGCGTCCATATTTTTCGAGTTTTTACTACGAGTATAAAATACGAACATAAATATTACGTACTTCTACGCTGTCTCTTTGTGTTTCCTTGTCACCCACCTGATTAGCGTCTAAACCACAAATTGAAACTGCAGTTAACGGGCCAGACACTGCCGTCCATAACCATACGGTAATCTTTAAATTACCATTCCTTACAAATGCCGTCACATAAAATTGATCGTATCTGCATACGTTGTTTCATTTACCTCATATACGGGGTATATTGTTTATGTGTTCGAAAGACAACAGCTCAGAGGCAGCCTCCAGCAGTCCCAAGTTGCGGCGCCGAGCGCTCAAAGCCTGAAGTTGGTACTCGCGCAATAAAGGCCCCACTGCCGACATTCTCTGCGCGTGACTGATCTTCAATAACTTCGCAGTTTGTTAAACTTTCATAGTTCACCTATTTGAAATGTCGACGGCAAGACAAGAAGCTCAAGTTCGGGCGTTATAATCTCGTTCTGAATTTATGGCGGATGAGCAACTTTCAGGAACCGGAAACTTTGATAATATCGCCCGCTGGTCGTGGCTATAATATGGTTTGTGGAAGGTGTATAATCTAAAGTTGGTTTGGTGCCAAAAGTAACCCGTGCAGCGTCGGCCGCTGTGTCGGGTGAGCAAAACGTCGTCGCCTCGTACCTACCAGAGCAGTTTCTTTAGATTGAAAACGGAAGCAAAATAAAAGTTATGTGCCCCAATCAAGGTTTCTTGTTGTGAATGTGTTCGATGAGGTAACAGATTTATATGGTCGATGATTACGAAACTGAAATATTTGCCTCGAACAGGAACTAAATAAATGGTTGAGCTACGGCTCATTTTACTAACCCAAATCTTATTCGAAATTCGAATCAGGATGTGTGACTAATCTGTTTATACTCGTATTATTCACTGCTAGGTATTTGTTTCACAGGCTTGGCTTTGTTTCGAATAAACTGTAATCCCTAACTTTACGCCCCTATGGATTGAATTACCAGAAACGTTAAAATTATTTCTACCCGTAACCGTAAAACCATTTTCATACCATTTTCAAACATTACTTCCTTAAAGGTGGAATATGAAAAAATATGTTCATTAACTTAATAGACAATATACTTACATCACATCACACACAACATTATAATCACCACAACAAGTCTTCCTTCACACAAAGTTCCTTACATCTCATCAAGTTCCCCATACCTCCGGCAAAAAAGACAACGCGTTCAGCCACAAGAAGCATGACAGTATCATCACAAATAAATATTTCGACCCAGTTGCATGGATCGTGGTCAGTTCACAGGTAATAAGAGTCATTATAACATTATAAGTATTAATGAAAACACACTTCGCGTACAATGGTTATTTTTTTGCTGTATAACATTCAAGCTTTGTTGCTCGGACAATACCACAATCGTAGCGTGCGATAAAAGTTAGACATTAAAAGCTGTAATGGTCTACAACTTTTTGTTTGTTAATAAAAGTTTCACTTTAAATTAAAAAAGACTATATGGGACGATTTCTAGACGGATGAACTATGGTTACACCACTGCTTTAGGTTATTGCTACCAACAAAACATCCATTGCTGGACTCGCCAAATGAGTCTTGGTAGACAAAGATTTCGAGCCCGTGGCGCAAAACCAGACTTCACACAAGTTCCAGAGCTTAGTTTACATAACTTTTTGACGTGCGTATGGGTCTAAAGAAGAGGTAACAGCAGAAACCAAAACTTATCATAAAATAAGAGTTAATTTCGCCTTTATTCTTCTCGATTAGCACAAAACAAAAATCCTTGCATAAGTATATTGACAAAATACCTACATTAATAAAGGTTTTTTCATTAAACTATAATCTTGTGTTAAACTTGTTTTAAAAATAGTGAATTGAAAGCTCATAGCTTTTATTTTAAACGCAAACATGAGTTATATTCCGTAGACGTCGGTATCGTAATAGAATGTAAAATGGAATCAATGTTTATACAAACGCCTCCAATATTGCGCCGGTATCCATCTTATATTTATTTTGCAGGCTGCGGCGTACGTGCGGTGGGCGGACGGCGGCCGGCCGGCGCGCGGGCGGTACTCGGCCGGTACTCGGCCGGTGCTCGCGCGATGCGGGGAATCGCGTTCTACTTACCTGTACGTGAGTCGTTGTTTGATATTTTTACTTACTTTTATTTCAACCATCATTGTTTTAAATAGAAAACTGGGCGATATGTCACCAAATTACGCAGGGAACATTAATATGAGTAAATTGTTTACATGTATGATATACCTAATCTGGTCTCAAATTAATGTAGTAGTCATTTAGCGTGGATAGACATTTTACATATTTATTTGAACTGGGTCTTGGTCTGGGAGCTTGAAAACCAGTTATTTCTTTCTTACCGTAATTGTCAATTGATGATGCTTTGGTGCTATTGATACCCATGGCTAAAGTAGACCAATTACCATCAGCAGATTGTCTGCTCATCTGTCAGCTTCGTCAGATTGTCGGGTTGGAAGGATATCATTAGGATTCCCTTGGTGTAGCAAAGCGTGCACCGCAATCGAGGCGTCCCCAAGAGATTTCAAAGTTCGCTGCCAAATGCATTTCGTTCCCCAAGGACTGTATTCGGTTTGAATTCATCTGAAGAAAAACTTTAAACACACATCATCATCATCTCAACCCATCTATATCTAACTCACTATTGAGCACGGGTCTCTTCTCCGAACGAGAAGGTTAAGGCCATAGTCCACCACGCTGGCCAAGTACAGATTGGCGGACTTCACACACCTTAGAATTTTGCCGGCATGCAGGTTTTTTCCTCACGATGTTTTCCTTCACCGTTTGTAGTAAGTGTCATTGAAATGCTTAAAACGCACATAACTCCGAAAAGTCAGAGGTGCGTGCCCTGGGTTTGAACCCGGAACCTCCGAATAGGAGGCCGAATTCTTAACCACTACGCTTACACCGCTACTTTTTGTGCGTTGTATTAGATAGGTACGAATTATCTCGTTTCGCTTCGTTGTTTCGTAGAAAGAACACATCAAAAACCGCCGCACAATGTCAGAGATAGAGGCTAGAGTTTCTACATATTATGTATATACTCAAAGTCAAAATGAAACAAAAATAATGTTTTTGTTTTGTCAAATATTTATTTAACCCTTAAAATGCGAGTTTCCTCGATTCAAGTGTCAGGCGTGTAAAATATAATTCTTAAACATCCGTGACAAAATCGCAGGATTTCTAAATTCTCGTATAGCTTTCTATTGCTATATTATTCTATTATTATTATTATTATTATTATTATTATTATTATTATTATTATTATTATTATTATTATTATTATTATTATTATTATTATTATTATTATTATTATTATTATTATTATTATTATTATTATTATTATTATTATTATTATGAAAGTGACTTTCATCTCAGCTTTGAGCTGGGTTTTTTACTACACTTACGGGCCTGAGCCAAGTAAATGCAGCGTGTGGTGTCAATTGTTAAGTGTAGCATGGGATGTTCAACTATTTTCATCAATTTGCAAGAACTTTCTCACTATTCTGCAAGTATTCAGGATAGCAGCTTTTTGGAGTGAAACGTACAGGGTTTCTTTTAATCCTATTTGCTTAAGGTTATGGTGAAGATTTTTAGGAATGACGCCAGTGGTAGAAAGAACTATGGGCACTACAAATACTTTATCCTGTCTCCATATTCTTGACACTTCCTCTTTTAATTCCTCATATTTACTTAATTTTTCTGCAATGGTTTTAGAAATATTATGTGTATTGGGGACTGCAATGTCGATCAGGTAAGTGGTTTTTTTATCTTTATCTATTAGAGTTATGTCAGGTCTATTGTAATGTATAGTCTTGTCAGTTAGTATAGCACGGTCGTAATAAAGTTTATATTGGGTATTTTCTAGTACTTTCTGGGGAGCATATCTATAGTATGGAGTTTTAGTGTCCTGAATGAGACTATGTTTGAGTGCTAGTTGTTGATGGATGATGTTAGTTATTTGATTGTGTCTGTTATTATTATTATTATTATTATTATTATTATTATTATTATTATTATTATTATTATTATTATTATTATTATTATTATTATTATTATTATTATTATTATTATTATTATTATTATCCTTAAAGTTTTACTTTTCTCGGTTTGCACCGGGTTACTAAAGTACGCGGGCCTAGGCCAAGCGTACATTAGATTCTAGCAAGAAGAGTTTTTATTACTGTATAATGTTAGACCTGCTACTGAGAGCTGCTAATATGTGAAACCTCTGGTGGTTGTGTTTGTGTGAACGTGATTTCAGTTTGAAGAAATTTCCTCACCAGCCGACAAGTGTTAAGAATAACTGCTTTTTGTAAAATGTGATATGTGTTTGGTGGTAGTTTCAGTGTTTTTAGGGATTGATGTAACTGTTTAGGAATTATTATTATTATTATTATTATTATTATTATTATTATTATTATTATTATTATTATTATTATTATTATTATTATTATTATTATTATTATTATTATTGCATAGATGCACTGTGATTTAAACCCGAATGTTAATACAATAAAGTTAAAATTTCTATGGCCACATCGAACTAAAAGTTTCAACAAAACTGACGCAGGCGACTTCAGATCTAAACATTTGAGAGTAAAGTTTAAAGTCGATTGAACTTTTGGCTATTTTATGCATGCGGTTTAAGCGTTTGACGTGTCTAGCACTCGGAATAAATTTGGAAATGTGATCCTATTTTACTTGAATAAACTCGCTTTCATGTGTATTTGTAAATTATGTGACAGGGTTATCGAGTTTCAATCGACCCTTGATTCATAAATGTTCGTTTCATAGACTCATAGACGAGACTTTCCTAGGTCAGGCAGTTATTACCAGTGTATGCTGAATCTATGGTTATTCTTATTACAAAGGTTATTGAATTTCGGAGTGTATATGAACACTGTTATTTTACAGACGTGTTTAATAATAGTGTTTTGACAGATAAATGTATTTATTTAAAATAATTTCATAGTGAAATTGAATGATTATTCTCGGTAAACATGAACCATTTTTATTCACGGAGACTTCTATAAATAATACGATAGTAAACTAATATACTCCCTTTACTGAAATTACAGATATTTACACGATATTTCTGCTAAATCAGCTGAAAACAGTGTTCTTGAATAAATTTATTCCGTTAATGTACTTAGAGGATATATTAAAAGTGCCCTTAATGAAGCGACATTGAAGATCACGTTGGGCCAGCGAAGGGTTGGCTATCGATTTAAATGACAACTGTAAGACCGGCAATGATCTATGCCTATATCAGCGCAAAATGGGATCTTTGACCTGTTGGCTCAAAAGGAAAGTAGCTAGAGTTCTTGGTGAAACATCTTCCTTTAATATAACAACCCTGTGGATCTAAGTAAAAAGGAGCCTTCTGAGATTTAACGACATAGCGAGGTTTTGTTATATAAGCGTGGATTTTCCCGCATATTTTCACGAACATATGGTTAAAACGCAAACGTACTCGTAATTGCCACATTGGTGAACAAAGCGTTATTCGTTTGATGTTCTTAACTACTAGACGCCCTCGCTTTGCTTTGGGAAACTTGTTGCTCCGCTTCTACTGTTCGTAGTGTGATGTTACATAGTATAGCCTTCCTCGATTAATCCACTACCCAACACAAAAATAATTGTTAAAATGGAACTAAAAGTTCCTGAGATTAGTCTGTTCAAAGAATTTCAGTTTTGTAAGTATATCAATAGATCTATTAGATATCCAAAGGCCACGGCGATGTCTATTACTAATCCAATAAAATTAAACCACATCCGTGTAGTAAAGACACTGATATATTACTTTCCGAAGTACCGAAAATTGAGCACTTACTTGTAAAATGTAAATCGTTCAAAACTTCGCCAATTTGAAGCACGCGCCTCTCGGCAAAATGAACAAATATTGTCATGTAAGACGGCTCCTTTGTTAAGAAGATTAAGTGCCGCTTATCGTCTTATCCGTGTAACGTCGCCTCCCGGGCTGAGCTTGAGGTGTGTCCCGGGTATCGATCGGGAGCGAAACATGGCATCGATGCCGGGATAAACAAGTTTAAGCAAGTTTATAATAACAATCGTAAACAAGAGCGTCGCGCTGGCGCAGCAGCCGCAGGGTTGGGCGCGCGCCAAGCGGTATGCTAATGGGCTTAGAACACCGCGCTGGCTTTGTGATCGCTTCGTGATAAGGCATTGCGAACCGGATAAGTGTTCGTGTTTGAAATCGTCAAAAACGGAGGTTGCCAGTTCGACTGAATTTTTGTCTTTTTATAACTGACTTCGAGAAAAGGAGACTCTCAATTCGACTGTATTTTTTATGATGATAATACTTCATGACTCTTCACTAAGTTTACCCATTTTTGTTTTTACAAATTGGAGCGATATCTAGGTAGTGGGTACTTAACGATGTTGAAGTCGGTAATTTTTTATTAAAAAGTTAGTTATTGATACACTATGGTCAATATTGATAAACAGTGGTCAATGGTAGCATGAAGCAGCCATGATTCCCGTATGTATTGACGGTGCTATCCGTTTGAAGACCAAAAAATATTAAGCACATGGCCCAAAGAAGATTCCAACAGATTTCCAATATTTTGATTCGAAGATCAAGAACCCACCTTCACATTCGCTTCTTCTGTTAGGTAAGTAGTTTCTCAATTGTAAAAAGTATACCTAATTGTGATGGATATTACGAGCCTGATAAAGCCCATACATCTTACTACTTACCTCCTTTATATGTCAGTCAGACAAAAAGTACGAGTAAATAGATGCGACTTCGTCTAGTTAAAAAAAAAGATGTGGTGTCGTTCCTTCGGCAAATGTAGAATCGACACAATTTGGGCAATCGGCATATAAATATTGTACAGGAAAATTTGTATTATAACAATGGAAAATGGAACAACAAGTGAATATCGATTACAGAAGAATAATGGTGATAGGCTTTTAATTGGGCTTCAAAATGGATGTACGTATGTGTTTTTGTAGATACTTCAGTTATATGTAAACCGTTTATATTGCGTTAGTTGTTTATGTGGTTAATCTACCTGCACGATTTGAACTAAAATTTACAGTGGAGTTTCTTGCCACTTCTTCTTCCAAGACCAATCAACGTAAGGATTTGTGGTACCGATTCCTTTCATTTCAAATTCCTGTCATTTTTCATTTTCATTTTCAGTAAAAAAAGCTTTGCCAGAAGAGAGGAAAGAGAAATTGAAATAATATTTGTAGATAAAGTTCTCTCTTTTTTTCTCTCTCTCTCTCTCTCTACTCAAGTACCCACGCAAAACAAGGTCACACAAGTTGCCGACATGCGCCGAGCACGCGGTAAATTGGAGACTAACTTTGTTCCTCCCTTGTCGTTGGCTCGATTCCACTTGAAAACTTATGTATGGGTACCTTATTCTATAAAACATTTAAATAAGTTTAGACAGATGATAATTTCTTTAAATAGATATAATATCTAAAATTTAAAGAAAAATACTTCTATGTACCTAACGAGTGTAGGTATCTGTCTATAAAATCCTATCCTACTAATATTATAAATGCGAAAGTTTGTAAGGATGTATGTGTGTGTGTGTGTGTCTGTGTGTGTTTGTTGCTCTTTCACGCAAAAACTACTGAATGGATTTTCATGAAACTTTGCAGTAATATAGCTTAGACCTCGGAATAACATAATTTGTTAAAATTTATACAGATTTTTGAAGGGACGGGTTTCCCGAAGCGAAGCGAGGGCGGATTTACTAGTATATGATAAATTAGTAACTAGTCGCTGCCTGTACAGGGAAAATGTGCGAGGGAAACTATATTCCTTCCACAATAGATAGTGGTTCCACGAATAAACGGGAGCTGATACTATAATGCTCTAGGCCCCCTTAGTCATGAAGAGAAACCTGTATCTACCTTGCAGTGGACCATTAAAGGCTTAAAGCCAATGTAATAACTATAAGCTCGTAACTTAAAAAAATTGGAGAAGAACTATTTTTTTTGGGTCAAGACATAATTTTAACTACTTAATTTTTTCAATATAACTACCTATTACAGGTACTTAAAAGCTTTAATTTGAGAAGGTTTATAATATTTATTTGTCATAAACATTATTACAATAGGTATTTTCTTTTCCTCCTCAGTAAAGGTAGGACATAATATTAGGTATTATTTAGTTTGTGGCCATATAATTATGTAGTGGCAAAACAAGGCAGCGTCGTGGAGCTAGGCCAGCTTTGTGCAATCCTCTCGGCGAAGTTGTGGAAATTGGCGCAGGGAAATGCAAATGGGTCGCCGAGTTTCAATATTTACTTTCAAATTCAAACATATATGTGTGCAACTACACATTTCGGATTACCTCTTAATACTACAAAGGGAAAGACGCGCGAATACAGCTAGGGAAGGACGAAAAATGCAGATTAGGTATCTGTATTTATTATACATAAATATCATAAGAATATAACCCACTCTTATTGATGAGAATGTGTGTTAGTTAGTTAAGAAGTTTTTTTAATTTTTTTTTTATTTTTAAATTAGCATTTAGGTAATGTTGTTGTGACTCGTAATGTTGGATTTTTTAAGTTGTACCTAATAGTTAATGTTATTTATGTGTTCGTGTGCTGCAGTATCTAAACCACGCTAAACAGCGAATAAATGTTTTTCTTTCTTTCTTTCTTTCTTTCTAAGAAGATAGAGTGATCACTCACTGTTAATGAAGATGTACCTATATGAGAAAAATAATATTGTTGGGAGCCTTAATGCACTCACTATAGAGAACAAAACCGTTATTTATTGTTATAATTTTGTTTATTTCTCTGCGCTCGTTATTCTTAAAAACTATTGAACTAATTTGGGTGCAGTGTTCGTTAATAGTTTAGTAAATCGCTACTTATAATTGGTAAGTTAGTACAAAGGGGCAGGTATACACTCACCAAATATAGCCAACGTTTGCCAATGGTTGGCCGGGTTGGTCGCTGTTGGCGTGCCGGTCCAATACCCATTAAATTATTATAGATTACAGATTAGAGACATAAACCCCGGACACGGACGTCCGCACAAAGGCTCCATTGTTACATTAATAGGCGCCACATGACAGCAACACTCCTTTAATAGTTAATGGCGCGCGGGAATCTTCTTTTATCCCCTTGTTTCCCCTTTTTCTATCGTCACAAGTGTTTATGGGAAAAATAATAAAATACCGAGATGATGATTTAAAATAATTCAACTGTGAAGGTATTGTGTTCATTAAGGAGAAGAACCGATTAAAGCAACTCCTCGGGACACTATCCTTCATTATAGTATGGGTTCTATAAAACTAGTTGTAACGCTATGATTGCCAGCTCAATTTCGTTAAGGTATCATTAAGGAGAAGAACCGATTAAAGCAACTCCTCGGGACACTATCCTTCATTATAGTATGGGTTCTATAAAACTAGTTGTAACGCTATGATTGCCAGCTCAATTTCGTTAAGGTATCATTAAGGAGAAGAAACGATGAAAGCAACTCCTCGGGACACTATACTTCATTATAGTATGGGTTCTATAAAACTAGTTGTAACGCTATGATTGCCAGCTCAATTTCGTTAAGGTATCATTAAGGAGAAGAACCGATTAAAGCAACTCCTCGGGACACTATCCTTCATTATAGTATGGGTTCTATAAAACTAGTTGTAACGCTATGATTGCCAGCTCAATTTCGTTAAGGTATCATTAAGGAGAAGAAACGATGAAAGCAACTCCTCGGGACACTATACTTCATTATAGTATGGGTTCTATAAAACTAGTTGTAACGCTATGATTGCCAGCTCAATTTCGTTAAGGTATCATTAAGGAGAAGAAACGATGAAAGCAACTCCTCGGGACACTATACTTCATTATAGTATGGGTTCTATAAAACTAGTTGTAACGCTATGATTGCCAGCTCAATTTCGTTAAGGTATCATTAAGGAGAAGAAACGATGAAAGCAACTCCTCGGGACACTATACTTCATTATAGTATGGGTTCTATAAAACTAGTTGTAACGCTATGATTGCCAGCTCAATTTCGTTAAGGTATCATTAAGGAGAAGAAACGATGAGAGCAACTCCTCGGGACACTATACTTCATTATAGTATGGGTTCTATAAAACTAGTTGTAACGCTATGATTGCCAGCTCAATTTCGTTAAGGTATCATTAAGGAGAAGAAACGATGAAAGCAACTCCTCGGGACACTATACTTCATTATAGTATGGGTTCTATAAAACTAGTTGTAACGCTATGATTGCCAGCTCAATTTCGTTAAGGTATCATTAAGGAGAAGAAACGATGAAAGCAACTCCTCGGGACACTATACTTCATTATAGTATGGGTTCTATAAAACTAGTTGTAACGCTATGATTGCCAGCTCAATTTCGTTAAGGTATCATTAAGGAGAAGAAACGATCAAAGCAACTCCTCGGGACACTATACTTCATTATAGTATGGGTTCTATAAAACTAGTTGTAACGCTATGATTGCCAGCTCAATTTCGTTAAGGTATCATTAAGGAGAAGAAACGATGAAAGCAACTCTTCGGGACCCTATTATACTTCATTATAATATGGGTTCTATGAACTGGTTGTAATTGTAACGCTATTATTGCCGGCTGCCCTTGTCAAGAATTAAGTTCTTATTTAAATCACTACAAAAAATTAAGGGAATTTCGTTGAAAATATATTTCATACTTAGATGCTATAAGATAAATTCATAATAAACCGTCAAATGCTTTGTCATCAATTCGAGGAAGTAGATTACCTACGGAGAAATCCCTTAGCGACTTACATCGATTGCAGCTATTTCTAGCCGAGATATTGGTCGCAGACGTTGGTGAATAATATAGAGATGAGGCAGGATGTATTGACAGACAACGATCAGACGCCGAGCTAATGCAGCGGCTCCCTGAAGGCATCGCACGCCAATACCACGTTGGAATATGCGGAATATACAATAATTCATAATTCGAACGTCTATTATATACAGATGTTAGTACAGTATCTACTTTACTATACTTTAATGCATCTAGAGACACGGTAGTGTACGGCCAAGAACGCTCCTACTAACTTTTCTCGAAACTTACGAGGATTTTTCCGTGCCTTCAGGTGTAGGTATTTGTAATCTGTAGTCTCTGTATTGAACCATATAAATCATTCCACTGACATTAAGATGTCATTAATTTGTCTAGGCTCGCATCACGTGATCATGTAGTTACATAGCACATACGTTACGCGATGATAGCCTGAATCACGCTATCGAAGATTTCTACACCTTCGTCTCACAATCTTTATTTGATTAGGCCAATCTACAACAAGATTTTTTACTGCTCTATAATTCTTACACTGATAGAATACTCCAAGGGACCGTTTGACTTCCATCTGACCAAAGTTATCATTGACATAGTGACTGACCTCCGTAGTCACGTGACAGAACTAACGGTCACCCACGCAGCTAATGACCGAGACCAACACGACTCCACGTCGTCGATCGACGCGAAGGTGTACTGGAACGGGAAACTAAAGCAACTAATTCCAAAACTTTGATATTGCATAAACGGCAAACCCACTTCCTCAATAAGTACAGTACAATGGGAACACAAATTGGCACATTCACAAGTTTAATAGAGCAAGTGGAATTAATCAAACTATTAATAAGGCGGGTCTCGCTCCGAGCGTGTTAAGTTTACGTTTGAATCAGTCTTTGTCTTTATTATGTGAGTTTATCTCATATCTTACAGGTTCTTTATGGAAATGATAAATAAAACAAAACATTTATTTTTTTTTCTTTTAAAATATTATAGTAATACCTAAAGGGATTAATCAATTTTTCGATATCAAATCATCGTAGGTACTCACCTGTCATATTACAATGCTTTAACTAGTTTTATCATATTAATTTTAATTGACTGCCCTGTGCCTAAAAGATACGATTTGATAATGTTTAAATCTCTTTGTTAGTTTCAAATTAAGTGATTGATAATATAAAAAATAACAAGATAAAATAAATATTGTCGTTAATTACAAGAAAACATTATAAGTGCCATAATAACGTTGCTTATTCGTAGATATAAAATAGATAGATATGAACAAATCAGTTTGATATTACATTACATCGCAAGTACTTGCAGCGCTGTATTGTCGGCACACCCCACCGCCGCGGCCGTAACACAAACACGCACATACATGCATATTCATGAAGCATTTAGCTATGAACACTGCCTCCTATTAACATACAATATCTTAGATCGAACAGCAAGCAGAAGGGGCCATTTTGATTCAGGTCTAAAAATATAAATAGCATCTAATACTCGTGTTTATTAGGGTTCCGTACCCAAAGGGTAAAACGGGACCCTATTAGTGAGACTTCGCTGTCCGTCCGTCCGTCCGTCCGTCTGTCACCAGGCTGTATCTCATGAACCGTAATAGTTACACAGTTGAAATTTTCACAGATGATGTATTTCTGTTGCCGCTATAACAACAAATACTAAAACACTGAATAAAATAAATATTTAAGTCGAAATATGGCTTCGACGCCTAAGCTATAATTTAGTTACCTTGCGGTCCAAGAGATGGCGTTGCTTGTGGCTACAAAAACTAAAGTAAATATTTAAAGTGAGGGTTTCATACAACAGACCAGATTTTTTTGGCGTTTTTATACATAATGGTACGGAACCCTTCGTGTGCGAGTCCAACTCGCACTTGGCCGATTTTTTTTTCTAAAACTACTACTACTAATTTCTTTAAAAACTTTACTTGAATACCAACGACATGTGACAGTTTGATCTTAAAGTTGTTCCTACGTTATGTTAAAAGTTGTTCCGTTCGGGTTTCTTTCAGTCTACAAGTAATTCAATGAAGTGTACTTTGTTTCAAACTTCGAAAAGAACATTGGCGTCGTATCAAGTTCACTGGACATTTTTATAATTATTATTCAGTACAGTTTCATAATATTATTTTACATTTCGCAATAGGATAGAACGTCTTTCTAAAGCTAATTAGTGTGTTGTGGCCGTTCTATTTGCTGCGCATCTGTGGTATATGAGACGAGTTAATTTATGTAAACGAGTCCAGCCGTTCTGTTGACGACGTTTCTGATAGGCCGCATCTTAATATAAGTACCTGGTTGACCGAGCTTTGCTCGGTTGAAAATTATATTTAGTATGAATCGCATACTGATAAAATATGAATAATGTTCTTCGATCTTTCCGACATAATATGAGTTTAAAAAGAATTGCGTGTACTTATGTACGCACGTAAGAAGTTATACTTCTTTGGCATCATTAATAATAAATATTCAACGTTAATAATTTTGACAGCTGTCATCCGAAATGTAGGTCTCAACCAGACCTACAACTTTCCCAAAGACACCAGTGCTCCAGGAGCAGCCGTTGCCGGGATATCTCGGTTCGAAGTTTGACAGCTGTCATTGGAAATGTAGGTCTTGACGAGACCTACAACTTTCCCAAAGACACCAGTGCTCCAGGAGCAGCCGTTGCCGGGATATCTCGGTTCGAAGTTTGACAGCTGTCATTGGAAATGTAGGTCTTGACGAGACCTACAACTTTCCCAAAGACACCAGTGCTCCAGGAGCAGCCGTTGCCGGGATATCTCGGTTCGAAGTTTGACAGCTGTCATTGGAAATGTAGGTCTCAACCAGACCTACAACTTTCCCAAAGACACCAGTGCTCCAGGAGCAGCCGTTGCCGGGATATCTCGGTTCGAAGTTTGACAGCTGTCATTGGAAATGTAGGTCTTGACGAGACCTACAACTTTCCCAAAGACACCAGTGCTCCAGGAGCAGCCGTTGCCGGGATATCTCGGTTCGAAGTTTGACAGCTGTCATTGGAAATGTAGGTCTTGACGAGACCTACAACTTTCCCAAAGACACCAGTGCTCCAGGAGCAGCCGTTGCCGGGATATCTCGGTTCGAAGTTTGACAGCTGTCATTAGAAATGTAGGTCTTGACGAGACCTACAACTTTCCCAAAGACACCAGTGCTCCAGGAGCAGCCGTTGCCGGGATATCTCGGTTCGAAGTTTGACAGCTGTCATCCGAAATGTAGGTCTCAACCAGACCTACAACTTTCCCAAAGACACCAGTGCTCCAGGAGCAGCCGTTGCCGGGATATCTCGGTTCGAAGTTTGACAGCTGTCATTGGAAATGTAGGTCTCAACCAGACCTACAACTTTCCCAAAGACACCAGTACTCCAGGAGCAGCCGTTGCCGGGATATCTCGGTTCGAAGTTTGACAGCTGTCATTGGAAATGTAGGTCTTGACGAGACCTACAACTTTCCCAAAGACACCAGTGCTCCAGGAGCAGCCGTTGCCGGGATATCTCGGTTCGAAGTTTGACAGCTGTCATTGGAAATGTAGATCTTGACGAGACCTACAACTTTCCCAAAGACACCAGTGCTCCAGGAGCAGCCGTTGCCGGGATATCTCGGTTCGAAGTTTGACAGCTGTCATTGGAAATGTAGGTCTTGACGAGACCTACAACTTTCCCAAATCGAAATGATACATTAAAAAATATCGATATTTCTTGGGTGATATATATCGATACACTTGAAAAATATCGATACGATAAATATCCATTTGCCCACATAGAGATTACAGCGCCATCTAGTTTCATACTACTGAAACAAACAAACCGTATCTCATAGAAGTTATCCTAATGTTTCATAGATTGTTTCATAGATGGCGTCAGTATGATGTTTTCAAAATTTAAAAAAAAAAACCGAGCTTTTCTCGAACCTGGGACCTTGATAAATCGATTCCTTGAGCCGAAAACCCCCTAATCTGTAACTTTCATGAAAATCTTTGCAGCCGTTTCCGAGATCGTGATTATATATATAGGTATAAATAAATAAATAAATAAATAAATATACAAGAATTGCTCGTTTAAAGATATTAGATATCTTGTAAGCCCCGATAAACCTCGCTAAGCTCAAACCTGCAGCGCTCGGAGCGATACGTTACGATCGACAACTTGACTAAACTTGAGTAACAAAAATAAGTTTTTTAAATCTTCAGAATCTGCATGGGCCTCGTGGGAGTTGCCAACCCAATAAAACCTCTCGGTAGCCTTCCGCGAAAACTCCGAAATATTACTTGAACACGCCGGTAACGTTATATCCATGTGCAATACCCCAAGGGCTTTTAAAATCATGCAAAGTCCCCCTACAATGGTTTGTTGAGAAACAAAAACATTTAAAAATTGACTCCCTCAATATGACTCTGTGTCTCGATAACTGTCATCCCTTTTAATTATTAGAAGCAGAAATATAGCCACGACCAACTTCCAATAGGATCATCGTTGGCTAAATTAATTACTGGCGTCCTTTATTTGCATCGGACTATAAAAGGTTGATTGTTGTGCCAATAAAAATCAGCGCTGATATTTGAGTGGACGCTATTGCCAAGTTCCGTATAAAGTCCGTATCTATTTTAACAAGCGCTGAGCGCCTCTAAAGCTTTTGTGTCAATAGACAGAAGCACTCTCCTCTTCTAGCGCTGCGAGTACAGCTGGTATTCTATAAAACAGGATTAAACGAACCGCCGCGCAGTTTTTAATAGTAAAATTCAATACAATACAGAATATTGCATTGAATAAAAAACAAGAGAATGGAATACAATACGCGTGATAGTCGATCTTAATATTTAAAGTGATCTTTTTCAGACAAAGTAAGGTCCTGCGTTCTATTGTGAGTGCGAAACAATAAGAGGAATAAATGAACAATAATTTTATCCAACTGTACTCTTGCGTTCGATGTATGAGTATTACTGTCTGATTAATAAACGGAAATATTTTTAGCCTTTGTGAAAATTGTGTGTGATTTAGTTCATGAACTTATCTATCTACTATTATAAAAGTGTTGGAAGAAACGGCGCAGGGACTCAAGAACTTTCTCTGATGCAGATAGAATGTATGTATGTAGGTAAAGAAAGGGGATCTCTCAAGTGTCGCCGCCCAACTGTGCCATAGGATCGCGTTTCAGCCCTTTATCACACCGCAAGGACATCAAAAGAAACAAATAAAAACCACCTAATCTCTTTAAGGGTAAACCAGAATTTGAGTTCAGTTTTAAAGGGTTATTTACGAGCGTAAAACGCACGTTTTTACGAGTCGACGTAAACTGTTGGCAGATTGTCGCGGCGTGAGACCGTAAAGCGAACGGCTTGCGGATTTAACCGCCACGATAATGGCCTTCTGTTCGGATGTACAACGTTACATGCATTATGTAGCGATAAATGTTTACAACTTACTTACGCTTACGTATTCTCTGCCCCGGATTTATTGTATTGTCGCTATATGTCTTGTGTGTTGTCCAAGGTACCCACGACACAGGGAATCCTAGTGTGGGGCTTTGAGTGTGAAGCGTTATTATTATTATTATAATGAGAAAGCTTCCTTTGATGTATCTAGTTTTCTTAGGTTGGATTATTCGCTGTCGCAGTATAATTATACCATTCATGTATTTAGACACGATATAGATAAAAAGATGTTTTATGTTAATTTAATTTGAGAACTCCTCCTCTTGAGACATACTCCTGAGCAGTAATAGCCAAGTGGTTAAAAGACTTAATACTCTGGGGCTCCGGGTTCGAATCTCATGGCACGCACCCTCTCAGACCTGCATGTCGGAGAGTTCGCATAACTCAAAGTGAAGTCCACCAATCCTCACTTGGCCAGCGTGACGATCTATGGCCTGACCTACTTATTCTGAAAAGAGACCCAAAGCGGTGGGACAGTTATGGCTTTGCGATGATGACTTCTGTGACTTCAGTAGGTAAATACTATGTACAAGTTTAATCATTCATTCAAAACATATTTTCAGTCTGTACAAATGATTAATACTGCTGCTGCAACTTATAAACAGCACATTCTATTCTACTTTTCTCATTCATTCTCCTTTTTTGGATCTCCATATAAAGACTTGCTACTAAATTTCATTAGCATTGCAGCAACCATTCAGTGCACTAATTAATTAATGTTGTGTAGAGTTATCAGTAAAGTTATTATGAAGCAGCAGTTACTAGGAATCGAAAAACATCAACTAATGAATTCTAGGAAGCGACAGGGATCGCCCGAATTGCGCGCATCAAACCAAACGTGAAGCGCTCATAGCCCGGCGGCTTGCGTCGATCCTAAGCGATCGACAATGTTAAGCAACAGCGGGCGCGGTCGGTAGTCGGATGGGTGACCGCTAGTGGCTAAATATCTTGAACGCTTCCGTGCTTCGGAGGGCACGTAAAGCCGTCGGTCCCGGCTGTTATCGATTGATAGCAGCCGTTAAGCCATGTCGGAGGCCTTCGGGCGGCTTGAAAACTTTCGACACTGGGTTGGCCACTAACCCCTCCACCAATCCGCATTGGAGCAGCGTGGTGGAGTATGCTCTAGGCCTCCTCAGTAATGAGGAGAGACCCGTGCTCAGTAGTAGGCCATTAGAGGGTTGTAGCTTAGCTTAGCTCTAACCAAACGTCCCAAAAACCGACAGCGACAAATACGGGAATGTCATTCAACGTCTTAAAATGTATATCTCGGTGTTTGCAATGTGTTATCTGCTGCGACGTGTCGTGAACAGTCAGAAGAGTATCGCCTGTTACAACATGACACGGCTCGCCGCTATCTCCAGAATGTTTCAGTTTGTTCCAGCTCTGTACGCCGTACGTTGTAAGTTTTGACTGTAACCCTGCGGCTACAAGAAACTTCCGGAATTCCATGTCATTTTCAACAGGAGTAATTATATTTTTGGAAAGACTGACAACTTGGCAATGATAATCAAATGGTTAGAATCCTAAATCGTTTCAATCCACTTTCAAAAGTATGAATGAATGAATGAATGATAATTTATTTGCATAAATGCGGTTACAAAGTGGTCTTAATTCATATTAAATAGTGTCGCTCACATTTGCCGTCTATAGAGTAATCTCACTTATTTCTGTTTCTGACAGTTGTCCAGAATGTTTTCAATGGTATTGTTAAATTAACCGACTTTCACTTGAACTTGAACTTGAAACCCAAATCCAGCCATGGAACAAAAATATTGTGATGACGTACAATATCATCATATTTATGATGATTTTTACCGTCAGCTTCTCAACCAGCAAATCCCAAGTGCAATGCAATGCAATACAAACAACTTTATTCCTCTGTAATAACAACGGTGACCATAAATTATACAATAATGACGTAACTATGATATACCGTCGACATTATGACAAATAGCTCGTTAACTAACGAAGTTTCAATCATAATTAATAACCCCGCAAGATAATTATATTACCTATGTACGAGTATATCCATATCAAAATTCGCTGCAAATATTTCTGAAATTCAAATCCAATTCCTTTCAAAGGTGTTCGAGCTCCATTGTCGTGAGCCAACAAAGGCGCGGAGAATGTCCGCGTGGATCCCGGGTAATTGTCCATCCCGGTGCCACTCCATCCCGGGACATCATTACCAAATTAACTGCTCTGTCTGCAAATCGCTGGCTAATCAATTTCCGTCGCACAATGACCTAATCCTTCACAGCTATTATCGAATTTTGCGAGAATATCCCCGGGCCATTCCAGAGCGTGTCACGGCTGATATCCAAGCGTATATGAGGTTATGAACGTTTAATTATAAAGACAAGAGACCCTTGTGCTTTTGACCCAAAAATCAGTTTATTAGACGGCTTAATTGGTTAAATTAGTGGATGCAATATGAACACTTGTCAACAATCAGAGTCATTTAAATTATAATCGTAATTTTACGCAGCTTAAAGTATATGATTTAACGTAATACGAGTACATAGCTTAAAGTATAAGGTTTAATATTTATTAATTAAGAAAAATAGAACTTGCGTGAGAGCCTTTTTTTATTAATTTTTATGCAGTTTGCAGCATACGTTTTTACAGGTTTCTCAGCGGATGTTTACTCATTAATCCAAACTAATAATATCATGGGTGTTAAACTAACACTATCGGTATAACTGTCAGTCTTTTCGCTTTATCCACTGAACCGATTTAGATGAAACTTACGGTAAGATAGTTTTTATTCCATAAATAGCCCTCCAGGGGGTAAAATGCGAAAATTTTATGAGAAATTAACATTACAACATTACTTTATGAGAATCTTATAAAATTTATAATGGTAGAAAAATTACAAAGCAATGCCGTTCAACCATTGACAAAAAATCATTGTAAAAGGATTCATAATATTGAATTAGACTACGGGCCCATGTCGAATATGGGGGGGTCATACGAACCACCAGGTGATATATATAGGACGATATAAGAGCACAAAATAATAAGATTCAGCACTATGCCGTCACTTGTAAGCTGTCCAACTGAGTGCTGGTGAGAATTCAAAAGTGCAGGTAGAGGGAGTACATTTTGGTCATATGATTCTGTACGGCATTTTCACCATCGATAGATCCATGAAAAATAATAAGAAAGCGCGCAGTCCCGTAAAAAAATGGTGAGCCACAAAGTCGGTAAATTTGTTTGATTTTTTGAAAATTCCAGGGTAAATTTAGTCATTTGATCCTGTACGGCATCAGTTTCATGCTGTTTCAATACAGCTTCTAATCCATTATTCCGCAACGCCGTACAAAAATCATGCGACAAGGGGAAAAAATCGAGGGTTGAAACCCCCTCTATTTCCGTGGTCTGGGGGGTGATTTGAAAAAGTACGGCTTCGGTTCCAAAACATTATCTAGCACTCAAAAGTACTATTAAAAATAATGCCGTCAAAAAGTTATTGTTCATTTGAATGTATATTAATAATTACCTTAATTTCATGGTATACTTGATTTATAAAGCTGTAATGTCATTTGACACTGTACGGCAACTTTTTTTTTAACATGATATTGTAAAATATAATTGTTGCATAGTATTGCCGTTCAAAAGAAACTGTTCTAAAAAAAGTTATAGAGAAATACAAAAACTGAAATTTGTTAAATTATTGCAGAAGTTTAAATATTCATAGATTAATAGAATATAGCAATTTCCTACATTTTTCTCTTGTTCTAAATAGTATTAAGATACATAAATTAGGAAAAAATGATGCCGTACATTTTAATGCAGACTATATTTTTCATACATTTCGTTCTATGGATTTTTCCTTGAATTTTTTTTTCCCTACAAACCTTTGGACCAACGAAAATGTACGGCATGTAAAAAAATATTATCTGTGCATAAAATACTTTCAAAATAAATTAATTTTATGTTATTTCAAATCACCCCCAGACCACGGAAATAGAGGGGGTTGAAACCCTCGATTTTTTCCCCTTGTCGCATGATTTTTGTACGGCGTTGCGGAATAATGGATTAGAAGCTGTATTGAAACAGTATGAAACTGATGCCGTACAGGATCAAATGACCAAATTTACCCTGGAATTTTCAAAAAATCAAAAAAATTTACCGACTTTGTGGCTCACCATTTTTTTACGGGACTGCGCGCTTTCTTATTATTTTTCATGGATCTATCGATGGTGAAAATGCCGTACAGAAACATATGACCAAAATGTACTCCCTCTACCTGCACTTTTGAATTCTCACCAGCACTCAGTTGGACAGCTTACAAGTGACGGCATAGTGCTGAATCTTATTATTTTGTGCTCTTATATCGTCCTATATACATCACCTGGTGGTTCGTATGACCCCCCCATTTTCGACATGGGCCCGTAGTCTAAATTATTCATTCGAGTTTGCGAGGTTAGTAAGGAGTTATTACTTTATTGCGTAGAAGGAAAGGATATTCAGACATGATACCCAAGGGAAGCCATAATACGAAGTTGCGGATTCTACATAACACTAATAAGAAACATGCTTCCACACCCAACACAGGAGAATTGCTATAAAATGAATATTTACATTACAATTGATGATATATTTTATAAACAAAAGTTTAACTTCAACAATGCATATAATCCCACTCGCTTAAAAAGACCCCACGATTTAGTGAATCAAGACCAAAAACCACTTTCAAGTTAAGACTCACAAAACTACCCAACAGGAATATGCTGGGAAATCTGCGATACCAACATTTAGTTACAGTTCAATCCATTGCTAGGGTTCTTTTTACAGAATTAAGTTTTTAGAGCCAAATTTTCGATGTACGTGATATTTATTAAAGTTAACATAATTGAAAATTGGCTGACTGGTCTGAGGGTCATTTTCTCTTAAATGTGGATACGTAATTTTCTTTCGTAATGGTAAAGAAATTAAGGTTGAAATGGCATACAGACATTCACGACTATTATCTCGACTTCGTTGATGAGAAGAAAGGGGATCTCGTTGAAAAGGAAATAAAGAGTTAAATAGGTTTCACATTATACTGGTCATGTGGAGATTTCGTTGTGTTTTATAGAATACATTGCTCTGGCTAGTATATCCAAGACTATGCTCGTTCTCAATGTTAAGCATATGCATAATATTATGCATATGTTACGGCTAATAGCCGAAGTGCGGCTGCACCTAGTTTTAGCCGGCTACAACTAGGTGTAACCAGCCACATGCGGTTAGAACTAGGTGTATCCTACTCATCTTCGGTTAGAATTAGGTTTAGCCTTCATCATAACGGCTAGAACTAGGAACAGCCGGTCACCGGTGTTTAGGTTATAAACGCCCTAAAGTCGGTTCTGGCACTCGCCGGCTGCTGCCGCGGCACGCTCGCTTCGCTCGCTCGGCTCGTGCGATGGTTCCTGTTAACCTAACACGCTCGTCGCTTCGCTCCTCGCTAACCTAATTACTTTAATTAAAATTAGCGGATTTGAAAAATAGGATACACCTAGTTCTAACCGTACGTGGCCGGCTACACCTAGTTGTAACCGGCTAAAACTAGGTGTAGCCGCACTTCGGGTATTAGCCGTAATACATATAAATAAACAGATTATCAATGTTCGTCAATGTTCGGTTAATTAATTACTTTAGATTACACACAACACAAAGCATCTTAATAGCATCATAGCGCGGTAGGTTGCATCGATCTTTAGTAATACCTAATCCTAAGTGATTCTAAGACATAAGTGCGACAAAGTTAAGCAACTGCGGGCGCAGTCGGTAGTAGGTAACGAAAACTTCCGTTCTTAGGCTGGCCACTAACCCCTAACCTAACTGCACTGGAGAAGCGTGGTGGAGTGTGCTCTTGGCCTCAATGATGAGACGAGACCCGTGCTCAGTAGTGAGCCATCTAGGCAGCAGCATTGCTATGCTATTGCTAAGCAGCATTATTAACAGGTAGTGTGTTACTAATTCGTGACTCTGCTCAGGCGGTGGAAAGGTTACTCAACCGGTTAAGCTTAAAGCCAAATGAGATCTAAATAAGCCTAAAATTGGTTTGCGTTAGCATATTCCTAACAATAAATTGTTAATTATCTAACCTCATCGTTATGGAGGTACGTAGATAGGCTGCAAAAAAATTTACGTACGCACTCATTATTCTTAACTCATTATATTGATAGGTACTTCTTGACGTTAGTAATAAAACCAGTTAAACATTTTTAGTGATCCTAGTTGTTATATTGTTTGTAACTTACTAAGGTTAGTAACTTCTCACATAGATATCTTCACGTTGATTTGGTGCCGTAGGATGGGGCTAGGTGGAACAGAGCCCAGATACCTGTATCAGGATAGCCTCTCCTGGTGTCCAGCAGAGTGCATAACCAGCAACACAGAACGCTACAGGTTGACCTAGATGTATGTGTGTATGTATATTCTTAAATATATCTTACCGGTTCAGATTTAAGAAACCAGGTAATATACAAATTCCCCGCGAAATAACCACAAAACATAAACATTGTTCCCGCGGTAACTTGATCTCCTAACAGATACCCTTTTAATACGAACGCAAGAAAAATATTATAACACGCATTTATGAGGGGCAGGAATTTTAATTTGAGCTCATAACGACAATCCGGCCCGTCTCATTTGCAAAGGTATGGGCTTACGAAGATAAGCTCCGACGCCGTGCAACTTTGAACCTTACGAGGGCAAAAATAGCGTCCATTAACGCAGTCGAATCTCTGGAACAATGTGTGATGATGGTGCGCTTAAATGAATACAAAGCCGGATTATTGTAAAAATTGTATTCATAATTTCAGCTAAAAAGGGTTTTTATTCGCATAAAAATAAGTATTTGAGCCGCACGAGCGAGACGATGATACAGGTGGAAAGACTTTTTTTTTAATTTTGCCTGGTTTTGAGAAGATAAATCCTTAAGCGGGGCTTTCGATGGAAATACTGTCTTAAGTCTTAAGAGGATTTGATCGGCGTACAATATTGCAACGCTACATTAAACTTTAGCCTGGTGTACTGCTAACAACTAAGTTTGCACTTAGTCTAATCCAAGTCTTAGTAGGCACATACACATATACACATTTTTCCAAGTATTTCCCTCCAGATGTTGATTTTTCATATTTACTCCGTCATTTTAACGTATTAATTTTATTACTTACTGCATTTTTGTAGTTAAAATAGCGACAAACGAACATCCTCGTCATTTGATGGTGAGCGACCATCAAAAACATCACTGATCGTTGGTCAAAAAGAAGAAAAAGAAACTACCCATTGGCTCTTACGCCTCCGGAAATAATACCAAAAATCATTTACCGGCTGACTTAAAGCAAGAGCATTTCAGCCCTACCATAAAACGGGGGTATTAAACAAGATGACTGTTTATCGATCGTTGTATGACGAATAACTCAATTTGTACTAATGAATGTACATTCAGCAACGAAAGGTCTTTTCATTAAACTCCGAAGCATTTGTAAAAACATGTGCGACATTCGATTTCCACAATTTACCTGATTGCAATCCGTATCGTGCGATCGCGACAGCGCTCCCGAGCTCAGGCTTCCATCGCGACGGTATACGTGATCTAATTAGCGGGGACTCGGCCGATTCACTAACTCCACACCTTCCCGCGTCGCACCGCAGTATACCGTACCACACCGCAGCGCACTGTAGAACACCGTAGCGCACTGTAGCCCACAGTAGCGCACCGTACCGCACCATACCACACCGTAGGGCACCGCAAAATACCGCACCGTACTACATTGTATCGCACCGTACCGCACGATACCGCACCGTACTGCACCGCACCACACCGTACCGCATCGTACCGCACCGTACTGCATCGTACCGCACTGTACCACACCGTACTGCACAGTACCGCACCATACCGCACCGTACTGCATCGTACCACACTGTACCACACCGTACTACACCGTACCACACCGTACTGTACCACACACAGTGGTACAGTACGGTGTACGGCGCGGTGTGTGTGTACACACACACACCGCGCCGCAAATTACCGCGTCGCATCGCACCTTACCGCACCGCACTCGTCGCCCAAGCAAAAGGATCAACGTCTTTATCTCGCCGAATGATCTTTATTTAAAAACGTGGTGCGCCTGAATAACAAATTAAACGTTCTTAGAAATAAATCTACATTGTAAGACTTCTAAAACAAAAAGATTATCTCCGGCTATCTTACTAGAAAATGTATCTAATAATGAACAGCTATTACTATAAACACGGTGGAGGGTGGTGCTATCTACCTTAATTCCATGAAAAATCTAAGGTATCACAGTAAATATCGACGGGCTCGATGGTGCAAGCCCTACCATGCACGCCAAGAGTCGTGGGTTCGATTCCCGCGCAGGACAAAAATTTATGTGATGAACATTTGTGTTTGTTCTGTGTCTGGGTGTAACATTATGTATTTAAGTATTATATTTGTGTTTCCTCTGTTGCCTGACATCCGTAACACGTGCTTAGCTACTTACCACGGGTCAGGTCAATGTATGAGGTGTTGTGTGAATTTATTTAAATATTGCGTTCATTAACATGTCACCGAACTGAACGTGATTTTTAAGATGAGCAAATTACCGAGGGACTGAATGTTTGCAAGGAGCGTTAAACTTAAAGTTGATCTAAAGTTTAGATTGCAACGGGACATATCAGGAGATCCAGACATAATAACTCGGTGCCGCGGCGAATGGAAATTTAATCCTAACACAACCCAACCACATTATGTTCCACTTCAATCACTATATTGCAGCCAAACCGCAACCAATAGCGACGCGATTGTTACAGCGGTGTGACGTAATGTGATGGCTATGTATGTATAGGAACCATAGATGTAACATACACTGATGTTTAGATAGATTCACAATGCAAAAGAGCAAAACATATTATGATACACGTATGGCAGAGCGAGATAGATTGACGAAACCAATTTTTAGACGGCATAGCGGGCTTAGCGGGCTCTTGTCAAAAATTGTTCCTCAATTTTCTCAAAATACTTAATTTATTTTTTACATTTCTGTGTGGAATAACGTCCTTGTAGTGTTAATTAGTGATGGTTACTTGTGCGGTACCTGCATGTGACTCCTATAAATATAAAAACCCCCAGGCGTCGCGCTCGGCGGTGACCGCCCGCTGTCACCTGTCATTCATTTTTGGTTTCGTTCAAGTGAGACAGTTGCCAATCTATAGTTATATAATAAATCTATGGTAGGAACTTAAAATTGGAACATAAAGCTCTATAAAAGGCCACTTTAGCAAAACCGGTTAGCGTTCGATAGGAGGCGGATCTCAGGACAGAAGGGCCGTAAAAGCGGCACGTAAAACATCCATCCATCTTACCAGTGACGTCACATTAAAAGTTAAGTAGCAAGGAAAGGTACGACGAAACTAAGCTTAGTATGTTTTATTATTAGTTCAGGCGTATTTGGACGACCTTGGCGACAGACAAAGATGCCCTGCTAGCAAGGTACCTACTGTAGTCTTGCTTTTGTAAAAAACTCCTTTACTAAAATTTAATAAAACGTTATATGGCATTTTTTTATGGAATTAAGATAGCAAACGAGTATGCAACACCACCTTCCGCTGCCGCCCATGACAACTGTGACCGACCCAGAACTAGACTCAATGAGTCTCGTTCTAATTCGGTCACAGATGCGTTGCTACCCCTGAGGACTGAGATGATCGCCTCTAAAAAGTGTAACCGGCTCCACACCTTCCTATCCGGAACACAATTGTTCTTAAATTCAATTATTCAATTCAATTCAATTATTACACGGTAGGAATGTTACTAAGTACCGTGGCGGGCGGTGGTACTTCCCCGGGTGAGCTCTAGGCCCTACCACCAGCTAAAACCTGGCATCTTTTGAAGTCGGTTATAAAGAACTATTCAGTACTTAGGTACTGTTAGCGTTGACATAACCTTCATATAACTTGATACAGAGACGTCATTCGACACTGCCCGTTGACCCCACTCGACTAGGAAACCGTAAAACTTAATGACCAAATACGCCACGTTCCCAGTCCTCTCAGCGCGAATCCATTTTATACTCTGATTAAATTCACCGCACAACGGTAATTGAATGGTATCAAGTTGTTGACTTATTAATGCGTGTACGTAAATTGATGTCGACTTTGATGTGCTCCCATAGTATTACTTGTGACGTTGTACGTTTGTGTGTATGACCTCGTCTGCGGGGTCGTCCGCGTCCCGAGCTGTGACAGATAATATCAGATAGTTCCCGAGACTGATCGTTATGCTATTGATTACCCGGGGCAGCTAGTACACATAGAAACACGTAGAAACGCTTAACGGCATTAGTCAGGTTTTGTGATGGTTTTGTGAAGACGTCTGCGCATTGTTGTAGTAGTTCTTCATCACTGCAGTAATTCTTTCAATAACGAAGATATGAAACAATGAAAAATTAAATAAAGCATAGGCTGTTAAAGTTAAGACGCTCAATTTGAAACCCAGTTATATTTATTGCTATGTTATGCATACATAATACTGGAGAAGTTGTTTAACAGTATCTCTTGCCAACTAGACCAGTTTGCAACCCGCGTTAATCCAGCAAGACTGCATCACTAAGTTTCACATTATCGCTTTATACAAATTCAGCTGCTTATTTTCCTGTTCTCTCTACATTCCAGGCACAATGGTCTTACAGCGTGCCGACCAGTCAACATAGAAATAATATTTTTCAGGCAACGATATATCTTATTTCTGATTTTCACTGAGTTCTCACATTTCTGGGTTATGCGATAAGTTATACTTACCAAAAATATAACAGTCATGGTTTATCACTAAAACCAAACAATTGAATCTAGAAGCTTCCCGGTGCGCCCTAAACCAAAGAAACTTGTGTAGAACAGACGGCGAGCTAATTAGCCAGCCCGGGCGAGTTGTGCCGCGGGCCACCGCGGGTACCGGGCAAGTCGGTGAGGTCACAGTTTAGTTCTCGTTAACGATGCTTTCTGAACCACTTACCCAATAATGCCGTGATTACTAGTGGTAAAAAGATTCTTCGCAAGGCCGAACTAGAGCCGCGTGGTGAAGTACTATAGGCTTCCTCAAATATAAGAAACCCTGACTTCCTGATATTATCCTAGCTTCTACATTTCACCCTAGCAAATAATCATCGCCATCGTAACCATAACTCATACCTGCCAACCCATATCATAACTGCCCCACTGCTAGGACAAAAGTTTCTTTCTTTAAATTTGGATTTCACGATAGAACATGAAAAATTTAACTGCTATCAATAAAACAGATAAATTTCTATTCTGTCTTATTGTTTGTTTAATAATATTAACTACATACGTTTGTGTCCAAAGTTAAACCTATTAAAACACTTATTCGTGCAAACAAACTCAATCCATAGCCAAACAAGAGCAATTCAAATTTTCATATTCCACGGTTAAATTATTTGTGATCAGTCGGCGCTGTTACACCAAACCCGTTGCATCCGATGCGGATTCATGAATTAACATACAGCGATATCGAACACGGCTCAGAACAGGCGCAATTACACCCACTTTGTGCCCAAACCGTTATTGTTTGCTGTCATTATTGCACCTAACTGTATCCATTGCTTAACTAATGATTATATTGTAATTTCGCTTATGAGACGTGTGGTGTCTTCGAGTATCACACTTAGTCGGTTTCCGTCAGAGACGTGTGACGACCTGCCGCCTCGCGGTCTCAGTACGAACTGCCGTCAGAACCGAGTTAGCACGTGGCACCCACTAGCGCCATGACACTGACATCCGACATGACATGCACGTCATGATTACCGGAAACATCACTGTAGACGTCACAAGACGGCTTATGAATCATTATCATTTAATGTCCTTAGAATAATTTATTTTATTTATTTATTTATTTATTTTATTTATTTTCAAGGATCAACAAACAGTAACACAATGTGTCTTAAGTAACAAATATTATACAAAGTACAAGATATTTAATTGTGAAACCAACACCGTTGACCACGTATTACTGATAAGATTGAGAGTAGATTAGCTAACGGTCATCTAAAAACAAAACGTGAATTAAAGAGAAAAAAAAAAGTCAAATCGAGGTTGGCTTTTACAAATACTTTTCAGAGATCAAATTATACTTGGGTGTAGGTATCTATTATGTTGAGGAATATTTAAACTACCATAAGCAGATAAAAATCAGAATAATGATATTAAGCTAATGAGATGTGACTATAAAATAATAAATTCGAAGGGAAAGTCTAAACAGTTTCTTGGAGCATTTGAATTTATGTAAGAAAGAAATCGTATCTGAATAAAGAGCATTTGACATGCCAATTAATTGACACGCCATTCGACTCATAGGAATTTTTAATTTATTCTTCGTTCATAATATAGGTAGTTGCATAAAGTATGACAACGCCGGACGAAATCATTGCCGACCCCGTAGATTAATTAGTAGTAATGTGAATAGTCGTCTACACTGTTTATTTGGACGACAAAATGTGTTCCTTCTGAATGAATAAAACCATACGTAGTCATAAATAACGCCCATCTACATATGTAGTTGTAGTTATCTTGTGGTTGCGGTTGCGTTGCGGACGTTGCGGTATATGTAAATAGACTACCTGTGTGTCCATAATGTTGCTTGACTGAGTTTCTCCGTTCTCAAGTACTAACAACGTTTGAAGTAATTAATTAATAATTACAACTGAACGTCAAAGTTGGAGCGCTAGTTCCGAGTGGCGGCGGCTTTCGACCGACTTCGCCGTGGAGGCTTCGAACTAATCGCATCTTGTGCCAACTACCGCGGAATGCCCAGAAATGGCGGCTTCGGACATCTAATACTTACTTTTCAAACCTTTAATGTTTTAAATATCTAGATTGAGCGTTGCCCTACAATGAAGACAAAAAAAACAAGGCAACAATATCAAGCATGTTTGTGTGCGCGCAGGCGAAGTTTTACACCTTCGTCTATTGTCTATGTGTGCGTAATGTGTGTGTAATGATATAAAAATTGTGGCCAACAGTTAGTCACAATTTTTTGACACGTTTGCGCGGATTCGATCAAAGTTTCAAACATATTTATCATTTATTTAACCATCACGAATACTTTAAGCAACCTCAAATACTTGTATGCGTAGCACTGTAATTCTTTCTAAATTCTTCTTTCCATTTGAATGGCATACAGCGCATTAGTTATTCCTTTAGTGTAATTGATGTTCATTTATCAGCACCATCTGCCTCCTCTGTCGATAAAAATAATTTATGTCTAATTTACATAAAAAGGAATTTCGTCGTTTATCTTGCTACGAAGCTACGCTGCTACCGAGCTACGTTTTTGTCGTAGAGCAGTGCTACGGGGCCGATGTGCTACGGTACTACGAATCTGCAGTGTATCTACAAGATTCTTTGTTCGTTTACATAAGTCAAAGTCAAAGTCAAACTGTTTATTTCATCTAGGAATTTACAAATTCCCTTATGAACGTCAATTTTTTGATTCTACCGCCGTTTTGGAAAAGTGATTGAGGAGAAAAAAACGGCAAAAAAACTCCTCCGCATCTTTTAAAATAAAACTTACAATATTACTTAATTGATACAGGTAAGCACTAACCTAGCGGAGCTGGTTGCAGAGCTGGTAATTTCCATGCCTTTTTGTCATCTAAATATTACTATTATTATATTATTATTATTTCCTGTATACTATAGTAGCTCTTGTCTACGAGTTGTGCTTTTACATGCTTCTTAAACAACTCTGAAGGCAGGTCACGGATTGCCTTAGGGACTTTATTATAGAACTGTACACCAAGCCCCATAAAAGAACGCTGCACTTTACATACATTCTAATAACAACTAAAACATGACACGAGGCCATTTTTAAACGTAGATCGTGTATAGTCGTGCAAGGGTCTTTTGGCGCTTGGATAACATGTGGGTGACAGAGACAACGCCTTTCAAAGAAGGCATACTGTAAGGCGCTGTCTCTGTCACTCAAACGTCGTCCACGTGCCAAAAGATTCTTGTATGACAATACGATGGTCCTGACATCAATCTCTGCGTCGCACATTCTAAGTTGATATACATCACTCGTCATGTCTACTGACAGATGTTTATAGCTCTATGGCCTTACACTTTTCTGTAACAAGCATGTAACAAGACAAGTAGTGTGCGATGCCGCTTGCACACCCAGCGCGAAGACCAACTTGGACTTTGTCGATCTAATCATTCTACTATCCAACTGTAGAGCATTTGTATAAAAGTATTCATGTAAAACTCTCAACAAATTGACTTTTGTTTACAGACTATGCAGATGCATAACATACGGCGGCAAACGTTCATTTTTCATAAACGACGGACAGATAGGGTAAACATACCGCTGCGCGACACCGACATAAATATACCGGCGACTAACTGCGAGTGGCTTACAAACCGGGACGTAACATTTTGTTTTGTTTTGCAATAAATATCCAGGACGCATCGGTGCTTACAGAAAAGTTTGGAACTATGTTTGAAAAGTAATTTGAATGGCTAGCTTCCGTCCACTAATAACCCACTACTGATTACCAGTCTCTCTAGATAGGAGGGCTACAGAATACTCCCCCGCGCTGCTCCAATACAGATTGAAAGGAAAAACCTCAAAGTTTACCAAAGTGCGATTAATGTACAACTCATTATCAACAATCAACAAATTTTGTATTGAATGCTCTCTTTTGTATGCATGTATGAATGTTTTTCGCATACATACTCGCTTATTATATTTTGTTAAAATTTCTTTCAAAATGCGTGACCCCATGGATAGACAGACACGATAGTCACCGGCGGTGATATTCCCCGTCGTTCGCAGGGGCCGGTTGTACCCATCGTTAATCGAGCCGCAGTTCGCAAAATGGTCCTTCGAGCCGGCTCCATCGGAATAATCCCGGACACGTGTCACCTAGCCAATCGCAAACAACCCTGTGAAACTACAGTTAAATGGAACCTGCTGAAAATTTTATCGATACACTATATGGTATAGCTGTTGAGCAATTCCGTGCTTTGGAGGGCACGTAATGCCGTCGATCTTGGTATTTATCATTAGATAGCAATCATCAACACATACTGGCGGTGTAATGGAGCAGGGTAATGTAGTATGAGCATTTACACGTAAATTACGTTGAAGATATGCTGTCGAGCGATGTAGCAAATACATATAAGTGCAGTATCAATGACAAGGTGAATACTAAATGCCTTAATGGCAACGTAACGTAACGTAAGCATCTCGATTATCGTAACCACGGCAATTAACTAAATCTGAAGCCTATTGAAGTGCCTGCGGCCGCTCGCCTCATATGTTATTAATGGAAGGTCGATCAGCACCGGTACATCAATTTTCCAGGCAATTTAGACCGCTCGTTGAATAAACCCGTATTCTAGTAATTTCTGCCTGTGGCTGTTTCCTTGTGAGGATAACTGAGTGGAAATAAACTGACAAACGAGCTAGTTATAGTTCTCAGTAACAGCAATATTCTGGTTCAGACTTTCAATATTGCTGAGGGCTATTTGATATTAATTTGTCTGGTTTGTACGCTTTGATACGTGGAAGTAATTTGTCATCGAGATGAATCGTCAAGTATAGGCATTTGTTTGTTACATTCCTTAACGGGCTTGTAATAGCATCGGTCCAATATTATTATTAGTATAGCAGTCGTTAAACTATAAAATAGGAGCACTGGCGCAGCGTGGTGTAGCATGCTCCTTGTTTTCACAATGGTGCTCTATACCTTACAATTATTGGTTTTCAAACATAGAGACATAAAACACGAGATGTCTATAGGTAACGATAAATTCAGAGTAACTAAAACCCGACTCCTTTATTATAGTACAGTAACCTATTATAAAATGCAGATTCGACTGTTCAGTTCAGCGGCAGATAATGGCAGGACGACACGGCGACACGAGCGACGACTGATTAACCCGGCGCACGTCCACGCTGTAATTAAGGATTCTTCGCGTCTGAATAAGCTCGGCTCCGGCAGCCGCGCGCATGCTTATGGGGATCGAGCAGCTTTCAAGGTCAAAGGGTTGAGCCATTCTCTCCCTAAACATTAGTCCTTAGATCGCTACCGACTGCAAATACGTTTCACGTTATAGATTCAAAAGTAAAGAGATATTGAGAGGTTTTCTTTGTGTGAATTTGACTTAAATCGTCACGGATTGTGCAGAGTGCCCATTAATTCTCTATGTTTTAGTTCGGTGCTTGCTATTTTCATACACCCATATTTTTGACTAAATTAAATACGCCGACAGAAATAATGTTAACGGCTGAACGTGAAGAAATATCTGCGCACAAAGTACTTGTCATTCGTAGTATAGTAAAAAGAAATGACCTTTTATATTATTCTCATTCGCATAGTGCTTTATTGCTTTATGAGTAAAATTTTCGCAAAACCAACACATAACATTTAAATGCGAGTTGATTTTGTTACAGTCGTAACAAAACCCTTAATTTTAAATCTATAACTTTTGAACTATTATACATTACCAAGACCATTCTCACTCAATAACAATGTTTTTGACAGCCAAATGAATGGACATGAAACTGAGTTACGACCCGTTTATTCGGGGTCATAAAATTGGCAATTTCTCATTCTGCACCGAATGGTACCACAATGTTAGTGTCGATGGAATCTTAGAAATCATATTTTGTACGTCACTTTGATCTCCAATGACATCAGGGCATCAGGGGATTAAGGCGGAATAAGTTTCGTTTTATTGCCTTTGTAATGGAGACAAGCAAATTACTTTTGTCTTTTGTGGAGGCTTGATTTTATTACCGCGCTATGTTAAGACGAGCCAACACTCCTAAACATTAGGTTCAAACATCGGGACATAAAAATGAGGAACAAAAATAAAATTGGTACTTAATTTTGTATGCGGGTAATGCAAACCTTTAACCGAGCTCGAATGGTCCTTTAATATTTCATCTGTAAGTAGCGCCAGCTTTTACTCCAAGTCTATTGGAATAACTGTACAATAATATTCATTGTTTATCTTCTATCACTTCGCTCGACCAATTAAATCGAAAGCCCGTGCAGCTATTAACCCGACTGCGTCAGAAAGAGGGTAACGCTTTTAAGCATTGCGCGAGGCGAATTCATCTTTTCCGTGCCGCTGTGCAATATTTAACAAAAAACTGAATGAAAAACGCATCAAATGGATTAAACTGTTTCTGAAATACACGGAAACAAAAACGTAATACGTGGACTAAACTTTTATAAATCATTTAATTGTTCAACGAGTGGCTTAAAGTTACAGTAAATAAAACCACAAACAATGGTCCAGCAACAGAATACTAATGATCTTATAATGTTCCTAAAATACAAACCAGCTTTGGAATAATCCTCCTTCTGGGGTGTTCCCGGTGCCACAGTGACATGAGATTCTTCAAGAAAGGTAAAAACTGATTTTCTTCAGGCTGGCAACGCATATACCCCTCCTCTTGTATTCAAAGTGTCCTTAAACGACGGTTCGTCTGCTTTTTCGTCAGCACTTCAGGCGATAAAATAACTTTTAAGAAAAAATCGTCATCAACATCACAAGTAATAAAATGAGAACATGTCGACGTAGTTGAAATCAATTTAATTGACATCATTAAAGATAACTCCAAAGCTAGTAAAAAATGTCGCTTGGGTTTATATCAGACTAGACGGCAATCACCAGCTTTCTAATATAAAAGTTCACGAAGAAAAACAGATATAAAAATACAGTCGAAGAACGGAAGAACAGTAGACGGCCGGCGGCGCTGTTTGCCGCCATTACTGAACGGGCAGTTACACCTGACCACTCCGTTTGTCGCGCATTACTCGGATTGCAGGCCGTAAACGGGTACTGTTCACAGCAGCAGCTCCTCTCCTGTAGACTATAACGGTGTTGTGTCCGACGTAAATACAACGAGGCCGGTTTTTAACCGACTTCAAAAAAGTAGGTTCTCAGTTTGACCTGTATGTACTATGTATATTTGTGCACGATTATCTCGCGTTTGGTTGAACCGATTTTGATGAGGTTTTCAGCATAGTATTTTTCAGACTTAGGAAAAGGTTTTAGGTATATTGTTTGGCTGAACCGATTTTGATACGGTTTTCAGCATCGTGTTTATCCGACTTAGGAGAAGGATTTAGGTACATTAACCGCGTTTAAATGAACAGATTTTTACTTTTCGGCGTTAAAGTCGGTTCTATTTTGTTAAAAGTTATTTAAATTCTGTTGGTTATACGGAACGCCGTAATAGCTTTGTCATGTCCATCCACGATTTGCTCGCATATTCTTAGAGTAAGAAAATTAAATACATTATTTTATTCAACCGATATATTGATGATTCCTTTTCTTTAATTTAAGGAAAACGTTTGCAAAATAAGTACATTACTTCAGCAGCTTTAAATGCTAGCTTTTGTTCTAGCACCTAAATCAAATTAACTTAACAATAACGTTAAAAAACTCAAACTATCACAGCTAGACACGCTCAACACCTTAACTAGTAAACAAATAGTCGACCAGCTACGGAACCCTACACTACACGGCCCGACACGCACCGCGCCGCAATTTCAGGCTATAATCCGATACAGTACAGTATTACCGATAATGTACCGCTCGGCGTCCCGCTGCAATGTAACATCCACGACACAATGCCGCTGATTGCACTCCAATGGACTAACATGTGATTGGGAAACAATGCTATCGACGGCGCTAGTTGTTCACACTTCCACTACATACACGATATACTGAGATTGATATACATTGTAATGAACTCCCGAGTCAAATCACCACACCCTATAGTTATAAACGCTAACACACTCTTACATCCATACACGCGAAATCCCTGTGTTGTAGGTGACATAGACAACACTAATAGGTTGCTAACACTCCTAAAGCAAGAACAGCCCTTTATCTGGCACATAAACATCTGCCACATTTGGGAATCGAACCTGGGAATACTCGCTTCGAAGAATATATAGGAGATATTTTAACTACAACATAATGTACCTATTTCTAAAGTCGGCCTAGGTGAGTAAAAAAAAAGAAATGCAAGCCTCAGTCTGAAGCAATAAGAGGATATCGTAATAAGCGATTTACAGTGTTGTGATACAAATATTAATAACATGAAAAGGATAAAGCTCAAGTTTCACTACATTTCTTTAGTAAAATACGTTAAAAATGATAGCCAAATCATTAGTCAAATCACTTGCGGGCATATTAACACTGTCCAATTTACAATAATGGTCTTCAAGCCCCAAGGTAAATAAGCAAAAAAAAGCAAATTGCAGAATTTCGTGCGTTTAAAACTGTATGATCCATAACTCAATCTGACCCAATCAGAGCAGGTTTTGTCTATTCCTGTTCCATAAGCACACGATATATCTATATTAAGTCAAACAATAGCAGCCTCATATTATGGGCGTAAGTGGCCATTGTTATCTGGACTAAAGACACGACGTTATCAGATGTATTGTTTCAGTTCGCTCCGTTGAAACAACACGAACGCCGTAGAACAAATGATCTCCCCGAGATAACACAATAATGTTCGGGGGATAAGCGGCCGTTAACGTAAAGTATCCTCGGAGGCTTCATGTTACCAAAAATATTAATGCGAGCAGGCGATGTGCTGCCTACTTGTTCACGACGTGTGTACGTATTTCTTACAGTTATATGGACGGAGCGCCGCGCCGTGAACAAAAGCGTGAAGCCGGCAAAAGTCAGCCGAAAGCACGCATCGAAACCAATAGAATGCCCTATGTTGACAGTTTGAACTAGAACAAATTTAAACTTTATTTTTTGGAACTAAATAATAAAAAATGAATGAAACAAAGCTTCATTCATTTTTTATTATTTAGAACACAAAAGTCGTTTTGGTGAGTGCCGCCGTGTGTATTACAAGGCTAGGCTGAATTTTTGCTGGCTTCACTCTTTTGTTCCCGGCGCGGCGTGCCTTCTATAGTTTATTGGTCAGAGGTTAAAGCTATCTTCTTATTGATTGTTCTATCGCGATTAGGGCTTCTGCGGTTATGTATCCGGTGCACTTTACCCAAAACTTTATGTATTCTTTTTATTGTGATAAATGACTAATTTGTGTATAAATGAGCAATAGAATCTGAAGCAATGTATTGGAACACTGATCTTACAAAAACCTAAGCCAAAATTGTTTTATTGCTACCTATAAATTGTTGTTTTATGTTTCGATCCCGTGGACCCTTTTCGTGCGAAACTTGGAAATCTCTCATTAATTTATATTCTGATCAGTTTGGACTGCGCTTTGCTGGCGATGTGTACTTTAGTTGATATAATTGACATTTATCCTAGATTTAAGAACCGGTATCACGATAATCCTCCACCCCTATACTACACCACGATACTCCTTCTTATAGTTCTTTTATGGGGTAAATACTGTGTACAAGAGATATAATAACGCAGAGAAAGTCATTGAATGTACAAGCTGGATCTTCTGGGCCATGGATCCACGTGGATCTTCATTTTCCCAAAGGAGTAAGTTCGGACTCATTATTAAACAAATCCTAGGCTAGGATAGTTAATCCTCATAGTAAAACTGATGGACATCCTTGGCAAAACATTCCACATTATAAAATCCATCATTGCGTCGCGTATCTCCACTATTTGCGTATTAAATTAAATAGTCCTAAATATTAATAACGGGAGGTCCCACAGGAGAGCGCAGGTTCGTCCCTGTCCCTGTTTTAATTATAGCTTCACCTTAATCCTTGAGAGTCCAGTAATTCCTACCGCCCCCGCCCGCCGCGCCCATGTCACCGCACTTCGGTCACTTTTGATCTCAATACTTGAACCAAATAGCTTTATATTTTATGGTAAATATTTGAGTTATGTTCTAGGGGTGACCTCGAAAACCTTTTCACCATCCTTTATTTTTTTAAGTATACATACGTGAACCTTAGCAGTTGCTTCGGATCCAATACACGTGAGAAAACCTCTGCTTATGAACATCTGAAACTATCTGTTTTTGTCATTTCGTAGCGCACCTTTGTACGTTTCTATAATAACGTCGCTTTTGAAATGAAATACGAACGTATGAGATCTCTAGTTTTTGTAACTACCTACAGTAATAACAAATGCTTCATCCTTCCATTTAGTGTAACGTCACCAACGAGTGATAACTGAAAAAATAAAACATTGCGGATAAAATATAGATGATTAGGTATTAATATAATACCGCAGGAGACAGAGACTGTCTGTTCTGTGTAACACACAACACACACATAAATATTTGACAACCTCATGATGAGCCAGCTTGCCAAGCGAGGAGTCCTGGGCTGGATTGCCGGCTAGGGCAGATATTTATGTAACAAATATATATTGGTTTTTCCCCGAGTTTTTCCGAATTAATCCATTCTCCATACATCTACACATATACATAGGGAATCCTAGTGTGGCGATAACAATGTGTTAGCGATATTATTCATTTTGACCTCTTCATCACTGGATCTCAGCAAAGCCGCCGTATGCAGACGTGCAAGGCATGCACTCGGGCGGCAAGCGTGGAGGGGGAGGTAAAAGGACCACGGTGGGGCATAAAAAAAACCTTTACGAGGTTGGTATTAAATCAACTATCAAAACAGTTTTGTATGTGGGCGCTCATACTACTGCTAGTGGCGGATCTGCTTTTCACAACTCCACAAAAATAAAATCCATTGACGTATTTGTATCATTAATAGCGCTCTACCTATCATTAGATTAATGTGTCGTTCGTATGGAAATAAATAAATTTAGACAAGATAATTACGATACGAATTCTGTGAATAAAATGTTGACGCAAATTATAAGGGATGCTTTGTCGCGAGTAATTAACTACAAAAGACATTTTGAAATAAATTTATTATTTTCGCTTATAATTTCCATAATGAATGTCCTCAGATTAAATCTAATTTCATTCCACTGAAAGATTTAGCGTTTCCGGAGGCTACTAATTACTATCTTTTTGCGATTACATCTACATCAGATATTCACGTTTTTACTACAGGGACAGCTTTTGTGTACATTTTATTTTAATATTTATTTATAAAGCTGGAAATTCTACGTGAAACGAAACATAAGAATTATTAAAGTTTGAAAAGTGGACATAGCTGGACTTAAATATTGCTATAATTAAACTGGAATTGACTACACTTCACTGGACTAGATTTAAAATAAGGATTGTAATTTGAATAACATAAATATTATATAGTACGTCTGTTCCAATCTTCTCTATTATCCCTCAAACGTACTCAATGCTCTACTGGATTAAAAATGTCTTACAGCAGTTATCATTTTACACTTTTTACCATTTTACAATTCAGGCGCGGGGATAAGTACACAAAAATGTACAGACTCGTAAAAGTTATTATCTTACAGTTTATGCTTAAACGTCAGTGAAAAGCGCTCTTCGGGAGGAAAACAATAGCAATCAAAGCGAGTTCCGTCGGCGCGGCCACCGCCAGGAGGAACAAAGTGTAGGTACACGATATTTTTAAACACAATATCTCCACCTCTTCATCGGCATGGCATTCAAATCAAGTAGAAGTGGCACTCTGGCCAAATATTGAAGCGAGATGCTGTCATAGCTTGAAGATATTATTAGTAGCTACTTTTAAACGTAGGTAAAGTTAAAAAAGTTACCGGTAGCTGCTAACGTAAGTTGTAAAACTGTTTCAGTTTAGAGTATAAGGAAGTGAGACATACAAATGAGATTTAAAAACATGAATTATGAACGTGTTTGACAGTCAGTAGCTACTGAACAGTAGAGCACGATAATATTGTGACAACCCTGGTGTAGATATTTCGCTAACCCGGAAGCAATAAATTACAAGGCCATAAACATGTCAAGAAAACAATAGAACAATAGACGTGGCCTAGTCGCGATCGTCTCGGCAGTAGGCGCCACGAAGCTTGCACCTTATGACATTAGTCATAAGGTCGAAAGTCGATTGCAAGGAACATACTAGACCTTTATCCCAACAACTACCAGAACATTCTAGAAATGGTATGACTGGTGCGTGAGTGGTATAAAAGGGGCACTCGGTCGACTTCGTTGCATTCTAGTTTCGAAAGCGAAACCGGGAAGAACCAGCAATAGGTACCTACCTACGAACGATACCAGCGAGAAGTGATTTCTACGGGCGATACAGTGATCGACGAGTGCGTTTACGAGTACGTGCATAGTGTTTTGGTGCGTACGTTGAGTAATTGTGTATCGACGATTACAATAAAGTCCTTGTGGTACATTTCGGCATTTTCTCGAACCCAGTACTCCTGACACTTAACAATAATATTATCTAGAATGCTGTTAACCAAAAAGTAGATCCATCTCCCCATTCTTTGTAACGTTAATCTGCAAATAAATTCTGTCTAGTCGATACACCGCTCTGTGTCATTCCACATTAATTACTTGGAAAGTAAGGGGATTCTTTTGTTTTCGTATACATTGTTAACAATTTTAGCTTCGCGGTTAAAATTAAAGGAGTTTGATAAATTGCTGTTTTAAAAATCGCTGAGGACATGGCGGAAAATCAACAATGGCGTTCTAAAGTATGCACAAGTGGCCGCCGTCCTTGTGGGTAGTGAAACTTTCCTGCTCATGGTGATATATTGTTCACTTTATGTTAAACTAGCAAATCCGCCCTCGCTTCGCTTCGGGAAACCAGTCCCTTCAAAAATCTATAAATTTTAACAAATTATGTTATTCCGATGTCTAAGCTATATTACTGCAAAGTTTCATGAAAATCCGTTCAGTAGTTTTTGCGTGAAAGAGCAACAAACACACACACACTCACATACATCCTTACAAACTTTCGCATTTATAATATTAGTAGGATTAGTAGGACTAACTATTTCCCGCAGCTTGGTCCGCGTGGAAGTTTTTTTTTACTGATTTTCAAACAAATTTTCATCCCTAAATTAATTGGAACGGGTGTTTTATTAATTCTTTCCATGATCCTAAAAACCAATTTTCACATTTCACACCTTTAAATTACGAAATTTTAAACAAAATCTCAACCCTTATTTTACCCCCCTAGGGATGGATTATAACAAAATCCCTTCTGAGCAGACGCCTACTAACTTTAAAGTACCTCTTTGCCAAATTTGATCTATACCTATAGGTACGTCTAACGGTTTTCGATGTTTTATGATGATTTAGTGACCTCTCAGTTATATATTTAGATATATTTAGAGCAACAATCCTGCATCATTGGCCTAAAGCCTAAAGTAACCATGAAAATCACACACTAGTAGTTTGGACCATCAACTATCAATCACCCTTCACAAACTATCACCTTCACTTAACGCGCCCGCGTCACTGTCAGTGAAACGTTAACAATAAATACAAGCGAACGCTTAAGGGGCCGAAGTCGTATTTAGATTGGATTAGCGTTAACTTGATCGTGTAATTGATTACCGAGCCGGGAGCCGAGAGCCGTGTATCAGTCCGCGCTCTGATTCACGGGCCAAGTTCGCGAGTTACGGTGTTTACGCGCCGGAACCCGCCAGCACTCGTAAAACCCGAGAGCGCGTAATTAGACCACGTAAAATACGTACCAGTTTGCAGAAATAATTTATCGCTGAGCTGCGCAGTCGGGAACCATGTGCCTGGCAGCTTTACTACAACATTACAGGACGTCGTTTTAACACGGGAAGGCTGTACAATTAGGTAACGCGCGTACGTCTTACAGTCCGTCCGGTGTCGAGTAGCCATTACGATATAGAGCATCTTCACCATCGGTCACACCAGTCAAACAAAGCAGTCCTTTGTTGCGTAAAGTGCTTTTTCTCTAGTTACCACGAATTCTTACCCACTTACAGCGCCTCAAATATTCTATCTATCCATAATATTTGGGAACTAAATAAGTCTTATTGAAAAACAGCCGGCAAACCAGAAATGTCATTGATGAACATCAGCACAAACAAAAAATAAGTTAAAACGTTAAAACGTTGCGATTGTAACTCCAAGACGATCTATAAGGTGCAATGGTGACCATACGCAATACCAATCGAAGATTCCTGGGTTCAATTCCGAGCTAAGAGAAAATTTTAGTGCAGAGAATAATTTTCGGTAAGTACTTCATCCGTGTTCTTGTTTTGGTATATTATCCACAGTACGTACCTATAAAAAATAATGAAAGGTGGAATCAAACTAAACACTCACTGCAGTAAAATCAGTCGATGATGCATTTCTATGCTGAAGCGTCGCTCGGCCGGTATTTAAGAGAGTGGGGTGAAGTGACGTGGATCGAACGACCGAGCTGACGACGCTTACCGGCGGTGGTCGCTCGACGTCGACACGTCAATTAACACTTCAATGACCAATCTTCCTTACCGTATTACTGTTATTATTTATTTTATGTCACTGTTAGGTTCTGCTTTACGTCTACACTGCTAGGGATGTAAACAATATCTTTAAGTCTACGAATTCTTTTTGTCCAAAAAGTTCTATAAGAACCTTATGGTACATCAAGCCTTATTTTACTAACGTACCTCAGGTAGATCAACGTGATAATAAGGAAGTTATTAAGCTACGTCTGTGGACGAATTTTAGAATAGCTAGGTCAAAATGTAGTACCTAAACTATCGCACACTCCTTGTGATTCGGTGACATATTTAACCACTTTTAATTTAATCGAAATACAGTAAATACACTGTGTGATCTTAATTTGTAATATCAATATCTAAGACAGTTGCAATGATTTATTTTAGTTCAAAGTGGTTTGACGTATTAAGCGATGTCGTAATAGGCTCCGGCGCTGGACACAAATCACGCAAATGTAGCGTCATTATTAAAATGAAGGATCCCAATCAAAGCGGATGGACTAATGGATTGCGCCGGGCCCGGCCCATGAATATTCAGATCCTCAGCAGCCTTGCAATGAGCTCGTCCCGGCCTAGAGCCTGTATCACTGATGCTCCGTTTGTTTTGGCGCTAAGTGTAAGCCAGTCGTGCCCATTTCTGGACTTGGATACGGAAATTGTAGGAAGTTGTTTGTGTATCTATGCTCCCGGAATCATTCCCAAAACATTCTATAAATGAATGTGTAGGTATTTATGAATTAGTTACGTTAGAGCATACGAAGATAGAAGTTCGATACGAAATAAACAAAAGTCTTAAAAGGTTGAAAGGTTGCCGACCTACATACTCATATTATCTTAACAGAAGTTTAATGATTTTTATTTAACAGTACGTACTTATTTGAAATCCAGTAGGAGGCTCTTAGCTTGCGTCATTTTTGATGTAGATAGGTACCTACTAATTGCTTACCTACAGTTATTTAGTTGTTTGGAGACATTGCAGATTTATCTTTAACGAACTTTAAGTTCATGGTTATCTTACCTAAATAATCTTACCTAAATAAACTGCAAAATAGTTTATAATAAGTAACTAAGCCCATTTACAATAATAATGCATTCATTACATATCACCATCATTATAACAGATGCAAAAAATTGGCGGCACAAGTCGGCAACAAGGGCGCGAAGCAACCGCTACAATTAATATCTAATACCTAATGATTCAACGCTCTTAGGCTACTTGTACACAATTCTATTCGGAATAAATAGATTCTGTCGTACGCACTTCCTCGCGCCTTCAAATAACACACTAGTCTTAAGAGGGAGTATGAAATAGAATGTTAAGACACGTAGGCATACACCAGTAAGACATACCTAATTTTCGTAATAAATAAAGTAGGTGTCATAATAAATACATACCTAGATGCGAATAAAATGAGATAGCCAGTAACAAAATATTCCAAAAATGGAAAAATAAAATTCAAATAAGCAACGATGGTTAAGTATCTATTTCTGATGTACCCTCAATTGACTGACAACGAGTTTGACGAATGTAAATGCACCCATCTGTACCTTTACAATTCTGCCGCGCTAATGATAAGAGCAGCAAGTCGGAATTTCAGAAACCGAGAAAATCGCGTTTGAAGTTTTCGATTCAACTTTTACTGACTACTCTTTTAGCTTGTAAGTTTTTTTAGGTCCGATTTTTTCAATATGTAGCTTAAACGGAGTTCTTTCATGATACATAGTTAATAATTCCTATTTATCTATTATAATATATTTAAAAGATGAAAACTCCTATTATATCTAGTACGATTTAAATATTTTTGTACTGATTGCTTAGAATAACCGCAGTAAGTACCATAGTTGCTGCTTTAATGCTAAGTATTCCATACATACGATATCTATATTATAATAGGATGTTAGCTAAATAGCATTAACAATTATATATGTGGGTAGTGCGCACGGTTCATGTGAGCTCTCGGAAATATTACGATAAAAGTGATTAAAAGTTATTTTTGAAGTTGATATTTGAGTTTACTGCGAACCTAAAGTGTCAGTGAATCGACGTGATAATAATTTAAATCCAAAGTGTACAATAAACTAAACAATAACTATAAAATAAGTTGATCACTACGAGCTGTGTTCACGCTGCGCACGGCTGGTGGAACAACGGCGTAAGCGGCGCATTTTGCACGGCGGTTAAGACCGTTTAACAAATATTCAAGCGGCCGTCAGTTATAGACGTTGAATTTTTTCGCTGTGTGTTGGTTCTATTTCACCTATTTTTTAATACATATAAACTGTACCAGTGATTTGTTTACATTGCATCGACAAGTAAATAAAATGTCGAAACCATCGCAACTCATTGACTGGGGGTGTTGCATTGAGAACACATATGATGAGGACTTTCTTTTGTGCACTATCTGCAATAAAGGTTATCACCTTCCTTGTCTCAATTCGACGAGTGTGGAGACTACTGTTGACGGATGTGAGTCGTCTTGGGTATGCCCCTTGTGTACGTCTAATCCGAAGGGCGGGAACAATGATAATACGCCACTGCGTTTGCGATCAAATGTAACTATGAGACCTTCTAAGAGAGTGGCGTTAAACTCACCACCTAATGCGGAAGGAATATTGACTCGTGAAGACGTTGGGTGCGTAGTGAAGGACGTACTGCATGCCGAGATGGAAAGTCTATTCACCCGTCTAAGCCACCATATACGTTTGTCTATTACGGCTGAGTTGGCTCCCATAAGAAAAGATATATCGGATTTGAAGGCCTCGATCACAAACGTAAACAAACAATGTGACGACGTCATTGCGAGACAGGACCGTATAACGCAAGAAATGAAGGTTCTACAAACAGAGAATGCGTCTCTGCGATCAGATAACCGGGATCTAGTGGCCAAAATCAATCAGCTGGAGCAGTTTGCAAGGGGAAATAATGTCGAAATCCAGTGCGTTCCCGAGAAAAACAATGAAAATGTAATTAGCATCGTTGAAAAGATTAGCCAAGCTATTAATTGCGAAATAAGAAATGAGCATATCTTGAGCTGCAGCCGCATTGCCAAGTTAAATCCAAAGAGTGCCAGGCCCCGTTCTATAGTGGTACAGTTTAGCTCGCCCAGGATTCGTGACACATTTTTAGCAGCGTCAATTAAGTTTAATAAGTCTAACCCGGAGAATAAGCTTAATACATCGCATATTGGATTAAACGGAGAGAAGTCACCCATTTTTGTTGTTGAACATCTTTCCGCCTGTAACAAGGCTCTTCATGCAGCAGCTAGAGTAGTTGCAAAAGAAAAGGGGTATATGTTCGTTTGGGTGCGTAATGGTAAAATCTATATGAGGAAAAATGAAACATCATCTCACAAAATTATTAAAAGTATTGAGTCACTAAACAGCTTAGAGTAATCTCGTATATTTACTTATATTTACTTCACTTCTTTTTTGTATCTAGTAAATAAAAATAATTTGTTATTTATACCTATTTCTTTATTTAAGCTGCTTATATTGTATATTCTATAATGTCATCACTAAAAATGTTTTATCAAAATGTGCGTGGTCTAAGAAGTAAAACACATATGTTTTACAGCAATATCTGTTGCGTTAATTATGATGTAATAATTCTCACGGAAACTTGGCTAAATGGTGGTGTTTATAACAGTGAATTGTTTAATAATAATTATATTGTGTATCGAAGGGACAGGGAGACATCTGGATTTCATTCCAGTAGGGAGGGTGGTGGTGTTATCATTGCCGTTTCAAAACACTTAAGTTCGACCCGTATGAATAACTGGGAAACATTGTGTGAGGATTTATGTGTATGTATTGATATTCCATATAAGGGTGCAATACAAAAGATTACTCTTTGTGCTATATACATCCCTCCCCCAGTACAAAAAGCAACCTTAAAGTATTTTATCCAAAACTGGAATGAAATCCTTGAGAGAATTGATTATCCTGTGTACATCGTTGGTGATTTCAACTTAAGTGGTATTCAATGGCAATCTGTTAATGAGTCTAATTCATTGATTACTCACACGAGTCTGGAACAAACTCTCATTGATTTTACACATCTGAATAATTTAATTCAATGTAATACAATAGTAAATATTAAAAACAAAATTCTTGACTTAGTGTTAACTAACTTTAACTCTAGTACCGTAGGATCAGCTCCGAGTGGCCTTGTAAATGTGGACCCTCTTCATCCACCTATAATTTTGTCGGTCGAGTTATTGTCTACTAATTTCCTTAAATATAAAGCTAATATTCAAATCCCAAACTTTAGAAAAGCCGACTATAGTAAAGTTAATGATTATTTAAAGAATCAGAACTGGTTAGAAGTTTTCTCGAGTTGTACAGAAGTTGATGACATGGTAAAAATTTTTTATGAAATAATCAAACCTGCCATAAAAAAATTTGTTCCCCTACACACACTACCTATTAATAATAAGCACCCAATTTGGTTTAGTTGCAATCTAATAAAATTATTAAAAAGGAAGGAGAAAATGAGGCAGCGAGTAAAAAAGTACAAAAATCCTTTAGACATAATTACACTACAATCACTGAGCAAGTTATGTGATAAATTGGTCATAGAATGTTATAACACCTACATTTCTAGCATTGAGGATAGTATTGGCAAGAACATTAAGGGATTTTGGACTTTTATTAAGGGAAAAAGGAAAGGTACAAGCTCATATCCATCAAAAATGACTGATGGCAATGTTGTAGCTTTGAACGGAACAGAAGTATGCAATCTTTTTGCTGATTTTTATTCATCTGTATATAGCTGCAATAATGCCTCAGCGACCTGTAGTTCATCTTCTCAAAATAACGCTTGTATTACATCTAATAGTAGTTTTTCGTCTATAGAGATAACTCTTGATCAAATCCTCCTTAAAATCAAATGTTTGGACGGTGACAAAGGAGCAGGGCCAGACGGGATACCGGCTATATTTGTTAAAAGGTGTATGAACAACCTCATTGAACCACTTTATTACATTTTTAACAAATCTCTGCAGTCTGGTTCTTTCCCCAGTTACTGGAAAACTGCTAAAGTTATTCCAATTTTAAAAGACGGGGATCCATCTCAGGTTTCTAACTACAGGCCCATCTCCATTTTATCAACTTTTGCAAAGATTTTCGAGTCCCTGATCTGTCCTTCAATTCAGTTACACATGAAACAGTATTTCTCCATTCACCAGCATGGTTTTATTACCGCTCGTTCAACTAATACTAACCTCGTTTCGTTTATTGAGTCACTAGCTGAATCCATGGATCAAAATAAGCAAGTCGATGCAATATATACGGATTTTTCCAAAGCGTTTGACCGGGTATCGCACATACTGTTAGTTTCAAAATTATCAAGGTATGGGTTTTCAGGTAAAATACTAACGTGGTTAGAATCATATCTGTCTTCACGCTCATTTTACGTTGTATTGGGTGGTTTTGAGTCCAATTTAAAAAACATAAAATCTGGCGTCCCTCAAGGCTCACATTTGGGTCCTGTGCTGTTCAATATATTTATAAATGATATTACGACTTGTTTTAAAAACTCCACGCCCTTTTTGTACGCTGATGACCTTAAGTTAATTAAGTGCATCGAATCCTCTGTAGATGCAGTTTTGCTACAACAAGATATAGACAGATTGGTCCTTTGGTGTCAAAGTAATGAAATGATTCTCAACTCTAAAAAGTGTTTCCATATAAAATTCACTCGCAAAAAAATATTCCTCCCTACTTGCTATCGCATTTCCCAAAATGTAATTCAAGAAGTAAACACAATTAATGACTTGGGCGTCATAATTGATTGTAAATTATCATTTGTGCCTCATATAGATCATATTGTTAAGAAATCTTCAAATATGCTCGGGTTTGTTATACGTCAATGTAAGATGTTTAAAAACGCCAAAACTAAAAAAATACTTTTTTACTCACTAGTGCGTAGCATACTGGAATATTGCTGTACAGCATGGCGGCCTCATTTTGCAGTGCACGTTTTGAGAATGGAGCGAATCCAGAAAAGATTTCTCTGGCACCTAGCTCGTGGCACTAAATTTGCCAGTAGAGATAAATCATATAACGATAGACTATCCGCGTTTAAGGTTGCTCCACTAGAGAAACGAAAAGACTTTATTGACCTTAAATTTCTTTTTAAGCTTGTCAGGAATACCATCGACTGCCCGCAACTTCTAGAAAGAATACGCTTTAGAGTGCCTCACAGGCTCCCTCGGTACAAAGTAACTCCTTTAGTGCCACCATTTAGAAGAACTGTTTTAGGTGCAAAATCACCAGTACCACGGCTTAGTAAACTTTATAATGAGTTTGATGATCTGGATATTAGCTTTCATAATATAAGTAAGATTCGCACTACTGTTTTTACATAAACCTCAATATTTAACGATGTCACCTGTCCCACTTACTTACTTATTCACTGGTTATTTGTTCCATTATTGTCTCTGTTAAAATGTACTATTGCATTGTATTGTATTGTATTAGGTTTATAGTACTTATCTCTGTTACTTAGCTCATTTGAACATCAGTAAAACAAGCTGCGCAACTTACCCATGTAAATTTAAGATATTGGTGTATGCTGTGTTTACCTGTTATTGGTTTTACATGTAGCTCAAAACCTAATGTTAGTGGTAAGAAATTGTTCATGTTAAAACTGTTGGTAAACCTTTAAAATAAATAAATAAATATATCATAAAAAAGACCATATACTAAAGAATCTCTACATACCTTTAAATGTAGTAAATGACCTATAGGTTTTTTTTACAAGACTCTGAAAGTATGTAATTACCGTTAATTTACAAAGCACTTTTGTTTTTTGGTTTTTGTAAATAACTCACTTTATTTATACCTAAATATAATTATTTCATTATTTTTGTTTGATATAAAGTGTAACTAATTGAGTCAATGAGTATTTGTACTTGTTGAAATGGCAGCGATGAGTAATACCTAAATAAATCTTAAGTTAAAAAAGAATCTTAAAAAGTTATCTTAAGTTAAACTTTAATCCTTCAAAACTTTGTATTAACATAATAACAGAAATAATACTTTCTTACTATATTTTAAACAATTATACTTAGAGTCAATAAATCAATTTATTAAAAATTACTTTAAAAGTAAATTATAGCCACTGCTTATATACTTAGAGATAAGGTAAATCAGCTTGCAAAGCATGCTTGACATAAAAGCAGCAAGTGTGATTACTGCTGACATTCTAAGTCTCCAATAGTTCAAAGTTTTTGATTATGCTCATTTAAACAACAGTATGTTGACTTACTGTTTTTATTATTTGCAAAATAGAGTAAAGATTTTGTAGGTATACTAATTACCGGGGGGTAAGTATATTTCCTGCTTATAATCTAAGCAAAATAAACAATTTTTATGACTTACTGCTGTTAAGCTTAATGATAGCTTAATGATATTTTTAGGTTCCAGTGAGCATAGAAAAACGGGAGTAAGACCAGTTAATAGAGAATTACGTGGCGATCCAGGATATGTAATTAACTCATTTTTGAAAAAAACCGACTTGCTGCTCTTATCATTAGCGCGGCAGAATTAGGGAGGTAAAAACCTCACCAACCGCGATGTCAAGAGTTGATAGATTTGTAATAGCTGACAAAAAGTTTAAACGCCATCAAATGTGACTGAACTTCCGCATAACCCTTAACAGACGGAAAGTGACGTCGCCGCGGTTACCTAATGATTCGCCGGCTGGTGCGGTCGCGCCTTAATTACCACATCCCGTCAGCTGCGATTGGTTCCCCAACATTTATGATTATCTGCTGAAGCACCCCCCCCCCCCCCCCTACGCCCCTTGCCCCCTCGCGGCCGCAGAACACTACCCGCTACGGTGGTCGTGGCACCACGCGAGGATTTCACATGTCAATTTATGTAACATGCATGCCCATTATGCGAAACTATAGTGACATTTATTGCGCTAGTGTATCTGTTGAAAGGAAAGTGCCAGAGCGCATTTACGCAAGGGTTACTATAGCGTAGTATACCTATCTATATGACCAGCGCTGCAAGTAGGTAAGTTTTTTCGACTTTTCTGTCCTCCATTTCAGAGTAAGTAGGTAAGTATTTAAAGCAGTTCACACATCAAAGGCGCATGAAAAATGATTTGTACATGTCTTCAAATCCCCTACGGTAGATGATCCGTAAATGGAAGATGTAACAAAAAGATGAAATCAGTCGTAAACCATTTGAAATGCTTAGGTAGATATCTACTTAAGTCGACAGACTAAAATACGAAATTATTCGCCGTATTTGAGGCGACCTAGAAACTCAAATGTACCTAAACCAAATGTTTAGGTCATTTAGTTATTTATTAGATACATTCCTATGTTAGAAGGTATTTGCTTATTAGTGGAGAACAAACTTTGTTTTTGACCAAATTCCTTTTGAAAATTTTAAAAGCCCCGTATCATTATTACTCTCGAGCTACGTTCTCGATATTAGCACACATTACACTTGTAGTATCACGCACACAGACTCGCCATTTCGCACTGAAGTTTGGAGGTAGACAAAAAAATAATTTTAAAATTATTAAAAACTTGAGGGTATTTTAGTTATGAAGGGCTGCGTTTTGACTCGGTAGCTCATTCACGTTTCAGTGCTTCGCTGTTTCGCATGTGCTAAATACTTAATTAAAGTAAATTAAAGGTTTAAATTATAAATAAAAAATGCCAAAAAGGAAGTCTAATAGTCGCGACGATTTTGATTATTTAAGTAAGAAACTTAAAAAGTTGGAACAGAAAATTAAACGTGGACGTAAACGCCGCTATGTTAGTGTATCTTCAACGGATAGTGACCCGGCCACGCCCTATTCCCATCAAGGTAAGTGGAGTGTGTTTTTCCTTTATTCACATGAGGTTGCAAGCGTTACTAAAATACTGATAAAGTAATTTTAATAAGCCCCGATTATCCGTCGGGGGTAGTGTCTTTGTTAAAAACGGTTAACCACCATTAGTGCAGCTGTTAGGTATACCCGATTTATACCGGGCTTGCTTCACGGAACTAACTGTAAGATTTTTTCCGTTGCTTGCATTAATTTAACGCCTATAATTAAATGCTTATACCGACGGCGTTATAACAGCTTATTAAATTTACGATCCGAACAACGTAAAGAGTGTTACCATTGCGTTCGAAGGTGTATAAGGACAACCGTGTTTCTCATAAGGAGACTCAAACGTCCTTAATTATAGCAATATTGTCAGGACAACCGTGTTTCTAACAAGGAGTCTCACACGTCCTTAGCTATACTATCCGTTAGGACAACCGTGTTTTTCATAAGGAGACTCACACGTCCTTATTATACCACTTGTTAGGACAACCGTGTTTCTCATAAGGAGACTCACACGTCCTTATTATTCCACTTGCTAGGACAACCGTGTTTCTCATAAGGAGTCTCACACGTCCTTATTGTACCACTTGTTAGGACAACCGTGTTTCTCATAAGGAGTCTCACACGTCCTTATCTATACCTATAGCAAAATTTATATTTTGCTTGCAGAGGAGGAAAAAATCATTGATGATGATTATGCAACTTACGATGACTCACAACCGGGATGTTCGTTCTGGGAATCAACCCCAAGAGCGGAGCCACCTGCAGCAAATGAACACTTGTCATCAAACCCGGACGTCATTAATGCTGACTTGCCTATTCAGTCTACAGAAGCTGCAGGACCGCCAGGGATAGGTTCTCCTGAAGTACCACCACAATCAGGAGACATAGTTGAACCTGAGCAGCCTAGCTTACCTCAACCAGATGTTCATGAGTTGGATCCAGAATTAATGGAGATATTGGGTGAGGACCCAACTTCTGTTAATGAATTTGGTAGTGAAATTCAAAAAGATCTAGATATCAGATTAAACCATATAGCCACCTCGGGCTTGTCGAAAGACATTCGGAAGGAACTCAAAGAAAAGTATTTAGTTCCTGCAAACTGCAAGTTTATAAAAGCGCCAGCTCTCAACCCAGAAGTGAGAGTATCATTAAATGAGAATCAAACCAAACGAGACAAGGGTATAGAGAGCAAACAGGTCCTCACATCTTGTGCACTATCCTCTCTCAGTGAGGCTATTACGCATTTACTCTCATCCAGTCATAAAGACCAAAAATTACTGAAATTGCTAATGGATACAGCTCGAATCTTAGCAGATGTACAATATAGTGATTCAACATCTAGACGTCTATTTATTCTTTCAACACTCAAGAAAGAATTGAAAGAGCAGTTGGGAAAAACTAAGATAGATGAGATGCTTTTCGGAAATAATCTTACTGACGTATTAAAGACCGCAAAAACTATTTTGAGGTCTGGAGCTGATTTAAGTTCATCTTCAACTATGAAGTCTGTTGCTTCTAAACCCACTAAAGCTGCTTACAGGCCTTTAAACTACCGGGCCCCTCCAGTGGTTCACAGGCAACGACCACTGGGGGGTGTAAAACAGGCTCGACCAGCGCCGGCTCCGACATCGAAGCAAACACCGAGGCCGAGGCACAACAACGATTCCAAGATATCGTCGCGTCAGCCGCAAGCACGCTTCAGACGTTAGACACGGTAAGGCTCGCAGGCCGACTTACATATTTCTATAAACAATGGTGCTTACTTACCGATAACAGTATTGTACTTTCTTGGATTTCGGGCTATAAAATTGTATTCTCTGACGCTGTTATTCAGTCGACTGTACCTTTAGAGCCTACATATTCCGAATCGGAATATAAGGCTTTTAAAAGCTCAATACAAGAACTAGTCAACTCCGGGGTAGAGTCTTTATGTCAACCATGTAAGGGGCAATTCTTATCAAAGATATTTCTTATTTCAAAACCAAATGGTAAACACCGATTTATACTAAATTTAAAACAATTAAACAAATCTATATCAACTCAACACTTTAAATTAGAGGATTTCAGAACAGCGCGGAATCTTATATCTAAGAATTGTTTTATGGGGTCAATTGACTTAAAAGACGCTTATTTTTTAATTCGCATCCATCCGGAATCAAGGAAGTACTTACGCTTTCAATGGAATGGTAACCTTTATGAGTTTAATTCCCTGCCAATGGGTTTAAACACAGCCCCATATGTTTTTACAAAAATTCTTAAGCCAGTTGCAAAGTTATTGAGATGTATGGGATATTTATCTACCTTTTATTTGGATGATTTATTTTTGGTGGGTCATTCGTATAATGACTGCTTACGTAATATAAATGATACAGTTTTGTTACTAAAATCTTTGGGATTTATCATTAATACACATAAAAGTGTTATTGTACCTTCCAATAATTGTAAATTTTTAGGCTATATTATAGATTCTGAAAGGTTAGAAGTACGATTGCCCCAGGAAAAGAGGAGAAAAATTAAAAAAGAATTGTTGAGGTTTAGAAAACTCAGAAGGTGTAAAATAAGAGAATTTGCACGTTTCGTGGGACTTTTAACATCGGCATGTCAAGCAGTAGATTATGGTTGGCTATATACTAAGGATTTCGAAAGGTGTAAATTCTTAAATCTTAAAGACGATGGAAATTACGATAAATATATGACATTACCAGGTGAATTACTCCCTATCTTTAATTGGTGGCTTAAAACTATTGGTAACTAGAGAACCGCCCGCGCTTCGCTTCGGGACCCGTAGGTAACAGCCGCGTAGGTCTCGCTCCCGTAGGAATTTAGGCTAAAAAGTAGCCTACTACTCGCTCTCTTCACTCCACCCTGTCTGAGGTGTGTGGAGCCCTCGGGACAGTTAGTTCCCCTTTGGGGGTGTCTCTCGCGGCCCGTTAAAACGGGCCGGTCCTTGGGTTGGGCTCTAAGGCCCTTGGTTGTCCATCTGTGGTTAACCAATAGGTCAAGTCCGGTGAGTGGCGGCCTTTTTACAGGCCACAGAGTCTTAAACGGGATGGGGTTCATCTCCACGCCGCCCAGGCGATCGAGGCCCTACCGGGTGAATCCCACTGGTGGGAAGCCCAGCAGGAGCCGATCAGCACCGGGCGACGACTTACGAAGCCCCAGTATCAGTCAGTGCTAGGCCCGTCAGCAAGCGGTCCGGTGGACGGGTGTGGAGCGGCGCCAGGTCCTGCAGATGCGGGAACCGCGACGCGTCGACACGCCCGAACATGTTGCGTGCCAATCTCTCGATGAAGTCGTCCAGGCTCTCGACTCGAAGGTCCCTCTGGATGACGGCGTTCCTGACGTACCTCGGCGCACCAGTCAGCCGGCGGAGCGCAATCGCCTGAACCGCGCGCATCCTTTTGCGCTGCGGTTCGCTGGCGAGCGCGTACCACGCCGGTGCCGCGTACGTGAGGCGGGATCTGATGTAGGTCTTGTAGACCCCGAGCTTCAGTCCGAGAGGGAGGCTCGAGGAGAGCACTGGTTTCTGCCATCGCGCTTCTGGAATTCGCGACGGCTTTCGTAACCTGTGGCTTCATCGAAAGTCTTCCGTCGATTTTGCCCCCAGGTATTTGGCCTGTGGGGCCCATTGGATATCTTGTCCGTTAAGCTCCAGAGTAGGGTCCCGCCTGTTGAGGTATCCTCCTATGTTCACGGCCTGCGTCTTCCCGACATTCACCGACAGTCTCCACGCGGCAAGCCATTCGGGGAGGGCATCAAGCGCACGCTGCATCTTGACGATGGCGTGGGTTCTATTCAGCGACGTGGTGATGTACGCCACGTCATCGGCATACAGGGCAAGCGACGCCCCCCCTGCCGCCGGGATGTCGTCGGTGTAGCAGGCGTAGCAGACCGGGGACAGGCAACTCCCTTGCGGGACGCCGGCTGCGATCGGACGCTCGGTGGATTCGGCGTCTTCAACCACTACTCTGAAGCTTCTATTTTCGAGGAAACTGGAGATCACCTTAACGGCACTCCGGGGCGCCGACGACTGCGAGATCTTGTAGAGAATAAGCCGTCGTGCCAAACACGGTCGAACGCCTTTTCCATGTCGAGGAATACTGCACACACGCGTTCTCTCTTATTCAGAGCCGCGGTAACGGTGTGCAACACCCTCGACAGTGTAGCCGTGCTGTTCAGCGGCATCAAAAAGTAGCCTTCCACTTCTGTTGGCAGCTAGGCTATTCCACCCCGGATGCAGTTCCAGTCGCCCGCGCCCACCACCGGTGTCGGCGAGTCCAGCAACTTGCGGACATCAGCCAACAGGATAGTGCCAGCGGGCGGGCGGTACACTGAATACAGCCGGAGCAGGGAGTTCTCGAGGCAGAGCTAAAGTAGCCTATTACATTTGCCTATGACTTAAGTAAATTACATGTAGTATTTCATAGCGTAATTCAGAACTTGCAAATTAACGCCATCTATTAACAACTCCGAAAATAAATATCTAGCAACTAACAAAACATCGATCTTCCCATGGGAATGGGATGTTTTTTCGCGGTAAAAAGTAGCCTACGTCACTCTCCACTCTCCTAACTATCCCCACACACATAAACCTTACCATATAATAGCTTTGTTGCGACGTGAAAGCGTCACAAACAAACAAACAAACAAACACACTTTCACATTTATAATATTAGTAAGGATTCGATGTCAAAAATAAAAGGCGATAAATTTTCCATAGAAATTTTTACTGATGCCTCAACAACGGGATGGGGCGCCGCTTGTAGAGGTCGTACTGCCAGTGGTCCTTGGAGTGAGCACGAGAAATCTCTTCATATTAATTATTTGGAAATCCTCGCAGCATTCCTGGGTCTAAAAACTTTTGCACGAGACTTGCTAAATTGTCAATGTTTGTTGCGCATCGACAATACAACCGCCATATCTTATATTAACAGAATGGGAGGAGTACAATTTCCACATTTAACAGATGTTACTAAACAGTTGTGGAATGGTGTGAAGAGCGGGGAATCATGGTTCATGCTGACTACATACGTTCCTCTGACAATGTAATCGCAGATGCCGAATCCAGGAGAGTACATCCCGACATCGAGTGGGAAATCTCGGATGCGGCATACCAAGAAATTGTACAACAATTTGGTACTCCTTGCATTGACCTTTTTGCAAGCAGAACCAACCATAAGTGTAATATTTATGTTTCTTGGCAAAGCGATCCTGACGCTTATGCTATCAACGCTTTTACCATACCTTGGACAGAACATTACTTTTACGCATTTCCGCCAATATCTGTTATTTTAAAAACATTGCGAAAAATTGTAAATGACAAAGCCACTGGCATTGTCGTGGTGCCTCAATGGCCTACGCAGCCATGGTACCCCCTTTTTAATAGATTACTTACCTCAAAGCCACTTATATTTAAATGTAATAATAATTTAATTATTTCTCGTTGTAGCGAACGTGCTATACACCGACAAATTACACTAATTGTCGGGAAGCTATCCGGACATCGCTGCTCCGAAGAGGAATTCCCACATCGTCTATTCCTATAATGTTAGCTTCATTGTCCGAAAACACAGTTAAGCAGTACGACACGTGCCTAAAAAAGTGGTTTGCGTATTGTCACCACAACAACTTGGAACCGTATGTTGCTTCCTTACCTACCATTCTTGATTTTTTGACACAATGTTTTAATGATGGTGCTCGTTATGGGACCCTCAATAGTTCACGATCTGCTCTGTCATTGTTATTGGGTCAGGATATTGTAAATAACGATTGTATTAAGAGATACTTTAAGGGAATTTTTCGATTACGACCTACTAAACCTAAATACGATTTGACCTGGAATACAGACCAAGTGTTAAACTATTTAGCAAGTTTATACCCTAATGATAAATTAAATCTAGAACAAATTAGTAAGAAATTAGTAACCCTTTTAGCGCTGGTAACGGCCCATAGAATGCAGACCATATCAAAAATACAAATTAATAACATTATCAAATCAGATTCAAGATTCGTAATAAAAATTCCCGACTTAATTAAAACTTCACGTATTGGTTCGGCACAACCAGTATTTTCTTTACCTTATTTTTTACAAAGATCGCAGATATGTCCCGCTAGTACTCTTCAGGCATACCTCGATAAGACCAATCAGTTGCGCCAAGGTCACCAATCACTCTTTATTTCCTTTAGAAAACCATATCGAGCGGTAACATCACAAACATTAAGTAGATGGGTGAAAAGCATTTTACAGTCAAGCGGAATAGATACTTCCTTATTTACTGCGCACAGCACTAGGCACGCAGCTACTTACAAAGCTTACACCTTAGGTGTTAGCTTGGATGTTTTACGTAAGACTGCAGGCTGGAGTGCGAATTCTACTGTATTTATCAAATTCTACAACAGATTAATATCAAATGACACATCAAACGAAAATGTTTTGTTTAATAGTATACTTAATAATCAGAGTGATTGAAATTATAAAATTAAGCTATGAGAACGCTTAAGATGATTATAAACCTTAAGTCTTAAGGATATGTTGATTATATCGTTATTGATCTTGAGTGAATAAAAATATATTATAGTACAATAAAATGTTGAAGTTTGTTGTTGATAGGATATTTCACGACCATCTTCTCTAAACATCTACAAGTGTAATGTGTGCTAATATCGAGAACGTAGCTCGAGAGTAATTGATGATTAAACGAACTTACCTGTACGTGAAGTTCAATCATAATTACTCGAAGAGCTACGTTCGAAGATATTAGCATCCCACCCTCCCCGGGAAAAACATCCCTATATCCCCTGTCGTGAAATACCAAACAGCTCAGCAAATCTCTAAACTAAATGAGCTACCGAGTCAAAACGCAGCCCTTCATAACTAAAATACCCTCAAGTTTTTAATAATTTTAAAATTATTTTTTTGTCTACCTCCAAACTTCAGTGCGAAATGGCGAGTCTGTGTGCGTGATACTACAAGTGTAATGTGTGCTAATATCTTCGAACGTAGCTCTTCGAGTAATTATGATTGAACTTCACGTACAGGTAAGTTCGTTTAATCATCAATTATATGGGCCTACATGGCTAGGTACGTACATCTGGAAGAACAATGAATTAACTAATTTAGGTCAATTTCTTTTGAGACCAGAGAGCTCTTCCAGGCAGAGCGTAGCCTTAATACATGGTAGGGTCTCAAGTATATTTCGCGTGAGGTCCTTTCTTACCAACCACAATGGTACCAACCTACGTACTAATGAGTTAGTAAGTACTTACATAACTAGCCAATCTCGTAAGTACCTAGATGTATTTTGAGGGAAACAATGTGCTCAATTAAGATACTACTGGCCTTCGATATATTGTTGATGTAATTGCCCAGATATAAGCACATCATTCAGTATGCAGTATCGTATGTCAAGGCAATTAAAGGCCTATTTAAAACAATTTATCTCTCGCATCCGGGAGCTCGATATATTCGGGAGATACGCGACGAATGAACTTACCGAAACATTGCAAGGTCTTGGAAACTTGAACCCTATTGCCAAGATTTAAGAACGAGAAAGCCCTCGTCGGGTGCCAAGCCTTGCAGACAGTACACTCGCAAACAGCGGGTCTGTCTTCGCCCAAGATCGATGCTCGACGCCGTCGATACATTTGGTGTGAGTTACGGGTGGGCATGTGAATTTGTCAGCATGACTAAGCATTTGATGTTACTGCGTTTGCTCGGGCAGACACAGCGAGACTTCGGAACTGCAGCAGATATACAAATACACAGTTCGTAGCTACAATTACGGTCGAGTCAGCTCAATGCGCATCTTGCGTTTATTCCTTTTGTTAAAGAAGCCGATACGTTATGTACAACACCTACGGGGCTACGGAGCGTAGAGTTATTCCAATCGCCATATTTTATTTATGTAAATATTATTTTATGTAGATAGACTATAGCAAATGAACAAATGGTTTGTTTGCCGCCGCTTAAGTAGGTATCTCACATGTACCTACTATCTATAGCAGGTAGGTATTGCCGACATGTTTCCGGACAAAAAACTGTTGATTTGTTAAAGCGATGGCGTACTTAATTAAATTTTCGTAGTCTTTGTAAAAAGTCAACTTCGAAAAAACTTCATTTCGTCTCATAAGGATTCGCTTATTTATTTACCTATTACTCTGTTCGCGTTCGATATACATATGGAATTAGTTTTATTGGCAACCCACACAAATTCCAGCTTTCCGCCCCTGTGTTTAAGGTTCATTATAGATTGACGGCAAGAATTTTAAATGTCTTAAGTAAATATTGCATAGAAACTAAATAGAACTGCAACTTCAATATTCTCGGCGACTCGAGTATTCGTGCTTGTCGGTAAGACCAGTCAAGGCCAGTCACAAGCTATGGCAAGTGCTGTACGGCTATTCTGTAAGAAACAAATTCGATATCGAAGCTCACTCAGGTGAGTTGTGTCACTTCGATTGCGAGCTTGATTGACGCTGCCGTCGGTTTTACTTTTAACAGAACGCAATGTACGTCAAAATTCAAAATCTCACCGCGGATTCAGCTATCGAGATGTCAAAGATATCCTTACAGAATAACCTAGCTGGTTCTCGTTTCCCATCTATGATGAATCCTGAGGAGAATCCATTTCAAACGTATGAAAAATCATAAACACGTTGTCGGTAGCCGGTGGGTGCGGTCGGTGGCTCGTTTGCGAGGATACCAAGGTTCACTGTAATGTAACGGAGGATCATTTACTTTTATAGCTACATGATTCATGTTGATCCCGTTCCGCGGATCCCTTTAATTTTCCACGAGATAAAGCATCCGTCGACCCATAATTGAAGTCATCTGTATGCCGATTGTATTAGAATTCGTCCAGTAGTTTCTGCATAATTTCAACGACCCTTACAGCGGACCTAAATATTTTGTACCTATAAGTAGATTATGTTTATACTTAAATATTTTATGAAAATTAACAGATTAAAAGTGGAAAATAATTTAATTCCATAGAAGCCCCTGAAACTTTTCAATGAGATAACAATGGTTAATAAACTTGTTATTGTTATCCATTATCATGTACCTACCTATTATTACTTGCTTTTATTTTATTAATACTTAATGTTATGTTTGATCCTAATAAATTCCTACGAATCCAACCTTCCCCTGAAGCCTTATCCATATAAGTAGATATACTAATGTTTAAAGACATTGACCCGAAATTGCACTACCTATTTCGATCTATAAAATTAACGATGAGACACTTTGTGACGACACGAATGGTTACGAAAAAAGATGCCGAATCGCTGCTACAATGGTCCTGGGTTCGATTCTCAGTGAAACGGAAATTTGAATGGTGTGTATCCTTGTCTTGTGTGTTGTCCATAGCACCCACGACACAGGGAATCCTAGTGTGGGGCTATGAGTGTGTAGTGTCATTATTATTACGTGCGTTTGGTCTATATTGCAGTATGTATTATATTGTAGCTGTGTAGATTTATACTTTGTAAATTTTTGGCACTCTTCACACACCTTAATACTCACCTGTCTCTACGTATCGCACGAGGTCGTTTGACATGCCCGGCCGCTGGCTACGCGGGGTCAAAATGTGGACTTTCAGGGGGTAACAAAAAACAAATCCCCGCGGTCAACAAGCATCACAGCTGAACGTAATGCGTCCGTGACGTCACACGCATTAGGGTGCGGTTCCACTGAGGCGGAGCGGAGCGGAGCTGTGCGCGGTTCACCAATCACATGGCTTGAAATCCACATCTCATTGTGCCTCGCGTGGTTTTCAAGCCATGTGATTGGTGAATCGCGCACAGCTCCGCTCCGCCCCTTAGGGTGCGGTTCCACTAAGGCGGAGCGGAGCAGTGCGCGATTCACCAATCACATGGCTTGAAATCCCAGCTCATTGCGCCTCGTGCGGATTTCAAGCCTTGTGATTGGTGAAGCGCGCACTGCTCCGCTCCGCTCCGCCTCAGTGGAACCGCACCCTTAAGATCCAAAAACCCCGCTTGGGCAAATGCGGCCAACCTAATTCTCTTGTAAAGCAGAAGACATGGCCAAGACATACCTAAATCGAGTTTACCGTACATCAAATTCACAGTTCAAATTCCATTTAAGTCTTTCTTGTATTTCATCTTATAAACTGCATCTCATGTAAAAGAGCAAAATGATCATAAATTAATAATAACGTTTATTTTAATTTAATTGTACCAGTAGGTAATACATGAAATTACCTCTGATTAATAACAAGAAATTAATTACTGATTTAGGGATCAGTATGTACCTCATCTTAGGGCAAAATCTAATGTCTCGAGGCACCGACCAGTTCCCGAAAAACGTAAAATAAAACAATTCACAGATGATTTCAGAAGAATCTACGTAACTAGAAGTCCCTTTTAGTATGCATTAGTATTATCGGGATTGAACTGAAAGGTGCCGAGTCTATCGAACTCCCACTCGTAAATAGTGTAAAAGTAGGTACCTACCTAATAGCATATAAGCTGACAAAATAATTTTTAATTTATAAATTGTCAGTTAATTGAGATACTGTATTGAAGGTGATTTGATACTCGCCATAGAATAAAGAACAACGTTAGTTGTGAGAGATAAGCAGCATCCTGTCAAGAAGATTGCGACATGCTGTACTGTACTGTTGAACTAGATAGAAGTGTATTTATTTTACTACACAATTTTCTGGGGATATATGCTACTAAAGACAAAATACGTTATAAAGCTTAACAATTTAATAAACATCTCACACTGTGAGAACATTCAACTTAACCTAAGTTCATGTTTATAAAAATAACCGACTCAAACACTCACTGACTTTCTGGAGGTAGATATATCTATTCTTCTTCTGCTTGCGACTGTCTCTTTTTCTTCTTTTTCTTTTCGCTTTTGGGCTCTTCTTGTTGTCCTGCCTCCTCTTCAGCTTGAGAAGCTTCTAGGGACTTTTTCTTTTTCTTCTTCTCACTTTTAGGTTCCTCTGGTACTCCGTCTGCTTCCACTTCTTCTTCAGCCTGAGAAGCATCTAAAGATTTCTTCTTTTTCTTTTTCTTCTTTTCTGATACGCCATTGTCCATTTCGTGGTCGTTAGGTTCCGCTTTTACCTCAGGCTCTGTTTTGACTTCAGTTTTAATTTTCTTCTTAGGCGAGCCCTGTTGACAAAAATTGTTTTTATTTAATACTGTAAGCCTATTAATATAATAATAAATTATGTTAAGTCATAGCTGACAGGTAATCGAGACATTGGATGGAAATACTTTATTGATGATTGTATTCGAATAATAGAGGGACGTCATGAGATTACATTGTCAAATTATATTTAATAATGTTATTTTGTAAATGAATATAAAAGAAATGTTTTAACAAGATAACTCTTTATTTCAGCATCTAATTATCCCTATAATAGAGAATCTGAGGCTATACTTTCAATACATATTCACAAGTATTTCTTTCTTTCTCATTATCATTTTGGATAGTCTAAATACTGTGCTGGACTCTGTGATGATTGGCCACTATATCTAATGGACATCTATATCCAAAAGGGCACAAGAAAATCATTGAGTTACTGCATAAAATTTGTATATTAATTAGGATAATAACTAACATATAGGACTACAATAGGATTACAATAGCATTTGAGTGCCCGGAAGTGCCTTCGCGAGCGCCATTCGAGAAAACATAAGAGCGCTTTCTGTGCCTCACGGTGTAATCATAATTCATAATCATGATTACATTTAGCATCTCTAGATGGAGCAACCTGAATTGATTTATTAGCAAGTGGATACCCAAAAAAATGGATTGATTAATTTATACAATTCCTGTCTACAAATAAAAATATTTGAAATTAAACTTACATCAGCAGCACCATCTTCTAGTTTCGCCTTCTTTGCAGGCGCCTGCTGGTCATCCTCTTCTGTAGACAGCTCCCTCTTGATTCCCTTCTTGCCCAGAGTGCTGTCAGCTCCCGTTGGGTATGAATACACTTCACTGCGCAAAAGAAATGCTATGGTTAGTTTCATTTTCATTGCCACACACCTAACGTTAAAAAAACCCTACAAGGTAAAATAAAAGTATTAAACGATAATATAAACAACTTACGATTTACTGTGATATTTTTCAAATTTAGCTTTGGCCTTGCCCGTCCCACTGATTCTCCTCAAATTGCCTTCTTCCATTAGCCTCAGTTTATTCTCCAGCTTTACTTTATGCTCGGCACCAAGTTCAAATGAAACATCGTCCCCGAAGGCGTCAACTCGAGTTGCCAAGGCTGCTTTAGCTGCCAGCATCCTAGACATTTTCCCCTTATTCTTGGCACTGCACTGACCAACCAATTGTGCATGATAGATCAACCCATACTTTGGAGTATCCTTCTTTGTCTTCAAAGCCCTGAACAGAGCCTTTTCTGCTCCAAAGATCTGAATGGTAGATGCTGGATGCTTTGCTAAATTCATCAAGGAACCAGCATGTGCAATCAGCCGAGCACCAATATGTTCTCCAATCAAGACGGTCAAATTAGGAGCCATCGCCATCATCCTTGCCTTCAGGTAATCAGTCAAATGCGTGCGATAGTCAGTGATAGCTATAATTTCATCACAGAGGTTTTGTATATTTATAATATCATCATCTGATATTTCAGTACCCATAGAAATTTCAGCTGCCTCTTTAACTTTCTCTTCCAAATCTTCGGAAAGGATATCAGATAAATCTGTTTTTGAAGCATTATCACGGGTACCTATTAACTTTACAATCTTGACAAACAATGTATTGTCTGTAATAATTTTCCCTAGCTCGGGGAAGTGCCAGCCGTACCACTCCCGGCATCTCATTATATAGTTGTTTAGCTCCTTATCTAAATCGTCCAAAAGGCATTGTGCTTGGACTATCATAGTATCAATCTTGTCAGGTGAGAACTTCAGCTTATATCTAGAGAGAGAGTGAGCGAGACCTAGTGCCATGGCCGTCATCTCTTTCTTCGGTAGGCCTGTGAGGAGGCTGTCCATTTGTGATCGAATACATCTTAATAACTCTTGCACATTGCTGTTTGATACACATTGTAAATCAAACTTCTCTTTAATGGCACTACCGAGTTTTGCATCTCCTACCAATAATTGATCTTGGATCTCCTTACAGACATGTTTTTTGAGTGCTTTCTTCAAGGGCTTGGATATTTTCCCCTCAATAGCTGCAGTAGTGGCTGCTAAAGCTTCTGTTGTGTCTTCGAATTTGATGAAATTCTTCAGTTTTACCCTAGAAAGATTGAGAATGTTAAATGTATATTCGCATGATTGGCATTCGCACGCTTCCCATGTATGAAAATGTATAGCAAAGATAAATTAAATTCACTAAACTAGTAAACCCGCCCTATTTCCCGAAGCGAAGTGTCGCTTAGGGAAATAAGGCCATAGGCTTATAGCCATATTTTGAAATTATTCGGCGTGATTGTTTATTTGTAAAATGTCTTGGGGCAAACAACATTACAGACAAACGGTCAAACAGATATGCACATCAGTTACACTAATCCTACAACAAGCAAAAAAATTAAGAAGACCATGTGGAAAAACCATTTTCCATAGCCTCTCCTGTTGTTAAGAGTGCATGGGGTTTAGGCTTGATTCGTATTATGAAAAAATACCTATTACTAAAGTTATTATTCAATAATATGACAAAAGTTCATTTGTAAGTTAAATCCATATTAAAGTTGTAATGTAACTTACACAGATGAAGCTCCTTCAGGAGTGTTGAATTCTTGATACAAGTCATCGATTTGTGATAATTTTGACTCGTCCAACAACTGCAAAAAAATATCAACTTTAAATTATATAAACTGATGGGGAAGCCGGCCTGGCTCCATTAACAACATCCATGGTGTGTTCTATAAGAAATAAACCCCTGAACACTGGCTGGTGGTTATGAGAATTATTTCAATAACAAAGATTAATAACTCATTTTTTTTTATTTAACATAGCAGTAATATCTATGGTTTTGCTCATAACAAACAATCAGGCCCACACCACACAAGAATAACTTCAATGAATTAAATTTGTGTTTGTCTTATAATGAGGGAAATAAATATGAACTCTATCACACTCATACACCCCACACATGGATTTGCTGTATTGCAGGTGGCACAGACAACACAATAGCACATCAAAAACATCTGTGGCCACAAACAAACATACCAGTCAAATACGGTATATAAATGCCTTGGCCGGGATATCAAACAATGCAAAAATATGCTTGAGATGTAAATCGATCCTCTACCATCAAATGCCATCAATACCGGAAATCCTAATAAAGGGCTGCAACTTATTTACTACCTAGGATGACCTCCTGCCAAAATGTATTTACTACATCTGAGAACTTACTTGACAGCTTAATAGCCCTAACATTAAATAAAAATCTGTTTGATATTTCTGCAATTTATACCTACTATCGACAGAATTTCCATCAAATTTTTTACATAAGTGTGAGTTTCAAGGCCTCACATATTCGCTGTAAATAGGAGGAAACACGTTTATTCTCAAATGCCTGTTTTATGTACTTACATAATACATACGAACATGAGATATGAATCAAATCGGACAAATTTTGATTCATGGAAACCTTCAAATAGAAGAGATTTAAACATTTTGTTGTTATAGCGTTGTACGCACATAGAGGTTAGATTCAACACGTGTTCAAAATTACCTTGAAAATAGCGTATCCCGCCGGTGTTTCGAACAAAATTAACATTTTTACATATAAATGTCACTTTGTAATCTTAAAAAATCCACTAGTTTTTCCAATACACACTATTAACCAATTTATAAAACACCGACGCTTAACAACAGCATCTTCCGACGGCCGCTTACCTACTTGACTTGACTTGACAGTTTGACACATTGACGTTTGATGCTAGCTAGCGTCAGACACAAACTGACATAACGTCATCGTTCGGAAATATGACAAGAGTTCAATGTTTACTAAAAACTTAAAAAAACTCTTTTTATGATGTGACTAACTTTCAAATGTGTAACGAAACAAGTTTGTGATCCTTATTTTCTACGTACTTATAATGAAACGATAGACCATTTTCTTTCTATGTGTTATTGATTACAGACATTAACATTGCCAAATATTATGGTTACCATTAAAAAAAATTGGTTCTTGTACGAACGCGATATTATAATGTAATAATAATAATGTAAGTAATAAAAATAATAATGTAATAAATAAATGTGTTTATATTAAAGTTGATACGAGTTCGAACATTACAAAGTTTATTGTTAACACATTTTCAGGATGGCAATGGTATTTTCTTTATGACAAAACTAATGGTACAATCTTTGATGTTTTAAATGTCTAGATGGAACATCGAATCCGCGCAAACATGTTAAAAAATTGTAGCTAACTGTTAGCCACAATTTTTATATCATTACGCATACATTAGGCACACATAGACAATAGACGAACGGGTAAAACCAAAGAGTTTATAAAGTAGAGTGGGCGAGCCATACGGCTGCCCATACATTGCAATCGCCCCCGGTTAGAAAGAGAAACAACGAGGACGGTAATTACCTATCTCTCTCCGATCCCGCTGAGCCAGAAAGAGAAAGGTGATTACTAAACTCAGAGTAATGATAAACTATCATTAGAGTAATGATAAACTATCATAAGTGAATTTGTAAATTCCTAGATGAAATAAACAGTTTGACTTTGACTTTGAAAAAAAAGATGCGGAGGAGTTTTTTTGCCGTTTTTTTCTCCTCAAGCACTTTTCCAAAACGGCGGTAGAATCAAAAAATTGACGTTCATAAGTGAACTTGTAAATTCCTAGATGAAATAAACAGTTTGACTTTGACTTTGACTTTACTAAAGATTTCGTCTCTTTTTATCCGAGGTACGCTCTGAAGGCTCGCCAGAAAGAGAAAGGTGATTACCTACTAAAGATTTCGTCTCTTTTTATCCGAGGTACGTCAGGTACGCTCTGAAGCCTGGCTTCTGCCCTCTACTTTTGAACTCTTTGGGTAAAACATCGCCTGCACGCCACATGCTTGATAATATTGCCATGTTTTTTTTTGTTTTTTTGTTTCCATATTGTAGGGCGACGCTCAATCTAGACATTTAAAACATCAAAGGGTACGATGTAGCTAGATGTACATTAGAAGTGCTTAATTAATAAAATAGTTCGATTACATTATTGTAACTAAGTTCCTTAACTTACGGTACGAATAGAAGGTATTATATTATGTAGCTTTTTACGAAATTATCAAACCCCAACACCGATAAGTACTCATAGGTAACTCAAAAACTATACACCGATATTGTTGCCTTGTTTTTTAGGGTTCCGTACCCAAAGGGTAAAACGGGACCCTATTACTGAGACTTCGCTGTCCGTCCGTCCGTCCGTCCGTCTGTCACCAGGCTGTATCTCATGAACCGTAATAGTTACACAGTTGAAATTTTCACAGATGATGTATTTCTGTTGCCGCTACAACAACAAATACTAAAAAACAGAATAAAATAAATATTTAAGTGGGTGGCCATACATTCGACGTAAGTTTAGTTACCATTCGGTCGAAGAGATGGCGTTGGGCGTAATATGTGGCTACAATAAAACAATTAAATATTTAAGTGAGGCTTTTATACAACAGACCAGATTTTTTTGGCGTTTTTATACCTACATAATGGTACGGAACCCTTCGTACGCGAGTCCGACTCGCATTTGGCCGGTTTTTTTGTTTTCATTGTAGGGCGATGCTCAATCTAGACATTAAGTAGATCATCAAAGATTTTAATTAAGTGTCACTTCTATTAGATACTAATCATTATTTAGTCGAGAGTTGGCTATTTTATAAAATTTTAACTGATTACATAAGTGTCTTCAAATATTCCTAGAAACGCGATGTAATTTTGTAATAGTACATTATGATACAAGTGCGCGAAGTTGGTCATTACAGTCGAGGCGGAATTGAGCCCGAGCCGCAAGGCGAGGGCTGTAATAGAGCCAAGACTGTAATGAACAAAGCACACGCGTATCATACGACGTTTTTCAACACACTTGAGAGGAAAAAAACAATTAGGTATCGACATTTTTCAGTCACAAATCAGCAAATTATAAACGAACAAATGTTTGCACAAAACACAAAATGGCGCGGTTTATTTTTTCGCGCGCCGTATCTTTGGTTGTTGAATAACTATGCGCGCGCAGGTTAAGTCCAGAGACACCGAACATTCAGCCACAATATATTAAACTAAATAATTATGTATTTCTAATAAGAATTTACGGTAATTAATGATTTAAAATATTGTATTTTTTAAATGCTTTAATAGATAATTAGATGAAGTATAATCTTATCTTATCAGATTTTGACTAAGTACAACAAGTTTATTTATTTACAAAATAACAAATCTTTTGGTAACAACCTCTTTACGGATATTAAAAAAAAAGTGGAATAAGAAAAACACTAGTGCGGTAATGAAAAGTAAAACGCACTAGTGTGTAATAAACCGCATTCCGGGCGTAAGACTAAAGAAAAAATAGCAACTTTACGAGCAAGAGTGTTGAAAAATATGTATTAGGTACCGTAAAACGGGGTGAATAGAGATTGCGGGTTGAATAGAGACAAAACTGAAAACGTAATTCAATGCGTGATATTCAAAAGGAAACGTTATTAAAGTGTATATTATTAGAGTCTACAAATTAAAAAACAAAATATACCCTTTAGTAACGTTTCCTTTTGAATATCACGCATTGAATTACGTTTTCAGTTTTGTCTCTATTCAACCCGCAATCTCTATTCACCCCGTTTTACTGTACTATATGAAAACTTTTATTTCACCATTTTTCAAAACATATTGGAAATATACACAAAACATTGATGGGGATACCTACCTGTGGACCCCGCGCGTGATTGAACGTTGCTTGAAATAACGGGCTATTTCAAGCAACGTTCAATCACGCGCTTAAAGGTTAATGTAAATAAATTAAAAAAAAATACTTTTACGGTCTTAAATGTTTTACAACACACATTTCAATTTATGCGGGCCAATTCAAAGGGCCTGGCGGGCCTCAGGTTGAGTATAGCTGCTTTACATGGTTGAAAAATAACCTAAATAGAATGATTTTTGCAAATCCAGATTTAAACAAGAAAAATAACCCTCTTCAGTTTTTACATTATTCATTTTATTTCAGTAGCTTAACTATAGTTATGTACATATCTACCGACTCACGGATTCTTTTACTTTATCACGTTCACACTCGAGTATTTTGTATACCTAAGTGCGCTCGCAGCCAGTGAATGGTGAATGGTGAATGTGTTCGATGGAGCGAGCGCGGGCTCCAGTCAATCACGTATGTATTAATGCTTCCGACGCATTTCTGCGATAAGTGCTTCTGAGAATGTGCCTTAATGCCTTCCAAATCCATTTGCATAATTGTATTGCGTTGGTTATGCTGATGTCTTCCAGTATGGGCTGCACGTGGCGTTTCAGCAACGCATTAGGAAATAATTATATCTTTCGCGAGGCGTTCGTAGCGAGTTTTGTGTCGGTCGTGAGTGATCGAACGAGTTGTGCGTAACGGCCGCGGTTGGTGCTTGGTTGAGCGCAACAATTTCTGGAGAGCTTCCGGCTTTCGCCTACATTATGTCTTTGTTGATAACAGTAAGTTGTTACACCGTGTCAAAGGCTCCAGGGAGGAATAAAATTTTATTTAAAAAAAATTATGTTCCTCAATCACCGATTACAATGATGCATGCGTGAATCTACGTCGTTTTTATATGTTTCTAAGTTCTAACATAATTATTGTCTATGCGTGCAATCATTGTGCTGGCAACATTTCCGAGCGGACAACACCGACGGAGGAGCGGGGGAGCGGGGGAGCGGGGCGGAGGGCGTCCACCGTTACGGCTCATTCACACGAGGACGAATCGTCTTTTTTCACGAATCGTCTTTTTTCACGATTCGTTATTTTTTTTGACGGCGGCAATGCTTTTTAAATACTCATGTTCACACGCTTGACGAATCGTGAAAAAAGACGAATACGGATACGTCTTTTAGAAATCACGAATCGTGAATGTTTTATGATTATGACGGATCCGCGCACAGTTTAGTATGCGTTTGTGTGTGAACTCAATGCGAAAATTTTGACGAATCGTGAAAAAACACGATTCCGTATTCAATGTGAACGTCCATCCGTCAAGACGTATCGTGTTTTTTGACGAATCGTCAAAGACGTATGCCGTGGGAATGAGCCCTTAGAAATTCAATTTTTTTTACGCGTCACTAATCGCTTCAGCTAACGAAAGTAACACGAATACGTCAAAAAGTGTATATTTCATTGTTTCAACAATAAGATTTGTAAAAAGCAAGTTATTAAACGTATAAAAGGATCAAAAATCTTTAATTCATCACCAAGTCATCAACACATATTTTGTTCATAGATTTATAATATCCTCGAAAATGGAATGACTGGTAGTGAATTGTCGCTGTAGTGGGTAATTAGGACTATTGATTGGGGCACAAAATATTACACACGAGGTGGCTCAGCAAATGCTGTTAAAGCTCTAGTTCTAACTTTCAGTGATATGGCGAACTGGGCGATATAGCCTCGTCCGTTATCCAACAGGATGTACCGACCTAAAGTCAGGGATGGATGGAACCGACCGCACTTTTACAATAACGTTTGTTTGCGACCAGGATACTGGGTTGAGAAAATTATGTTACGGGTAAGATAAAAATTGCATGCAGATTTTCCAAGAAGGAGGAAAAGCACCAATTTCCACCCGTATTCTAGGTGAATGTATCGCGCTAACAATCTCTAGATACAAGTCATTAAACTAATGAAGGCACCTAGGTCGGGCTTGCTGCGTCAGGTATCCGAACACTGGAGCATTCTTCGCTATATTGCAATTGTAAAACTTGATGAAACAGATTTTGTCTACTGTACCATAGGCATTAAATAGCTCTTGTCGCAACGACCGGTATATAAAAGCAGTACTTACAAAAGCAGTTACTTATAAAGAATGTAATCCATACAAAACAAATGTCCAAAATTTCAAACCAGATATTTTTCCAAGTTGCAAGTAACAAAACATTTTACCGAGTCAATATTTCTGCTGGCACTCCATACGATACGACCTCAATCTGTATTATATTCAAAGGTTATTCAAGTAATATTTGCACATTCGAATATTTCCAATTTGAAAATTGAATGACGCTTTCAAAGGCGAGCGTGCACTCGCTCGCGAGTGAACGGTGAATGGGTTGGATGGAGCGGGCGGCGCCCTGTCAGTCGGATGGGAGCGGTGCGTGACTTTAAAGATATACGAGTTACGAGTGTTACAAATCGATTCATCTACTGTAGCGTCTGTAGCACTGATAATACTTTATTTATTCAGTAGATGCACCTAGAGTGGTAAGAGCTTAAATGTTCGCCCAGGGAGGTACATACCACCGCCCGCCACGGTACTTCAGTAAGTTTTTACCATTTCATAAGTACCATTCATTTTTCATACCAAGCCATTTCTGCCGTGAAAATAATTGCTTTAACAGCAATAATTGTATTCCGGATATAAAGGTGTGAAGCCGGTTACATTTTTTAGAGGTGACCTCAAGGGTAACAACGCATATGGAACCGAATTAGAACGAGACTCTTACTTAAATATTACCTACTGACTGGGGTATTCCTTCCTAACAATCACTAATAGAACAGTGATACTAATAGAACACGTGATAGTTGTTAGTACTGTGTGTATGAAGTAGTTAAGTAGTCACACAGGTCACACTTACCTATTATCAAACTACCACCATCTGTAAGTAGGTACTCCTTCGTTCAATCTGGAATTCGTATCATGGCATGGGTCACAAATGCCAGTTTGCATTTATGCTCATAAAAAAAATTGTGACATTGGTGATGGACACTGAGGAGACTAAGTAATTGAAATCAGCAATCCCTGGATGCGGCAACAGGTTATTATGTAGCGTGGAATATGCAATCTTATGCTAATAGTAAGAAATTCATTGAGATAAATAATGTGAATAGATAATGTGTTAATCGTTGAGAAATTATTTTTACATTCATTTCGGGAAGTCTCGAGATGCACTATTTAATTTAAGCTACCATCACATTATTCTACCTCATCATGCCGACATTAAGATTTTCTTTCTACAAACATTAGCGAAGGCTGTAACGCTCATGATTTAAAACTTGTGTTAACTGGTGCCCCAACAACAAGCTTCGCAGTTTCCTCAATTTTTCAACCGATTGCGGCGCCTCCGTAATTAATGAGGTCGTTAAGTTAGTTCGCACTACTTGCCGACTGAAAGCCGGGTCGCGTTTCCACGAACAGGCCGAGCACGTCACTGTCACCGCCATACGTCCTTTATCATCCCCATGTAATGGTATAATAAGAATGTCAGTGACACGCTAAACTTTGTAATCGGTAGAAGGCTGCTGAAATTTTCCTTTCTGTGTTTTGGGGACAGATCGCGAGGAAACGAATTGGTTTTATGCGAAGTATTTATAATAATGATGCATCATTGTAGATCGTGTATTTAGCAGTGAGACCCACTGCCGAGAATTATAGAAAAGTGAATCAGGCAGACTGAAAATGCCTAAACAACAATAAGGGAGTTAATGGACAAATTAAATAAAAAAGTAATGTGACAACCCTGGTGTATATACTTCGCTAAACCGGAAGCAATAAACAATAAGGGCCATAAACATGTCAAGAGAACAATGGAACAATAGAGCGCGGCCGTCTCGACAGTACGCGCACGACGCTTCCACCTTACGACAATAGTCATAACTCATAAGGTCCAAAGTCGATTGCAAGGAATATGCTCGAACTTTATTCCAACGACTGCCGGCCAGTGCCGGAACAATCTAGAAATGGCATGTCTAGTGCGTGAGTGGTATTATAGGGGCACTCGATCGAATATGTGGCATTCTAGTTTCGGAAGCGAAACCAGGAAGAAGAAGCGATACCTACGAGCGATACCAGCGAGAAGTGAAGTAATTTCTACGGGCGATAAAGTGATCGACGAGTGTGTTTACGAGTACCTACGTGCATAGTGACGACAATACCTACGACAATAAAAGTAAGTAAATATCTACGACAATAAAAGTCTTTGTGGCACATTTTGGCATTTTCTCGAACCCAGTACTCCTGACACGTAACAGTAATAAGGGATTGGCTCTAATTCCTCCAGGTTGTCACAATAGGTCGATAAATTGAAGAAAATTCTACGGGTTCAAAGATTCAAAGATGGTTTAATTTTCCAATGGACACAGTACCGTGGATGCTAAATTACCTAAAAAAATATGCTATTACAGTTTCTCCGAGCTGCCTTCCAAAAGATTAATTCGTTTTTTAAAGAGTCCTCGGCTTTCTCGTTTTCTTTCTAGCTGCTCGAACCGTATAACGATGACTCACGACGAAGTATATCGATAGCTTTCTCATGCCGAGTTTAATGTGGCAACTTATGAGCTCTGTGACCTTATTAGCATGAAAGTTTGCGATCAAAGATATAAATTCTAGGAGCTTTAATCAAAACACCTAGTTTAGAATTGGCTTATGTAACCCGTTGGCCACAACCCCCTGGCGTCCCAACGCATTCACGGAACCACAAATTCGACCGTGAGGGCCAAATAGGACCTGCTCGGTATAAACTTGAACTACCCGCACCCGACGATACTTAGTTTATCTTATTTATTGAGGTGTGATAGCAGTGTATGACGAGTAGGTTGAATGTTGGACGCTCGAATCTGGGGTCCCAGGTACAAATTTTAAAAAAAGGATTGTTTCGGTTAAGGAAAACATCCTAGACAACCTGGGCACCTGAGAGTTCTTTATAATTTTCTCAAAGGTGTGTGACGTCCGCCAATCCACACTCAGACAGCCGATACCCTCACATTAAGCCATTTTTCCCAGCAGTGGGACACTAATGAGTTGCATTAATGATTTATTAAAGTTAGTACAGATGGTACTTATAAATATAAAAATTATTTAAAAATTAATTTAAATGACAGGAATGGCTTGTTCAGATATTTGGGGCTTAGAACTTCACAACAAAAAGGAGAAGGATTACATCTTCTTAATCTTAAATCAAGTGAGGTTATTCAGTTGTATAAAGAAAATCTTTGTAACCTACATACTTGTCCCTTTCGTTAATGTGTCCGTTGCCATTTTAATAACATCGCTACATACGATTGCGACAATATAAAAGAGACAGAGAGAGAGAGATACCTACAAAATATTCCTAATAATTTTTACGACATTCGTAAAGTCCACAAAGCAACAGAATAATTATCAGGCAAGCTCGTTATGGTACTGAATCTCTGTGTAATTTAACGGAAATGGCATAATGTTAAGTTCATGTCAAACGCATTCTCACGAAAGCTTATTAGCTAGATAGGTACTAACTTGATAACTACTCGCTGAGAGTGCACACGGTAGTTGTACAACTGTTGGGCAGTGTTGGGCGTAGTATGTTATTTTCTTTGGAATATACAAATATCGGGAGTACCCAACAAATGGTCAGAGAATTACTTCAAATAAACATTACACTTCCCAAATCTTGGCTCCAATGTAACTAAGCTACGAAATAGTTTGCTCTAAAAGCTTAGGAAATAACCTGGAGTTAGTTACCGTTTCCATGGCAACCGTTCGTCAGTGAATCTCGGTAAATGTGGAAATAAAGTGAACGTATGCTCTACGCTGACCTGGCGGAAGAGTTACAATTACATCCATATACATATCTACGGTTTCCTCATTTAGACGATGTACATTGCTGCGTTATAAAGCTCTCAAGGAGTCGATCAGTGCAGGGAAGGAACGATGTATGTTGTATCAATCGAGAAGTTCTCTACATTGACGAAATTACTCGTATCTGAGGAGTCCCTAAATGTGTTTTATGTAGCGTTACGGTTAAGCCCCGTTTTCATTAAGCGACATGTCGCAGGGATACATCGCGGGACATATCGCGGGACTTTACGTTGTATGTATCTGCGACTTGATGGGATAATGTCGCTCAATATTGGCCTGTCCACATTATAAAGTTGTGATTGAGATGTCGCCCGAGGAGCTAGTGTTGTTCAGTGCCGCTTACATTTTAATTCGGGAGAACATTGCAAAACGTAAAAAAAGATGGTGGGTTCGAAAATATTTGCTAGAGAGGGAAAGGTCAACCTGTAGTTTTTGTACTCAACATTTTTTTTCCGCTCTCTTAGAAACTGAGACCTTACATTGTGTATTTTGAGCTCGATTTCTCTTTTTGGAATATTTAATGTAGTTGCAATATACTCCCAAGCATAATTCTTTTTAATTTTGTTTTTTATAGTCACGATGTGACGTATCCCACAATAATCGGGCATTTTGATATAACTCTATGAGAGTCAACACAGTTTCGTTCGACCACACTACTACTATTTCACGGAACACAAGCGACACACGTCCTCACTAAGCAAAGCCTGTCGGGCGACTGTCGAGGGACAAGGAAGTCGCGCGTGTCGACGCTCTGCAAGCGTCGACTTGCGACCTGTTCCGCGACACGTAGATGTCGCCTGCGATGTCGGGCGATATCTCCCGCGACGTCATTCGACACGTAGAATTCTTGTTGGACGACAAGGTCGCGCGACAAATGTCCCTTAGTGAAAACGGGGCTTTATGGCTCCAGTAGGGGAGTCTCTGCGTCTTGTTTTGGCCATGGGTAGGTATGCTTTAAGATTAAACCAGATATAATACAATGAAGTTGTGCTGACTGACTCATTTATTATTTTTTTAGTTTAGGAATTGCCTAGCCATCTACTTTATTCGAAAGTTGACATAAAGCATAAGAAAAGTTAGTGTAAAGTTTCACCATAACTTGAAGAATTTTCAAGGAATGGGAGCCTTTAATATTTAACCTCTACCGTAATGTGGTACCTACGTATTTTCTCTGCGAATGAAATATATTGCACTGAGTAGATATTATTGAATAGAGAAATATTAGGGCTCATTCACACGAGGACGATTCGTTTTTTTTCACGAATCGTCTTTTTTCACGATTCGTTATTTTTTTTTGACGGCATTATTTATTATTTTTAAATACTCATGTTCACACGCTTGACGAATCGTGAAAATAGACGAATACGGATACGTCTTTTAGAAATCACGAATCGTGAATCCTTACTAATATTATAAATGTGAAAGTGTGTTTGTATGTTTGTTTGTTTGTTTGTTTGTTTGTGACGCTTTCACGTCGCAACAAAGCTATTATATGGTAAGGTTTATGTGTGTGGGGATAGTTAGGAGGGTGGAGAGTGACGTAGGGTAATTTTTACCGCAAAAAAACATCCCATTCCCATGGGAAGATCGATGTTTTGTTAGTTGCTAGATATTTATTTTCGGAGTTGTTAATAGATGGCGTTAATTTGCAAGTTCTGAATTACGCTATGAAATACTACATGTAATTTACTTAAGTCATAGGCAAATGTAATAGGCTACTTTAGCTCTGCCTCGAGAACTCCCCGCTCCGGCTGTATTCAGTGTACCGCCCGCCCGCTGGCACTATCCTGTTGGCTGATGTCCGCAAGTTGCTGGACTCGCCGACACCGGTGGTGGGCGCGGGCGACTGGAACTGCATCCGGGGTGGAATAGCCTAGCTGCCAACAGAAGTGGAAGGCTACTTTTTGATGCCGCTGAACAGCACGGCTACACTGTCGAAGGTGTTGCACACCGTTACCGCGGCTCTGAATAAGAGAGAACGCGTGTGTGCAGTATTCCTCGACATGGAAAAGGCGTTCGACCGTGTTTGGCACGACGGCTTATTCTCTACAAGATCTCGCAGTCGTCGGCGCCCCGGAGTGCCGTTAAGGTGATCTCCAGTTTCCTCGAAAATAGAAGCTTCAGAGTAGTGGTTGAAGACGCCGAATCCACCGAGCGTCCGATCGCAGCCGGCGTCCCGCAAGGGAGTTGCCTGTCCCCGGTCTGCTACGCCTGCTACACCGACGACATCCCGGCGGCAGGGGGGGCGTCGCTTGCCCTGTATGCCGATGATGTGGCGTACATCACCACGTCGCTGAATAGAACCCACGCCATCGTCAAGATGCAGCGTGCGCTTGATGCCCTCCCCGAATGGCTTGCCGCGTGGAGACTGTCGGTGAATGTCGGGAAGACGCAGGCCGTGAACATAAGAGGATACCTCAACAGGCGGGACCCTACTCTGGAGCTTAACGGACAAGATATCCAATGGGCCCCACAGGCCAAATACCTGGGGGCAAAATCGACGGAAGACTTTCGATGAAGCCACAGGTTACGAAAGCCGTCGCGAATTCCAGAAGCGCGATGGCAGAAACCAGTGCTCTCCTCGAGCCTCCCTCTCGGACTGAAGCTCGGGGTCTACAAGACCTACATCAGATCCCGCCTCACGTACGCGGCACCGGCGTGGTACGCGCTCGCCAGCGAACCGCAGCGCAAAAGGATGCGCGCGGTTCAGGCGATTGCGCTCCGCCGGCTGACTGGTGCGCCGAGGTACGTCAGGAACGCCGTCATCCAGAGGGACCTTCGAGTCGAGAGCCTGGACGACTTCATCGAGAGATTGGCACGCAACATGTTCGGGCGTGTCGACGCGTCGCGGTTCCCGCATCTGCAGGACCTGGCGCCGCTTCACACCCGTCCACCGGACCGCTTGCTGACCGCTTGCCGACTTGCTGGTTGCGCGGGACGGGCCTAGCACTGACTGATACTGGGGCTTCGTAAGTCGTCGCCCCCACCCCCCAAAGGGGAACTAACTGTCCCGAGGGCTCCACACACCTCAGACAGGGTGGAGTGAAGAGAGCGAGTAGTAGGCTACTTTTTAGCCTAAATTCCTACGGGAGCGAGACCTACGCGGCTGTTACCTATGGGTCCCGAAGCGAAGCGCGGGCGGTTCTCTAGTGTTTTATGATTATGACGGATCCGCGCACAGTTTAGTATGCGTTTGTGTGTGAACTTCAATGCGGATATTTTGACGAATCGTGAAAAAACATGATTCCGTATTCAATGTGAACGTCCATCCGTCTAGACGTATCGTGTTTTTTGCCGAATCGTCAAAGACGTATTCCGTGGGAATGCACCCTTACAAAGTTAATTACAAACTTGGTCTCTATAAAGATAAAACAATTTGGACATAAGTTTCGAATATTAGTAGTAATAAGTTCAATCTACAATTGTGGTTAGGAAAATAAGCTATTTGGTAGTTTTTTACCGCTTCTTCTTTCAAGACCACTCACCGTAGAGACTTGTTGAAGCGATGGCGTTATTTGACTTATGAAAAGTATTTGTAAAAACCTTCTTAAAATAAACTTCATTCTAATAATAATTCAATTCTGTTAATAAACACCAATAAAAGTTATTCTAAATACATTTTCGTGTATTGACGTCGATTATAAGTATAAACATCAAGACAAGTTATTGGGATCTGGACGCAACCCTCGTCCATTTCACGCCGACTGGGGAATTAGCTGATACGAGCAAATCGGACAATTGGATATTACAGCGCCCGCTTTATTACCGCTCCGGGAATTATACAGGAAACGACTGCCTATACCTGGATACTACCTATACCTAAATAGCTAATAATACCTACATATATAGGTATAGTAAATCCGCCCTCGCTTCGCTTCGGGAAACCAGTCCCTTCAAAAATCTCTATAAATTTTAATAAATTATGTTATTCCGATGTCTAAGCTATATTACTGCAAAGTTTCATGAAAATCCGTTCAGTAGTTTTTGCGTGAAAGAGCAACAAACACACACACACACGTACATCCTTACAAACTTTCGCATTTATAATATTAGTAGGATAAAATTCAATACCTGTGCTTACAGTTCAATTTACCTTGTAAACAAAATTTACTTCCGACATTTGAATTTCTCGCCGTAATATACCTACCATAACAGGGGCAAAGAGTTGATTTTTGTGGGATGCAATTTAAACGAATTCCATATCGAATCCGAACGCATTGTAGCTGTTTGACATTGAACTACATAATGTCGTACAAGAATCTTTTGACGCGTGGATGACGTATGAGTGACAGAGACAGAGCTTTACAGGTAAGGCAAACTGTAAGGCGCTGTCTCTGTCACCCACACGTCACCCACGCGGCAAAAGATGCTTTTGTAGGACAATAAAAGATAATCTAGTAGGTATTTAGAGACGGTCACATAATTGTATCGAGATATTTTTCTAGTTACTAACTTTTCAAATAGAACTTCAACTGGTCTGTAATGTTCTAAGTCTGTTGTTGATCACCTCGCCCCAGTAGATCTTTTGTTAAAAAATAGTGAAAATGAAAATAAATTATTTTTGTTAGAACTTGGTTTTACAAATATTTATCGAAATGAAAACTACGCCATCGCTCCCACAAATCCATACGATGAATGGCCTTGGTAGAAGAAGCGGCAAAAAACTCCCATGGAACTTTCCGACTCGCAGTTACAGATAACACTTATTACTTACTACTTACTTAAGTCTATATTTCAAAGTCATGTCCAAGCTGTTTCATCTTGAAAATATATTACGGTTCCTTATACAAAATTAAATTGATTTTTTTCAGTTTCAGTCACGGGTTGGCCCAGACGAGCATACAGGATCTTTATTGCAGTAGCGAGTATATCGGCTGCTTTTTCAGTTCATAGTAGGTACGTACCTATTCGATTTCATTCCGCGTCGAGCAATTCCTCTACCGCGTTATCCTTACTGTATTTCGGGTATACGATATAATTCAGGGCTTCTCAAACTGTGGTGCGTGAACCCCTTGCCAATTAAATCCTAGGGATTCGCGATATCGTTTACATTTATTGGTGGCTTATTAAATTAACATCATCATATTATGTACCTACATAGATACTATTCGTAGTAATTGAATATTCCCATTGCATGTTATTTAAAAGGGGCTTTTTCAATTATTGCGTTTCATGTCGTACGACTGCAGTGCGAAATCGGTGCGTTTGTCGTACGGCTCACTAAGTGCCCTAAGTGAATACTTAGTCAGTGTACCAAAATGATTCCTTTGGATTCCTTTTAAAACCGCTTGAAAAAGACGACTCTGAATAGTTTCACCAATTATAGTGGACGCAAAGTTTTTAGGGTTCCGTACCCAAAGGGTAAAACGGGACCCTATTACTGAGACTCCGCTGTCCGTCCGTTCGTCTGTCACCGGGCTGTATCTCATGAACCGTAATAGTTACACAGTTGAAATTTTCACAGATGATGTATTTCTGTTGCCGCTACAACAACAAATACTAAAAAACAGAATAAAATAAATATTTAAGTGGGCGCCCATACGTTTAGTTACCTTTCGGTCCAAGAGATGGCGTTGTGGGTAGTATGTGGCTACAATAAATCAATTATATATTTAAGTGAGGCTTTCATACAACAGTGATTGAATATATTTAGGTATCTAGTATAATAATGAAATGTAGAAGACCAACCTCTTGAACACGCCTAAGTTTATGAAGTAGTTCTCTAAATGCATATCCATTTGCATTCTCGTTTGATTTATTGGAAATACCTACGCGTTACGAAGGAAAACCTTTACTGGAACTACTGTGTAGAGAAGGATCAGTGGGTGGTGGTGTGCTGATGATTTAAGATGTGGAGTGATCAGATACAGTAAGGAGAGAGGTTATTTAGCACGGTGCACTCCCGAGCAGGCAACTCGGCTAAGTCTCAAAAATAAATTACCCGTTACAAAGGCCTGCCAACAAGTACTTATACCCCGTCTTAATAAGAACACAAGTTAAAATAATGTAGTACCCCAATTTATGTCGAAGGCGGACCAAGAGATACTGCCGTCGGATTAGATAATGAAAACGTCTTTTAAAACAAAACTCATTTTTGCTCAAAGACCGGTTACTTAAAAAGTTATCTTTGTTGGGTCATTGTGACCCTTCTGCGTAATGACTCGGGTCACTAATTTTGCTGTGCTGTACGTTACTGAATTTCTCCTAATTTAAAGAGTTATAATAGTAAGGCTTAAAATAATATTTCGTTTCATAATAATTCATAATTCATAATTCATTTATTTGCCATAAATGTGGTGGTACAGAGGTGGTAAATGTATTTACAGTCATTCGCACATTTAGCTCGTCGAAGCATGCAAATTTGATTGTTGATTCGTTTGGAATGTTTGATAGCTGATATTGAAATGTCTGACACAGTACATAGTATCTCAATGCTACAATCACTAGATTGTATTGTCCACGTGTCAGTACCTACTTTCAATATAATAAAGCTGGTTCGGAATGAAACATCTAACATAAAATAAATATTTAGTTACCAATGTGCCGTCACTCAGGATTTCATTATTTATTCAAATAAATATCAATACACATAGGTATAGCATTATTAAGCTCGGGCTACGTTTCACAATACAAGGGATTATCAATAAAACTGCTTTTACTGCTGATGTCGGTTCTAAACATTCTGTCAAGAACCTTTATTAATAAGTCTATTTGAAGTTGTTCAAATTACGTTGGCTTCTAATAAGTGACAATTGAGATGCAATAAATCAAATAAATCTAGAGATCATGGGAAAATATAAGTAAGATTTTATAGCCTGAGGGCTTTTACGTAAAGCAGCCGAGCCAACCAGTGCAACGCCAGCCCTAAAGGAAAACTCTTTATATTTTATTAATTTTGCGGTGAACAATAATAGTGATAGCACTGATAGCACAGATTAAAAATAAGTTAGTTACTTCGGTGATAGTATCGAGCACCAAGGTACATGCATCAGAGTGATAAACTGTCAGATCTGAAAGTGTAAAAAGAAACCGGTGCAGATTCTGAGAATGGCTCAATGGCCCATGAAATAGAAAAGTGTTTCCCAAACATTCTCGGACCCAAAATAAGAAAATAAACATAATATTTCACACCCATTGGACGATATATCATTCGCGAACACGCCGTAAAACACATTAGCCCATTCGGGCTCCGCCTAAGTCATGTAATAAAATAATTTGTAAAAGGAGCCAAGTTCACTTCCGCTGCGCCCGTGCCATCCGCGGCGGCCGCGCCTTTTCAACTTCAGCTAATTTATTTATTTAACTGTTTGTTGACGCCCCTTATATTGGGTCAGAGGCGAGGGTGAATAATGAGTCGACTTCAAGACTTATTATTACTCGGAAATACTTTTATTGTTGTTTCACAATTACAAAATCATCCGCTCGTGGCCTTTCAGGCCTCAATTTTCATTTCTTGTTTGTCGTCAGTTAATCTTCATCGCAACCCGTCTAATGGGCTAGGATCTCATCTCACAATGTAAGCACAGTATCAGTAATTTAAGAACTAAAACTGTCAAGGTGCAATCATCACACAGTAAAGGTATACCTTTACTAAAATATATATTTTCTTCTATAAATCTGCTTCATTACTGTAGCACCTAGTTTTGTTTGTAATTTCTTTTGTTACTATATAAGATAACCTATTATTTTATACAGTTTCTACACTGTATTGGGTATATTTTGCATAAAATATTAATCTATCATGTATAAAGGTTTCAGCTGAATATGCTGCATGAATTATTCGCGAAACAAAGCATCGTTTATTTTTTAGATGCATACTTAATATATGTTAGACGATGTATTGTTTGAATCTTCTTCCGAGAATACAATTTTCATTATTATCTTCAAAGTGTTCCGAGAACAATCTGTTTCGATAATAATTTTGAAAAATAGTGCACAATTTCTTCTCATTAGTGTTATTGTAATGCAAGCAAGAACAGATTAAACCAAAATTGCAGGGTCGCCAAGAATCATTTTACGTCTGCAGAAGTTAACGACATGCCGCTGTTGATTTTCTGTGAGTTGAGTGCGCGCCAAAGTGCCCGCTGAAAGTTCCGCTTATTGCAGCTATTCAGCGCACAGATAATGTCTCCTTGCTTTTTCCTCTATCGGGGTTCAACAGCCAGTAGAATCAAACAGAGTTACGATTTCTGAGACGTACATTTGTCGTTATCATCCTGCTTTTCAATTTAAGTCTCCATTGTAACTATGTTTAGTTTTAATATTGGCTATTCGGTATTAACAAACTTTTTGGTAGGTATGTAGATTTTGTACCAATATTTTTTGTACCACAATATATCCGGCAAAGTTTCTTCAGAGTTTCTGTTTTTAGGAAGTCACTTTGAGCCGTCAGTTCTGGTTATTAGTTGTATATTTTTAAAGCAGTCTCCAAATCATGTTAAATTGTACTTGGGTGTTAAAAAGTTACGAAGCCTGGACTCAATACTAACACCTCCATCGATTGGCAAAACACGCATTCCCTGGGAGGGGCACTATTATTTGAAAGAAAGAAAGAAAACACATTTATTTTGCAAGACACACAATACAATTAAAAGGAAACAAAGTTAACATGAACACGTCGGGCAGTGTGTGTCTTTACAAAAATGGACCCTACTCAGCATTGTGCTGGAGTCCGGAGACTACCAGCGCTGGTCTTCCGTAGGACCCATTCAGTGATGTCACGTCGATCTACCAGCAGTAACACACGTTTAACTACAAATATCACATGATGTACAAAATGAAAATTACAAATAACTAACAAAAATAATAATAATAATAATTGAACTAAAGCACACATTTACAATAAGTCGTTAAATAGCACTTGTGTCGGGTCGTAATGGTTCTTCTGTTCTTTGATGACTAATAATTAATTATTTAAGTTTTAATTTAAGTCCACGAAAGTTTTGCAGGTATTTCATCACAATAAGCATAAAAAGAAGCTTCATAAACATATGAAATATGACTAGACCCTCGAACAGACTGCATTGACATATTCGATACCTCCAGCTCGCTCGCAGTAATTTCCCCGTAAACAGGTGCCTATTGAAGGATTCTCTGTCGGCTTCAGTATCGAATGCCTTTGTTTGTAGAACAAAAGGGAATATCCCAATTCCGAGAGTATGTTATTGTTTGAACGGATACTCTGCTTCGTGGAATTCATTTGTCATAGAAAAACATATTACCTACGCACCTTCATTTACCACTCGGATTCCCAAGAGTTATCCTGCTCTCATGTGGGTAAAGTTAGCCAACCTGGCCTTGGCCAAAATAGTAGACCAAGGTTTTGAGCTTTTTATTATGGCAAAAAGACATTTAACATTTCGTTATTTGTGAGATAAAAAAAAATCTGGGCTGTATTTGTTTCCTGCGATAGCTAATTTGTGTTGATTCCTATACTAGACTAGTCTAGATTACAAAAACTTTTTCTTATTTAACTGTTTTAACTTCAACGATCAAGTATCGTAATACTCGTAGTAGGTAGGTACATTAGTTGAAAAGGTAACGAGATCGTGATCGAAGCAACTGGACCGAAATATCAATATAAAAAAGGAAGGAAGATTAACATAGAATAAGAATAAAGCCCAATGAATGTAATGTAATGAAGCCCAAGCGACGTATGACGGATACCATGTTATCGCGAAGGTGCGCGGGATGAATTGGGCCCATCAGCACACGCGCCCTGGCAAGTTATTATGGTGTTTCATTCATCACCTGGCGGGGCGCCACCGCCTGATATAGGATCCCTTCGCGAAGAATTTCATATAATGAAGTGAGTCTCGCAGGTAATAAATGTAATGTTATTAGCGACGGCGCGGCTCGGCGCACGGTTCAATTATCGCGGCTGGATCGAGTATCGTCCTCAATCGGAGTAACTTAATTGGAGCTTTGTAACGTGATACGGAGAGGTCTTGGCTAAACTATCTCATACTAGTTGACAGCTAGTCACCTCTAAGGCTCTTCAGTATTTGACCCTACCCAGTCACCAGCACTGACTTTCCTTTTAAAAACTTAGTTTCACAGAGTTCGAGTCAACTAATTCACTTACCTACGTAAGGTGAGTAAAAATTAATTCAAAATTAACATGTCATTCGATGATGTCATTCCAAAAAATTCAAAGACGGGAAATATTGGAATCCCACAAGGCGTACCTAATTGCTTTTTAATGCACTTTTTGACCTTAGTAGTTCATACTTTCATGTGCAATATTGTTAGTCATCGAACAGATTATAAAATTATCATGTCTTATTCTTGCAGTTATAAACGTTTTTGGATTAGTAGTCAATAAACACACTCGGTGTAGATAAAAATTCAATCACGATATTTTACCCTGAGATCCCAGAAAAAATATTCTTATTCGTTGAAAAATCTTCCTTATATTTCACTTCATACTAGACGTTCGGCGTGTTCACATACATTTTACTTCCCTCGATATTTTGTGTCGTCAAATATAACTTACAGGTTCTCCATGTTGAGTCTTCCATCGCGATTTTAAGTCAATTTTCTCTAGTCGTGGTGTGCTTCATAATACACAAAGCTATGGCACCAGATATAATGCTAATTCATGTCAAAGTATATTCAGAGAGGACACAAATAAAAATACTTTTTTATTCTCACTATTATTTTTCCACCATTTTAGATAAACTGAAACAATTTTTGATTATTTAAATTCAGGCATATTCAGTATTGAGAAAGAAATCGTCGTTGTCTCCATTATTAAGTTAGATGAGTTTTATATTGACTAGGTACAGCTATCTAGGCTAGCTAATTAATTAGCTAGGTATAGCTAATTAATGTTCAATTAATAAAATATCTTAGTTGGTCCGACGGGCATAGATCATGTACAACGCTGCAATGCGCTGCATATTCTATTTCACAACAGTATCCAAGTATAAATCCTACAGAGATCCCGAGAACTTGATACCTTATACAGCAATATTGTAAAATTACTACCAACTGGCTACTCAAGGGTAAACTCGGTCTTATAAATATTTTTAATGCTGGTAACAGTGATGGCGATCGGTCATATACGTGAACAACACTAGAAGCCTTCACCATTAAACTCAACAAGAGTTGAGCAAGTAGAATCATTTGACGCCTGATTCTAGAAAGGGGGATATTGGTAAAAGTATCCTACATCATGCTTTAAAGTAGATACCTACAGTCGAGATTTATCTATGGATGACAATCTCTCCTCATGTGCTGTTCAACAGGGCGGACTATCAAACGTTACTAAAAAACAAATAGCATAAAGCGCATCACACACGGTGAAGATACTATAATATTTTAAGTTAAGATGCTCTAATATAAAATATTACAGTATCTTAAAGTATCACACACGATTAAGATACGATAACATAAAAAATCTGTTCATTTCCTTACGAGTTTGCGTATAACCCACAGTGTAGAATGAGTGGAGGAAGCGGAAGTGCCAGGTGTAGAGTCTAAAAAGACGCAGAACATGCAAGGAGAACGAGGACATAAGGCCCAGCTGATGCCTCCTTTCCTTGCTGACTCTGGAAGTAGGAACCGTAGAGGGGTTTTTAGTGGGTAGTCGTGGTGTTTTGCGTTAACGCAACCCGCGGAGTCCCACATCCTCCCGTGGCAAGGCACGGCCACGGGACATACGTAAATGTATTTTCCCCTCTTAAAAAAAAAAAAAAAAAAAAAAAAAATGGTGTCACACATATTCCTTGTTAGAGTTCTATATACAGGGTGATTGACTATGAATGATACTCCCTTACTTCTTGATTTGTTAGACAGCTCCTCAGAAGATGATGATAATATAGAATGTGACATGCAGACTGCAGTAGCACATTCCAAAAGGAGAAACATTTGGATAGAGCCTCACATAAGAAAGAGAATAACCTGCGGCGAATTAAACCTTTATGATCATCTGTCAACGAAGAAATTTCATGCGTATTCTAGACAGTCAAGAGAAACATTCATTTCGATTCATGATTTGATTAGGAAAGATATAAAAAAGCAAAATACGAACACACAAAAACACCATGTATTTATTGTAAGATGTGTATATTTGGTATATTAATATAACATCTTAAGATATGAAATATATATTTACATATTTGGCGTATCGCTCAGTATCTTAAGATATTGAAGGTAAAATATATATTATCTTCGTCGTGTGTGATGGCTCATAGGATTTGTATGGCGAGCGATAATCGGAAATATGCTCTAAGATAATAATATATATATTTTACATTATCTTCACCGTGTGTGATGCGCTTTATAATGTAGTTATCTACTAAACGAAGGCAGAAATAAAGAATTTTATCGAATTTCATACCGCCAACTGACTTGCTTCTTGCCGGATTATTATACTGAAGAGGATTCCGTCATAAACTTTTCCCAAGTGAGAAATTCCTAATTCTGTTTGAGCAACTTGTATTTTATAACTGATTCGCATTCATACTGAAATCCGGCTCGACATAACTCCGCCTCAACTGCGACTCCGTATAACTTTTGTTTAGCGTTAAGGCGCGGACACACTACATCTCAATCGTTAGGCCTTGTCTTCATTTGTTTTGCTATTGAACATTGATATGCGCCCAATCAAAGCCCTTCACAAAAATCTTTTGTCTTAAAAGTAACGGAAAATTTCTAAAAAATAATACACCACATATTTAGTATTGCGTAACCTATTTGAATAAGCATAATGTGTCATAATTGAATTAGATTTTTATGGAAGTAATTTCGGTATAAATACATAAGTTTACATTCTGTTAACAAAACGCATAATACAAATGATAAGTACACGCATCGAGATACTGAGACCAATTTACAACACTTACAAATAGTACGTCTCTAATTTTATACAAATTAAATGCTGTCACAACGGTAAACGTTACAGACTATTGGAACCCGAAATTAATTACCTATCGTTTTCATACTGAACCTACCCACAGCTAGCACTGATCCGACGAATAAAAATAATACATTGCGTGCACAATATTCTGATGGGCGATGCATATCTCTATACATGGCTAGGAAATGCATAAACTTTTCACGAATTTTAATGTCGCACGTAGGTGCTCAACGCAGGTTACTGTACATCTTTCAAAGTTTTCAAAGAACTAAATGAAATAAAAGAGAAGTAGAAAATACCTTTCCTCAATCACTTGTTCCGGGAAGTCACTTTTGCGTTTGAATTATTTATGTCTGACTGCGGCGTCCTCCGATAAAAGTATAACAACTTGTGCAACAAATTCAAATACGGCGTGTAGAGGGTAATTTGGAGGGCCTATATAGGGTCATATTTGAAGTAGTTAATATCGCAATGTAAAATGAACTATTCAAATTATATAGGTAAAATTAACTTGTGATAAACCAATTTCTCAACAATAAAGCATAATGAACTACAGCGGCAACGACTTGCCAGTAATAAACTATAATATATAATAATATTTTCGTTATAATATAATTATAATAGCAGTGCCGAGAACAACAACATGCCTTTAGGTTTCCGCACATTACATCAACGCAACATCTTAGGCAATGAAAGCACAACCGCCAAGAAAATCTTTAAGAAAAGAAACCTATAACTTTAACAACTGCATATAAATACAACTTTTCTATATCTACGGCCACTTCAATCTCGTGGAAAATTTTGAGTAGAGTTGAATTGATGCAATGTGAGCTGGCCCTTACTGTATTGTGTACAAACTTACTACACAACACCTATACCTATTAGCTGTTGGCACCCGATAGCTCCACCAAGCTAAGTGCCTACGGTGAAAGATAACGATCCTAAGTCCAACTCGTAATCACTTCTTAAACCAATCTCTTAAACCGGGCATAATGTTCTGATTTTTCCTACTTTTCGCCATCAATTGAATTCAGAGTGCTTAACTGCTTACGCACCCGAAGCAGCATCCATTGAGGGCAATAAAAGTGGAAATATTATCGGCCGTAATGGCCGCCGCTCCCCGATCCGACACTTTAATTAAATGCCACAGCCACTGAAACAATCCCATCAACACACGATCCATTCGTCTACAATACATTGGATCGTGAATTAAATAATTGCTCGACATCAGACTCCAAATATTCTAGTTCAAATGAGAAAATTCGATTAAAAATATTTATAAAGATTTTATGTTCATTTGGATTTAATTTGGCAAGACTAGATTGTAAGGTTCATCTAATACGAGTATTATGTTAAACAACTACTGTGCCTGCCCTTAGAAACCCGTTTTTTGGTTTCTTTGTTGCCTGGACAGTGTCCTGCTCTCACTCCACTGTCCCGGCGCGGCCGCTACCACGGCGGCCTCGGTCCTCAACCCAAACCTCATTATGTGGGAAAAGTCGATTACATTCCTACTCCATTGTCACATAACTGACAGTTCACCCAACTGACCAAATATCTTCTTCTAAAAGACGTGCAAAATGCTTGACGCAAGTTGCTTCGCAGCAGGAATCTGGGGCACCTCTGCCCTGAACGATCGGGCAGAGATACGCTGCATAAATTGTCGGAGACGCGCGAACTCACACAGATAGGCCGCCATTATTAGGGATATTGTTATTACGGCATAAATTTCCCGAATGTAGGCGATGCGATATGGTTAATGTTTAAACGGTCTTGGAGTTTAACCAAGTTTGGAAATCATATTATATCGCTTTTTATCGGCGATGGATGGCGACAGTAAATAAACATCGGTACGGGTCGCGATGTGCTGTCAGGTACAACGAGCACAGTTTACGCAATAAATTGTGTGTGCGGAGTATACTGCTATAATAAAAACGAAACAGTGGAAAGGGAACAAGCATAAGTACAAAATATGTACATAAATTGCGTATACGCTCCTTGACTTCAGTGAGAAAAATATAAAATGTTTAGCTTCGCTTTGCTGAGACCGCGTAGAAGTACTTACTTTTAACTGATTTTCAAACAAACTCTCAATCGTTATTGTGCCCCTTCAGAAGTTATTTTACCAAAAACGCTGAAACAGGAGTTTCGTTGTTTCTGAACATTCTAAAGACTAAATTACAAAGTGTTTGCTTAAAAATAAACGAAATCCCAAACAAACACTATTTAGCCCTGTAGGGCTCGGATATGACAAAATCCTTTCGTAGCAGACATTTACTAATTATAAACGAATTTTATAATTTATTTCGTCATTAATGGATGACCTTTTTATATTTATTATGTTTAGATTGTAATCGCATCGCAGTTAACTTTTAAAGGAGTCCCCCGTAGTACCTACCGAAGAATTTCTTCCTGAGATATACATACATAGACAAATATAACACAATAGTTCAAAAATTACAACAACAAGAACGATTCAATTATCTTATGTTGATGTATCTATCTGTTTAATCTAGTGGCCGTCTCTTTATCAATTGCTACACTTAGTGTAATTATGCCTAGGTTCCCTAAATCAACACGCCCGGCGCAGACGCGACAAGAACACAATGCGGGCGTCCGCGGCCCGCTTTGTAAAGGAATTAATTACCTTCACCCACGCCCTCTCCTCAGGAACTTTCGCTTTTGTGCTGAGACCGAGTTGGGGCTACCCCGCTCTACTTCGGGTGTACGGGCGAGCGGGCATTGGTGCCTTCTAGGCCACGAATATCTACTCAATACTTAGGATGCCTTTCCACCAGAGATGTGCTATGCTATGTTGCTAAGGATGCGTTTGAGATCTACCAATCATATACATTAGCCCTCCTAGCAACCGTCTTACGAATGAATATGATTGGTGGATGGCAAACGCATCCTTAGCAACGTAGCATAGCACATCTCTGGTGGAAAAGCACCCTTAGTGTACTGAAAAAAATTCAACTACACCAACCAATAAGTTCAACGGAAACATCAATAGCCTCAATTGATAAAAATAAGTGTCCATTTCTAGACGATATACCAACTACTGAATAAACGCGATTTGTTACAACAAATGAAAACTTAAGTACATGAAGAATATATGTTTAAAACATGCTGAACCTTTTTGAGGAATAGATTAGATTAATTATAGAAAATTATATTCTAACGGAAGCTCTATTTTAGGAGCTTTGGGTTTCAAATAATTTGTTGAGTAGGCGAGGGTTAATTAATTAAGGTTTGGTATGGTGGGTGTCGTCATTTTAAAAGGTATTTTAATAACTGTATATTATTTTAGGCAGTTACAACGTGGGTCATGAGCCGCGTTAATTAAATAATAACAAGTAAAATGCATCTTAAACCGCAATGAATCGCTCTTACGTTTAGAAAAATTCATGCAAACACCCGTGATGTTCAGAACAAAGAATATATCAAAAGAATACGTAATGTGAACGTCTTGGCTACAGAAAGAAGTAGCGAAATTACGAGTGCTTCACATAATAATGTAATGCCTGCAGAAAAATGCTTCATAATATAAACCGTAACGTCAGTAATAAATGTTCAAATGATACCTATCAACATAAATCTGTGAGCATGAATAAAACGAACAGTACTAATGAAAAATCTTGATTATTACCTACTTCCATGTAAATTATTTTCATTTATTTTATTGTATTGATATCGCAGTAGCAAATTAAAACCCTGTTTGAAAATTTAAAAAAATATCAATTCGAAAGGCGAAAGAGAAGCATTGAAACGTTTCTCATACAATGAAAAAGTCGCCACATATCCGAATATAATCGACGGGGCCTACAACTTGGCACATACATCAAACTTGGTTTTACATAAAAGCCAAGCAGCGAGCCGAAGTCTCGTCATAACACGATATTACCTGTCGTAAAGCCGCACGCGGCCGTAACGTAACGTAACGCGCATTCCGCAGATGTGAAATAATGGTAATGGATTTCCGGTGCGTTCCTTCCTCTCCCCATTCCCATTTCCTCACCGAAACTGTTGCAAAGATATTTCTGATTCTTGAATCTAAAACTCTCCATAAAGTGTCTTCGGTGAGATTTTTTCTTTCGTACCTAATTCCATAACTCGTCAGTGCAAAGTTGCGAAGTTTAATATATGAAGGATACGTGACAGAACCTTCGCTATACTTGATAAACTCTTGTCACAACTCGCACCACATAACTGCCCTAATGCTGAGCACCGGTCCGCGTTCACAATGTGAGAGGTGCAAGCCATAATCGATCACGCTAGATTGAGCATCGGATACAAAAATTCCACGCAGGTGAAGCCGTGAGGGGACAGCTAGGTGAGATATAAATTTTTCGTTCTCTACTCAAATAAAGACAAATCGAATAATAAGTCAGCTTAGTTTCAAACATACTATTTGGATAAGGTGCTCGATCGACAATTCTAAAGCGCGAATCGATACACGTTTGTTAAAACGAGGCAGATATTCAAACACTGGCAAGCGCTGACGCCCTGCGCGTTAAATCCAAAGTTTTATTTGGATGTTTACAGTTCAAAGCCAAAAGCGCAGCGCATTCGGATGAAAATATCCGCTAAGTTTGTTTGACGCAGTTTCAAGTACAATTTGGCCTCGTACTCTGAACTGTTTCCGCTGTACGTTATTAATGCCGGGAGTTCCTTAGGAGGTGCTGTTTAAAAATGTTTTCACGGCGAAATATATATATTTGTGTAAAGATTTACAGTGGCATCAGGATTATCAGGATTATACAGTGGCATCTTAATAAAATTCTGCACTAGCCTCCACTAGCTATGGCTGCCACAGCAACTGCTGCTATATAATAGTTACCTACCAACGGGACAGAAGGAATTTTCACTCAAAATACAATACCGCGGGGACCCTACAAAGAATCAGATATTTCAGCACTAGTGTATTTCATAGGTAGCATGAGGGTAATCAATATTAGTAATGTAGGTATATTTTTTATCAGCGCTACTCACACGTAGCCTCACACTAGGCTTCATGAACAACAAACAAGACAAGATATAGATAAGACAAGGCAATATCAAAAATTTCAACTCGTTATTCAAAATTCCGCCAAGGGGTTTATTGAACCCAGGACCCTTGAAACGACAGTCTGGCATGGTAACTATTGCGCCGTACGGATCGTCAGACAAACAAGCAGTCTTTAAATGGGATAATCGGAGATCGGGCAAGCTGCATAGCATCGATTGCAGTAAAGCCCGATTTGATTACGGTACCGACCTCATTAGATCTCTAGCCCAGCTTGAAACTTGTTAGCTCTCGAATCCCACAGCCAAGTATGCCGTTAAAAATTTATAACGCTTTTAGAGCACGGGATAATAAAGGCTTAATAGAATAGTTCTAGCACTAAGTTTTAAAATAAATAACTTGGTTAAGGTTATAAAGCAATCGACAGCTCCTACTGCTGTTAGACTATTGAGGTGATCCAATTTTACGATAACACAAATAGTATGCACAATATTAGAAGTCTTCGACGTGTAAATTCTGTGAAGTGTAATCTGAAACCAAGATTACATTTCGACCACATCTAATACAGGGCGCACAAAAGTGAGGCAAACCCATTCAAGGTTCAAATGTCGCGATAAAATTGGCACTTTTTAACAAAATTCAAAAAATGAGGTTCTCATTTGACTGCTTTTTATGTGTGTTGCATCTTCACTTTTTACTGTGTGAATAGATTAAAGAAAATTATTCTTTTATTCGAAAGGTAGTGTTTCACGTCTGATTCCGTATATAAATTTAAACGGCAACTCAAAGGTAGTTTTTGAGTTATCTGTACTTATCAATTTTGAATTCGTTTATTTTTTTGTAAAAATGTAGTTATTGCACTTTAATATCTATTTTTAATACTCAGCTCAGCTTTTACATGAATTGAGTAAACAGAGCAACAAAGGAAAAAGGAAGGGGAAAATGGCCATGAAAAAAGTAATTTACTGACGTCCGGCAAATTAAAAATAAAAAGTGACTCCAGAAACTAATACTAGCCCAGCCCCCCAATTCTGCTATTTTATTTTACGCCGAAACGGATCTGAAACGCATTGGAATCTACTTTTGGTATTCTACTAACAATTGGTCAAAACGAAACCGAAACGCATTGGTTACGCAGCCGAAGCGGTTTGGTTGTCGTATTCTGGTAAGAACACGTAGCGTTCCGTTAGCGGTTCAGCTTTGATTTCGTATTCTGATAAGTTTTTGACAGTTGGTAAGGCCGAAACGCTACGGTTCTGCGTTGGTTGAAATGTCAAAAATAGCGGTTTTACATCGGCAGCGAATGAGTAGCTTTTGATAATATTGCGATTAAGTTTTGATCGAAGGTACCACCTTGATTTGATTTAAATTCCTTTTCGCGTGTTGATTGTGAGCTAAAACTTTTTGGGAACTTAAAATTCATTGTATTATCATTGTTTTACAACAGTTATCATTTAAGTTTTTTTGTACCTATATCCAAGTAGTCATAGTCATACGTTCTTACGTACATTATTCTTGCAGAAATAATTTTTTATTTATTTTTTATTTATTCAAGAACTTGGTAGGTACATTATTATAACAATTATAATTATCTTGCCAAACTGTAAGAACAGTTTATTGGCAAGGTGCATGCACAGATTTTCACACATTTGTACCCTATCTAAAAGTAATCTATAAGTAAACCTTAAACAATTAAAGAAGTTAAGCAAGTACCTACTGTCTAAATATGTATACCTCATGAAGAAGAACCCTAATATATACCTAGTACAAGATCTATTATATAATAATATATTTAATTTGACTTTAATAATATACTTTTTAGCTTTGTTTTAAATATATTTAAACTAATTTTATCCTTCAGTCTGATGTCATCTATTTTATGGTATATTTTAGGAACCAAATATTTACTTGTTCTTTCCCCATAATAATTATAGCCCTTGGTTGCATATATTTACTCGGTTTATTATGCCTACTATTATATCTCCTTTCAACTTCAATTTTGTATTCCTCACTAAGATATTGTTGATGTGCAACCATTTATGTTATCTTTTTGGTAACTGGTAATATTTTACAATGTTGAAATAACTGTTCATAGTCCCCCAGAGCATCTTTTGTTTTATTTATTATCTATCAGACATTTCAGCAATCTAATTTGAAGTTTTTTAATTTCCTGCTAATATGAATCAAAGGTACGACCATAAACACTTAATCCATAGCTAATTAGTGAGTCAGCAAGTGCATAATATACTGTATACTATACATGGTATGCTTACTCAACATGCTTTGTAAATGATAAAATTTACACAGTATACTTCTGAGATTGTTACAAACACTATTTATGTGCAATTTCCAACTGAATTTTGTATCCACTATCAATCCCAAATATTTAAAATTGTCAACATACTGCAACTTATTACAAGAACATCCCATTTTATTGTTGTGTAAGCATTCATATGTGTGTCCTATAATGTGGACATTATTACTAACATAATTCATTGCCATCCTGTTATATGGAGAGCATATATGCATGCATTTTGTTTTGCTAAAATTGATTATAATTCCGTTATCATGTGCCCATTTAGTTATGTTCTCAAAATCACACTGCAAGTTTTGTTGAATTTCATGAATATCTTTCGAAGAATACATTAAACACATATCATCCGCATACATATATTCTTTACATGATTTTAATACATTTGTTACACTATTCACATGCATTATGTACCCTACTGGCCCATACACCGAACCAGTGGGTACCCCTTATGTGACATGATCCTCCAGCCCTGTCTCACCAGCGACAACAGTGCGTATGGTTCTGTTTGAGAGGTAACTTCTGAACCACTCTTTGGTGGGCACTCTTTGGTGAGCTCGTATTTAGCTTGGGATATGATGTTGAGGCAGTTTTTATTAAATTTTTTATCGACGACAGAAACTTGAAATTAAGATGAGTAAAAGAAAGTAATTGTACAAGATAAAATTCAAATTTGAATTGTGGACTATAGCCCGAACCTCTTCGTCTTTTCGTCTGAGCAATAGGATGTAGAACGTATTAAATAAAAAATATTAATAATATCATTTTATTTCAGGCATACCTTACACATATACCTTAACGACTAACATACATAGGTACACATTATAATAACTTAAAACTAAGTCACTTAATTTCGGCGAAGTGAGACGCGTCTCCGGGGACTGCTGGTGGTCACCGACATCCACAGAATTTTCGGAAAACGACCCCCTTCGGCCACAACTTCTCTTTTAGGAAGGTCGACAATCCCTCGGTTGGTACACGCACTGCAAAAGAGCTGAAATTTACAGCGTTGCGCGAAACCAACTTCTCAGCCTGCACTCGAATCTTCGTTTTCTTCTCCAAATATATATTCCCATATATGTTCCGATAATTTTTACTTATCTCATTGCACTGTGAAATTCGCCCGCCGGCGCTTCGTGAAATCAAAACAAACACAAACAGCAAACTTGTCATAATATTATGTCAACTGTCAAGTTGAAACTTTCACTTTTCGTGGAGTAAACTTTTTTTTTTACACTGAGCAAAGATACACATGTCATACAGCCAAAAATCTTTGAAATGTATCAATACAAAAGTAGCAATGTACGCGCAACTGAATTTTTTCGAGTTGCCACACCATAAACCATTCATATGCGGCTCTAAAACCAACCGTTTCCGTTTCGTTTGCGTTTCAGCTGCCAACGTAAAGTTAGTGGAATACCATTTGCCATTACAAACGCAACTGTAACGAAGCCGAAACGCAGCCGATCCGTATCGGTTAACAAATAGCAGAATTGAGGTACTGGTCGAGATAGCACGATGTGCGATGTGCTAGACAGTCTCCGCGTACCTAATGTGACTTCAACCTATTTTGCACCACTGTCCACTAGATACTGAGCGCGGATCTCTCATCATAACAGAAGAGGCCTAGAGCATACTCTACCGCGCTGATCCATTGTGGATTGTTGGGCACGCAGTGTATCGGATTTTTATAGCGCTAATGATACCAGCCCATTATGAGTATAATGAAAGCTTATATTATCTTCGAAGTCGCTATATCCTGGCACCGGCGGTCAGCTACTCAACGTGACGACGACATCTGCCGTTCCATCGCGATCAATCATTTGGTATCGACGCGGGTCACAGTCACAGGGCTATGAGCTGTTATTTAACCTACGATTGACATTATCTTAAGGCGTCCTGAAAGTTGAGGAATCACCCAAAGATTTCTTAAAGTTGGAACAAAATCTTGATCACTTTGTTTATAGTCTAGCCGTGCTTATGACTGGTATAAATCTCAGCCTTTATAGACTAACAACGAAATAATATCGCACATTTGTATTATAAATTTACAGAATGTGTTGTTGTGTGGGAGTCGAGATGAGAGCATACCCCGGGCCCGGTCGATGACTCCCGCGACGTACAGACGTACCTACCGTCTCTCGTATTACGAATTCTTTGCGAATGAGATCTTCAAAATGTTTATAGGAGCGCCGAGATATGAATATCGTCGAATACGGCGTAATTTGAAGTCAACAAATGCAAATACAGTCCTGATCCTGATATTAAATAAACGAGATATGTCAACTAAATAAGTAGGTACCTACATATTGTGAAAGAAAATATATTGTGCTTACGAGAAGTCGTGGCATTCACATCAGCTGCACTTAATGGCTGTTCACGTCTAGGTATTGCAGCGGCTTTAAGCAACAGCTAACAATTTTTTATGTAAAAAGCCAACAAGAAGACATCCCACCTACAAAATTATCAATATCAGAGAATCGTTACGCCTTTGATCAAAGGCGAAAAATTCTCGACATCTTGGCCAAGAAATAAAGAAGAGATAAAGATAAAGAAGAAAGAAGATACTGGCTCTGAAGTCTTTCACTCGTTTGGCGGCTGACTCAAGCAAAATGGTGGCAGCTAGCCAGCCAACCAACAAGGGGCATTAGCTTGGTATAAAAATGGATGGAGCCCCTTACAACCCAAAATTCCAAGTTATTACGCTTTTTTAATTGCATAATTAACTTACCAATGCCCAATCACGTGTGAGTGTGACACATAATTGAGGTACAAGTAATAAATCATTCTAAATTAATAAACAATAAACTTTCTAGCTACGGAGGTCTCTACGTACATATTAACTTAACATAATTTCATAAATGAAGACAGAACACTATGGCCTGTCCATTATTTTAAATGTACGTAAGGTTAATTAACGTTCGCATAGGTTTCTTACTGCGAGGCGAGGGTTAATAGAAGATAATTACATAAATGTGTGTTGTTCTCCGCGGGACTCTTAAGGGAGGTGATTCCCGTTTATCGCTGACTAGTAAATCCGCCCTCGCTTCGCTTCGGGGAACCAGTCCCTTCAAAAATCTCTATAAATTTTAACAAATTATGTTATTCCGATGTCTAAGCTATATTACTGCAAAGTTTCATGAAAATCCGTTCAGTAGTTTTTGCGTGAAAGGTTACTCTTAAAACCCACACACACACACTCACTCACTCACATACATCCTTACAAACTTTCGCATTTATAATATTAGTAGGATAGGATGCGGCCGCATGAGCCAACCGACATGACACACCAACACGTGACGACACGTGAGGGGTCATTGGATAATACTGATATAATTAACTGCATCCACACTGCTCCCTGTTTGTTGACAGTCCTCGCTATAATATATTTATCGGCACGCAGCGAACAGTATCGGATTGTTCTGTTGATTGCATGCGTCACGTTTCTCTGCCAATTGAGCGCTTCAGTGCACGTTTTTATATGACAAAGAAGAAAATTACTGTCTCAAAACCAGAATTATGAGGCGTTTATATTGTGGAAATTGTTAATGATAAAGAATAATTAAGTTTATAATGAATTTCGTCGTTTGTTTGTCTATGATTTTGTTGACGCGTACTTCCAATACTGCTGAACTGGTTTAGGAACAGTTTTCACTAATACCAACATATGTTGCCGGCCGTTATAGGGCCGGCGTTGCTCTGGTGATTCCTATTGGTGGTCGTCTCTCGCAGCGTGTCCGGCAGGCCCCAGTCCGGCAGGCCCCGGTCCGGCAAGCCCCGGTCCGGTAAACCCCGGTCCGGCAGGCCCCGGTCCGGCAGGCCCCGGTCCGGCAAGCCCCGGTCCGGCAAACCCCGGTCCGGCAAGCCCCGGTCCGGCAGGCCCCGGTCCGGGCGCCAGGCCGGACGCCCGCTGTGTATCGGGCGTCGGATCGCAAACACGAACACCACTTATTCGCTTCCGCTTCTACTTTCCTTTAGTACCGCCACGATTCTATGTTTTGTAAGCCATTCCTGTTTCAACGCAACACTGCAACATTCTTCTCAGAAGAGCCTTTCCGGTGCCATAATTTAAAAAACAAGTAAAACGGCGGTGAGGTTATAAAGATGAAACTTCTCGTTGGCAACAATCTTGTTTTTCAGTATCTAAGATTTTTCTCAATTATTTGAGGCCTAGATGAAAGTACATTGTAGCAAGCCTGAAACATCGATTTTACAGGATACGAACGGACACACCTCATGTCCGTACCAATCGTACCAGATAAACCCTCCTATTATTGTACAGTGTGGTCACAGCGTCCGAACAATATTTGTACATTTAGCCGGCGACAAAATAAATACGAAGGTTGTTTTGTTATTCGGAGGCTGCTCGGCACACGGCGCGGCCCTTTCTGCGGCTATAGGACAGGACTATATGTACATACATAGATACTCTGCTATTGTCACAAAATTCTGTTTCCTCTAATAACAAAACGACAACATCAAGCGTCACGTGGAAACCACTGACAAGATGATTCTCGGCATACTATTTGTATTGTAGCGTTAAATTACAAAAACACTTTGTAAAAACCTACTTAATATATGTTTGACGGCTTTTCTGCAACTATTGCTAAATTAACAAAAAAACATATCCCTTAAATTGATAAAATTAAATTAACATTAAAAATATAGAAAGGCTTATTATTCAATATTTTAACACACGTTATTTTAGCGGCTAATTTCAAAATATTTTTTTTAATAATTTAATTTTAATTAATAAATATTTAATGTTCAACCCCTCATTATTCCCCCTCCCCTCAAGTTCAATCCCCCAAAGTTCAACACCAAACCTCGATCCAGACAGTTCATTTTGTCTTGTTCTCTATCTATAAAGGGAAGAGGAAGAGACTTGACAATATACCACGCAGGCAGATTAGAGTACCTACTATAACATTGTAGTGAGCTTGAATACTTGAATACCGACATTACCTCACGGTTTTCGTCGATTCATTCACTCGACTCATTTAGATTTACCATCCGAGTGAGCAATATGTGAATCTCAACATTGTTGTCAGCGCTCCGTAGTAAAGCGCACACATGAGGCCCGACTCCTACAATGGCAGAATTATTGGGCTATAAAATTTCATAATAATTCATAGCGGACCATATTCAGGGTCCTGTGTTATTATCGCCGGTCGCCCGCCTAATTTATTCGCTCGTAAAATTTTTAATGCTCTCTCCCAATGATGTTTTAAATATCTAGATTGAGCGTCGCCTACAATGAAAACAAAAAAAACAAGGCAACATTATCAAGCATGTGTGCGTGTAGGCGATGTTTTTCGCGTTCATTTATTGTCTATGTGTGCGTAATCTGTGCGTAATGATATAAAAGTTGTGGCCAACGGTTGGCCACAACTTTTTGACACGTTTTCGCGGATTCGATGTTCCATCTAGATATTTAATACATCTTTGGCTCTCTCCATACTTGGCGTCGTGCTACCCGCATCCCGCTACACGACGCATCACTACCGCATGAGCTTGTATACAATGACACATGGGATTTGAACACGGGAAGATTTATAAACGCTCGGACAAACACTTAGGTACATATTGTTGTAGGACATCCCTTTTACTCTGATCAACATTAAGGGTGCGGTTCCACTGAGGCGGAGCGGAGCGGAGCAGTGCGCGATTCACCAATCACATGGCTTAAAATCCCAGCTCATTGCGCCTCGTGCGGATTTCAAGCCTTGTGATTGGTGAAGCGCGCACTGCTCCGCTCCGCTCCGCCTCAGTGGAACCGCACCCTTACCGATGTTTTTCGGTTTTTACCGTTTTGGCCAATAGGTAAATAGTGTAGGTAAGGTTTAAAAATTAGGACCTGTTTACGTAAGAGTCGGTCTCTGATAAGTGAGTTATTTGATATACGACCCCTTTTCTCTTTTTATTAAAATTGTTGGCTCCAACCAGCAGACGATCAAAATATTCAAGTTTGTCGTGTCTGTGGTTCTGTGTGTCTGTCTATGGATTCGTAGCCTCTTAACTTAGTTTTTACTTCGTTATAGTCCAACTAGCTTTTGCCCGCGGCTTCGCCCGCGTGGAATTCGTTTATATCGCGAACCGGGGAAGTGGGGAAGAAGATACGTCATCAACTATCTTCCTGGGAAAATTCATCGAAATCGGTCAGGCGGTTTAGATTTTTCATACAAACTTTCATCCCCTATTTCAAGCATTTAGGGGTTGATTTTTGAAAAAAAAAAGTAGCCTATATGTGACTCTGGGTCTTCAACTATTTTCATTCCGAATTTCATCCAAATCGCACCGGTGGTTTAGCCGTGAAAACGTCACAGACAGACAGACAGACAGACAGACTTTCACATTTATAATATTAGTATGGATAATAAACAAGAGCCGTTATTAAATTTCCAATACGGAGCGGCCTACCCGCTGCTACTTGGCTACTCACCGCATGTACCGATTCAATTAGTTATAGCGGCTAATTAAGTGTACATTACTGGGGGTGTGTGACGTCGGCGCTGCTGGCCCGGTAGCCGGCGGCCGTGGGTCGTTACACCAGCCAATATTCACTCATCCGGCAATGAGGGTAAAGGCGTGTGAATTCGCCGCTAGAGGCGTTAGTGGAGAGTGAGGTCTGTCTGTCAGTGCCACAAACTTATCATATCCGGTAAGAGGGGCGCTGCTACTGTCTTTCACTTTGTCTGACAACAGCATAACACTTGCATTAGTTCCAATTTTAGCCACCGGGTCAGATAAGTGTGTGGCACTGTCACTTCTCGCTTGTCTGAATATCACTTGTCACTGTTTATGTATACATGGGCGGGCTGTGACAGCAGGACCTCACTCGCCAGTGGCTCCAACCGGTGAGCACAAAAACGGCGATCCTCATTGATCGCACACGACGTCGCGTTAAGTACCCTAAATGACATGAACATACTACCATACAATATGGACGCACCGACGACGCGACTGAAATCTGGCTTAGTGCAAGTAGCTGAGCAAATGAGGCACTTAGTAACACTGGTACAATACCAGAAGACCGGAATACCAGAGGTGATCCCTCGTGTAGGTATTCCTGACTATTGTACCTACCAGTATCCGTACGGACGCGTTTTCAGTCAATGAGTAATCGGGGAATCGGGTAATTAATAACCCTCCGATAACGCAATAGAAATAGGTTAAGCCATGGGTTAAGCAGTCTACGGTAGATTACGGAACGACTAGTTACTAGACTAGAGGGTAACAAAACCTGTTCACGGCCGTAAACATCACAATAACGTAAAGTTTGAAGAATCTCTAAGTATTGTGGAATATAAATAAAATCGTCCATTTTATTTTGTTAATTACTTCGTCCCAAGTCTCAGGGGTGTTGTCGGATTCATGAAAAGGTTTTCATGTTCTTAATTTAAATTAGGCAACAGATAGCCTCCCGAGATAACTGAGGAGCGGTGTCGCTGGCGAACTTTACCTGCCTGCCTGCCCCGGCCTGCCCCGGCCTGCCCCGCCTGTCCAAATAATAATTAAAAGCGACACAAATGACTTTTGTGCGGGACTTTTGTACGGCCAACCGTTGCTCAGTTATTTGACAAATGACGGATATTGCCTAACCACAACTAGATTAACAGTAACACAGTACAACTGTTACTGTTGTACCTTTATCCCTGTAGACTAATAATCCTACGGCTCAGTTGCCGAAGGTACAGAAAGCCCCAACTTCGGTTTCAACTCTCGGGCGACACAAACATTCTTACTTTATAATTGCCAAAACATCTCATTTACTTGTGTCCATTCAAATCCCTTATTATGGGAATATCCTATATAGTGTAGGGTTCGGAGTGTACGTAACTATGTATATACGTTAGTGGCAAACGGACAACTATCCTGAGGACAAAACAAAGGGGTCAGTAACGTGTATCGTAACAGAAAAGTAGTTAAATCAGATTGTATGAGTCCGTCCGTCCGTACGGCGCGGCGGGCGCGGTGGTTCATAAAGGTTTATTACACCAGCGGAGCATTCGACGGCTTTCTTTTCTAAAGATTTCCTTCTTTATCCACGAACAGGCTCCTCTGAGCGGGTTTTATTGGAAAAGTTTCGAGTTTCTTGTAAAAGCCCATTGTGGCTCCTTATTGAATCAACTATTTCGTTTAGGTGTGTCGTTTTACCAGGCTCCTTTCAATAACCTTTGACAAAAGGATTACATGTAGCTTTATTCCGTACTATAGTTCGATTCACTGAATATAACACTTCTTTGTTCGAATTTCATTCACTCTGTAAAGAAATAAGTAAGTATCTATTGGTTCAAATTCAAATTCAAATATTTATTTCTTCGAAGTAGGTTTTTACAAACGCATTTCGAAAGTCAAGTTACGCCATCGCTTCAACAAATCCCTACGGTGGGTGGACTTGGAAGAAGAAGCGGCAAGAAACTTCCAAGGAGTCTTTTTTTCTCTTTCTCCACTCACAGTACAGGTTGCACTTAGTACTAATTACGGCTAACTTTTAAAACAATACATACCTACTTACAACTAATTACAGTTTTACACATACGAACATGAGTGGAACCGGTCGCGGATGTCTATATCCAAGCATCCTTGTCATTTATGTATTCATCGATTGTATAATATACTTTCTTAGTAAGCTGTGTTTTGACATGTTTTTTAAATATTTCAAAGGGCAAATCAATTATCGACTTAGGTACTTTATTATAGAAGCGTACACCGAGCCCCACAAAAGATCGCTGTACCCTGCTAAGGCGATATGAGGAGGAGGCGGTTATAAGTTAATATGTTTTTTTTTTCACGAATTATCCTAACGGAATGGTGAACCATCGATGAAGGCATAAACGGCAATCCTTCGTCCAAAAATGATACTCCGTTATTTGGAAAGCCGACCTCAAATTGTCCAGATATGAAGAGAACTCGATTTTCATAAATCCGACTCAAACGAATAGATTCCTGAATTTTTGAAAACGTTGAAATTTCCTAACAGCAAAACAGTCCTGTGCATCCTGCATTTATTTTGTTATAACTGACATGCCTGAGCGAATAATATTATTCGAAAATTTTATATGTTGGGTATAAATTTATTAATCGCATATTTTACATAGTTTTACTATTACGATGAATATTTAATTGACAAATGTTATGTATAGAGTAGGTCGGCAGGTAGAAACAAATTCCTACCTAAGGGAGGGCGCAATAGTTTTTATGAAAATAAGTACGTAGTCCATAATGGGATTTCTGGAACCGACATTTACCGTGATCGAGCGTTTGTATAAACGCGATACAAACGCACCTGTCTCCTCCTGAGGCGTCCTAGCCCTTTGTACGGCCATCAAACGAGTTTCGAACGCGCTACATACGCGTGTATGTATTGCGTTGAACGCGCGTCGTCGACGCGTTAAAAAATACGCCGCGTGCTAGGCTCTAACTATGTATTCCGGTTAAACATTTTTAGAGGCGACTGACTATCTCCGCTCTCAGGGGAAGAAATGCATCTATAACCGAATCAGAACAAGCTGACAGTTACAAATTAGGCTATTACTAACAAGAACTAATAGGACTAACTGTTATTAACAGTCCCTGTCCACTGGGAGGTAAGTGTGAGGTCCACTAAGTGTGAGGACTGCCTCACACTTACTAACAAGTAGGTAAGTAATGTTCTCTACCGTGTATTAATTGGAATTAAGTACCATCCTGGTCCTCATTTGAGTCGTTCTAGGTAAGTCACAGTTATCATGTGCGAAGTGGAAGAGGCGTAGGTACTTTATGCGCGTTTGCTGCCGTAACACTATAAAAAATTGTATCTGAATATATTTTTTATTTTAATTTGGTATTAAATATTATAAAGCAACCCTAGGAGCATCGTAAATGTAAATCATATACCTGTATCTAACCATTGAACCATAAAATACATGTGTAAATGTTAGGTTGGCAAGTCTCAAAGGAAACCCAATAAAGTTGAGCTAGAAACTTCTTCCCGTCTGTTTATACGAGCCCGACGACCGAGGAAACGAACGCGTAAAGGTGCTCCCCCATCCTCTCAATGACAATCAATAGTTTGTGCCAGTTATCAGTTTGATAAGTTAACACAGAAACTATAGAAAATATTTTCATTTGAGCTTCCAACGGACCACGGTGTCAAATTGTCATAATACATATTTAAAAGGTTTAGAAACAATTCGTAGGTTGTCAGGAACCTATAACTTTTTTCTGCTTCATGCATCTTTGTTGTTAAAGAAAAAATTGTTTAAATTAAAAATCTCGCCACCACAATCCTTATGTATAACAATTCTTTATTGACTACAACGCCGCCATCTCACTCTAGATTTCAATAACTCCACAGAGTAGCCACTGCTTCCTAAACGGCGCTTCATTACTTGTAGTCGCTGCAATATCCCGGTAATGTGTTGAAGCCAACTAATTGCAAGTTCGTCTATCTAGGCGTGGTGCAGCCGCGTCCTAAAGACACCGACGACGATTGACGTAGTGCTTCCCATAATCTAGGCTCTCGATAAACTCGGCAGACAAAATGTTGACGATGAATCACGACGACGAATAACTAACGGAAGCAGTCCTGGAGAGATCTTTTTTCAGAAATGTTCCTCAATAAATCAAGCGACATAGTCACTTTCACGACCCTAATGAATAACTATTAGATACGTTATGATATCTCATACCCTTAAAGTTGTTGAAATATTGCAGTGTCGTGAATATCTGTTCGAAATAATTAAAATTGGATTAAAGTAATCGCTAGCAAAGCTGCTGACAACAGTTAGGAACTAATAACTGTTGCTTAAATGTCGACCGCCGCGTTAGGATTGGTTTAATAGTTTGAACTACGAACATTCGTTACACCCACGGCCCTGTGAGCTCCACAAAATGGCTTAAGTGCCATTTTTGTTACTAAAACCGCCACTGTGATTGTATAAAACTTTTGAATCCAACGAAGGCAAGTTGTCCTCAACATACAAAAATAAAAATTACATCGAGTTTCATGGATAGCAATCGTATGTACTTACATTCTTAACTCTTACGCTGTGTGTTTAGTTTATAACATCCAGTATTTACACTCAACACTAGAGCGCCACTAAACTTGGAGCCAGCTAAGCTAACATTATGACAATCTCTAAGCCTTCCTGTTCCACATCGCGTCTTACGCGATCAGGCGCGACATGAGACGACTTCGCTGTCAGATTTTACATTATCCCGATAAGAAACTCTAGATAAGTCGTTACTCCTGGCAGAGTCTGTGTTTAAGACCTAAAACAAACTGTTTTATATTGGATGTAGCCTACCATTTAATTCCACGTACCCATTCGTTGCGGAGGGTGCATTGTCGTAAGGAAGTCAATAGAACGGCTATTATAGCGAGATGTGTTGGTGTAACACAAGTTCACCAAATTCATTTATTTATTTATTTATTTATTAAACAAAATTATCTTATACCTAATATGTAGGTATCTATATGACACAGAAGTGAAAAATATGATCCCTAATTAACAAAGACCCAACAATCAAAATCTTCTGATGCACTTTTATATTATTTAGTAAGCTGCAGCATTGCCTCAAGCTGCCGACATTTTGATATAATAAATGAAAGGATCACCGGATCATTAATAAGCTTGTCGATGGCTCATTGAGTTGTTGAGTTTAATTTAAGCATCGGGCGAGCCAATAAAATTAATAAGAAAATATTGGCGCGCAATAGCCGTCACTGAAGCACCGAAAAGCTTACTCATTGTCAAGATGGAGATTTATAGCGATCAAGTCGAAGGAAAAATGGAAAATTCCCAACTCAATATTAATATTCGCAACCGAAAATCTGTTTATAATAATGCTAAGGGTGAAAAAATTGGTTTCTACTCATTATTAATAATGCAGCCGGCAATATTGAAGCACGAACGGGCATTTTGACGTCGGAACGTTCTCCCGGCTAAATAGAATTATAAATTAATGAATGAATTGAATTGAAAGGTACTGAAGGATGGTCGCGGGCTGCTGTTTGTATAATCAGCGCACACAACCGCCGTAATTCAATTGTAATATTTTGCCGTTCCGATTCCAAAAAATTACACAACTGAATGTAACATTACATAATTTTTTTACTGTTGACTTTTCTGGCGATTTATAATAAGGCCAAATTTACTCGGGCATTTACATAATCATACGTGCTCTAGTTCACGCAACAACGGAGGCCTCGAAAGAATCCAAATAGGATTGGACGGTGAAAAATCAAAAATGTACCTACACCTAGTTGTCATGCACATGTCATCTTTTTACACTTTATTGCTTTGCTACCACACTTTGTAATATCACAAAATATATGGAACCTGTGGATAGATACCCGCATTAATCCCACGTTTGTGGACTTTTACGTGACACTATCTGTAGTTAGCACTGTACGTGGAAGTTGGGACAAATTAGCGCGGTATCAACGGCGGCCATAACGGTAATTGTGAAAGCATTCGTCGTTGTTTGTGGACGCGTCCGCGCGTAATCGTGATTGATTAGGGTAGTGCGTGACGTCACTATTAGCCCCATTATTAGCGGATATACCTCATCTTCTTGTTTGAATAACAACCGGTTGCAAACATTAGTGCAGCTGTGGCAAAACTGAAGACAACATCCACGTCAAATCGTAACGTACCTTCCTAATTATCTAATCATGATACCTGACCAGCATGTTGTTGCCTATAGTAGGTACTTACATGTTTAATACCAAAATGTGAAATGGAAAATCCGAAAAAAATCATTTTATAAACATCTTCCATATAAGTAATTTAGGTATGTTTTTGTCATATCAGTCATGAAAATTAAATCTTACAGAAACCGATCAAGTACCTTACGTTACGGTTACGGATAAGCCCTTACAGAATACTGCGCGCACCGCGAACGGCGTTACCTACTTTAAAACTTCCAGAAACAAATATAAGTCCCAAAATTGAAAAAAAAAGTTATACGGAAAAGACAAGAACTCAACGCATAAGTCGTTGGAATATAAAAGTGAAGTGTTCCGTGGCGAAGCCAAGTTTAATTTGAATGGGATTTGAGTGTGAAATATTGTAATTGAATTTGTCTCCTGGTAGGTATGTGCTTTTATTATACCTAATTGTATTTCGCATACGTTACGTTACGTTAACACTATAAGTTTGTAGTGGGTGAACGGTTTTTAATTTTTTATTCGAAAGGTTATGATTGTTATCTGGTCCCATTTAATTTTAGCAACATCTGGCAGAAGTTTTTGAGTAATCCTTATTAATGTGTGTTCAATTTTTATTCATCGTCTTCAGTTTTAAGCTATCATTAGGTACACTCATCCTACATACAATATGAATGGTTCTGAAAATTTCAAAACAAACTGTTCGGGCCGAGAGGTCGTTAGGGTAGCGGTACAGATAGGTACGATTCAGACCAACCGGCTCGCATCGGCCCGGGCCGGGTGGCATTTTACAATGCGGTAAAGAACATTGAAATGTATCAACAGTAATTACAGTTCATATTTGCATGCAACGCATAGTTATCTCCGTCGCGCGACGCGTCGCAGTATGCATTCGGCTGTCGCGACGGCCGACCGGCCCCGACCGGCTCCGAACGGCGCCGTCGGCATCAAATCGACTGCCGTGGGCCATGCGTCGTGGAATACGAACGGAGATTATGTGCAGCAACTAGCGAATCATGCAAGTTATGTTCTTCAAGCGACAGTTAACATATTAAAGTTAAAAATGGATAACTAATAAGAACTGCGTACGGCTCCGTTCTGATGCGGCCCGATGCGAGCCGGTTGGTCTGAATCGTACCTTACGCAGCACATCGCGGACCGGCCGGCCAGGGCTGCCTCCAGCTAATTTATGGCGCGCGAAAGTGCTTGCCCTTCGAAACGATCGCGCTAAAGTGCGGAACACGTCGGGAACAATATTTACTGCGGATGAAAATGTAATGTCGGTCGGAGTGGCTAGACCTGCGTACACCTACACCAAGTCTCTCGCGGCCTGCAAATGAGTTATGGAGTACTTGGATATATAGGTATATGTAGTAGCTGTTGTCTGGTGTTGGGCCTCCACAGATTTCATTCCTCATTTTGTACCTTTAAGGATGGATTTTCCAAACACGCTGACGCGACGTAACAGTGGCTTTAAAATCGGTCAAATTTCAAATAACCCTTCAACCTCGATTTCACTCCTAAAGAAGCTGAATTTCGCAAAATGCTATCTTAGCTGATGTCTCTTGTGTATGAATTGTCAGTTCGCCAAATTTCAGCTTCGCAGGTCAAGTAGTCTTCAAGATTTCGTGTTTAATCTGTGCTAGAGAGTCCGTTTTGGTTGTACGTTTATTTCTCTCTCGTATATTTCTCTTTAGGGTTTACGTTGCTACAGATCTCTCTGTACACTTCGCCGGAGATAACCGCTATGTACCTCTTTACGCTATTCTAGATTTTAGATTTATTGTCATTGCAGCTACAGAGCGAAGTCCAGAAATTATATTTACCACCACGCAAGGGTTCCTTGTATCGTGACATTTTATGTGGCATGGACAACAAAAACCACACAACTCTAACACCCACGAGAGCTAACATTTATCTGTCACAAAAATATTTGCCTCAGCCGGGAACTGAACTCGGAATCGAATCCCTCGCTACGCAAGCAGGGTCACTATTAACTAAGTATGTTGAAGGGTTTTTTGCAACAATCCGGGAGTAGGTATAAGGTGTATTTTTTGGCTGGGTAGACCACAATTTCAATTTCAAGCGCTCATAGCCCGGCGGCTTGCGTCGATCCTAAGCGATCGACAAAGTTAAGCAACAGCGGGCGCGGTCAGTAGTGGGATGGGTGACCGCTAGTGGCAAAATATCTTGAACGCTTCCTTGCTTCGGAGGGCACGTAAAGCCGTCGGTCACTTTCGACACTGGGTTGGCCACTAACCCCTCCACCAATACGCATTGGAGCAGCGTGGTGGAGTATGCTCTTGGCCTCCTCAGTAATGAGGAGAGACCCGTGCTCAGTAGTGGGCCATTAGTGGGTTGTAGCTTAGCTTTTTTTAGACCACAATTTCTATTCCTCATCCATCAACCATTATTTGTTATCTTTTGGCACTGTACTTAACTCATTTATGACATGATATCCCATAAAAATATAATAAATTATATCCATTTAATTTATATGATCGATAAGTTTTAGTAAAGTTTTGTGTGTCTTAACAAAATTGGAATTAAAACATTAAAAAGTACCCGTACTTTCTCGTGAAGTAATTAAAACTTCGGTAACATAGTACGAACAGTTCAATACGATGACGTTAATTCAATTTGGTATGCATTCGTTTGATGTTTACGATACAAGTATAGTCTAGACTCTAGACACATCAGATTAGAAAATAACTTAACCTCCCCGGTACAATACTCCAAAGAATGAAACGTGAAGTGAATGTGAACCGTGAATTGTGTCTCGATCCCGAAGGTACCATTGCATTACTCACAATACAATCACAGAATAATAGTACCTAAGTAATGTTTTTTATAATGCATTGGTTTGTGTTTACGGGTTCATAGTGCATTAGTTGGCAACAAATTACTTGGACAAGCAGAGACTAATTATCCTGTTCAATGTATGAACGGAGTTCTATTCGCATTATTAATATCAATCGTAATATGTGTTGGATAGCGCTAGACCCTAGACGTGAAGACCAGAGATAACAGCGCACGGCGCGTGTAATGTTGGCCGTGCCCACAGACCACCGTGCGCCCCGAACTGACATGGCGGGAGTGGGAGGACGTGTCTCAGCTCCAAGATTTCAATAGCCACTTTAGAAGGGTCAAAGGCATGGGCATATGCAGGTACCCTTGCCACTCGGATGAACTATCTACAGTTATATTATAATAGTGCACTTCAAAAAATGGTATCGAAGATGGTGGCAAAATCAAGCAAGAGGGTGGTAACTGACCATGTAAGCTTCACCGCGTCATAAAGCTCTTGTTGGCTGCAATTAGCTCTTACGACAGGCTAATCTACCCTCATGGGCATTGGGTTAATATTCCAGGCTGCCCGAATACATCCAAAAACCTTGCTAACGTAGGTATGTCGAACGGTTGTAAGGCACCTCTAATTGTATCGTTGGTCTATGACGGCATCGGTCGATGGCGAACGATACACAAACAGACGGACAATCAGACGGAGCAAACAGCGACAGCAAATGTATTAAGATAATTACCGCTGGCGACTTCGATTGATTGGTACGTCGCGCGTCGGCTACTTGCACCAACTGATGGCTCTGTAATGACGAGGACGTGGTTGTAAATGATCAGCGCATCACTTGAAAACGTTCATGGAACCAAAATGACTGTAGCATTCATGAAGGATGGCAATGTATAATTAAATTATATGAGGTCAAAAAAATTTTCATTTAATAACAATAATTTTCAAGTTGCAGGGTTTGAGGGCGAGATTTTGACCGGTCCAAGTCCCTTAAACTTTCTGTTCCAGTTCTAAAAAGTAAGGTAATTAATTAATGGTAGGAATTATCGAGAAATAAAATGATATAACGGCACGTTGTTTTGTGTAGCCTTCTCCATAATGAACTACTTACACGTGATTTCACGTTTCGACGTTCATTAAAATGTAATAATATACATTACTTGCACTAAGTACGGTGACAAGCGGTTTTAGAAGTTTTCATGTGTACGAACAACGCGCGCTCGAGCGACGGATATTGCGTTGCGACATCAGTAAATATGTTAAACCGATCGTGATTAATTTGCGATCCGCGTCAAACCTCGTCATTCGAATCAGGAGCGACTGTATCGCGTTTAATAATGGCCCGAGCGCCGGCGCCGGGCGTCAAATAGATCGAGTGTCGCCGTAACGAAGTGTCGCGCGAGATTTATGACATCGCGATGATCTGACCGGCTCGGGCTGCCGCCGCGACACCGCCAGCCTTATTGCACGGGAAGAGAGATTAATGTCCAACGTATTTTTCGCGGTCTACGAGTTGTTTAGCACGGACGAATGCTTGTTTGCGTTCTAAATAAACCCTATCCCGGGACCCCAAGGTCCACGTTACAATCTTGCGCGGAGTCGTAATTTTGTTGGTGCGAGTGAGCAACAAGGCTGAAGGATGATTGAGTGGCGACTCTGATTCAGCCGTCATTCTTTACCGGAACGAGGCGAGGGCGCGTTCTGAATCCGAAAACGATGGAGGCAAAGGAGTCTGTTACAGTAGTTTATTAAGAAACGCGGCGGAATTTAATAAAAATCTGTTATTGAGTAAGTTTCTGTCGACCGTTACAACAGTCTATTGTTTTGCAATAACTCGTTTAGCTTGAAGTTATTGGTCTTCAAATAGATCGATTTGACGCGGTTATACTAAAATTGAAATTAAAATTTTCTTGCATAAATTAGACTTACCAGGATAACACTTCGCTGTAAAGAGTTGTAGCAAAGTGGATCAATATTTAAATAGTTTCATAGAAGACTAAAGAACCGCCCGCGCTTCGCTTCGGGACCCGTAGGTAACAGCCGCGTAGGTCCGGCTCCCGTAGGATTCTCGGGATAAAAATTAGCCTATATGTTAAACTGGAAGATAAGTTATAACATTTACCTATGACTTAAGTAAATTAACGATACATGTAGTATTTGATAGCGTGATTCAGAACTTGCAAATGAATTTTACTAACGCCATCTATTAACAGCATCCGGAACTAAATATCTAGCAACTATCAAAACATCTATCTTCCCATGGGAATGAGATGTTTTTCCGCGGTAAAAAGTAGCCTACGTCACTCTCCACCCTCCCAACTATTTCTACACAGATAAACTATATCATATAATAGCCATGTTGTGACGTGAAAGAGCCACAAACAAACAAACAAACAAACACACTTTCACATTTATAATATTAGTATGGATATGGATAATCGTGAGTCTGTAGCAATTTCCTCTGAGTCTATCGTTTTATTACAGGTGAGTGGGCTGGGCCGGGTGCGTGAACCTCTCGTCCTAATGAACGCTCGCCGACTGCCCCATACATCACGGACGCAGTTAGCTGTAGACGATCCTCGTTAATTTATGTGCATAAAAGTGCATTGTGGGAGTCCGGTAGCCCAGCGGAAAGACTTATTGATGGTAATTCAACGGCACAGCAGTTTTCCGGTTTAGTGCGTAATCATTTTAGATTTTATGGGGTCATAAAACCTAGATAGATATGTATTTTATCAAAACCCGAATTTTATGATAGTTCTGCAACAGGTGCATGCATACTAGGAAATCGTGTTTGCAATAATTTATAGGTATCTTTATAAAATGCCATAAATATTTTAGGGGTAAACGATTTCCAATGTCCGTCGTGACGTAGCTACATCACTACTCATTTATCACGTTTATGGTCAGTTTTTACTTTTGAGTGAAGACACAACGTTTGTTGCCTACGTTTTCGCTCAATGAGCGTTTCTCATATTTCACGATAATAAATAATATATGACCACTCAAAACAAACAAAATAAAATACAATAATCAAAACACATCAGATCTTATCTATGTAAATAGAAAACACGTAGAAATACTAGAACACCTTTAGAAGACTGTGGAAAATTTAATTATCAAGAAACTAAATAACTTTATTCAACTTGAGGAGCAGTGGCTTTCTACAGAAAACTAGTTTTCATTGTAAAAGGTTTGCAACAGGATGGCTTCTCTTAAATAACACAAGTCGCAATTCCTCCGCTGAGATAACTTGCGAATTCCATTCTTTGTTTACTGGTGTTCTTCTTGTCGTCACACTGTTCCGTCGCCATGCTGTATAATACATCGTTTACTGATAAGCGAAAACGGCAGGCGTCAAACCCGGACTCACTGAAAATCAGCGCCGTACGTACGGCATTATGCTGAACGAGCTCCATTTTCTGGGCCACTGAACACATGCGATCATTGTAGGTTATTAGGAATGTAAATTTGCTTTTTTTAATTTTAAGGTTAATTCTCTTTGTCTTTTTTCTTCTTTGAAATGTTTATTTCTTTTTCTAAGTCCGTTTGGGCATAAATAAACTTTATTCTATCTTAATCTTGTGTAAAGTACAGCATGTGTAAGGTAAAATAGAGACCATGATCAGATGTAGGTTGCAGTGCGTCTTTCCAAAATAATTAGTGTCCTTTTCAGGGTCTGAAATCCCCAAACTCTGCTAACGATGGCAGAACGAATACAAAGGTGTCTCCACCGATGGACTTAGCAAAATTAAACGGCCGATCGTACTAGCCATCGTCACAGGTAATATAGAGCAGCTTTCGCAGCCCGAGCACTCTTTGAGATCACTCACCACTCAAGCGTCCCAACCTGAAGCCCTCCACTGGAGTATACCTCAAACCCTCGATATAAAGTTAACTCATGTATTTATGAATAACTGCTAGAGATACTCGATAGCATATCGCCTAAGGTTCATTTTGTCAAATGATACGAGAAATGTCTATGACCGTCAATTGTCGTGTCAAACGCATGCTACTATGTAACGGGCAAGTCATTTTTTCCCATACGCCCCATCGAATGCCACTACATCGCTGTTCATGACATTGAACAGGTTACATTTATAAATGCGTCTAATGTTTTATTTAATAACTTAATGTATTTATGGTGCATTATTATAGAATAATTCGCTTTCTGTATTTTTACTCTACATTAAACTTTAACTAACTATGTCAAATACCATATAACTCTAACCCCATAATTTTCACAAAAAGAGAGGTTTTGGCTTCACGTAATAATAGATGGAATTTAATTTAAATACCTTTTCTGAATGGCCAGACATATCTTTAGATATGTGAGCGTTACGCAGTTAAATCGCTTAGCCTCTCATTTCTCCGTTCCTAACAAGGTCTTTGTCTTTAAGCTGTTTATTTAAACGTCCTCTGAAAGGTCTTACGAGGCGCAGGCCCCGGCCATCGCTAAAACCTTGGAAGTCTTGGAACCGCTCCAGACAGAATAAAGACTCCAATTCCAGGCTCTAAAGACGGACTAATGCCTCGCCGCGAATTACACTCGGACTAACCTCAAAGCCGCGGTTTCGTTTACCTACTTTTGAGAATCTATGTCAAAGAAGTTTTCATTTCGTCTACATTACTTGGATTACGTATGGAATTTAATATCATATCATGTTCCTGATATATAAATTTTTATTTCCAAATTGGTTTTTAAAAGTTTAAGGTGTTCAAGTTTACCCATAAAAATTCATCGATAAGAATTTCTGGAGTTTTAATTAATATTACTATTTTACTAGGTACTAATTTACCGCTGTGACGCAACTTCTGGAAGAGATGATACATAAAGGAGAACATCAGATCTGGGCCTGGAGCGAACACCTTGTTCAATACCCTCAAATAATCTTGCATATTTTAATACATCCATTTCATATTTTAAAATCTAGTTACATCATATCATTAAAATATTAAACACTAAAGCAGATACTATGTGTGCGCGGCGCGTAAGACGACTATATTTCATTATTCCCATCATTACCCGCTAAAACGAAATATGCACAATGTGGTAAAAATATGCTCGATCTATAAAGCGATGTCTCATGCATGTTCATATACCAGGCAAAAGGTCATTAAGAAAGTTGCTGATCTCCTTTTCTTAAAAAAGTGTCTGTCCCCGGTCCGTGGAACCGGAATGTAATAACGGTGTGACTTGTCCGTTGTGCGATGTAAATCCGCGCGGCCGACTGTAGGGCAGTGTAGAAATCCGATCCCTACCTATTAAATTTGTTAACGTTATTGAAAGAAATGTATGGAACTTGTTATTTTTCAAAGTTTAATAAATCACTAACAAAGACTTTCTCGATGACATTAAAAGAAAATGAATTTACTTGGTGCAGCGATGAATTCATTTCGCCACGGCTTCTTTTAGACCGGCTACGCGTTAGCGACTCCCCTGCTGTTGCTAATGTCCTCTGTCGACTTACCTATTACCAGGTGACCAATTTATACTATTATTCAGGACAAAAAATATGCAGGTACTGAATTCATCTGCTTCGGTAACCATCTGGCTAGATTTTCTAGCTTTGGAAACCGTAATACATCAGTTGCTCCAATGCGATTTGATGGAGGGGTCGTGGCTTAACGTGCCCTCCGTAGCACGGACACCCCACTAGGGGTTGTCAATCCACCTATCAAAAGCGTCACCACCGAGGATGGACGCAAGCCGCCAAGATGTGAATATAGGCAGATTCACTCGTTAAAAACGGTTTATATTTCACTACCTATTTTTAAAGCATTTTTATATTGTATTGGGATGTCCTCATAAATATCTACATTTCAAAACAATACATGTTTCTGGCACGTTGACAATTCTATATTAGTATAAGTTTAAATGAATTGAGCAGTGTAAAACACTTTCAGATGAATTTCCCGTAGAGGAAATAATTAAACGCAGCGGGGGCACAAAACAAAGAGATCGCCGCTAACAAGAACTAACTCACCTCCGTTTTTGCAAACGACTCAACATAACAAGGTTAGCGAGAAACTAATTTAAACTACGGCGCACTATTCCTTCATCCCTTATTTAATATTAAATTAAAAACCTCCCTGACGTCCGGTGGGTAGGCATAACAAAAAGGGTGAGCGGAGGTAAGTACCTACACCTCGCGATGGCCCTCTCCGCAAAAACTCTAAATTCTCTCATTCTATTTGGGCAAAACTACGAAACCTTTTCAAATTAAATTTCAAATTCCTTTAATTTATATGCCTATTTTTTTCTTTCATTTCCTTTACGATGAAGTGCTTTATCATTGCGGAGAATATTTCTTCTAAATTATTCTGAGTCGTATTTGAACTAAAACATCCGAAAATATTTATAAACGGGAGATTCCCGTAATTAATTTAGATGAAATTCGACGCCAATGCTAAATACCTGCCTACTTTCCACCTATTCAATTACCTACTTAATGAAAGTTTTCCTTAACTTAAGTTAGTTAACTATAACAACTACTACCTATAGTACTAAGTATAGTAGTTACTTACTTAGGTACATACTTCACCATCTCAATCGAGCTCAAATTTTCTCGCTGTAGAAAGAAAAGAGAACTTTAGAAAGATTTCGATTCAGAAGCTTCTGATGAAAAATGTCATGCACTTAAAAATTTGGTTATTTTCAAGAATCAGAAACAATTATGTAAGGATAGGAAAATGATTGCAGTACCTACTCCTGAATAAATTCAAATATCCTTTGTATTATACATCCCGGTACTAACCGCAAACCTACGTCGGACATAAACGTAGTTTATAGCTTCGGGGTTGCCAGTAAAGATATTATTAGTATATCTGACCAAGGCCGCACCCCTAGCCCTCTACCCTTCATCTCAGCTCGTTTTACCACAACCTACGCAATAATTAATATTTATTCTATTGCGTGTACTGCCTATTCGTTGCATAAGTTATTTAAAATTTAACAAATGGCATAACTTATAGTTTATACCTACAAAAAAATTTCAGCGCCGTTTCCGTATTTAAACCCAAAATTGTACATTGTGCTTTTTAACATTTAATATTGTTCAAAATGAACTGCAGAATGTTGCCATATCATCCAACTTTTAAATTCAACAACCCACCAGGCGGGCCTGTCTTGTATAATCCACCTAAACAATAAAAGGGTAAAAACACTACACGCGGAACGGTCGACAAAAACTACGGCTTCGCAAAACTGCGCAGAATACTGAATAGGAATGTTCGATTTACCTACGAGTATAATACTGTGTTTTTATCGGTTTTGAAGCACCATGCATGTGTGTTGTACTATACCTTGTCCCATCATATAAATATTGTTGTGCTCTCAGTAATGTAACTAGCAGTTTTTAAATGTGGTTATAAGAATATAAGTTCGTTTAGTACACCTCATTTCTTAGCAAACTGCATTAAATTATTTGCGCAAAAAATTGCCAAATCAATTTATCTGTAACCAAATATAAATAATCTTATTGAAACAAATAAAGTTTTGATTTACTTCAAAACGTATCAATTACATTTCAGCGTAACTATTTTTTGCAGTACCTATATAATTATCTTAACGAAATATCACTTCGAATAGTGTTCAGGGTATAACATTGCAGATTTTCCCAGTAGCAAAAACCAGTGGTCCAATGATAACCCGCGAACAAAAAAGGATGAAGGCTCCACATGCCATACATTTCACAACAGCGAGGCGCGGCGGCTCAGTAATTGAAACAACAGCTCCTCTATTCATTATTCTATCCCCATTCCGACGTTTTTGTTAGTTGTGTACAGCGCCGCCAGATAGCGCGGATTGTAACCCGAAACGTATTGTAGTTGCGTCGAGTTCGGCCGCTCACCACACTCGACGCTCGAGAACTTCCTAATGAGAGTTTTTCAACTGTAACTGGGTACGAGGTAGGGCACAAATCACTATCCATTTTATTAATAGCGTAGGATACACACTTTAAGATTCCCCGGATTTAGGATTCCCCGGAGGAGATAGAAAAACGTCACACACTATAAACTATAAAGACACTTTACAAATATATTTAAAAAGTCGGTTTACGGACGATATTTTACGTGATAACGGCATTTCAGAAAACATTTATGAAACATTCCATACGTTTATAAATTGAGTTAATTTATTATCACATAATCACCGATAAAGTCTCTGTCGCTTGTTCCGCGCTCTCGCTTGCACGCGCTTGGTTCAGGCGGAACGTGACAGTTTTTCGTGCATGTAGCCGGTGTGTTCATCAATTTTTAAGACGTTATGACGACTAAACAGAGGCAGACGAGAACTCCCATCTTTGTAATCAGTAACAATCCCCCATCGTTACGATGCTACTCTCATATCTCTATGACTTGTGGTTTTTGCGAACATGAAAAAAATTACCTCAAAATACAAAAAATAACATACATTACACTGCATGTCCATTAACAACTTTCATGAAACTACTTCTATATTATTATAGCGATTAATTTTCACCGGGTAATAACGCCTGTAAACCACACTGCACCCGCTTCGACTGGCCCAATGGACTGAGCGCGTGTGAGCGAGCAACGCGCGCGGTGTTTTACTGCTCCCGAACTGTTTTAGCCAAAACAACGCAAAAAACGTGTGAAATGCGACTACAAGTTCACAGCACGCGCCGTTAAATTTGCAGCTTCCAAACTATTTCAGGCGTTTTTCAAACAAATAAAATAATACAACAATTGTCTGCACAGAAAGTTCGGGATGCTTAAATGGATAAGAGTTTTAAATAAATACGTTTAACTCAGTGTTTAAAATACGAAACTTTAGGTGCAGCCGGAACATCGCATTAATTCAGTATTAAACTGTGTAATGACATTTTAACTTTATGCTGTAAACAAATTAAATACCTGCGTCTGTGCCATTTTAGTTGTTTATTTGCATATTTAACAAATTTCATCTTGATCTTGTTGCAGATGGTGAGGTTAATGTAACTTCGTAGGTACACCACACGTACTTAAACAAGTAATTTGGTGCGCGCGGGGCGTTTTTTGCGTCTCCTGTAAAGTTACGTTTTTAGACTTATACCCTTTTTCACTAGAGCCACAGATATTAGACCTGTAGCAAACCGTATGTATTCGGTACTGAGTAACGGGTGCGCCCTGTGGTACCGAGTAACGAAAAGTTACTCTCGAATTTATTTCGTTACTCGCACGATTTCGTTCCTCGCATTATTTTGTATATTGGGTGATTTTGGTATTAGTGATTTATCGCCTCGCATTATTTCGTATATTGGGTGAATTTATTTTGAAAATATAACGAAAACGCCCATCTCTAATTATTTTATACAGACAGTCACAGATGGCACTGGCACTACAATACAAAGAGTACCAATCCAAAAATTTCAGTGTTTAATAGTATTTGTTGTACGCCTCTCTATGAGACCGATTTAGAATATTGTTGTCCACTAGGAGTTGTATTGTACAACCTACAAGGCGTCTCAACAGCGTGTTTTACAAGTAAATTTACTAGCGCCATCTATCGCCACGGTTGTCAATTGACTGTACCTGTTCGCTGTTGTTATCTTTATTTATTTATACCGATGATTTATACCCAAAATAACTAACTATTTACAAAAATATCAGACTACAAGTACAGCGGTGTTTCATCTGTGACAGTAAGTAGGTAGAGTTGAGTAAGCACCTAAACAACATGCAAAAACTAAATAAATTAACTTGTACAAAAAATTTTAATGAAGTAAAAACGTAATTTTATAATTATTGTACACGTATCCAGCATGCACCATTCCGTTCAGATCAAATGTTGTAACGAAAATAAACTTTATACGCGGTTGCGCCGTGCACTTTATTATTTTTACAATATTGAGCATTACTGTAAAGATGACCGCACGCGATGCGGGAATAAAATTTGACGTAATTTTACGCATACCGAAAAAATCTAAGCCTTACTCGCGTCGTGTCTGACACGTAAAATTCTTCCTTGATTTATGTAGACACCCTTTTTTATCTTTTTACAAATTGTGAGATTGCTTTTACAATTGTTTTTATACTTTTACTAAATAACTAGCTTAATGTGATTTATTTTATTTAGGGTGCGCACTCAATCCACACACACACACTTTCAAATCAGTTAATCATGCTAAGCAACAAAAAAAAACCGAGAAAATTGGTAAAAATAATTATGTTAAGTAACCAGGAAAACGTATTTTAAAATGTGAATCTCGTTCGCGTCTGCCTATGATTGCGAGTACCTTTAATAAAGTTTATAGGAATCTCGGTAAGCTGAAAATGTTATGTAAGCATTTGCTGCTACGTAATTTTTGCATTAGGATATAATCTGTCTAGTTTTAGTTTAGATAACTCAGTACTTAATTCTATCAACTAGGTACTACCAGCAAACTTATTTGGATATGAAGGGTGTAGGTACTGTGAACTGGCTCTTGGCACTGGAAATGAAACGTTGCATCTCAATTTTATTATCAAGAAAAGCAAGACCGTAGCCTCTCCTGGGTCAGAAGCTGGGCGCCACATGCAAGTAGGTACTATAACTGGATACCTTTAACTGAGCTCCGATATAAGAATCGTCTAACAAAATAGACAATAGGTGTGACGTTCTGTGTGCAAGCACCCTGCGGCTGCGTGGCGCGGGCGGCTGCACAGAACTTTACGCTCCTTTAAATTGGAAAATTGAATGCACATATCTGCCTATCCCCCTCCTACTTCCTCTCGGATATCGGCGTTCATTTTATTATGTATTGTTTATAATTAAATAACTAGTTCTTGCTCACGGGTTGTACCGCGATGAAGTGTGTATATTTTATATTGTTTTTGCTACTGACCTGTATTTAAGTAGGATATATTGATCTGTAAGACAATGATATAAATCTCCTAATCTCAATCTCCCGTAAAATTAACTTTCTTTCACCAGTCTACCAAATTCGTCAAAATGGAGTTGAAAATAATGACAGTAAAATGCTATGTTTATGTAAATAGCTATGAGGAGGACTTAACTCGTTTAGTATTAAGTAGTAAGCATTATAAATTCACGTAGAACGCATACCTCCAGTGTCCCACGGCGTCCGTCCGGCCATCAATCAATCTGGGCTCCGGGTGCCGAGGCCTAAAAAACGCTAAGTCTGTAAAAGCACCCAACCGCGCGTTAGAAATAAGCATAAATATTATAGATATAAATCTTGACTCGAAGAATTTTTTCACAAACATTTTTCGAAAGTGAAATTTCATTTCAACCGTTTTTTTAGAAAGCCCTTCTATCGTGACAAATCCCGAAATACAAGTGACAAGAGACTCCCAAATAGTTTTCTCTACTCATAGAGATTGGCAACATTCAGGAACTCACAGGATTGAAAAGTCACCTCCTTTCTAAGTCGCTAATCGCAGCACAGTTTCCAAACGTAAAGTTAGGTATTCCCGACGAGGTAGCGTTGCCACGGCTGAACTAGCAACCGCGCTAGCCTCCCCGTCAGCAACAAACTTCTACCACCCATCAAAGTTTATACGTGAAAATAAGCTTTTCTATTTAATCAAAGCTTTTAGAGGCAATATCATACGTTAACTTTCAAACGTGTGTATTAACTCGAACAGTTAATGAGTTCAGTTCGGCGTTTCAATGAGTTAAATTAACGCCACGCCGTTGCAGACTATTTTTATTTAAATGCAAATGCGTTGTGCAGTAAATTTGGCTGGAAAATCTAAACTCCGGTGAGTGGAGCGATAAAACTAAATATAAAACCGGAGCCACTGACAACGGAATAGTTTGACCCAGATTGGCGAGAAACAACTTTCTGCAAACCTCATTCCTTGAACCAATTACAAGGTCTGTGTATAACAGCAAATTATTGTCAAATTAAAACCTCATTATTCCAAAAAATAATTTAAGTAAGTGGCTACTCTCACTCACATCGTAGATAATAACAAAAGATACTTTAGTGTGTTTAAGTAACAAATAATACATATAATTTTATTTTCTACATTAAAAGTTTGAATAACCTTTGAAGTATCAAAAAGACCCCGTCCCATTCGGTCTGCATCTGACGGCAGGGGTCACCGGGGTCACCGATGTGTTTAGTTCAAACGCCTGCGCTTGTCGTTCATGCAAAGCCACTAAAAATAAAATGTAATAAAATAAAATTGGATCCATAACTTGGGCTCTATCGGCGTTTTATCTTTAAACCATTTTCGATACAAATGGCGCAATTTGCTAAACCGGCGCGAATATTGTCCACTACAGCGCCGGGCGAGTTATTTCCCTCCGTGCGACATGCGGACATGCAACCGCCAGTACCGCTGCGACATACTAATATGCCGCAAGGGTGACAACTGAGTCACTTAGTTCAGGCAAAGCTGTAGACTTGTAGTCACGTTTGTAGTTCAGGATGGAAGAATTTATTGCAGGTGCTCCCGCAGGTTATAGCAGTGAGGCTCAGTGGAATTCAAAGACAATTCAAATTATGCTATACAGGATGTTCTTACCTCTTATCTTATTGGGTAACGACGACTACTTAAAGAAAACATATTGATAGGCTTGCCATGTGCTCAAGAGCACCCAATTGCAACTCAACAGTCCACTGATGTTTGACTAAAATATTATATTAAATATTACCACGCCTTTAGGCTGCATAAAAACTTTGCTACGTCAGTACTACGTATAGCAAATTGCATTGGTTCGAGGCCTAAGTACTACACACAAAATATTAGTCGTATTGTAGGTACTTGCGGCTCTGTGAAAGCCTCTCGGCTTGTTCTATGGCCCTATCTCCTCGACACATTTGTTGTAGCATTGTCTAGCGAAGGTTTATTTACTGTTCGCGACGTCCGCGTCCTTTATTCGAGCACTCTCTATTTGTGCTGCTTCGAATATGATATCACCTCGCTGGGTAATCGAGAGTCTTTGTTCAATGCTACTTGGGAGTAAATCGACCGACCCATTGTGAAATAATGCCCTACTCTATGGGATATCTGAGGTCCGTTGAGGTGCGAGGTTTCTACTTCCTATATAGAACAGGCCTGGAGAATTTTCAGCATTGCAAATATGCACCAATTCTAGGTTAATTTAATTAGTTCTTATGAATTTTCAGCACTCCCTCTTTTATAAGTTTAGTTCAATCATCTGCACCGCTTGTTCAACTGTCAAAAGTAGTTGAACTGCTGGGAAAAAATCCCATTAATTGAATCAGTTAAAGTACTGAAAACAACTGAAACTAATTACCTAATGAAGCACAGCAATATTTATACAAGTTTACTACTAACACCGATGGAATTTTTGGTTCCACTTCGGTATTTCTTCAGTCACATATCAATGGGTAACAAAACCAACGCGACTGTTGGACCACTATTGTCTTACAATATTTCATATAATAACAGAGCAACTAGTAAAACGTAGTAAAACAAAACTAGTGCTACAGTCTTTAGACAAACTGTGTAAGTAAACAGTGAGTAGAGCAGCCGGAGTAGGTACCCTCAGACTAACAACTTTTGTAAAAGATTGCAACGGAGAAATGTATTTTTAAAGACGAAACCGCAATTAGAACGAGTCAACATTAATATCTCCGGGAACTTAACTCGCGCCGAGAACGGACCGGAATCCACAGCTATACTTATATGTATGTACAGATAATAATATCGAACTTGGTAGTACTCTTTTAACGTGCTTTCAACTATGACTGAATCCTGGTCGACTTTTGACCAACCTTAATAATAAGGTATCTACATAATTATGTAAACCCAAAATCTTTGTAAAAATCTTATATTACTAATGTACCCGCAGATTCACTAACTTTCAACACGTAAATTACTTTTAATCTTATAATATTCAAAAGCGATATTTATATAAGTAGAGTTTCACTTTCAGTGACAAAAAAATTACTTATAAAGGTAAATAATATGAATATTTTAGAAAGTTCTGTGCGGCGTCTACAGACATCTGTTGCATCTTTAGAGTACCTATTTTACCCAATGATATTATAAATAAAATAGAAGAACTTACCTACATTTCTGTTTGTGTGGCCAGTCATAAAGCAAACAGGTAGAGAAAATAGAATGTTGCGTCACCATCGTATTCTTTATTTACCGAGCGGAATTGGCGCCGCTGTCTCGACTCCCGCCGCTTCGGCAAATGCTATGTAAATTGCAAAGTGTTGAACAGATACACAGTTCGCAGATCCATAAGGTGTCTTTCCACCTGAAACGATCTACGTAGCTATAATGCGTTTGATATCACCAATCACACTCATTAGCCTACAAACTCAAAGTAATTTATTCATGTCGGTATTTTGTACTTTTTGTAGATTTTGAACTTAATTTTGAATGATTACAAAACACAGCATAAAACTGGTGGAGACGAGTTCCACTAAGATTTTGTTTATGTTTTTATATGCAAGGATACATGCTATGGATGCATGCTTTAGATGCGTACTGTGGGCGGACGCGAGTGATGGCTGCCTGTGCCTTCCCTACAGTCGATGCGTCACAGTTAGAGCTTCGGGTCTCCCTGGCACCGCTACGTCAAGGCACGGCATCACATCTTCATAGCACCAGCGTAGCATACGCGTAGCACCAGCGTAGCACCAGCGTATCAACGGCGTAGCACCTCGTAATCGCCCCTCCTCAAAGCGTAGCAAGAAGCAAGAAAGCAGCCTTCTTGCGTTTTTACAAACTGAAAATATACGTAGCTATACTTGTGAGCTCAGCGTTACACAAAAAATCAATATTAAACAGATGATTAAAATAATGTAAGCACAATGAACCGCTAAATGTCGGGCGCGTCCGGTAGCTAGTAACATTTTATGGGCGCGATATCTCTGTTCCCGCGAAGCACATGAAAATGATTTACAAAATGGCCGTCGCGACACTGCCGCTCAATCGGCGAACACAACAGAGGTTATTGAATTTAATATGAACTCGTACACATTTACTTCGCATTCTTGTCCACTTAAAGAAGTTGCATAGATTCATTGATGGATATTTTTGTAGGTACAATACTTGTGCTGAATTATCGTCAAAACTTGAATGTATCTCCTTTCCTACATGACAGTATACAGAAACACTACTGTGCTGTACTGATGGCAGGTATAGGGACATGAGTGAAACGAACGGAGCTTGGAATTGAACTGAATATATTTATTAAGGTTGCATACTTATGTGTGTATAAGTACACAGGTATTGCATCAATTGCATGATACATAACTTACACACACTAAAGACAGTCCTTATTACAGCTTTACAGCGTCAGGACTATCAGCCTTTCGGCTAGTCTTGTCTTCTCCGTAGTAGATATTCAGCCAGGATCCGACAACAAAGGAAATGTTTCGACCCACTCCAGACACCTACTGCTCGCGTCGTTTACTTATATCAAACTAACCTAATCATTTATCTGAGAAAAACACTGCCGTCTGGCCTCAAGCCGTTCACGGCATGCTGCAGGATACGGTGTCTTCTTCTAGCTCAGGAGGCCTAAAGCAAACTCCTCCTCCCGTGCGAATTGTTACAGTGATGCCTAAATAACTAGTTTAATTGTATCTAAAAATGTTAAATATTACAATTTATGGACTTGCATCAAAGCATCTCACTTATTTTAGATTCCGCCTGATGAAAACAAGGATGGTAGCTATCCAATTGTCACCCCACAAAGCAATAAAAATTCCACTCACTACAAGGATGAAATTACACCGAACCATCCAATATTTTGGGCGTTAAAACACGTTACTCTGGCAGTATTCCCATAGTAGACCCTTTCGCAGGCTTTAACTAACAAAGCAGGCTAGGCCGTTCAATAAATAGCAAAGTAATTTAGAAGCCGATTGAAGCAATTACTCGGTACGCCCGGATGCGGACGTTGTCACAGGCTTCGACATCCAATCAACTGTGGGAGTCACGCGGAGTCTTGCCACGTGCCCCAGATGCGGTATTACTGTTACTAAATGAAACCTATTGTTTTCTGATGGTCAAGTGAAAACCTATCGGCTGCAAAGGTATAGCTACTGATGTTTCTTCAATGTTAAAAGCCGATAAAATACCGGACAAGCCACTCGCTAGTAAGTTGTCAACGTCGCCCATGGACGTCAGCAACTACTACTGTAGAAAGATTCGATGCCTTACGAAGTTAAAGAAGGAATGGATGATAATAAAAATAATCATCGCTCTAAATCATGCTAGGTATCTATTTCAAAAAGAAAAACATTATACGAGTAGTCAGTAGTAGTAGTTAGGTCATCATCGTACTCAAAGTGCACAAAATATGAAATCTTTATTTTACAAATGAGCAGACTAACTACTCGTTGCATCTGGTGGTAACTCGTCACTGTAGCCTATACTTCACTCGTCGTTACACAAACACCAAAGTCATTTCACGTCGAGGATGCATGAATGAGAAATAAATTCTGGCACAAGCTCCCGGATGTCAAACAAGTCATTTGGCCGTTAACTCTAGAGTGACAGTGGCTAGCCAACCCTATCACCAGACGAAATAAATGAACAAGACTTGTACAAAACTGCCTTCTCCTAACCAATGCCGTCGTACCTCCGCGGTCGCCTTTCTTATTTCCTCGTGTCAGGCCCGTTATGACTGGCCAGCGGCCGCCGGACTCCTCGGTTCCCCGTATGCCCTCACGTACGTGTAGCAATGGGAGCTCCACCAACAATTTATTTACTCTAAGAAATATTTTTCACTAATATATACTATTAGTCACGATCGTCTATGTATTCGGTTGAATGACATACGCTATAAAGAATGGTGATAATTTTAGAAATTCCGACATTTTTATAGAACTGTTACGTGTCAGGAGTAATGGGTTCGAGAAAATGCCAAAATGTACCACAAAGACTTTATTGAACTCGTAGAAACACAATTACACACTGTACACAGTACACACCACAACACTATGCACGTAGGTACTCGTAAACACACTCGACGAACACTGTATCACTCGTAGAAATCACTAACTTCTCACTGGTATCGCTCGTAGGTATCGCTGGTATCTTCCTGGTTCCGCTTCCGAAACTAGAATGTCCTGCCGGCGACCAAGTTCCTCTTTTTATACCACTCGCCCACCATTCAGGCCTTTCTAGATTGTTCCCGCAGTTTTAGGAATAACAGTCTAGTATATTCCTTGCAATCGACTTTCGACCTTAAACTATCGCCGTAAGGTCGAAGCGTCGCCACGTTGTGCGCGTATTTTCGAGACGGCCGCGTTCCATTGTTTGCCTGACATGTTTATGGCCCCTATTGTTTATTGTTTTCGGTGTAGCGAAGTAGCGCCAGGGTTGTCACAGAACATTTAAGATAACATTCGATTAATAGTAAAAGGCGCTGTCGAACGCATTTGACATTCATTTGACCAATCATTGCACACTAGTAACTGACAGATGAATGACCACAACGTACTTATGAATGACTTTTCGTTAGTTCCAATTTTTGCCATTTCAGAGATAAGTTGGGCGCACTGTATGTATGTGTTATAATTCAAAATATGACATTACAAACGAGGACTTATAGTAAACCCAACTTAAGACTGAAACTAGAGGCGCTGTCGGACGCATTTGACATTCATTTGACCAATCATTGCACACTAGTAACTGACAGATGAATGACCACAACGTACTTATGAATGACTTTTCGTTAGTTCCAAATTTTGCCATTTCAGAGATAAGTTGGGCGCACTGTAGCAGCAACGAAATTGCTTCTGTCGATTGAATGAAATTAAATTTGTTTTAGGGAGGAAATCGTTTGTAACAACTCGGTGACGTCATCAAAAGAAAAACATTATGGAAACGAATCAGGGAGAAGAGATTCGGAACAAGATTCCGGTTATTGAATCCCCGATCGCTCCACGAGATGTTGATCTGAGATAGAACGGCGCTGAAAGGCCAGTTTACTGCGTCATTTTTCATGATGATCCGAATATTCCCATCTCGCGATTTCCTACGGGAGGAAGGTAATAAGTCCCTCTCGGAAGGTCATAATTCGTAAAATTCGACTTTACGGCCCCTTCGGCTTTCCGTGAGCAGTTATTTGGACCGCGTCTTTTGAGGATTCAGCGAGTACAGAAATAAATTTAAAAGACTCCATCAAGTTGTTCCATTTTCAGAATAATTTCGCCGCAGTTTCGACAGACTACATCGGAAGTGGTAAATAAAGCCTGCACGAGTTTAACCCTCAAATTTCAACATAATTTTTTACCAACGAATATTATACGGGTTTGTAAATATTACGAGGTAAACTTATAGCTACTCAAAACTGCGGGGTATAAAGAGAAAAGCAAACAAGGCGGACGGTTAATTACGACGTAAAGTTTTGTCGAGTTATACTTACTTCATTATAACACTATTTTTGCTAAACACTAGCTACTTTCCAGCGTCTTTGATCTTGCCTTAAAAATATCATATATTTTTATTGGAATTTGACAAATTAACTAACGTTGTATCTCATGTGTCTAGTCACCACAATCTTTAAAGGAACGTTGCAAGACAAAAACCAAACTAAAACCCACTTATCCAACCAACTTTGCCACTGACGAACACAACATACCTATTAGGATAGATTTTAATCGAGGGTATGTCATCTTCGTAACCCAAGCCTCCTCGTTACTGGACTGTGAGTAACGCTGTGTCAACGACCATAAATCAATAAGTGGATACATGATTGCAAAGAGCACGATACTGTAGTTAATAAAGAAGCATACAATGATTGTTAAAATAGCATCCACGTACCGACATACACCTGACGCTTTGTTTTATAGAAAATTAAAACTCAAACAAAAGACAATACAACATCTCCTTAAGTAATAACTAGAAAAAGCTCTCAGGAGCACTTCTGTTTTGAATAATCTCAGAAGTTTGCAACTAGCTGAGTGCCTGCGTTTTAATAGCTGAAGTTTGTTGAGCTCTCGGCTTACGGTTTGGAGAATCAGAGGATCGGAGGTCGGAGGTGAACACGACAAGCGTGAGTACCCGCGGAGGTTCGCGCAATTCGATCCAGGCCCCCTGCAAACGTAACCACTAATGGCTACCTCTTACCCGAATAATCGCCTATAAAATCCAGATCAGAGTACATCTGCGAGCTGATTTTAAGGCCGTTCCGCAGTCTTGTAGTGCCACTCGAATGGAATGGCCAGCAATTCCCGAGGCAATACAATGTTTACATAATTAGATAGGTTCTATAATATCAATATCAATCGTGAATACGCGACGCCTGTAAAAAAATAATTCCATGTCACTTCGGGGTCTCGGGATTGATTTACCACTTTTATGACGTTCTATTATTGTTTAATTATAATGGTATATTCTTAGACGTGATTCAACTTTGACACTACTATAGTAGTTTTGTAAATGAAGTTAAGTACATCGTTTTTTGTGATAGTCTGAAATGAAAATAAATACAATAGAAACAATTGAGATACGACTGGTATCAGATATTCCCCGCCATGGGCGCACGTTTGCAAGTCTGCAGGAAGACTTGGATTGATATTGTGCGAGCTAAGCAAATATCGTGTGCTTTCTGTTGCGTCGCCCGCACCTGATTTGAATCTAGTTATAGTAAACAAATTCCTTTGTTACCAACTATAGGCAATCGAAAACTACAATTCTTCTATATCTTCCTAGCGACTAGTTGCGACCACTGATTGTTGCCTGCGGTGGCCAGTCTTATGGAAGCCTTATTCGCCAATTTTAAAAAGTTGGCGTAATCTGCCGCCACCCGCGGATTACGCGGGCCATAATGGCGCTCGGCTGTAAGCCCCACCCAATAACAATGGCGGATTAGATACCACGCGAAACTTGAAATATAATTTTACTGCTCCCTTTGCCATTTTTATAGTCGCACTTACAATATTCGTGCTTGAAAAATTTCATATCGTGTTATGAAATGTTGCCGTGCAAATATACGTTTTCTATTCTATTTTATTCTATTCAATGAAGAAGCTCGTGCCTTTACAGGATTGAAAAAGATGATACTAGTAGTTGGCTCAGATCTTTGCTTCGTTTCGTCTACCGATGCTTCAATAGGTTGGGTGATGTAGGACAGAAAACTGCGTGCCCTGTAGGTACATGACGCACCTTGATATAAAAGTACTTAGTAATAAGTCATCGGTGACATGATTAACTATCAGATGGCAAGTCTTATCAGTGGTCGGCTTCAAGAAGAAGTTTCTATGTGCTTCAAAATGCAGTCATTTATAAACCTGGAGTCGTATTCTCGTTGGTATATGACTATGTTAAACATAAGTGTAGCTGCTAGAACCAGTATCAATATCGGTGAATAAATGTTTATTTTATTGGCGGCAAATCTTGTATTGTCCGAAGCACACACGATTTGCCGGTGGAAAACTATTAGTCAATAGCATTTTCTTTATTTATTCTGTTGTACCTAACTCAAAACTAACTCAAAAATAGTAATTTTCCAAAGTTCAATCTTCCTGAACATTTGATCGGCAGCCGCGATCCGATACCGAGCGCATTAGGGCCCGTCCATAAACCACTTCGCGGCCGTAAAGAGAAGACAATCTCGCTGACAACTTGCAAAAACAAAGGAAAACTCACCTTATTGCACGAAAATATACGCTCACATAAAGAAAAATGTTGCGAGCGCTCGCTAAACAAAACGCGCCTTATTCTGAGCAAGTTAAGGTGACACGATGCATATTTCACCAAATTCCCCCGCACGTGCTAACGGCGCGCGCGAACTTGTCGGAACTGCTGGGAGTCGAATGGGGAATAAGATATGAGCTTTATTTCAGCGAACATTGAAAAATGTGTAAGTTTACGAGCGCAGCCGTGACGCCGCATCGCTCCGAATGGCTTATTTTATACGCGGAACAACGCAGTGTTTATGGACAGACGAGATTAATATACTTATTTGTAATATTCACTACAATATGTACGTAAGAGAATACTGTAGCGAAATCTTTTCTGTGCGACAGGTATAGCAGAGCTTAGCTTTAATATCGATCGGCTATCACTTTAGCAGTCAATCTATGTATAAGTATAAACGGGATAGCGCTGAAAGTATTTAATTTATATTATGGATAGGTACGTGTAGGTAAAGTGCATGATAATGGACGTATTACAATTTGACGATCACTTGCTGTGGTGTAGAAAAACATTGTAATTGTGATTGTAATTGTAACCTGCACACCTCAGAGTTCTCTGCGATGCTCTCAAAGGTGTGTATGGTTAGCATGGTAGTCTAGAGCATGTCTAATTGTCTAGTATAGGCGTGTAGACTCATGTCTAGCAGTAGGACAGTAATAGATTGGCATTGATATGATTTTTCTTGCTGGGGCCCTGGAAAATTTGCCTTCATTAAATTTGTTTTCGTCGAAGTAAATAAGGCCTTCAGTACTTTGAGATCCATATTGTCAATAGTTATTGATCGCTCATAATTGAGCACAGGCACTCAACAATCGTAGCGCCCAGCGACAGAACGAGACGCGTACCAAGTATGAATGTGTGAATGTAATCGTCGCGCAGCACACATTTGTCCGGCCGACCGTACTTAACACACGGACGATGTACTAACTTGTTTGTGCGTTATACAATTCCATTACACGAAAAATAAACAGAACGATATGTCCCCGAAGGATCCGCACTCCGCACTGCCGCTCCGCACTCCGCACTCCGCAGTCCCGCTACAACTTCGCAGTCCCGCTCCGCACTCCGCAGTCCCGCTACAACTCCGTAGTCCCGCTCCACACTCCGCAGTCCGTCCAAATCAAGCAGATTGGATTACGCGCGCTAACGACTATCTCATGTTGCTTTTATTCGACGGGAAACTGTAACTCGCGACCGACATTACCACCGCCGCTGATGGTGTTTCACACCCTTTAACATTTTACAGACGATTTGTATCTTCGCCGAGTTTTGATAGCTGGTGTTTGTTTAGAGAAGTAACAATTTTTTTAACTTCAATCTAATCTAGGTAGTCTCAGAAATTGCTCAACTAATTTGAATGCGGTTTTCACAGATTTGGCATTTAGTGTATATTTTATTTCAATTGACTCATAAATAATTAACCTAACCTTAATGTCTACTAAGTACCTAAGTAATAACTAACTTAACTTATATCTTACAAACCAAACGCAATCTTAACTGATTCACGGGATGTATCTACCTACCTATACCTTCAATGTATGAAATGAATAATACAACATATTTGTTTAAGAGTATTCGGTGTAGTAGCTAATTAATAAAAGACGTGTTGTTTACAACTCTTTACAACCCATTAATGGCCCACTACTGAGCACGGGTCTCTCCTCTTTATTGACGAGGCCTAGAGCATACTCCGCCACACTTTTTTAGTGCAGATTGGTGGAGACTTTAAGACATTTTAATTAAGGCTAAATTCAGAAAAAAACATAGAGCATAAATATTTAAGATTGCCAGTGAGTGAAACTAGCGGCACGCTCAACACCGTTTAACTTCATAAACCATTTAGGTACCGGCGCCGCCCGCTCGCTCCGCAGAGATATAAAGGTATGTTTGCACGTGATTCACCATGATAAATTCCATTACCATCGCCGCTAACGAACCGAGCGGATCCCGCTTCTGATTTTTCATTCCGTTTTAAACCGGTTTTATATGAAAATCGACAATTATCTGCCGCTCGACGTCCGCCGAAAACTAATTAGTCGCGTGTCACGCTAATGTATTAGGTTACTTTGCTGGCGCTTTATTTAGATTGAAATTTCCTTCTTATATCCGCACTAGAGCATACAATAATACAGTATATTCCACGTCTTTTTACAAAGACAAAAGAACCCCAAATAGCCCCTGTGAACAAGACTACCTACTGGTGTATAACCAAGTATGAAGTGATCGTTAAGTATTCACCGTAAACAATACATAAACCAGCACATCCTACCAGGGTAGCGGCAGGGGGCGGGGCGCGGCGAACCTGTCATATGACACTGATTTCCCTGGAGCCCTAGCGAGCCCATACCTATGATAATATATGTTTAATTTTTAAGAAGAATATCTCCGGTGTTATGACCCGAAGGAACTTAACGCCTCTGCAGCTTCTTGATGTTTGAAACAATGTGTTCGCGAGCACTTCTATGGTTCTATGTAAAGAAGAAGAAGAAAGAAGTACCTATAAGCTCCATAGTATGATGGTAGGAAATCTTGGTATTACTTTGAGAATAATAAAATGCGCATGTATTAATGTGGAGGTAGGTAGGTATTAGGCCACTTATATTTTGTAGATGTACATCGCTTAGCAAAGATATTATTCCACGGATTAAATACTTTAAGGGACCGTCAAGATGAGTAGTTGATGGTTAGTTTTAGTAGGTACATATTCTTTGTAATAGACCAGTATCATAAAAATTGTAGTAGGAGTCCCACGGTCACAGTTGCTACTGATAAAAATTTCGAACTTTGAAAATGTAGTAGCAAAAAAATTATTAGGAAAAACTATCCTAAGAATTGTTTTGAAAAATACAGTAGCAAAAATAATATAAAGGAACACTATCCAAAAAATTGTTTACGAACAATTTGTTGAGCATAAAGCTGGCGACAGACGCGCGCGCGGGCCGCGCAGGGCCGACACGACGTCGTAAAAGTTTCGTAATCCCACGATACGCCAGTGGACTCTGTGTTTTTATTGCAAACGAATAAATTTGACTTTAAAGTGTGCAGTTAAGCTCGTGGGTTATTCAAAAGAACAGAGATTCGAGCCTCCGCGGCAACTACCGTCCACTGCTCATTTATTCAATGCCTCGAGGCCACGAAGTGAGTAAGGAAAGTATACAGAGAGCAAACTTTAGCAAGTTCTCTTACATGAATCTCGTTTTAGCTCCGTCAGCATTTAAACCAATATAACTTAGTCTATATATCTGTCACTCTTTTCTACTCTAGGCCACTATTACTAGGGATGTCTCGATAGGATAATTATATTTTTCAATAGTTTACCTATAACTCATAGATAACTTCCCCTCTGTTTAGGTTTTTACTCTTCCTTTTATACTATGCTTCCACCAATATTTTATTCACCTTAGTGAGACACAAGAATGTTCTTCTGTTACTCTACTGTTCATTGCTGTCTTGCTTCCAACAATAAGACAGTAACAGTGATATAATCGGCAATGGAAAGCTTTTGGGCCGTTTTCCGAGACTTTTTAAATTGGCAGGTAAAATATCGAGGTATTTCCAGATTTCCCCGGAGCGCGAGCGCGTCACGTAGCGGCTGCAGGTCAGTCCGAACGTTTATTTTTGTAATAAGGAACCTGATTTAATGCTTCCTATTTCTAATTTACAATTAAATCGGCTATGCGAAGCCCACTTCCATCGCCTCATACGATAGTGTCCTACATCACATGTTAGGACAGTGTCGGTCAGTGATCGACATGGAAGCGGGCCTCGCGTATACCAGGACGGCATGGAAAGTAGACCAGTATTCCAAAATGCCCCAATATGATGTATTTTGATGATGTAATTGTCCAACGGCGCGGATGTAAAAGTAAAATATACGTGTGCTTATTGTAAAAGTACCCACATGATACACAATTTAGGCGAGCAGGAAATTAATAGTACATTATGATATAAGTGCGCGAAGTTGGTCATTACAGTCGAGGCGGTATTGCACAGCCCGAGTCGCAAGACGAGGGCTGTAATAGAGCCAAGACTGTAGTGAACAAAGCGCACGCGTATCATACGACGTTTTTCAACACACTTGCGAGGAAAAAAACAATTAGGACAACGACATTTTTCAGTCACAAATCAGCAAATTATAAACGAACAAATGTTTGCACAAAATAGCGCCGAGGTTTATTTTATTTTTTCGCGCGCCGTATCTTTGGTTGAATAACTATGCGCGCGCAGGCGCGCAGGTTAAGTCCAAAGGCAAAGAACACCGCTATTCAGCCACAATCTTGAAATCTTTATTTTCAACACACTTGCTCGTAAAGTTGCTATTTTTTCTTTAGTCTTACGCCCGGAATGCGGTTTATTACACAGTAGTGCGTTTTACTTTTCATTGCCGCACTAGTGTTTTTCTTATTCCACTTTTTTTTTTATATCCGTAAAGAGGTTGTTACCAAAAGATTTATTATTTTGTAAATAAATAAACTTGTTGTACTTAGTCAAAATCTGATAAGATAAGATTATACTTCATCTAATTATCTATTAAAGCATTTAAAAAATACAATATTTTAAATCATTAATTACCGTAAATTCCTATTAGAAATACATAATTATTTAGTTTAATATATTGTGGCTGAATAGCGGTGCTCTTTGCCTCTGGACTTAACCTGCGCGCCTGCGCGCGCATAGTTATTCAACCAAAGATACGGCGCGCGAAAAAATAAAATAAACCTCGGCGCCATTGTGTGCAAACATTTGTTCGTTTATAATTTGCTGATTTGTGACTGAAAAATGTCGATACCTAATTGTTTTTTTCCTCGCAAGTGTGTTGAAAAACGTCGTATGATACGCGTGCGCTTTGTTCACTACAGTCTTGGCTCTATTACAGCCCTCGCCTAGCGGCTCGGGCTGTGCAATACCGCCTCGACTGTAATGACCAACTTCGCGCACTTATATCATAATGTACTATTTACATCGAAGATCACCTAACTCAATACCTAATTATGTTTTGTACTGATGAAGGTTTTGCAACATTTCTATACCCGTTGCTTCCGTCATTCAAATTCACATTGCATGAAATTGGAATAAAATAAAACAATAAAATTAATCAAGTGTTTAACTTTACCTTTTGATATCGACAAATGTATTTAACGACGATGAAATATAAACTGCAGTGATTTGATTTGCCGGCGCGTTGGTGGGTGTTCCCCCGACGGTAACGAACCGTTGTCCCCGCAGTAACCTCGTTACGGTCCCGCAGGAGCTGGACACTGGCCTTACGAGCTCAGGGTATTTTGATAGCCCACGAATTGACCCCACCCGGGCATATTGTGAATATTTTGTGCAGTATTTGTATCTATAGATCAACTAGGGCAGTATTACTTTAACATCGGCTAATTCTAAAGTTTCAGTGGATAAATAGGTATCACTCGCAAATAAAGTGTTGTTTGACCTTATCAATCACAAATGCATTTGCGGAAAAGGGGTTTTCACTGTCGCCTTTAGACTCGTAGGACAAATTAAATTGATCTCTCTGAAATTAGTCACTAGTTCTATAACATTGCAACCGGAAGCTTTTAATAATTATTCCTAATAAAGTAGGTAGTTGATTAACTTGAAAAACCCTTCCAACATCACAATTTAAAAAGCCGCCGTTTAAAAACACAATAAAAATTAACTTTACACATATGTAATCTAATCCGAAAAATAATGAAGAAAGAAACCAGCCTTAAAAAACTCATTAATAATTATTGTTATCATAGAATAATTTCATAACCGATAGATTTAATGATTTCGCCGATAATTCAATAGGCGTTAATCGTCGATTTACGTCCCCGACGTTTAACGATGGCCATTGTTACGGCCCCTGTGAGCGCGGCGCGATGTATTATTATTTTATTTTTCAATTATGAAACGAACAACAACAAAACAATAACTCACTGTAGTTTTCTGAAAATGAAAGAATTCTCTGAATATATATCCTTCACTAAAATTGAGAAATAAAAAAAACATCAAATATTCGATTCATCATCATCATTGCAGCCTTTATATATCCTCCTTTTGGCCTCTCCCAGAGCATACGGTCCTGGTTTTTCCGCTGAACACATGCAGCCACTACCTTCCACCCTCCTTTCTGAGGTCTTCAGTCCATCGGGCTGATAGACGGCCTACTCTACGTCTGCCGTTTTGTAGTCTATTCAACAATTCGTTTGCCCTAGTCTTCAACCCAAAACTTCGGTTTTAGATTGTCCAGTCAAAACTCCTAATTCTAATCCTTTATTTGACATACTTATTAGAAAAATTCACCTTTCATCTCTCTCTCTCTCATAAATAGGTATTTCCTCCAACTGGAAATCGAATTCGTGACTTCTCGATTCGCAGTCAAGATAAGTTGACAACTACGAGTAGACTCCCGAAGCGCCGAAAAAACCTGGCACCTATAACTTTTCATTCGATAAGTCGGCTTTTGAATGATCTGATCTACATAAATGTACTAAGTATACTCGTACATGTACGAAGCTCCATTCCACTCCACCTCGCCTCGCCGCGCGCACTTCCAAATTAGTTTAACGGTTTTTTAGGGTTCCGTACCCAAAGGGTAAAACGGGACCCTATTACTGAGACTTCGCTGTCCGTCCGTCCGTCCGTCCGTCCGTCCGTCCGTCTAGTTACACAGTTGAAATTTTCACAGATGATGTATTTCTGTTGCCGCTACAACAACAAATACTAAAAAACAGAATAAAAAAAAAATATAAGTGGGTGCCCATACATTCGACGTAAGTTTAGTTCGGTCCAAGAGATGGCGTTGGGCGTAATATGTGGCTACAATAAAACAAATATTTAAGTGGGGCTTTTATACAACAGACCAGATTTTTTTGGCGTTTTTATACATAATGGCACGGAACCCTTCGTACGCGAGTCCGACTCGCATTTGGCCGGTTTTTTCTCTCGCACGTGAGTCGTGAGAGCGGTGACCAACACGCGCCGAGTAATTTGTTTTCATTCAATTACTTTTCCGCAATGCATTCGGCTTCAGCCCACGTACCGTTCCGCCCCGGTACATTGTGTGTGAATCCAGCGATCGATGCCGAAGAGCGACCTGATGCCGTTACGTTACACTTGCTGCAAAGTGATACAGGAAAAATGATTGTACCTACGTCTTGAATTGCCTATAGTAACAGTGTATAGCAGAAAAATGTATGTACAGTTAATCACAGTTAAAAAAGTTTAGGCCCTTAAGCAATCTTTATGTACTTAGTGCTTAAAATAGGTATGCAAAAAAATCTCAAATAAAGAGCCATTTCCGTACTTACGTCGTTAAATTTAAAACCCTTGGGGTAAATGAAAAGTTTCGAATATTTAAAAGACTAGAAAGATGGTCTGGCTTGGAGGAGTTTTAAACAATTTTATAACTTAGCGTTCAATGCCAAACACGAGTCCGGAATATCACCGCGCCGACCTGACGTCATAAACCTCTATTTTACGAATTATGATCTTCCGAAAGGCATTTAATATCGCGGCGGAAACGTGAGATGGAAATATTGGGATTATCATGAAAAATGATGCAAAATAATTCCGTCCTTTCTACGCCGATTTATCTTACATCTACATTATAACTTTATTTAACGGGAATAACTTCTCAAATCCGCTCAAATTTGTTTTAATTAAGAATTTATGCCACGTAAAATAAAAGGCGGTTCGCCGCGTTTGGCACTCGCGATCCTACGTTCGACTTATTCCACGATGACAAGTTATTAAGTTATTATACTTGAAGTTGCCAACAAATAAGTTTCCACTTGCCAGATATTTATGATTTAAATTATAGTGATATAGATATTTGTTATATACATTATTCTTACTTTACTTTTTTATTTTATTTTATTATTATTTATTGTTTACGTACCGCCTACAATGTTTTCTCACTCCCAAAGGTTAACTGGTAGAGAATGCTTTTAGCATTAAGTTCGCCTTTTTGTAACCTGTACTTGTATAAGGTGCAATAAAAGTTTAAATAAATAAATAAATAAATAAATATCGCTGGAGATAATGTCATGTTGTCTGAGCTCCAGTCTTATTTCAAATTTCCCGATATCAGATTTGATTCCGTGTGTTTTCTTATAGTGGATATTTGTATGAGTGTGTATACCTACTCATTTTCCTTTTTATCCATATTAATACAATATCCGTAATAACAAATAGTCCCACGATATTGGTATTCTGCCCGTAATAATTTTCTTCTTGCGTACACAACACCCAGCCGAGCGAATCCACATAATAAACTCATAATAAAAACAACATCGTACAGGAAACCTTCACCCAATGTCTCATTCGTCACGAACGTAATATTAATACATTCATCGCGAGTTACAATATTTGGGCAGCGGAATTAAATTAGCTCCGTGGGGCCGCCACAGACCCCGCTGACGAGCCTCGTTACATTAGTGATCACCAATTTATTTGGCCGCCGCGTAATCTCGGCGAAGGCGCGGTTTGCGCAATCTGGAGGAAGAGGAAGCGAGTCCGGTAAACTTTTTATCCATTCAATTTTCCATTTTATTTGACGGAAGCTAACAATGTAAGTGGATGAAGGAGCCGCGGGGTTGAGGGCGGCGCGGGGCGGGGCAGTAGGGGAGCAGGCGTGTAATCCCGTGCAGTAAATAAAGCAGATTGCATCAAGATCGCGAGGAGAACAAACATCCCCCATTACTTAGCCGGCCAGAAATAGCAGCCGTTTGGACTGCGGCAAGACGGACGGCTCGGAACCCCGCTATATCAGCCCCCACGGCACTAACTCTACATAACATTGTATTTTAAACGACAGTAGGGTAATGTAATGCCTTAACCAACCGCAGTTAGGGTTGAAGTATTGTTTCATACAAATGCTCATATTTAAGTTAAAGTCTTGAAACTCTAGTTAGGTATATTAAATAAATACCTACTGAAAGGCTCTAAAGGACTCGCGTTGATATACTATTAGTATCATTGCTGCTGCAGCTTGCTGCTTATAGAACATTTCAGCACATTTACCGAAGCGCACATCAAAATTATCCGCACACCGTCCTTTATCCACCTCCAAAGCGCGCGGAACGTTGCTTAACTCAGTCCATCGCTTCTGGCAGACCAAGCACTAATCTACGAATCTTTCGCCAGAATTCGATTCTACGGGAATACAGTTTAGACCGTCGTTTCTTAACCTCGGGTCGCGACCCAAATCTGGGTCGCGGGCGGTATTGGGATGGGTCGCGGGAATTTTGAAAAGACATTAGCGGCCTTTTTTTACAGCCTGAAGGGCTGACGTAAAAGCAGACGAGTCACCTGATGGTAAGTAGTCATCGTCGCCTATGGACTCGAGCAACACCAGGAGGGTCAATAGTGCAACGCCGGCCCTCAAAGAGATCTATTTATACACCTTTTTTGAAGAACCCCATGTCATAGCGCTCCGGAAATATCTCAGAAGGAAGCTCATTCCACATCTTGCATGTGAAAAACGGACCGTAGTCGTTCGCCACGAGCCCAAGCGATGTGGATGAAACTTCAATCTTCGGCGAGTGGTGTGATGATGGAAGGGCGAAGTTGGCACCAAATCGAACAGTTCCTCGGAGCACTCACCGTTGCAAAGCCGGTAGAACACGCAGAGGCATCCCATGTCTCTCCTCAGACTTAGGTGTTCTAGCCTGCTAGTGACTCGTGGGTCGTCGACAATTCGAACCGCGCGCTTTTGTACGGCGTCAAATGGACTGGAATGGAAATGCTGGTATTGCTGGTATTGTGGCGCCCCTGCCCAGAGATGTGAGCAGTACTCCATGTGAGGCCTGACCTGTGCTTTATAAAGCATCAGTAGGTCCCTCGCAGTGAAGTACTGCTTCGCCCGGTTTAGAACACCAAGCTTTTTGGAGGCCAATTTGGCCTTAGCTTCCAGATGACTACGATAATGCAAGTCGCTCGAAATGACAACGCCCAAAATTTCAACACTTTTACCACCGGTGAGCGCGGTACCCTGGAATTGAGGCGCCATCGCCATGACAAATGGGACTTTCATAGCGGAAAACGCGCAAACTTGTGTCTTCGTGGGGTTGAACTCAACTAAATTGAGTCGAGCCCATTCCGAGACTTGCTCCAGAGAGTTCTCTACTTCAGACACAACTTTTATTCTGCTTTCCTCCACTTGTGACCGAGAGGCATTTGTAGAGCCTCTATAAATAGGCATCTCCCGTGCTATCATCTCCATAGCAATGAATGCCGTTTGCACGCTCCAGCATGTCAATGATATGCAGAATGAACAGGGTAGGAGACAGCACAGATCCTTGGGGAACACCAGCGTTTATGGGTTTCAAATCTATGCAACAACCGTCGACTACGACCTTTATATGTCGCTCAGACAGAAAGCTGGCTACCCAACTGCATAAATTCTCAGGGAGATCGTAATGATATCATCATCATCACCAGCCTTCTAATGTCCCCACTGCTGGGACACAAGCCTTCCTTGCTGATAGAAACACACAAGGAGAATGAGCTATAACCCAATAAGCGAGCCCAGTGCGGATTGGTGGGTGTTAACGACTGCAAATGCCACCGGGACCAACGGCTTAACGTACCTAACGGGATAAATATTAAGGATTTCGGTCACCCATCCAGCGATTAGCCTCTGCGAAAGTTGCTTAGCAAACAAACTACGGACTTTTTAACCGACTTCAAAAAAGAAGGAGGTTCTCAATTCGACCGTATAATTATATGCTTTTTTTATGTTTGTTCAGCAATTTTTTCGTCGTTTACGGTCCGATTTGGATAATTCTTTTTTTGTTGTAAAGTAGATATGCGCAGTGGGGTCCTTTTAAAAGGATCACCAAGATCTGATGATGGCATCTCGGAGAAATCGAGGGCAACTTTCGAAAATTGTAGGGACGACTAGTGTGTTTGTTAATGTTTTCATAAGTACATAAAAGCGCTACAGTTACATGAAGGTTTGGAGTCGATCTGATGAAGCCGAAAGACAGTCAAGGGAACTCCTCAACGATTTACTGTAGTAATCTAGTGTTTGGGCTTGATTAATTTGTAGTGACGAGAACTTTACACCCACATGTTGAATTAAGCGCCATCTGGCGATTAGTTTTTGAGTTATCTCAGCTTATCGAGGTTGAAGTCGGTTATTTTTTTGTAAAAAGCATATTATATTATTATGACTGGAAAATCAATAAAATGTCAGGGTCGCGGGCTTCAAATATTTTTACATTTTGGGTCGCCAGCCAAAAAGGTTAAGAACCGCTGGTTTAGACAGTTCATATTTAAAAAATACGGGTATATTTCGCTGAGAAAGAAGACCGGCGAATCTGCGAGTTTCATACGTCGAGATACCAACAGACGCCAGTCAAATTGCTGCAATTTGCGTATCAGATAAATGTTATTTTGCCGGTGCGCGCTCTATCGCTTCGTTCAGTCTTGCTGTGAGGAACTTACTTAAACAAACAGGTTTATTCGGAAACGTTTACTATTTAAATATATTTCTTTGATTTCGTCATTTAACACTTTCGGCGGTGCAACGTTTTATCACGTCAAAATCAATGTATGTGTTGTAGCACAACGTGCTACCACGTCAGATAAAAAAAATGTTTTTTTGACGCTACGTTCTATAACGTCAACGGCTCATAAGTTTTTTGGGTAGTTATGTCATTGCGCCGTATGGCCAAAATTTCCTAGACCACTACCGCCATACTACACAATTCTGTTGGTCAATTTGTGAAGGACTCTGACAAGCACGTTGCTACCTACACACACATGCACAACTTCTATTAACGTCCCCCCGCGCATACTGCGCCGTAGTAAGTCTCCCGGTGTGTCGCTAGCGGGAAGTCGCACCGCCGTTGTCGCTTTCGGTGATTCTCGGTGGTCATACTGGGTTGTCCTACTGGTATGGCCAGTGAGAATTTGTGTGTTGAGATTTTCTCACTGGTCATACTACCTATTAACACCAGAAATGTAGCATTTTCTTTCATCCTATATATAGCTGTGGCGGTACCGTCAAGCTAAAAGTCAAATGTGAATATTTCATTTTGTGATAAATAAATAATCATGTTCTTAAAACATTTTTTGAAAATGGGTTTTATATAATTAAATGTGAAGGAAAATATGTGTATCCTACTAATCCTTCCTTCCTACTAATATTATAAATGCGAAAGTTTGTAAGGATGTATGTGTGTGTGTTTGTTGCTCTTTCACGCAAAAACTACTGAACGGATTTTCATGAAACTTTGCAGTAATATAGCTTAGACATCGGAATAATATAATTGGTAAAATTCATAGAGATTTTTGAAGGGACTGGTTTCCCGAAGCGAAGCGAGGGCGGATTTACTAGTTTTTAAATAAAAATACTTATTCATGTGGTACTTTGACATCGAAAGACAAACATGGTAATAAACATGGTAAAGTTTTGAGGTTACATGAAAAAACAATTATCTAAATCTATATCTACATCTATACATATAAATAAAATTGTAGGGTCTGTTTGTGTTTTCAAAATAACAATGTTTTTTTCCAGTTGGTATGTTCGCCTGTCTCTTTGTCCGCGCTAATATTCGGAGTAGCTCAATGGTTTTATGGGACTTTCACTGGGAATTAGAGGAGAGTGTGGAGTGGTGTGTGACGCTATGTGAGGACAATAAGTAGGTATATGTGTGAACAAACTCTTTCAATACAACAGTAAATTGTAGCGCGTGTGTAACTATTTTTTGTTTAAATGTTAACAGTAATTTACTAATAATATTTCGTTTTAAGGAATCGACGTTACATTTATACAAATCCCTACTAATTAATATTATACCTAAATGCAAAATTAACTCTGTCTTCACACCGAAATCACTGAACAACAATAACAATTCAAAACAGAAATCAACGGTTTTAAGCGACTTTAAAAAAGGAGTACCTAGGTCCTTAATTTAACTATTCTCCGCGTGAAAAGTTTAAAAGAAATATACGTATACTAAGTAACTTCACAGTTTATTTGTAGTAACTTAATGTACAAAAGAGAACATTTAGACATGTATAAAATGAATAGTGATACGCATAACAATTAACAGACACAATTCATTTTACGTCTTCATTTTGCCTGCGTAGGATTCAGCGATCTTTCTTGGGGCTTGGTGTTCAATTTTACAATACGGTACTCAAGTTGATACCTGATTTACCTGTGGAAATATTTAAGCAACGTGTTAAATCACTACTTTTAAACAAGGTATACTAATATAGCTTATATAAATATATCAATTACAAGGGTGCTTGACTGTGATATGGCCGCGACCAGTTCTGCTTAGACCAGTTTTTATTTTTGGAATCATTCCATATTGATTTAAAAAATAATTAAATATTATGTAGATAGAAAGAGTGTGCTTCACCTTTATTCTGCTCAAAAATAAAAATTATATAAATAAGTATACCACCTTGGGAAACGGCGGTAGACTTAAAAAAATGACATTTATAAGTGTATTGAAAAATACCCACATAAATAAAATTATTTGACTTGGACAAAATACCTGCATGAATAAATGATTTTGAATTTGATGATTGTCGTTTGGACCCATATTAATTATTGCGGCATCTGATGGGTACTTTTTGAGTTATTACAAATAATGTGTATTATATAAAAACTGTTCAAAAACATTCCTAGAGCATATTTATTTCATATGTTTATTGTCCTTATAGACTTGTATAGCTCACTTTTAGCTTGACTGTACCACTGCAGATATATACAGGATGAAAGAAAATGCTAAATTTCTGGTGTTAATAGGTAGTATGACCAGTGAGAAAATCTCAACACACAAATTCTCACTGGCCATACCAGTAGGACAACCCAGTATGACCACCGAGAATCACCCGTCGCTTTGGACACTGTAATTTCGCAACAAAAGTAAGTTTTATTATGAATATTTTGTGTATATTTGATAAATAATTGCTTTTTGTACTAATTCGCCCTGTCTGAGATATAGTTACCTATAATTTTCGACTTGAATAAAGCTGATAAATAATATTTTCGATACCAACGTAAACATGTCGAAACTTGTGAATTACATTGATTGATCTAGCTTTTGATTTGTACCTATAATATGTGACACGCTTTGTCTTGAAGACTTGTGTTTTTTTCCTGTGTTTGTTTCTTGTTATTCACATAGAAAAAGGAAAAATATCTACCTATGTGAGTTGAGTGATAGTACGTTAAATATACAAGTTTAGTAATAATATACAAGTGATTAGTGTGATGATGTAGATGATTGAATTTGACGTAAAATAATCTTACAATTATTGATATTTATAGGCCGTTGTTACTTTGTGTAATTAATAAAAAAAAACACGTGCAAGGAACGCTTATTAACGTCGTCGTGTACTGACGGTTGTGCCAAATTCAGTTTTGTTAGTGCATGTGAGCAGAGTTCAACGTTTATAAACGTCGAGTTCATTTGTATGGAGCAGGTATGTGCCATATAATGAAATTGGTTGTGGTTGTTTGAAGCACCGAAAGTGTTAAACTGCTCTGTGAGATACGCTTGTACTATTAATTGAAAAACTAGTCGACAAATTACTGAATTAAATACCATGATTTTCTTTGCAACAATGCGTCGCCACAACCTATGATACCTACTTATTTGGTTAATTAGCAGTTATAACTTAATATGACAAATGTAAATAAAATAAAACAAAAAATCACAACAATTCGCAATAGTCACAAAAATCACAACCATAACAATAATTAGTCTGTAACAAGATAATGAATTAACAGCAAAAGTCATAACAGAACAAAACCATTAAAAGAATCGAATAAAATTCAGAAGCTAATTTTTTTTATTTTCTACACTAAAATCACGCTTTCATTGAAAATAAAGCTTATTTGTCGTCACTTCGACAAGATTGACGACCCTGTAGCCTAGTTGGTAGCGACCCTGCCTGCGACGCGAGGGATCCCGGGTTCGATTCCTGGCCGGGGCAGATATTTATGTGGCAGATAAATATTTGTACTCGGGTCATGGGTGTAATTGTAATGTGTTATACTTATGTGTAGTCCATGCCACCCGCGACACAGGTACCTAGTAACCTACTGCGGGGGTATGAGTGTGTTAGCGTTTAGCGTTTTAGCGTTTATCCTCATCTATGATTCTGCAAAATGTTCACTACCAGCTCCGTTTCGAGGACAGCCCGGTGCATACCAGGATTACCAGGCCGCTAGCAATAGTGGCAAGAGCCCTTCGACCAGGCTGCTCATACACTGTGATGACTGATGGGGAACTTCGTAACATCAAACAGAGTATTATTCTAGTTCAACAATAACGTCAATTTTATAGCTTCACATGTACATTGTACATGTAGATCCGATGAAAAGATTTCTCGTCTAACCCTTGGGGAGTTATTGCCGAAGTAGCCTAAAATGGTCTAGTAGAAGGATACATAAAGAATAGTAAATACGTGCGCTAGTATAAGTACCTGCCTCAAAACAGCCTTATGGACCTTTTCTAACAAAAAGCGTGCGTAAGTCACTCGACTCCGGTCATGAACATCACAATATTTTTTATCAGCTTCCTTACATTTAAGCGTGGAAAGGGCTTTAGCCAACGCAGCGCTGTGGTCATGAAAGTTGAGTTTGCAGTTGAATACAAAAGTGCTCGAGCTGTTTGTACACCGGTGTACAACTATTTGCGCAGCGGCTGCAGGCCAGGGCCGACGATGACGCAACATCAACACACCGAGTTCCGTTGACTTTGGGAGCGCTGCGGGCGGTCGGGTAATAAGGCCGCAGCGGAAACTCGTTTTGTTCCGTTGGTGTTACGGCGCTCAATTTTAATGAGAGCGTCGAGTAGTTTTGTTCCAACATGTAAACAATAACGACACGCCGTTTCAGGACAGTTACGGCTGAAGTTTGACAATTATTCAGTACGCGCTGTATGAGTAATACTGCCCTCGCTTTTGGAAAAACAATTTCTCGTGTTAACAAATATTTAATAGTTACTATTATTAAATTTCACCCTTAACGCAAGAATCTGTAGCGGTTATTATTTTGACACGGCGTTCGCAGGTCACTCGTCTAGTTTAATCCTATCTAGCTAGATACATAACTCCCAAAATTAAGGTTACAAAGTTAAGGTTACAAAATTAAACTTTAATTTGAGATACTGAATGTGCATGACAGTATAAGATTTCAGGTACCTATTATACAGAATTTTAACACCGCACTGACGACAGACTGCGCTGGCCACCGTAATGATACTCCCCCGACGCCGGCGGAATCCATCTTCCTGAGCTTTATGAAGAGGAAAGTGCTTACACAGTACTTAACTCTCGAGAAAATGCTGTAGTTATTATCGTTGTGACCGTTCCGACTTGTTGCGTCCTTTTGCTGGAATGAAATTGAAGTAAGTACGCAGTTACGAACGGCACTCCATTTCAGCCACTTAGGTGGCCTAAATAGGCGCAATATTCTTGTTGTCTTGAAAATGTAATTTCTAGTATGTTTATTTTATTGTTATAAGTTTGGCCTGTCTGTCTGTGTGTCTGTCTCGTGGTACCGTGGCTGAGCTATACGGTAGCTTACTAACTGATTGACCGATATCAATGCGGTTTACTTTTCTATTCTGTTCATGGTAAGCGATAATACTCGTCGGCGGTTATTTCAGCAGGATGATGCGAATGTCAAAAATCCAAATTGACGTGACAAGCTTGCAACTATTGACATGTCACTGCAGATCACCATGAAATAGTTCGTGAAGCATCTTGCTTGACGACAGTGTCACGGGTATGGGAACAGTAGGTCCAGGTGAAATTCTCGTGTTCTATCGCATTGTCTAATTTAAGCGCAGCAAGTGGACAAACTTTACCTAAATGTTGACACAAAACAACGCCAACAAGGACACGGGGACCAAGATAATAACATGCACATTAATTTATTTTGCCGAGGAGCAAGTTTCGCGCAAGTCGCACGATTTGTTTACCGGTAATTTCCTCCGTTGTTGATAAAAGCTTGCAGTCGGGACAGGAAATGGCTCTTAAAGTTAGACGCTCCGGGCAGCAGCGCAGCGCCGCGTGATATATGGGAGAGGAGAGAGATAGATTCGGAGACAGATTTAGGATGCAAAGTGGTCCATACTTTACCAAAGCTAACTCCCCCTGCTCGTGGTGTTAACTTATTGTCTGTAAAAAATTAGAAAGAAATGTTTCGACGTTTTGTTCGATATCAAAGTAGGTACCTACTTACGTAAATATTTCTAAAGTATATCGATCATTTGATTGGCTTTATAGTTTGTTTCAATTTGCGTATCTAAATTGATGCGCTCACCATCTTTAAACTTCATCGCTACTTAACACCAGGTATTATAGTCTATTAAACTTAGTAGGTACAGTGTAATAAAACTCCCATATTTTTAAGTCATACACGTCAGTATCATTAAAAGCATGATTGATACTTATCAAGAATATTCAAGAAGGAAGGAAGGGATTAGAGAAACGATACAGATTACAAACCAGCTAAAGTGAGCCAATACCTACACCACAATATTCCAAGGGTTACATTACCTCGTACATTTAAATACTATCCTCGGCCCCATATCTCCAATAAAAGGATCAGCAGATCCCGTTAAAGACGGCAGAATTCAGGAAAGGTTTGCTCTACGTTCTCATTTGGGCCACGTGCTGCGCTTATTAACTTTTATAACTTTATGAATCCTAAGCTATGGTTTAATTTTCTAGAGCATAACACTAACGCAACACATTACCTACCCTACGTGCCAGGGTACCGGTACCCACGCCGGCGAGGCAGCGTCTAAAATTCTTCATTATTATTTGAATTACATGAATAACAGCAACAAAAAATCATTCATTGATTTAATTCATTGATCAGCTTTAAACATCCTGCGATATGTAACACTGAACAATCCCAATAATATAAAATTCGCAAATTGGCACAAATTATCCATTTTGTTGTTCGCAGCCACATTTTATAAGTGCGCCCGTCAAGATGTTAATTTTATTGTATTGCGGTACCAGGTAAGGACACATTTGCTTCAAGCTTCAAGAGGAATAGGGTTGTATCAACTATCAACTACTGATAACCTGGCTATACCTGGCTACAACCCATTAATGACCCACTACTGAGCACGGGTCTCTCCTCATTGTTGAGGAGGCCTAGAGCATACTTCACCTCGCTGCTCCAGTGCGGATTGACGGAGGGGTTAGTGCGCAACCCAGTATCGTAAGTTTTCAAGCCACCCGAAGGCCTACCGATGCGGCTTAACTGTTATCTATCGATAACAACTGGGACCGACAGCTTTACGTGCCCTTCGAAGCACGGAAACTCTCAAGAGACTTTGCCACTAGCGGTCACCCATCCAACTACCGACCGCGCCCGCTGTTGCTTAACTTTGTCGATTTCCCGCCGGGCTATGAGCGCTTCACCTTACCAGTTATTTTGGTTGTGCTGCCATATCAATCGTATTTAAGGGTTTTAATTAAGCAGCAATAGATATACTGGATTTAAAAGTTAACAGTTATCGCTACGCGTCGACAGTCAGACAAGCGTCTGTGCCGCCGGTGGGATAACTGCATAACCTGGCTCGGCAACGGCCGCCATTTTTGCATATGATCTGGCAGATTATTAATTCCATTAGCCCACCTCGTTAGCGACCGGGACGTCCTCTGATTTTTCATTCCGTTTGAACGTAAAACGAATTCGGTGCCGCTTTCCGTCCGCTGCTTATTTGGAACGTAACATTTCCTGATTTTCTCTTCATGATTTCATATCACAAAAAGAGAGTCGTCGATACGCGCTAGGTGATGGCAATGTGCCTCCGCCGTTCATGCACCGTTATTTGAACCTTCTTCTATATTTCAAACAACAATTATTATATTTACATTGTTATCTAAATACTACTTTGATTTTATTTTACTTGATTTTTTTATTTGTTACCTATACCTACTTAAATAACTTAATGAAGAAATCACCTAGGAAAGTAAACTTCTCTGCACAAAGGTGGAAAAAAGTAGGTTTACGTTGTTTATTTTAATGGCTATTGCCATGGTGAATGGTGTAAAGCGTCGACATTGAAAACAAGTGTATCGTTCTACGCACATTAAGGGCTGAAACCCTCGTAACACTTGATGCTCCAGCGTTTACTCGAACCTCCTCAAACAATTTAATAATATTATCCTATTATCTTAATTAACCTCTTGTTGTTAGGTAACTACGATGTAAGTTATTTTTAATCCAATTAAATTGTGTAACGTTGATACAGTTATAAGCTGTCAGACTCGAGTGTTGAATATTAGTTTATGCTAAATTATTTACTAATAATATTTACTAATAACATTATACTTAATAGAGATACCTATTGAAATAAACGTAGTATTAAATTACTGGAAATGGAGAAGCGTAGATGAAAATGCTTATTAAGAGGCTTACTGGTGAGACTTAATTGGTACAAATCAATATTATTAAGAACTCGAACATACGCGTAGAGTTGCCTGCGTCACGGTGTTCTCCAGGGTACATTTCGGAGAATGTGCAATTCCTGTAACTGCATGATTTAGTTCAACCCTCCCTCGGCGGGTATCCATCCTTTAGTCGTGGTCATCCCTCTACGAATATCGCGTTTGAAGTCCTCCTCATAAGCGTACCGCGAAGAACTGGTTTCCAGCGTCGATGCCCGTCCGACAGATACAATGTGGGAGTCGTCAAAGCAAAATAAAAAAGGACAGTTAGTAATTTGCAAATTGTGGAATGAACTATGACTATGCACTAGTTACATGGGGGTCCAGAGGTGTAACTTACACCTCTCTTGAAGTTTACACCGTGTAAACAGCCTATGTTCCTTCTGGTGTTGCTCGTGTCCATAGACGATGCACATTGCCCATCTACCCTCAGGTGGGTCGTTTGGTTTAAACCCTACCCTAAATTGCATCACTACATACCACGTGGGATCATAGTAAAAAAAACATTTAATTAAACCTTTATTTATCTAAAATAACAAAAATATTATAATCAATTCAAAACGCATTTCCTGAAGGTATCTAAAACCAGGCTTGCTGCAAGCTAAATGAGCTTTAAACCACGTTCAAACCAAGTACCTAGGTACCTTTCTTTTTTTAAACTTAATAGAAAATATTTCTGCTATAAATGGAAGACACAAAACTTAATTAATACTTGTGGGACGCTTTTATAGTTCATTTGTTATTGTAATACGTTCTCGTTTGAGCAGCGCCATCTGAATTCGACTTCCAAGCTGAAGTAATATGTCGCGTATCTGAAAATGTGAAATACTTTATCATCTATGGAAACAAATATCCGTAGCATAAAACAATGGAAAGTAATGCAATAAATCTTATCTGTTCTGCCGTGCTAATAATAAGAGCAGTAAGTCGATTTTTTCAAAAATGAGTTAAGTACATATCCTGAATCGCCACGTAATGCTCTATTAACTGGTCTTACTCCCGTTTTTCTATCTTCACTAGAACCTAAAAATATCATTAAGCCTAACCAGCAGTCTATAAAATGATGTTTTTTCCTTAGCTTATAACCAGGAAATATACTTACCTCATGATAATAATTATCAGTGTACTTCCGAAATCTTTGTTAGTATTGCTTAGAAAAACCGCTTAGAATAACTTAGAAAATCGAACCTAAAAAAACTTACAAGCTAAAAGAGTAGTCAGTAAAAATTTAATCGAAAACTTTAAACGCGATTTTCTCGGTTTCTGAAATTCCGACTTACTGCTCTTACTGTAAGCACGGCAGTGTTATTATCATACATTTATGGGGGCTTTACATTATACAATTTGCAGAGCGCTAACTCAGTGCACTAACTAGTGTTATCATACATTACACTGCTCTAGTTACATACTGTCTAACTGCCTTTACACAATGCGATTTTAGCACGCTCAACTAGCGCTCAGCAAACAGCTCAGGTAGCGCTCTGCAAATTGTATAATGTAAAGCACCCATTAGGTACCCATCATTGCATCCATACTAATATTATAAATGCGAAAGTCTGTCTGTCTGTCTGTCTGTCTGTCTGTCTGTCTGTGACGTTTTCACGGCTAAACCACCGGTGCGATTTGGATGAAATTCGGAATGAAAATAGTTGAAGACCTAGAGTCACATATAGGCTACTTTTTTTTTCAAAAATCAACCCCTAAATGCTTGAAATAGGGGATGAAAGTTTGTATGAAAAATCTAAACCGCCTGACCGATTTCGATGAATTTTCCCAGGAAGATAGTTGATGACGTATCTTCTTCCCCACTTCCCCGGTTCGCGATATAAACGAATTCCACGCGGGCGAAGCCGCGGGCAAAAGCTAGTTTACCATATGTAGTCTATGCCATAGACTCTATGGTTATAAGTTATATTTGTACTGTGGTAATTATCAATCTGTAATTGTCAAACTGTCACGGTGACGTTTTGACATCCAGCTGTAAATGACAATGACAACTTTTATGCAACTTTTTGTGTAGAAATTGAATGTTGTGAGGTGAATAAATTGGACTGTTCTGTTTTGTAATGTAATCAACAACGCACGAAGAAATATGTCGTTGAGTTATTTAAACGAAAATGAAGCTCCCAGAGACTTCAGGGTTTCGTCCACTGAAAGTGACGGTCATTACAAGAAGTGCACATTATGTTACACAGTGAAAAAGAACTTTTATTGTACAGAATGTGTAAAAAATGGAAATTTCGTACATTCTTCGATGCCCTACTCGGATAGGTAAGAATTTGCGCAATATCTTTTATCTTGACTAATGACTCATCTATTTGCAACGAATTTACACTGCGGAGATCTCTATCTCTCTAGTAGATAATAAATTTTCATGTCATCTGACTTAATTAAGTTACATTTACTGATATCTCAAGGCCTTGAAAAGGAACCATATTGAGAACGTATTTTGTATGACTGTATTTGAACAGTATAAAATAAACAAAAGGTTATATTAAAGTCTTGCTGTCAGAGCTATAGTGTTGTTAAAATACTACTGTGTAGTATTGTATGAAAATATTTTTTTGCAAATATATTACTTGCAAAGGATCTTTCTGTAAATTTATCATATTTCTTGTTAATTTTTAAATGTAGTAGGTGCAAACATGAAAAGCCTCATTCATAATGACTCCTAACATTGCAGATTTGCCGACAAGCAGATGAAATTGTTGCGAGTAAAAATAAACAGGCAGCACATTTTAGACAGATGCGAAAAGCTCTTGGCTTCAAAACTGAAAAAAGATATGCTGCTTACGGAAACCAAGCAATCCCGGGACAAGCTACACCTATTGCAGCTGGCCATTGAACAGAGGAAGAGTATTATTGACAGTAAGAAGAAGGAGCTGAAAGACTTGAAGCAGTACAATGAAGAGTTGCGGCTCAAGCTGCCCAGATACCAGAAGCGAGTCTCCAGCCTCGCCAAACATGCCCAGGCCCAACGAATGGAGCTGCAGAACAAAATTGGCCTGTACAATGACCAGACTGAGGTGCTGGCGGCACTGAGGCGCTCACGGATACGACAGTTGACGAGATACATATTTCCAGTGTATATAAGTTATGATTCCAGGTAATATTCAATCAAATTTTACCCCAGTAACAGGTCACAAACCTGCTTGTAATCTAATTCTTCCAGGTTTTAACTGAAATACTTATTATGTACAAGTATCCTTATTGACTTCAGCTTATATAAGATTATAAAATAAAACTGTAAAGATGAAGTGATACATGCCCCATACATTGTCACCATTGTAGTAAATCTATAGCTATCATTGCTGGGCTTCGGTCTTCGGTCATTAAACGACGCACATGGATGTGCTGCAATATGACCCTTTATATATTGCAGCATATTAACATGTAGTTTTACACATGAACACCTCCTTTTATATTGTCAGGCAACATCCTATAACTGAAGTGTCCTAAAGCAATGTTCACATTGGACCAAGTCCAATTTTGTTTATTCTTGGGCATCATTTACAACGATGTCTCACAAGACACTTATTGTCCTGTTGCAGCGACAGTATAGAGGACATGGAGTTCGTGGGGTCGGAGGAGGGCGAGGAGGGCGAGGAGCCGCCCGGCCAGCCGCAGCTTCACATCGTGGCGCCCTGGCTGCCCACCGACGGCGACTGCGACCACATACAGGCCTGGGGTGAGCCGCTCTACTATCTTCTTATTGGACATGGGAAAGGTTCAATAATATTAGCAGGCATTCAAATTCAAATTCAAATATTTATTTCTTCGAAGTAGGTTTTTACAAACGCATTTCGAAAGTCAAGTTACGCCATCGTCAAGTCATTATTTCAACTTGGAGATAATCAATGCCACATGAGAAACAAAATAAATTCCTTCTTCACTGTTTATTAAATTAAGAGTTTTGGTCACAACAGTTTGGTCTCCCAGACCTATACTATACGAATCGGTGTTGTTACCGAACTCAATGGGCGACGGAGGCCACTGATCATCAGATGACTCTGCCTGCTAATGAGCAAAGATTGACAAGTCGACTGATTCAGGATAAAAATACGTAAGGTATTACTGTAGTAGCAATCAGTTGCAATTTTTTTTTATCTTGCATAAGTTAATGATTGATCCCATGTAATTAATATATTAAATGGCCAATGCGCTACATTAGACATAAACTATTTGCCATAAGGTGAATAGGATTTTTACTTAAGTCTTAACTTAGCACATCCACACTACATAATCGAGCGGATATAATGAATCTTCCAGTGTCTGCGCACAAGGAGGCGGCGGCGGCGGCGGGCGGGGCGGCGGGCGCGCACCCCGCGCACCGCGCCGCGGCCGCGCTCGGCCTGGCCGCGCAGCTGCTGGCGCTGCTCGCCTGGACGCTCGACGTGCGCCTGCCCTATGCCATCTCGCTCAGGTACCGCCGACGTCACTGTTGTTCTCTGTCACTTGTGTATGAAATTTAAGTGATACTTTCGTATGAAGGTTATAGGATGTGCTGGGTTTACTTTGCGTGTTGATGATAAGGAACTTGTTCGCCCCGGTATGATGGAAGGAACAAAAAATGTCGTCATACATTGATGAACTCATAAAATATCTACTACGGTTGAATGAAAATTTGAATTTACAACTTTAATTTTACTGCTGATTGCCCTCCATATTATCTACAGATAGCATTTCAATAATAATTATATTGGTTTAGCTTAATTGCATCTATCTAGACATAGATTCAATTACATAATTGATGTTCCAGTAAAACTATAAAACAAGTCAATATCATGTTGGTGTCGGCAGCGACTACACGGAGTGGCGGTCGTGGCGCAGCGGCGCGCGGCGGCTGCGCGCGGGCTGCGCGGCGCTGTGCGCGCGCGCAGGTCTGCCCCCGCCCGCCGCGCCGCCCGCGCCCGCGCCGCCTGCCACGCTGGCTGGCCTACACGCCCTGGCTGTTGCTGCCGCCGCTGATGATCCTATGCTAGGCAGGTGAGTACACTGTCCTAATACCTACTCTCTCTACACGCCAGTTCTGGATAAATCACACTATTTACTCGCACAACGAGTTAAATGAGTGAAACGCTTATCTCATAACCCGGCAGTGTACATCAAACCTAAGTGATCAACAAAGTTAAGCAACTACGGACGGTCGGTAGTTGGATGGGTGATCGCTAATGACACGTGAGCGCTTTCGTGCTCGGATAACCGTGAAGCCGTCGGTCCCGATTTTGACCAGTAATTGATTATCAAATACGCACGCATCGTGACGGAAAATTTTTACTGATTTTTTCGTCTAGCCTCCATCCGTTCTTTGCTATAAGAAACTTAGTTGAAATATGAATGTTGTGTCAGGGTGGAGGCGTGGGCGGTGTGGTCGGCGTGGGCGGAGCTGGCGGCCGAGCCCGAGGACGAGCCCGACCCGCCAGAGCACCTGCACTGGCCGGAGACCGCCGAGGTAACATACACATAGACACACTAATACAAACGCCATCTATAAAAGCCACTTATATGTAGACGCACTACTGTTAGCAACAGTCTATAGTACCAAATCCACCGTACCCAAAAAGTAAGATGCACATGTCTTATGTGTCTTGTGTGTAGTCCCTAGCTCCCACGACTAGAATCCTAATGTGGGGCTACGAATATGTAGCGTTATATAACAACCTTATGGTCAGAATGATTCTCGTATAACAATAAAATTATCCATCTTGCGATATCAATACATCCTTACTTAATATTATAAATGTGAAAGTGTGTTTGTTTGTTTGTTTGTGACTCTTTCACGTCACAACATGGCTATTATATGGTATGGTTTATGTGTGTGGGGATAGTTAGGAGGGTGGAGAGTGACGTAGGCTACTTTTTACCGCGGAAAAACATCTCATTCCCATGGGAAGATCGATATTTTTTTAGTTGCTAGATATGTAGTTCCGGAGTTGTTAATAGATGGCGTTAGTAAAATTCATTTACAAGTTCTGAATCACGCTTCACGCTATCAAATACTACATGTAATTTACTTAAGTTATAGGCAAATGTTATAGGCTACTTTTTAGCTGAGATTCCTACGGGAGCGGGACCTACACGGCTGTTACCTACGGGTCCCGAAGCGAAGCGCGGGCGGTTCTCTAGTTTATAATATGACACCCTGCTTGTCACTTGAGAGCGAAATAGATGATTATTGTGTTAATATCAGATTTAAGAGTTATTATTGAAGCACAACTCAGAAACGATTCGGCATCGCCTCGCTCATTTGCTCGAGTTAAACTTCATTTAAAGTTAAACAACGTTCACTTATCAGCATCGTTACACCATTGGCGCAGTAAGCTGGCGCATGATAGCTCCAGGCTAGGCATGCAGATTCGTTTGTGAGGAGTGTCCACATGTTCTGAAGAGGGTCAGAGATGTGATGTACGATGTTTCCGTCAGCTGGAGGAGCCGGCGCCGGCGCCCGCGCCTTCGCTCGTCACGTCGGCCGCCGCCTCGCTCGCCTCCATGTGGCGCGGCTGGACCAAGTGAACACACACACACACACACACACACACTTATAGACACCACTCTATAGTTAAATCATTACACATATCGCTCTAAGTATTCGAATACTCAATAGAAATTGTCAATATGTTATGAAAAATTAATTATTCAAATGTCATAAATTCAATAGCAACATTATCGTATGCAGGTATTTGTGACCGTTATGCATCCTAATTAGCTAGGTACTTCGTTCTCTATGTGACATAAACAAGTGGGAATATGTATTATCCCATATAAATGACGACAACGATTCATCTTGTCACAATTTCACTAATTAATTTAATTTATATAAAGTAATGTACTCTAACTGCATTTAATGTAAACAAGCATAGAACAGAGGTCCTCCCCAGAAGTCTGTATATGTGTAGAGAATCAGCATGCACTACTGCTAGACGTTCCACAAGTAGCTAGTTACGAACGCATCGGTGACCAGTTTAAAAAATTAAGACCTCTAAAGATGTACACGGGAATACCCTATTATATTCGCATAATGGGTCCGTCCTACCACTCCTATGATGTTATCACCCAGTAGCTCTAGCGATTCCCATGTATTGACCCCTGAAATACGTCCCCAACGCATCGCGAACCGGACAGATCCCAGACACAATCGTAGACTATTATAATTCGAATAAATCGTTACACTGATCCGTCTGTTAATTTAAACGCCTAATTAAAAGTACATTCTAGAGAGATGTTTAAATTCATGTTGTGATTTAGGTACTTTGTAACGTTTATTTTGTAAATATACATTTTATACTTTACTTGTCTGTTTTAATTACAATTATATCCACCAGTTATTATATACCAGACATTTTCCCCTAACATAGTCACTGAATTGTGAACTTGTGAATACTGAAATGTAAAATACAAGAAAGGATGACTGAAACATTGTAATAAAATGATGGTTTGTTGAACATAACAAAATTTATTTAAACAATAATTACAAATAAATTAATCTAAAAAATTAGACTAGCAAACAATACTAACAGTAAAACGTTGTCAACAATAAATGCAAGAGCCAAATTTGTCTAACCGCGGTGGGCCACGCTGCTCCACTGTGGACCGAACAAGTAGTTCAATATAGGTCTATCATACTGTGTACTGTTGACCAATTGTAGCCAACAACTTGGGTCGACTGCTCCCGCAGTCCTCCACTACGAAAACCGAAGCCATCAATTAGGGTCCCCGCAGACTGACTGCAGCCACCGGCGGCTATGGCGCTTCTTTTTAAAAGCGCGGTCCGGCCGACAGCCGCTTCGGCCGAATTCTGCTCACTGTTATTGGAGCTGTTGGCTGGTTGGCCGGATAGCGCTTCTAAAAAGAAGCGCCACAGCCGCCGTTGGCTGCAGTCAGTCTGCGGGGTCACTTATTGTCCTTCCTACATTATTAAAAACACTTATACATAGTGATACCAATTAGATATATTATATTCTCGTATATTTACATACACACTATATCAGACTTAATTTCTCATCGTCGTATCCGCGCCATCATACCGTAAGGAAGACGAGTATAATATTATGTCTAATTATTCTAAAACACAGCATTTGCGAATCATTTGCGAATACCCGTTACATTAAAATGTGAGCGTCACTGTGTAGTTGAAACTGTTCATACTGTTCACTACAAGTAATACTACGAATAATAAGTTGTCGATGTCATCGCGCGCGCCGAGCGGGGCCGCGCGGCGCTAGGTCCCGCGGCGCAGGTCGGCGGCGGAGGCCCCGGCGGCCCCGGGGGCCCCGGAGGCCCCGAGCCGCCAGCGCCGGCGGGCCGCGGCCAGCGCCTCGTGCGCGCGCTCCACGCGCTCCAGCACCGCGTCCGTCGGGGACACGTCCCGCTGATAATTAAATTAAAACAGTTATATTTTACATTGTTGAGGGCATCAAAGACATTAAACATGCGTTACCGGCTAAAACAAGGAAAAAAGTTTATCATTTTAAAAAGATGTCTATTGTTGTTAGTCTGCTGGCAGAACAAAGAAACTCAACTTAAGGAATGTTGCACATCAGCAAAATCAGTCGTATAGTCCTACAAGCATCTTTTGGCGCGTGGGTGACGTGTCTGCTGTCGGCTGTCTCTGTCACCCACACGTCATACACGCGCCAAAAGATCCTTGTAATTGTAAGACTACGTCATGTATCAACATTTATGTCCACGTTGTGTTCAAAAATGTCAAACGTGCTTCAGGCACTCCTCATTCAGGCGGGGGGCCTGAACTCGAGCTGCAATTACCCGTCATTAGTGATACTGTCGCTACGTACCGCAAACGCGTCGAACCGCGTTTGTGCGTCGGCGCGCGCCGGCCGCTGCGAGCCCGCGTCGCGCCGCACCGGCCACTGGCAGCCCTGCGCACCACGCCATGTCGTTACATAAAAAAATCTCATATTAATCCCCGAAATTAGCATTGAAGGTCATAGAAGTACGTAACATCACCTTATATAAAACTACTGCTCGAATTTTTCACATGCCCTAAATACTTAATTGCGAACTGTCATAACCATCGCTGACACTTTCGCACTCACGGTTAATTTATATCACAGCCGCGATACGGGTTCCGCTGGATCTGTACTGTACCCACCTGGTCTTCACACGCGGGGTTGCGCTTGGCGCGGCGCGGCGGCGTGGGCGCCGAGCGATTGCTCGTCTCGCTGACGCTGGTGCGAGCGTCCCGCAGCGACGGGCAGCGCGAGCAACTGGCCTCACTGCCCGCCGCCAGACAACGCGGGCAGCTAGTTGTCCTGCTCGCTCCCACGCGCTCGCTGCCCGCCGCCGCGCCGCGTGTCGAACCGGCCGTCTCGCTCGCGCCCGCCCGCTCGCTGCCCGCCGCCGCGCCCCGCCGGCCGCTAGCCGTCTCGCTCGCGAACCAGCGCGAGCAGCACGGCTCGCTGTCCGAAAGCTGCCGCAGCTGGAGCTTTCGGATCAACTTGTTCTGCTCCTCTATCATTTGTTCCTGCTCCCTGCAATTTACATTTTTTATTTAATAAATTTAGGTATCCTAGGCCATTCGTCAGTCTCCTGTTCGCGGCTAGGGGCTTCAACCGTCTCGTCTGCCTCCCGTTTAAATTGAACACAGTCTAATTTGGGGTTACAAAGCAACAATGTCATGCCAAAGGAGCGAGATTTAGTAATAAGTCCACGTCCTAATGACGGACGTTCCACATACTGACCGGTGCGTGTCGCGCGCGCGCCGCATCCAGCGCCGCACGCCGCACACGGCGCGCTGCGAGTCCGCGCACAGCGCGGCGCCGCGCGCGTGCGCCTCCTCCAGCTGCCGCCGCAACTCCAACGCTTCCTCCACTTTCTCCCTGCGGGGAACACGCTCGTCCGGTTACCGATACAGATCTTTCTAGGAAAATTCACCAGTGAAAAGTAAAATCGTCAATCTCCTCGTGAGATAAGAATAATAATGGTCGAGCACCCTAAAACTACAATATAATAGAGGATCCCCCGGGAATACGTCTTGCTTGTATATTTGAGTCGATAGGGCGACCTTACATGGGCACCCCGCGTTAAGGATATCTACGACCAGCAAATCTGCGACTACCTCAGATTATCACTGCAGGGTGTACAAGGTGACCTGCAATAGGAAGACAGCGGTGGATGCTCACTGGTAGTGCGTGTCGAGATGCTGGGCATGGTCCCGCTCGCGCTGCAGCTGGGCGGCCAGCGCGCGCAGACGGCGCCGGCCGGCCGCCAGCCGCGCGCGCCACCCGCCCACCGCCGCCGACAGCGCAGCCACCTCCCGCCGCACGCGCCCGCTCTCCTGCACACACCGTACACACAGTCACTAATCGTCCACATTAACGGAAAATGCTTCGCATTCCCATCCAAAATTCTCAAGACACCTAGCTTCTTCAAAGTTACAATAGGTAGGTAATAATTTGCAATTACACTCTACCAAACGATCCAGAGATTATGAACAGACAGTAACTAGAGAAAGAAAGTGTGATTGCTCACCTCCTTGGCAGCTGCCTGGACACGTACGAGCTCAAGCTGCAGCGAGGCCAGCTCAGCGGCGCGCTGCTCGCCCGAGGCCTGCGCGCGCGACAGCTCCTCCGACCGGTCTTTCAGCACCACTGCACAGACCACACCTTGCAATACTCCCGTCGTACTGCCTCGTTGTTTTGGAAACGCAAATATTACCCTAACATTTATTTATTAAATTGTGACGAGGCTAGCTGCCAAGTTCCACCGAACGTGAAATGTGTTATAAGACTTATAAGTAGATAAGTGTTTCAGTCGCAGGGTTGAAACCAAGAAGGAATAATGCTCGTTATTCGTCTCTATTTGACCAGCAATGGTCTAAGATCCGAATCTAAGTCGACTTTCACCGGCTTGATAATAGAATCAAACTTATTTTATAATAAATTTCGTATCTTAGAAAATATATTAAAAATGGGTTGACAACAAAAATCCTGGACAGAATATTTTTTATTATTTTTTAAAAAATAATTTTTCAAAAATATTGCATGATGAAGATAATAATAAAATTTTATACTGGACTTAAAGTATAGAACATATAGAATGTGCTGACTATTATCAAATCGAGTGAAAAGTAACTAGTATTGACATACCTGTTTATACCTGTCTACCCAGTAGTTCGTCCAGGTAAATAATAGTCTACGTCTGCACATTCTATATGTTCTATACTTTAAGTCCAGTATAAAATTTTATTATTATCTTCATCATGCAACATTTTTTATGAAAAATATTTTTTAAAAAAATAATTAAAAATATTCTGTCCAGGATTTTTGTTGTCAACCCATTTTTAATATATTTTCTAATATACGAAATTTATTATAAAATAAGTTTGATTCTATTATCAACCCGGTGAATGTCGATATAGATTCGGATCTTCTACTACAATGTATCTGTGATGCTTTTGTTGTTAATGGCACCCTTTAGCCAGTATGGCCGGTTACCATCAGTTGACCAGTCTGGTCCAATCTGTCAACTATTAAGGCAAGAAATATCAGGAACTTGAAAGCATTTTCTACGATGAGAAATAAACGAGGATGTATTGGGAGAAGGTGGAAGTGGAGAGGCACGTACCCTGCAACTGCTGTAGCTCTCGCTGCAGCTGGTCGCAGCGCGCGCAGTCGGCCGCCGCGCGCCGCGCCGCCAGCTGCGCCTGCAAGCTCTCCTTCTGGAACCAGCGCCGAACATGACAATCCATGTGGCGACATTGTATGACACACGGGGACGTCGAATCTTAATTACGCTATCGAAATTATATACACTGATGCCTGACAAACAGGGAGATCTCCTTTTGCTAAATTGACAACAAATACATGTAGCTCCTGCTGCCACCTGGTGGACAGGGAGCGAATTGGCAGCCGGGCGCATCTTCTGTTTGTTTGAAAAGTGTCGGAACTTTTTCAATATGCCGACTAAAAGAACAGAATATTATAAGTAGTTATTTGCGGATTTTGTAACAAACCTGGAGAGTTTGGAAAATTCAAAGGTATGTGAAGTCTGGCAATCACAATTAGCCTGGTGATTACCTCCTGGTCCCGGAGCTGCAGCTGTCGCTGGTGGTCGATGGCGCGCGCGTCCCGCTCGGCCAGCGCCGCCTCCAGCTCCCGCGCGCGCTGCCGCGCCTCGCCCAGCTCTGTCTACAGAACATACCATCTTACTCTCTGTCTGAGCGTGCAACGGGGTTTTGGCACGTGAATATCAATCACCCCGCGCCGGCAATTCTAAAACTAACATTTACCTCCCATTCCTAGATGTAGGTAGTTAGATAAATCCTAAAATTCACTAAATGAATGGTGGTAAAAACCCGAAAAAAATGTTGCTTCGTACATTCACCAACTAATGTTGGTTTGTCTTAGGATTATCTAACCAATTAATCTTTGGATTTACCGTTTAGGCTTTTACGTACCTAACAATTATACGTGTAAAAGAAATCAAAATCGTTGTAAAATGACATTATTCGTTTGATACCACGGAAGGAATAAAAAGAAACAAGACAACTTACCTCCAAGGTCTCGTTGATTCTCTTCAGTTTCATGTTCTCATCTTCCAGGCCGCACGAGCAGCCGTCCTGTAAGTATATTTGTCCAATCATGACTAACCTAAACGATACTTAAACAACATCGATCAAGGCAGAAGATTTCTTTCAGACCATCCACAAGCAGCTGATTGCCAGAAACAGGAAGATAGAAAGCAGTAAGTCGGGGATAAAGGGAGAAGAATAAAACACAACATGCATTAAATAACGCTACAGTAGGTAGTATCCACAAACACATAAAAGGCGTAAAATTTGTTTACACGTGCAACCACCAGTGTTTACGTTAGTGAGGCCAAGGTCTACACGTGTCGTGTGCAACCATCATGCTCATGAGTTATCCAGGGAGAGTGGACCTCCGTCCCCTACCAGTGGTCAGGGAGACCGAAGTCTACACGTCACACGTGCAACCATCATGCACTGTTAAGTGTCCAGGGAGAGTGGACCTCCGTCCCGACCAGTCGTCAGTGATGCCGAAGACCACGCGGACACACACCCGCAGAAGGTCCCGCATCAAGCAGCTCTTTGTAAAAAGGAAAGGACACACACACAAAGGACGTAACATCTGTTAGCACGTGCAACCATCATGCTCTGTTAGGTGTCCAGGGAGAGTGGACCTCCGGCCCCAAAGGGCACGTACCCGCAGCAGGTCCCTTAGCTGCAGCAGCTGCTGGCCGATGGCGTGCAGGTCGGCGGCCAGCTCCGCCGCCGGCGGCTCCTCCGTCCGCTCCCACATGCCCTGCCCCACACAACACCATCAATAAAAGTCAAAGACTCCACTTCCATTCTTTAATTATAATATGCTGTAAAATATCTGATACGTTATGAATAGTATTACAGATATGGTAGCGCAGGTTACGATATTCTTGTTGGTTTTTAGTTAAGTACATGCTGTATCCTCCCGGATTAGATGCCCTCGTTAAAACGCAGCTCCACTTTTCTTCTGATTGCGATACCTCGAGTCTTCTAGTTCATCAGCAAGTTTTCACTATCTCAATTGCAATGACACGCCTATCTTGTATTTGTTATCCGTTTATGTATTTGCAACCATACTTGCAACCACTTCAATTTAGTCGTTTATTTTGATACACGACAAAAATGTTGTTTCATGCTATACTTAGCTGTAATGTTCTGTTATCTTCGGATTTTTTAGTAGTTACGCTAAACAAAGTTAAATACTAGTAATGTTATTGCACACACCACACTGTTGGTTAGTGGACCGAGCTGGTCGTACCGAGTCGTGGTTGGAGCTGTTCAGAAAGTTCGATATCTCCGACTTCAAGTTCTCCACTTCCAGGGCGATATCCTGAAAATAACACCAGATTATTATGAAATTAACACTTTATAATATAACTGAGAATAATAAAAGGAATATTTTTTCTATACCTAACTGAAACAATTTTATAAAAAAAAATTCGACTACAACCAATATTTAGGCAAAAGAAAATACAGCCAAAATTGTACTCCGAATTAATCAGAGTTACGTTACTAAACGACAGCTGTTGTCCACGTCTGGACCTTCTCTCTCTGCAGTTGCGAAGCCCAGGGCGAAATATTTAATCATCCGGAACATAAACTTGTAATCGTCTGTGGGTATGCAGGGGGCGCGTCCAATCCGCACTGGAGCAGCGTGGTGGAGTATGCTCTAGGCCTTCTCAATAATGAGGAGAGACAGTGCTCAGTAATTGGGTTACGGCCATGCAGACGTGACGTCACCTGGCAGCGGTCGCGCGACCAGGCCCGGCGCCGCTCCCGATCGCGCGCCTCCAGACACGCCTGCCGCAGCGACTCGATCACGCCCTCCTGCTTGGCCGACTGCAACATTGGATCACTCAACATTATGCTCTCCAGATGTTTAGTCACAGAACTGAACAAATAAAAGGCTTTCATGGCCAGAAGCGCAAACGATTCACCTGGTGCTAAACGATCATACAATAGGAGAGACAGCGATGAACACCGGCGATGCAACCCTCCTTGAGAGGACAGTGGATAATAACATTGTACAAAACAATAATGATAGAGGTGGAGTAACACTTACCTCATAGAAGCAGTCTCTATACAAGTCCTCAATCATGGCGAGGTTGTCCCGCAGCGCGCACACCTCGTCCTCCGCTTCCTACGAGCGGGCCACACTTTATTCCTTACAACTCCGTAAATCAAAATCCGTTTCAATACTGCATGCATTCATGCATTATTCACAATAAATTAAATTAATTAAACTATACATAAACGCGTACGCTAATAAACTTTTTAAGCGTAAAAATGTTAATCGTCTGTATAACGCGCAAAACAATCGCCTAACAGGGATGAATACCTGCAACGGGACTGAAATGTTAATGTGGGCGTTGAAGGAGAACCCTTTCAGACGACACAGTGTCAGTAGCACTCACCGGCGTCTGCGCGGTGACCTCCGATGTCTCCACACAGCAGCCGTCCGCAGAGCTCCTCGTACAATGGAGCTGAGGAACAGTTGAAGAATTTCAACTCCACTTTACATAGGGTATAACATGCAGGTCACTTGACGATGAATTCAAATACCTAAGTAGATAGGAGGGAGGTGGTAGGTAGCGCTTATAGTCCAACCGGCTTGCATTGGTCGGTAGATAAATAGGTGACCGCCAGTGGTAAAAATTTCTTCAGCATTTCTGTACTTCAAATGAATCGTTAAACAATGTCCGAGGCCTTCGGCCGGCATAAACACTTCCGACACGTAAGTTGGCCATTAACATTTAACCCCTCCAATTCGCACTGAAGCAGTATGATGGAGTATGTTCTAACCTTTACGCCTCTTCAATGATGAGACGAGACTTATGCCCATTACTAATGGTTTGAAGACAGGTATACCAGATGCCGGCAGACCTAAAATCCCCTATTCTAGCATTTCAGCATGGGCATACTGACTAATGCTGCAGCTCGATCGTTTTGGTCGAGTTACCCATGTTTAGTACTGACCGACTGCGAGCGGCTGCGGGGGCGGTGTGGGTGCGCGCGCGCCGCCAGCGCCGCGATGCGCGCCTCGGCCAGCGCCAGGCTCTCCGCCTGCACGCGCACCGTCTCCTCCTTGTTCTTCAGCTGCACACACACACACACACACACACACCGCACTTGGCGTCAGTGCTACCTTCATATCAACTTGTTATCGCATTAAGGGTCATCTATGTAACAACGCTCAAATCTATAATATGACTTGTGAAATCTCTGTTCCGTTTTGTCACGTAGTCACAATAGTGTGACGCGCCTACCCCTGATTATGACTTAACATATTTTGCAAATTGAATTAGAATTTATAATGTTCTTAACTTTTATGTTAGTATTTCAGTTACGAAATTAAGAATCTGAAATGACGGCACAATATGACCGATCCACCTTCCCCATGGAACCCCTTCGTTCCCCGTAATGTAACCTATACATAACCTCCCAAGTGCCATCAAGTTGCATAAAATGCACCATCATCAATCCATTGAACAATACAAAATCATAAATGTTTAATAATAAATATGTATGAAGATACGCCACACATTGAACGGGACCACTGACCGCGGCTATAAATACCGCACCCCCGTAGTACGAGCACTCACGCGATCGTACACTACTTGAAGGCCATTTACTTTTATGAATCAAATATTTATATCTGAACCACTTCCTGCTGGTTACTGCTATGCCAGAAGCGCCGAAGCATTGAAAGGCAGATTAGTTTGTCTACTGTTTATCTTCTGGCAAACCATAACATCCTCCTTAATTTCACAAATCGATGATTTTGCCGTAAGGGGTTTCATCCGTTTTTAAGTCTAAGCCGATCTCCCTAATGATGGTGAATCCTGCTGAACTACGGACGAGGTTGCAGCGCCCAGTCCCTCTAAGATGTAGCTGCACTTTGTACCATGCAGCCTAATCCTGAAGATTCTCTCTAGGAAGTATGCAGACGTGCACTTAACTTTGACGACCCGGATGGCGCAATGGTTTAACACGCCGGATCGCAGTTCCGAGGGTCCTGGGTTCGAATCGATGCGGAAATTTGAATGATGAGTTTAAATTTCCGTTCTTGGTCTAGGTGTGTGTCCTTGTCTAGTGTGTAGTCAATGGCACCCGCGACACAGGGAATCCTAGTGTGGGCTATGAGTGTGTAGCGTTATTTCACTGACCACTTGCAGGGTGGCGGCGAGTTTGTTCTCCAGACAGCGGCTGCGCGCGTCGCTGGCCGCGCTGCCCACGCTTGAGCTGCCCAGGCTCTCCTGCAACGGGACCTCACATACATAATGTACCACCAACATCGGACCCTACTGGATGGGCCTGTTATCTAAGATTATTTACGATATGGGACTTTGAACGCTAAGCTACAAAGTTTATTGTTGGTTGTAGACCCATTTTGTTACAGAAATCTCTGACTTTTATATTCTGACACTAAACATTTTTATTGTAACGGGCACTCAAGATCTTTGTAGGTATTAGGTGTGGTTTGTAAGGCCTAAGAAAAATAACGACATATCAATATACATAAAGGTCGTTAATAAGTTAAGAGCTTTGACAACGTTAAAAATAAAATTATTAGCAGAAACGGTAAATCACCGATGAAACTTCTAACCAAAATCACGAAGACCAAAATTACCCTTTTACGTCGCTCATCCGGTGGACGTTAAAATATAACTTTGTTATGTCTCGCTCTGTGATAAAGATGTAAATGTAACGAAAGGGGACAGGAAGGTGTTTGCGGCGCAAAGCGGTACAGAAATAGGAACTCGACTGTCGCCGCGGCTATACAACCGCGGGGCAGGTACCTTCAGCCGGAAGTCGTCTTCATTCATGTGATCACATGTCAATAATTACAAATCTAATACTATTGTACGGGTAAAGTATACAATATTAAATTAGGTAGGCACTTATTAAAATGGTCCACAAAATACGAATAATCCATACTATCCATACTAATATTATAAATGTGAAAGTGTGTTTGTTTGTGACGCTTTCACGTCGCAACTTGACTATTATATGGTATGGTTAATGTGTGTGGAGATAGTTAGGGGTGTGGAGAGCGACGTAGGCTACTTTTTACCGCGGAAAAACATCTCATTCCCATGGAAAGATCGATATTTTGTTACTTGTTAGATATTTGGTTCGAATGTTGTTAATAGATGGCGTTAGTTCATTTGCAATGTGCAAGTTTTTAATCACGCTATCAAATACTACATATAATTTACTTGCCATAGGCAAACTTTATATTTGATGTTCCAGATCATAATTATTGGCTACTTTATTTAGCCGAGATTCCTACGGGAACGGGACCTACGCGTCTGTTACCTACGGGTCCCGAAGCGAAGCGCGGGCGGTTCTCTAGTAGGTGATAAATACAGAAGATATGAAAATATAAATGATTAAATCAACACTGCTCTAGGTAGGTACACAAATATAGAATATTCAGACTATATATTATAAATAATTATAAAATCTAACAAACCTCCCTATAAAATTGTTCTCAATTATGTAGCTTAAATCAAATCGAACTAAATCAGACTTTAATAAGTCAACAGAAATGGCAATTAGTTCAAGTCATACGATTCAGGAGTAGTAGAACATATCTAAATAAACGTTTTGGGAAAAATACCAGGACCTCAAACAGATGAACTGAGGACCACAAAAAATTACCACGAGGTGGTTGAATGCAAAGGGCTTAATAGAGCAATAGATTTGGTACAAAACAAATATACTCAATCTCCCTTACCTTGGTGAAATCGCTGTCCGAATCTCCGTACACCATTAGCCCGTTGAACATCATTTTGGGACAGAAGCAGGATAGAAACACGGCCGGAAATAATGTATGCACCTCAATGGTCTACAGTCTACACCTCACTTCACTGGTGTCTCTGATTGTCACTGGTCTTCACAATCTATCCCTCGTATCACAGTGTCTACACCCTCAGACCCCGGAGACACTTTTACACAAAACGTTTGCAGTTTTTGTTGACTGATACACGGTTAAGCACCTAAAACTAACGATTGACTTTATTACAGCCAGTTTCCAAACTTGTCATGTCGCATGTTTCCAACGAGCGGTTCGGTTAGCCGGACGAATCAAAATTTAAACCGAGAATTAGGATAGGATGTAACCTACATTATACAAATACGAATGGACCGGTTTGAAGGAACAGAAAACGGCCGGAAGTTCAGGAATGTTGTTCACAACAAACCTATATTTTAAGGTAGGTAGGTACACAGTTAGGTACCTACATTACCGAGAAAATACTGACATCTCATCCTAATTCCTTAGAATTAGAACGATAACACTGTTCGCTGCCGTCCTGACCCAGACACATGTGTCAAAAGCACAAAAACCACTATTACATTTGAATTAAGATTATCCGTCATACACATTAAAAAACACCACAAGAACTTAAAAACTGGTATAAGTAGATGAAATCAATAGACCATTGTACGTTTAATCTAAATCTAAACCTTGAACAAATAAAACATATTCACTCTCGTAAAAAAATGTTTACCAACACTCAAGAAAGACGATAATATTTGGTTCACAAACAACACGCCGTAAACGACGAGGTAAACAAAGTGTTTACAAGAGAGTGCACGTCAAACACTGAGTGTGGGGCAGCCGGAGGCGTGCACCCGCCTGCACCGGTAAATATAGCCCACCGTGACGAGAATAGACGGTTTGAAAGAGTGGCGGAAGCGCCGGCGCTCCACTTGGACCTTTTTCTTCTTGGAGCGCCCTTTCGACACGTGTAGTGCGGTCACCAGACACAAATAAGTACAACGTAACTCATCGATCGTGACGGGAGACGACAAACGTACGGTAGCTTGAAGAGCTGTAGTCAATTGAACGACTAGCTCAGACATTGAAGTACCTACATACTGTAGTTCAGAACTGAGAAGGTAATGGTATCATACCGCAATCAGCAGCATCGCATTTAGTTTGTGCAAAATTTGTCCTTAATTAGCTATCAATTCTAGTCTAGTATAGGCTAATCTAATTAGCGATCAATGAATGAATTGACATTCAAACGTTATCGATCACGGCTATGAACTCACCAAACAAGGACTAACATAATATCGAACACAAAAGCCAAAGAAACCGAGCTAAAGTAGGGTAGCCACGCAAGCCTTGTAACGGACTCTCTTAAACTGTCAAACACGGTAAGAAAAATCTGTTGCGGTTGGTTTTATAAGAAGGAGGCCAGCCAGGCTGTGTGGAACCCAGCGACAGCCAACGCCCAACGTCAGTAGCACCAGTAGAAGCTAGGAGAGGATTTTGGCTTTCCCTCAAAGATGGATTCATTGAACACTATGTAACACTGCGTATATAGACTCAAATATTACATTTTAATCTAAGCTTAGGCTTTTGTTTCAGATCAGAAGTTTTACTTGTTCCCATTCCAAGTATTCAACACATTATCCAAAACCGTCTCGAAGACGTTTCATCACGCACGCCATTAGCGGCTCCTACAAATACGAGTAAACCACTAGCCCTCGATCATTTTCTATTCAAAGTGTTAACAACGAATCTATATAAAGACAACGATAGAATCACAGATATATCGTCTAATTGTTAATATCATTTTTTTATTAATGGTCATTTTTGTCAGTTCGATGAAGAGTCGCATCGAAAAGATATTCTAAAAATCACAAATTAAATTGACTTTTTTACAGTGTTCAATGTGTCAAACCAAATTGTCTTATGGAACCATTGAAGGAAACCTCTTCCCGACGTTTTTTTACATAAGGTTGTATAAAATTTGTGAACTTTGCCAAGCTGCACTCGCCACTTCACAGTCTACCGGTAGTAGCGCTGGAGCAGTTAATTCAGGCTATGACCCGGTTCGCCCAGCAAAGGCCACCTGACTCGGTCTGGCCGGCGCGGCTATTGCTGTGCCGTGACTAATGGAGTAATGGCCACACTGCACAGTGCACACCTGTACCTGCGCGCTGCAGCCAGCTCGAACGAAATGTATCACCTCAAAGTTACGAAATTTACCACATGGCTCCCGTATGCATTTTGAATTACATTACCAACATACATTGAAGCTCATGACATCAAAGTCGATACACGGTCCACGTCCACCAGGATAGCATACAACACAAGTGTTCAAACTTCAATCGGTAGTCTTCCGGCGAACTCAAATCGTTCATATCGAATATTTATAATTTCCTATATACCTATTTTTTAATAAACTACAGTCTAACTCTGAGTTAAATGGAATAATAATATACCTATGGTAAGGATGCTTACATTCACTTTAGCACTGCAAGATCTGCTCTGGCATTCTGGCTTCACTTCTCTGTAAGAATAATAGTAGAACGTATAACTTCCAGAAAGCAAATAGGCTCGCTTCCGAACTAGCTCGAACCGGTCATCCGCGATTTTAACTACAAGCCATATCACCGCGAGGTAACCAACATACACTCACATATCTTCGTCGGCAGTGGGGGCTGGTTGCTGGACGAGCACGTGGACCGTGGAGCATCCAGGCTTGCCACACGCGGAGCAGGGGCACTGCAGCGAGCCCTCCGACACATCCGACACCACGATAGGAGGCGACGACGACTGGAAATTACATTGACTGTCATTTTGTTGATTAGACAAATTATTTTTGTATCTAAAATTTTGATGAATCTGTTAGGAGTTATCGCAAATATACCTAAATAGCGAAAATAAAAATGTAGCACGGGACTCAAATCCCTTATTATATTCAGAGCAGTACAGGAAAAACATAGGAATTATAGGAAACATAGGGATTTTTTCCACTTGTAGTTGAGGCTGTAAAATGGGTAAAAGTAGACTCACACGGTCGGCGGGCAGCACGTCGCTGTCGCGGCTGAGCCGCACGTCGCACAGCTCGCGGCTCGTGTTGGGCGTCGAGCTCACGATGGGCGACTGTGGTACAAATGGAATAATAGCTGACTGGTCTGAGACATAAGTACTGGTTCTCTGCAGAATTAAACTCTGGGTCTAACTGGTTCTCTAGAGAAAAAACTCGTGATAACTTTAATTAAGTAATTTGAAAATAGTGTCTAAAGCAATAAAAAACGTAACAAAAATACAAAAATAATGAGATATGATAAAAGAAAACAACAGGTATGTGAATGATAACGATACCGATATTGACTTGCATTCTGCTTTGGTCCAATAATTTACATCTATTTTTTACAAAAAGTATGTAATTTTATTAAGCAACAGTAGCTATTTAATTCCGTCATCTATGTATAAAATAAATAAAATTATTCAAAATATTGTAAAACTTCAATCGGCTAATAATAATGAATTCAACTAGTAGTAGGTAAGTAATAGAAAGTGAAACAATCTGAGGATAAGGATACAATCCCTAATGTAGTAAAATGTAGCAAATATTTTAAGTCATAAGTTCATAATTCATAATGTTACTAGAAATAAAATATTACTTTGAAATGTACCTCTGTTCCAAAAACTTCAAGGTGGTGGAATAGCATATAAGAAAAAATATTGGTGGAATACCTACTTACGTACTTTATTACAAAAAAATTAATAAAGAAGACTTTGAAAAATACATGAAGATTCTCTTTTTCATGAAAAAGAATATCAAGAATAATAGATACTTTAATCTTGATAAATATAACATGCAACTGATATCAACACGCACGCAGATATCATTAGGGTATCAAAAATCCGAAGCGTATACGATCAGATCACTTACATCATTAAAAAAATCACAGATGCGGTAGAACAGTACTCTGGCATTTAAGCATAGAGGTGTCAGTGACTAGTCGAGTCTCTCGGAGGCTTCATCATCAGTGGCGGCAGTGGTCCGTGGGGGCCAGGGCGCGGGCGACGGCGGGCGGCGGCGCGCACGGCGCGGCTGCTGGCGCACGCAACCCTCGCCAGACACGCTGGAGCTGCACGTGCGACACGCCACACCTTCCCCGCCCTCTCCGCGCTCTCCGCGCTCCCCGCCCTCCTGGCTCGCCGCTATCTCCTTCGATATACGGTTGCAGCTCTCCTCTTGAGCTCGTAGCTGTAAAGTTATATAAACTGAAAAGCTGTATTACTGTTACATATTTGCTGTTATTATCTGACGCCCTACTTAATTATGACTATGTTGTCGGGGTCACCAATACGGGGTCACCAGTCAATGTTTGCGAAGCACCTTGTATTCTAAGTTCTTGCATATCCTACAGCTTGAAATGTGTCTAGTGTCTACTATAAGTATCTGTTCCGGCTATTGCCGCGTAGGGCACATAGATTGAAGGACATTACAGGAATAGACACTACCACTTTATTCACCTGAGTACTAAGAGCGCAGGACTAAATGGCGGGTACCTTGGCCTTGGCCTGGATGAACTGGCGGCGCATCTCGCGCATGAGATCGTCGGCGAATTGCGCGCGCTGCTCGGCCAGGCGCGCCTGCTCGGCCAGCGCCGCGCACAGCTGCTGCAGCGAGCGCACGTCGCGCGCCAGCAGCACGTTGGCCTCGCGCAGACAGCGCACGCGCTCCGAGCTCGACTGCAATATTGACACTCTTAGAAATTCCCTGTGGACCTACAAACCCGAAATCGTAAGAAAAGCGCGCGACGGGACAACGTACCGTTCTAACGACGATGACACAGTACGAGTATGTAGTTGTTGAGCTTACACAATGTTTACTGATTATGTTAGGTATCGTTGGGAGAGCGTAGTGTTAATCATAAGATATGAGAACATCCACAAGCAGCAAATTTTTTATAATAGATATAAATAAGCCGCGCCGATGCACCGCGCAGATGTAACGTAGGTACATTTGTAGCGCGGTTCATCGGTGTGGGTTTTTTTCACTATAAAACGGTACAAGAGACATGTAAGCTCGTGTCTCGCGCACTGGTTCACCGCGCTGGCGGTAAGCTCGAGTATGCAACTACCCTAAGTGTAATCACTACCTACTTCTGAAAACACTACTAATTCAAAGACAAAGAACTTCTTTCATGTGCTTTATTTCTTTAATAACAATCCAGAAGCCTGAAAGTTCTTAAGCCGCTTAAGCTTCAGCTACGGGGTAGGGTAGACATGTTAAGATAATAGATAAATAATTTGTTTCATACCTTTACCTTCTCGTCCAGCTGCTCCAGCCGCCCCTGGTACTCTGCTGTTTCCTTGCGCAGCAGAGTGGTATAATCTTTTACCGGCTCTACTTCCCCCACCTAAACCACCATATTAATATTATCTATTCTAAGTATATTAAGCCTCCCTCAAACCTTGTAATATTTTAAAATAGACGATGTGCACGATTCCTAATAAGTACCTATACCTAACATACGTAATTATTTTCGGAAGTATTTGAGAGATACAACATTATTATTTCTTAAATGATAAAATATTTTGTTCCAATTAAGCACCTAGGTATAACTAAATAAAATAATCTTAATGAATGGCAAGAAACAATTTTATTTTTAGTGTGATGGACCAAAGCAGAAAATTTTAAACTATTATCTAATATTTATCGAGTGTTAAATGTGTCGAATCAAATAGTTTCACCTCGTACCTGCAAGCCAGGGCAGCAGATGTCTGCCGTGACCGCCGCGTCCAGTGTGGACACGTCTCTGTAATCAAAGCATTGCACTATTTTACCACCCTTTGAAAATACCCTAGAGTTAACTAAGTGCTTACTAGTACTTATTGATGATGAAACTTAGGTACATATACATATTATATATCACTTCATATTCCTCAACTCTGCGAATTACATTGCATTTAACCCCTTACCAAATTTATTTAATTCGGCAAAATAAATTTATACGCATCAAATTTTATTATTACCCAGTGATTTTATGCAATCAGGGATTAGAAAAAGTTTCTAATTTTTTTTCAAAGAATGTCCCGTTTGATGTTGATTTAAGAGTAAGTACCTAGTTAAGTGTTGCAACCACCGGCGCGGCGGCGTCCACCGACCGACATCTAAATATATTATTATTAATCCAGCTGAAATGACATTCGTTTCCGCAGTCCGTCTCTCCTGGGCCACTGGGCGAGCTGCGACCGCGCGATGCTGACCAATTACTGTTCGTTTTTATCGTCTATTCTATCGTCTTCTACCGTCGGTATTAATGGGACTCGTGGATAATCCACTTTATTTATACTTGCCGTGAGCCGTGGCACACTGATACAATATATCTATCAACTAGTAAATCCGCCCTCGCTTCGCTTCGGGAAACCAGTCCCTTCAAAAATCTCTATAAATTTTAACAAATTATGTTATTCCGATGTCTAAGCTATATTACTGCAAAGTTTCATGAAAATCCGTTCAGTAGTTTTTGTGTGAAAGAGCAACAAACACACACACACACACATACATCCTTACAAACTTTCGCATTTATAATATTAGTAGGAAGTAGGATAGTAGGAAGTAGGAAGTAGGATAGTAGGATACCAATCTACTCATAGTTTTATGCCATGTTAACAACTTCTTAATAAATACATTACACTTTACCCGGGCAACACTGGTTACGTCTTGTCTTAGCACCAGGCATAGGGCCAAATTACAACTACGAGCTAGGAACTAATACTTCCTATAGCTGCAGAACTTACGGCGTGTGGTACTTGCTCATAGACGTCTCTTTTTTCAAGGACATGATGACTTGCTCGTACTGTTCTGTGCTCTGATTCAGTCTTCGTATCTCCCTTAAAGATTTAGAATATTATAATCACTACTGTAATGCAGCTATTATACGTCTAACTGCAGCTTCGGCTTTGGGGAATTGACCTCCCCTCGTTTTACACCCTGCTGAACAACGGACGTGGTTACGAGGCTATTTGATCACTACCAAGTCCACCAACTCTCACTAGGGCAATGTGGTGAAGAATTCTCGAGGCATCCTGGACTTTATACAAAATCTTGTGCCTTAGTAGGTCGAAGCTAACTGAAATTAGGTACACCTGTAGCGAGCCCTACGTACCTATCCTTAGTTTCAATTTCCTTCTCCAAAGACTCGATGAGCGCCTTTAGCTCCTTCACCCTGCTGCACGTCTCCTGACTCACGTCTCGCTGTTACAACCAACAAACCGTTTTACATAAACTGTGATTTATTGAACACAACCTAAGGAAAGCATTCTCAGTGAGTTCTTTCTTTGACACATCTAATTTCACATCAAACAAAAGTATACGGCATCTTTGAAAATGTGGTTTTGTACCTACCCTCCCATACTAGAATTATCATCGTCTCTTTATATATATTGTGATTTTTCCTAACCTCTCACAGGGATTTTTATTGAGAAAAAATAAAATTGCAAATCAAGAAAGACAATGTATATTTTAAACAATAAATAAACAAAAACGTTTCAAAAAACAAATCACAATAAGTATAACAAGCACAAGGAATTCTTCATATAATTTAGATTTTGTCCAGACCGTCGCCTCTCATGTTCTGTGTGATATCGCCTTGCTCCAGTTGAGTTGCTTGCCTGAAATATACATATTGCTCATGTGTTTAAAAAGCTCAATTCACGACTTGAATACCACTAACATGGGTCTTATGGAATTGAATATAAAATCAGTAGAAAATGACAAGTATCCACTGCACCAGATACAATTGTATTCGACACCTGTTTCTTAATAAAGGCATAAATATAAACCTGATATTCTATAATGTACCCAGTAAGGACGTCAGTTGCTCATAGGGAACAGGGCGAAGAGTCGCCGGCGTGGGTCCTACCATCTGCAATCTATACGGTTGGGCGGTCTCACCAGAGGTCGGGCCCGAAGATGTCGGACTGGGTGACCTCGTTGAAGTGTATGTGGTCGAGGGCCTGGGGGCGGGGGGAGTGGGCGCGGGCGGGGTCCCGCAGGCGCCGGAGTACCTCCAGCAGGCCGCGCACGTCGCCATCCTTGCGCGCCAGCCGCCTCCGCAGCGCCGCCGCCTCCGCGCGCGCCTCGCGCACCTCCTGACACCACCCACACTTCTACACTGCTGTTTCAATTTGTACTAACTCTCTTGGCTCATTTCGTACAGCCAGAATCATGTACATGCGGTCGAAATAAGCTCCTGGCTTGACCGGTCCAAGGTTACGACGTTAAACTTTGGTCTCGCGATCGCAACGCACAGCGCTGCGGTATGCAGCATGCGGCGCCGGATACTCAAACATAATGAAAATCGTCGAGAATAGTCTCTTGTTCCGTCGTAGTTGCGTCGGCGGCTTCATATATTATGTTAAAAAATGTTCGGCGCCGCATGTCGCATACCGCAGCGCTGTGCGTTACGATCGCGAGACCAAAGCTTTACGTCCGTACCCGGATCGTAACTGTTCTTGCTTGTCATTTTACCATGTAACAAGTTAATAGGTACTTTAAAAAATATATCTTGATTTTACACTTAACTTTTACATTCTGTTCGTAAATTTTCAAAGATGCCGTAAGTTAAAAGCAATAGAAAAATCAGTAGCCTCTAGAAAAATTACGGGCTAAAGATAATTAGTTACATGTAGAGCAGAAGAAGCATCTAAGAGACGAACGTGTCGGTGAAAGCATCCAAGACTACGTCGTACACACCTCAGCGTGGCGGTGGCGCTCCAGCAAGAGACGCGCCGAGACGTCATCTTCCAGCTGGCGCACGGTGCGCGCCAGCAGCGCGTTCTGCGCCACCAGGTCGCGCACCCAGCGCTGCAGCAGCGCCACCTGCCGCTGCCGGCACAAAACACTTGGTGAGGCAGAGTGAGCAAACTGACTGAAAGCCTCCTTACGAGGCACAAGTGCAAGGTCTCTTTTTGTCCCCCGAGTATATTCCACCACGCAGCTCTGAAGCGGGTTGGAAGATTAATGCGAAGCTCGTGTGCTACATCTAATATGAATACATCGAAGTTTCTGGCAGATAGGTACTTTTTCGCTGGCCGTGCTCATGTTGGCCTGACTACAAACTTTTACCACTATCAGTGTATAGCTGCATGGGGGTAACTACGTCTAAACAAGCATGAGTAACGTCGTAATTTCATTACGTGCCTGTCACGGATCACGGATGTAGACGTAACATATTGGACACTTACATAAGATATAGTCTACATAAGTACCTATCGGATAAGGAACAGCCACAAAGCATGCAAGTTTAGAGCTAAGCTACAATACACTAATGGCCCACTACTGAGCACGGGTCTCTTCTCATTACTGAGGAGGCCTAGAGGATACTCGACCACGCTGCTCCAATGCGGATTGGTGGAGGGGTTAGTGGCCAACCCAGTGTCGAAAGTTTTCAAGCCGCCCGAAGCCCTCCGACATGGCTTAACGACTGCTATCAATCGATAACAACCGGGACCGACGGCTTTACGTGCCCTCTAAAGCACGGAAGCGCTCAAGAAATTTTGCCACTAGCGGTCACCCATCCGGCTGTTTCTTAACTTTGTCGATCGCTTAGGATCGACGCAAGCCGCCGGGCTATGAGTGCAAGTTTAGATAGGTAGTACAAATAGACCTGTAAGGTGTGCGGTCCTCCAGCAGCCACGAGACGCTCGAGGCGGCGCTCGTACTCCCGCTGCAGCTCGGCCAGCACGCCCAACGAGCCGCCGCAGCCCCCACAGCCCGACCCAGGGCACTCCACAACGTTATCCATCGATAACTTGTGACTTACTAAACTGTTTATGATCCCTATTTTGTAGCTTAAATAACATTAAAACGGTTCTTAAATCATTTAAATTCAACTGTAACAAAATTTAATTCAATGACGGACCGGACAGACGTCCATGCTTGTGAACTTGTTATCGCTTGAAAAATAAAAGAAGAGTGTTTCATTGATCTATAAGGACTAAGTATATTCCTATCTCTATGGAGTATTTAAGGTGATAAGGGACTCTGTGGAAAAGAATCGTTTCGCGCATAAATTGCCGATATAATCTATATCACGGAAAATCACGGATCACCATAGATTACCTACCTACACTTACACCATACCTCTATAGGGTACTGCCACACTGTTATATTGTGTGTTGATGCTGTTTTCCCCGTTTCCCTGTCCTCTATCTCAAAAACTACTCAACCGATATTGATGAAACTTAACACAACACTAAATACATGAATTCATTACGTCATCGGTAGGCAATCAATGTTAAAGCGAATTGATTCCATTGAAGAGTAACTTATTTGGTTCAGTAACCTCTCGTCACTTTTGTATTTTTTTTTTATTTTTTACAATGAAAGTGCCAATTTGAACTTCAACAAGGACAGATGAATCAATAACTACTCGCAACTCGCAAGCACTACTTTACCATTATTGAAACTGAAATTTAATAAATAATTGTACAGTACCCGGCAAGAAATATTGCACATCGGTATTCAGAAAGAAATAATCGGTTCGTTTCGGCTTTGTAGAGCGTTGTCCTTACTACACAGTCCTTACCGCTGACTTGTCACTTTTCTTTCGAATTCGGTAGAAGACGGTCGCGTTCACTCATAAATAAATATAAGAGGGGCTCGTCTCGCCGTGCGGCGGCAGTGAACACATACAGCAGCGTGACGGCAAGCGCGTACCGCGAGCGCCGTCCTGTGGTCACGCCGGCGCCGGCTCATCCGCGCCGGGCGTAGACGAGCCAGCGCCCTCCACAAGCCAGGCGGTCTTAACCAGCGCTCCTCAGGTAACACTAGACGCCGGTAGATTGAAAAATTTTGTGTCTCAGTGGCTGTCCATTACGGATGATAACACCGTGATTTCATGGGTTAGAGGGATCCGTATACCGTTTACAAGCAAAGTTAATCAGATGGAACCACTTATAACAGTTCCTCACAATGTGCTTTATCAGCTCTAATAGATATTGTATTATAAGTGCAATGTGCGAGAGAGACAACGCTCTACAAAGCCGTAACTAACCGATTATCTCTTTCTGAATACCGATGTGCATTATTTCTTGCTGGGTACTGTAAAAATAGGTTCACCCATTACAAAATCGTGAAGTTACACGAAAAAAATAAAAAAATACGATCAAATTGCGAACCTAAATTGGTCAAAACAATTAACTACAGGTAGGAACTAGGAAAAATGGAAAAGCTAAGTAAATAAAAAACACAGGCAGGTTGGTATGTATATTTATTCGAATATAATTTGGCTAATTCTTTGTACCTACAGTGATTAAATCAGTTTCAAAAGTAGGACACCTGTCCTGTCATACCTCTGTTAAGCTCACCAATAGCTACAAGTGTGGGCCCCGCGCCGCCCTACTGCATCAGTAGGGTTGGTAACCCTGTATTCAAAACGGTATAATATACGGATTTAACTTGACTGGACTAAATGCTGTATGGATGGACTGAGTGAAGTAAGTATATTCTGTATCTTCTTAGCGGAGCAACAATTGACAACCCTGTGGGCGCAGCGGGGAACAATATCGTGGTCATTACAAAACTATAAACAAAACAGCCGCGTGGGTAATACGAAGATCTCTTTACAGTTTCAACCATTAATACAAACAACAACGCGATAGTGAAATTACTCTTACAACTAATAAAACAATAGAAAAATAAATACAATTTGGCAGACGTGGCGTACAACAAGCCACAGAAAAAGTACATCGATATTGACAGCCCGGATTGGATTCAGGCACCAGTGCATACTTTTCTGTGGCCGCGTGTCCCGCATACGAAAAGATTGCGTGAACCGCATTAACAAAATTTTTGTCTTCAATATGTAGACCCGACCCTTTAAAAAAATGTAAGAACGAAAACGCTGGATAGCGTTTATATCTCAGTATTCATACATCGTGTAATAATTATCACGTCACGATACCCTGTTAAGGAATTAATTACAAATGCCTTCATTTTACAAGGTAACTTCTACATAACAGTTGTCGAGTTCACCTCTCCAAAATAGATTGTAATAAATAGTCAAAAATGCTGTAACAAAATGTTAGATTGTCTAATACAATCTACAGCCGCGTAGAGCGTTAGGAGCAATAGGTACAATAGGTACATCACTACAGTTCGTTCGTCCCCGTGTGGCTGCAAGACTCAAAGAAGTCGCCCATTCAAGGAAGCCCGCAGAAGCGAACTACAAAATTGTCTACTTAAACTACGACATCACTAAATTACACTACATGACCACTACATCGTTAGGAAACACAGACACCTTTATATTCTACACTACATGGTACAGATTAAATCCAAAATATTTTCTAATCAAAGATCTTTAGACACTTATCAAACGTCAAACCGGGAGAAAGCTTCAGAGTTCCGGCTGTAAATGGAGCCGGAAAAAATCGTAAGGGCTACAATGTTACATAGGACCACAGACAAATCTTTAAGTAATACAAAAGACGTGTGGCCTCGCGTCCCCTACGATCGCTGATTGATCGATGCTGCCATCTACAGTGCGACATTCAGACAGTGTATATAGGTTGTGCTAGTTTACTACGGCACAGTAATTTACTACGTGCCATGCCAGCGAGAGCCCAAATCGGAAACGATTACAAATAGTAACATTTAAAATATACCTACACGCTGGCATTAATACCGTGCACGCAGACGACACGCACGCACGCACGCACGCAAGCACGCACGCACGCAAGCACGCACGCATGCACGCAGACACTTTCTCGCATCCATTGCAATAAGTACACTCTTCACCGACATATAGTATGCAATAACTTCTATCCTACGTAGAACAAACGAGTCTATCCTGACCTCACGCAGCCAGCACTTTGTGCCCTCTGGGTCAAGTGACGACTCATCCCGCCTGATATGTCTCGCGAGTCCATACAATACATTTACATCACAAACGTAATCTCATTTCTGTGTCACCCACATACATGCACTTTATAAGCGACTACTTACACTTGTAAAGGCAAAAACGCCCAATGTCAAAAAGCAAGTTGTAAATACTGACGTCACGCAAGTTTGACTAACACGTTAGGTTGCGGTGACGTCACTGGCTGACTACAGATATACGTAATTGCACGACAACTTGTAAACACTACAGAAAGACTTTGTGTTACATTTGTTTTAAACATCACATAAATAATATTACAACTACAGATTTCTCACGAATTAGTTAACATTTATAATTTGTCATCTACTTACAGGTAAACCTTTGTATAACAGAAGATCCCATTCCCACGGTCACCCTTTGCGTGACACATTCAATATAGAACAAAACTTGTAATGTACAGATTAACAACCCTTGAAATATGTGCCATCGAAAAATATACAGCTATGTACACGGCGTCGGCTGCTCGGTGTCCTCACAGTAAGCAGGTGCACCAAGACAGCGCGTTGATTCTGCAAAAAAATAATGCAAATTGTACAGTACCCGGCAAGAAATAATGCACATCGGTATTCAGGAAGAGATAATCGGTTAGTTACGGCTTTGTAGAGCGTTGTCTCTCTCGCACATTGCACTGAAAATGCAATATCTATTAAGAGCTGCTAAAGCATCCTATCAAGTACTTTTATAATAGTAATATTAATGTTCCATTGGAGGTTTAACAACTCTTTATATTTATTTATGAGTGAACGCGACCGTCTTCCACGAAATTCGAAAGAAAAGTGACAAGTCAATTGTAAGGACTGTGTAGTAAGGACAACGCTCTACAAAGCCGAAACTAACCGATTATCTCTTTCTGAATACCGATGTGCATTATTTCTTGTCGGGTACTGTACTGCATTGTACTGCGTTTATGGTATCATGGAACCATTGAAAGGATCAATCTGTAAAAATTGTATTGTTGTTACTCCACAACCTCTTCTCTATTTTCCAGTGAAAGTCTGATAAAAATCAGTTCAACAATTCAGACACCCAGAAAGACAGACAAAAAAATTAAAATCGTTTTTCGTATCTATATGCACTTGAGAAACACGGTTTTTTCAACTTTACTTATATTATATGTATGTATATAATTAAAAATAGTATATCCAAACCTCAATCCTAGTTCGCAAGCGATGCCGGCTCCATCCTCCGGCGGCGTTGGACATTGAACCTTACGGTCGTGGCGACAGGGTCGGGTTCAGTAGAGCCGCTTGAGCTGCTCGTAGGTGACGAAGAAGATGATGTTCCAGGGGCCCATGCGCAGCCACGTGGGGACGAAGCCCTTGTACAGGGCCAGGAAGCCCTCGCTACGGACCGTCTGCAACACATTTGTTGTTATCAATGGGTAAAGGACTGCGCACATTACATTACACTTGAAAAACGTGGACTACTCCCCACCCTCTGCTCACCGACGCCGTTCACACTCGAAATTCAACCGTAATGTCCAAGATATAAGGATCTTTATTGAATGCTTACATTTGAGTGGCTCCGTAACCGCGTTGGCGTGGAGTCGTTGTAATGTGTGCAGTCCTTAATTCTAGCCAATTTATGTTAACATGTAGTTTTAGCGGTGACAGCCTAGTGGTAGCATTCGGCCTCGGGAGTAATGTACGTTTTAATCGTTTAAATGTCACTTTCTACAAACGGTGAAGGAAAACATTGTGAGGAAACCTACATGCCAGACTTCGCAAAACTCAAAGGTGTGTGAAGTCCGCCAATCCGCACTTGGTCAGCGTGTTAGACTATGGCCTTAACCTTCTCTTTCTGAGAAGAGACCCGTGCTCAATGGTGGGCCATGAATGCCATGATGGGTTGAGATGATAATGTTAAATTGTTGTTAATGGTAATGATTCAAAGGCTATGTTTATTGCAGGTGTACCTGTAGGAAGCAGTCTATGGTGCCCTTGTAGATCCTCACGTAGATGGCGGCCGCGGGGTCCTTCACTTTTCTTTGGTTCATAAGTCGCGTCTGAAATGAAAATAAATATCAACAAATTATATTCTGTCGTGGCATCTATTGCATCACATACATCTTACACGGTGGCTCCACCAAGGATCGGGGAGATGGGATTAGATAGGTAACTCTAGTGTCACTCAAATTTTAGTTCACAACATACTTTCGTAAAAACATGCATGTGAATTGATTAAAGTAGGTACTAGTGATCTTTGGCTGCAACCCATTAATGGCTACCAAACCAGTACTGAACACAAGTCTCTCCTCATTGTTGAGGAGGCCTAGAGCATACTCCACCACGCTGCTTCAGTGCGGGTTGGTGGTGACAGGTCACCGATTATCAATTGCCAGCAAGCAGGAGAGCAAAGCGCTGAGCCGTATTCCACCTTTTCATAATCTAGATACGACGCATATGATTGTCAGACGCCTAGCAACTTGTCCATAAAAACGCTTCCCTTCAATTTAATATTTAGAACGCTTGGAACGCTTGGAACGCTCGCTCACCCGGATAACATCGAGCGGCGTGCTGGCGACGGCACTGCCGAGGCTGGCGAGCAGGCTGGCGGCCAGGTGGTTGGGCGGGGTGTCGCCGAGCGCGGGCAGCAGGCGGCGCTTGGCCGCGTCGTACACGGGCAGCTCCACGGCCGCGATGAGCGCCGCGCGCTGGGCCGTCGGGCCCACGCCGCGCCACAGCCCGCGCACGCCCTCCACGCGGTACATCTCCGCGAAACATCGCACCAGGTTGCGCTTCTCGTCGCCCACCTGACACGTGATGAAGTTTGGCTTTAACTTTAACGGTCGTTTCAATAAGAGTTACTTACGGCAGAATAAAGTATGCCAATAAATTATATGTAATTAAGAATTGTTGCTTTTGACTTGTGAGCTCTTAGTAAGAAAAAAGTCCAACATAATATTAACTGGTACTAAAGCAATTGGACGACGTAAGACAGGGGCTTATACCATCCTAAATCCTAACTAAAAATAATATAGCAAAATTACAATTTTAAGGATATTTGTAAGTCAGCAATGTATAAAACGCAAGCGCTTTACATAGATATAGTTCACATAAAACCAATTAAAGAATACAAATCGTTATAAATCGATTATGATAATTAAATGAAGAGTTGACAAGGAAATGTTCCAAGGTAAAATGAATTCAACCGATGATAGAGCGCTGAACAGCTGAACTGTTATCAGTAACGACATCGCGTGCAGCGCGCGGTGGCCCGCAGAGGGCTCGGTTACGTCCGCGGCAATGCAATCAGATAACGTCGCCGTAGACAACGAAGGTCGTTTGCTAAATGATCAATTATCTTTGCTTCATTATTACAACTTGATCCCCTTTACCTTGTTTGACTAAGGTTATTAATTTCCTGTAGAAAATAGCAAATCTTTTTTTAACATTTTTGAAATACCTACGTTTCGTGTTAATAACGGACCGTCCCCATAGTTTTATAAGGTATTCGAAAAAAAGGAGAACCTCATCCGTTTTTGAAGTCTGACAAAAATTTCTTCATCTTTTGCTGTGTGTACGTATAACACGCAACATTGGCAGCCGACTAGCGACTGAACATTTACGAGCATTTTAATTAGGCGAGCCCTCGGCGCGCACGCCGCTGACAACCGAAATACAAATCACGTGCCAGGTTCGACCACGGGGAAATGACTACGTCGCTGTGCGAGGCCAGCGATGGGTACCCACTAACCTTCCACTAATATAATACCCGTTATACTGGTTATACATCATCTCATGAGTTTTCTTGGCACTCTAAATGTTTTCTTATACTCTAAAATGATAACAATCAAAACATACAAATAAAACTAATTTTAAGCAGTAGATTACCAAAAGCTTTTAATGTAAACAGTATTTACGTAAGTTACCTATGCCATTTGTACATACATTGCTGATATGATGGTGCTCCATACATAGAAATCAGTCAAGAGTGTCTAGATCTAATGTAGATTGTAGACCAAGTGTAGCTGGGCGGAAAGGCAATGGGGTTCTTTTTCACTAACTGACTCTCTTGTATTGCATTGCAACCGGAATGGTAGCAAGCAAGAGATGCAAGGGTACCTACATATCGATCTGAATTGTTTAAATCCCACCGCCTTTCTTTTCCACTGGGGGGTAACCTTGGACTTGCCTTCCGTAGACTCAAGTTCGTAAACACCGAATTATCGGTCACACGGTCATTATCAGTCCGATACATCGTGCTGAATGGGTGACTTCTCTTTATCATTTAAACAGATAGCAATGAACTACACGCTGACAGCTAATGTCGTCAAATTGTAATAGCATGTCGTGATCGACCGCGATATCTCGCTCACGACACGACAGGTACATCGATACGATTTTACAAAAGTAACTTTTTAAGCAAAAAATACTCAGTTCTAAGTTCTAAGACATAAAATTATTCGTACAAATAAGTTGGATTTTGCTACGCTTTGTTTTTGGAAAAACAAATCGTAAATTGAATAAATAAGTCGGTACCAGGACACTCATATTCCCGTACTGGGATTCACTGTAGCATGAATTACTCAAATAAAACACTTACGACCCGACAACAAATACTTATATGACACATAAATTTAAATATACATGTCTTGGCCGGGAAGTGATCCGGAACACCTCGCATCGCCTCCATCACTTTATCCTATCTTGTCGATAAATAAGGTGACTCCTGCTGTCTCAGCTGTTGAGAACAAGAGTCGATACCGACCTGCATGCGGACCTTGAGCACGTCGGTGGGGTTGGCGATGGCGGAGGCGAGCCCGCCGGCGAGCGCGGCGCACGCCGTGTCGGCGGCCAGGCGCTCGCCGCCGCCGCGCCGCGCCGCCAGCCAAGCCTTCAGCGAGTAGTACGTGCCGAACTTGATCGTGCCGTACGTCGCCTGCCGCAGCACCGCCGGCCAGATGCTGACCACCATACATTTATTATATAACTAAAGATCGGCAATTGTATCACTTGGACGAAACCAAAAATGAATCGCCCGCTGTCAATGTCACCGCCGAGCGCGACGCCTTCCTGGTGGTTTTTATATCTAGAGGAGTCACATCCAGGTACCGCACAAGTAACCATCACTAATTAACACTACAAAGGACGTTATTCCACACAGAAAAATGTAAAAACTAAATTAAGTATTTTGAGAAAATTGAGGAACAATTTTTGACAAGTGCCCGCTAAGCCCCCTATGTCGTCTAAAAATTGGTTTCGTCTATCTATCTCGCTCTGCCATACGTGTATCATATGTTTTGCTCTTTCGCATTTCCAATCTATCTAAACGTCAATGTATGCTACATCTATGCTGCCCACACACCCAGCACACCACAGTTACACACCTACTGCCTACTGCCACCTACACGGCATCTTAGCTACGACACAGTATACAAACGGTATACTGAGGCTACGGGTTATTTACCACGAAAATACCTGAAGATCTAACTTATACTATCTATCTGTTGCCCGCAATGGACGCGTTTACAGCTACCATCACATATTTGAATTCTAATTATTTTGACTGTAAATTTTTAAACACTACTCATGTTTCTAGATATTTGTCTACTATGGCATGACATAAAAAATTAAACATCAATTAAATTAACAATAGACTAGTGGATCGTCACAATGCCTAAAAAAGGAATGACTAATTACATCAATGTAACATACCTAATACCTCATATTTATTTCCTACTAGTAAATCCGCCCTCGCTTCGCTTCGGGGAACCAGACCCTTCAAAAATCTCTATAAATTTTAACAAATTATGTTATTCCGATGTCTTAGCTATATTACTGCAAAGTTTCATGAAAATCCGTTCAGTAGTTTTTGCGTGAAAGAGCAACAAACTCACACACACACTCACTCACATACATCCTTACAAACTTTCGCATTTATAATATTAGTAGGAAGGAAGTAGGATAGGATATTAGTAGGATTGATTCTCTTCTTACATAACACATCTTATTAGATGATGAACTGATTTTCTCTGGACTTGAAAAATCCAGGAGGATTTCAAGATTTGATTCAAAGTATAAAGCTAGAATATCATAGTTATTGTGTATATTAAAAGCAGCGTAATCACAATTGCAAACAAAGCATAATCCAGTTAATTATCAAGTTATCTAACACCAACATGCCCTAGATATAGTCTACTATACACTAATGAATGCATGTCATTGAGACATAATGAATTGCCGTTAAAGAGAAAACAAGTATCAAGGGTATACACACAGAGAAAATAGCAATAACAAACACATGTTGCATTATACAATTGTCAGTATGTATAACATCATATTTACAAATATGTCTCGTGTAACTAAACACTTTGTTTATCTACCAGTAGTAACTGATGATAATATTGAATAAGATGTAAACATATTGATAAATTTAATGTTAATGATATAACTCATAATAATTATTATTATTGTTGTGTAATTGAATTTACACAATGGAAAAATGCTAGTTATTTTCAATGACAATGGAAAACATTTGTTATTTTATTTAGCCTAATTAAACTATGGGGCCAGCATCTGTGTGAAATTTAATTTTTTTATACAGGCCATTATTATTTTTGATTTATCTGTAACTGGGTGGTAGAACTGTGACCAGGTTGACTAACTACCATCCTTTTGCTTGAACCAGTTAGCATTTGTGTCTGGCAGAGTGTTAAGAGATGCTTTAGGTGCTGTTGAGGTCCTTGAGCAACACGGCCCCATAAAATCTTTGGCTCATCTGCTCGGTCACCGGCTATTTGGTGTTCATTTTATGGACGTTATTGTGCACTTATTATAATAAATAAATGAATGCAGCCCAATGATTTGACCTCATTACTGAGACCTTTGAAATTTTTCTTAATTCTGAGATTTTAAGAGAACATAATATTAATTGCCCAGGATTCTTAATCTTACTGAGAAAGATACAATGGAGACTAATTACCTTTGATGTAATGTAATGATGAAATACTAAATTTATATTTATTCAAAGTACTTATAGAATTTGCCAAACTATACCTAACATTCTACCATCATTCGGTCAGTCACATACCCACAGTACAGAGCCTTGATGCCCTCCTGGCGCGAGGTCTTCACGAAGCAGTCCAGCATGCCATTGTACCGCAGCTCCACGTGCCGGGGGTCTATCTTCTGCCCCTGGATCTGGAGCCGGGTCTTTGTGGTGTCAATGGGGAACGTCCCTGTGATTCGTGATGTCTTAATTAATTCTTTAGATTTATGAACCAAACCCAAGAGACTAGCAATAACTTCTGACACAATTCAATTTGCATAGAAATAGCTAAGTACTATATTATTTTTTTTTAATTAATTTTAAAATAATATCTTTAAAAACTGTTACTAATTGGCCAATATAGTTCAAGTACTAAGTATAAAATATACAAAACACAATCCCATCGTCTTAACAAGGTTATAAAAATATATTTGAACAGAACTAACCGAATTCCGCCACGATTGAGGCCAGTCCGCCATAAATAAACGGTCTCCAGTCGCGATCTCCCATCACACGAGTCCGTTCACAAAACGCCGCCGAAGAAGATCACGCAACCGGTACAAAACCGATTTTTGCGAATATTTACTTTTACAAAAACTCCTGCCGTCGACGATTTTGCACTTATACATAAATTCCCTCCTTGAGCCCACTGTATAGTTCGTTCACTGAGATTACTTCAATCATTACTTTCTCATTACCCAGTTGTCACAAATAGATCTAAATCCGGGCGGTCCTCTTCTCTTTCTCTCGCCTTTGAACAATTTTCGCAAATTCTTTTCATTTCGAACAACCACGATATTCGCACATGAACGGAGGAGGCACAGACGAGGTAGAGGGAGGCTATTATCAAAGTCTGCGACATATGAGTTACGATATTTTATTTTCAATTTTTGACGACACATCCATACTAATATTATAAATGTGAAAGTGTGTTTGTTTGTTTGTTTGTGGCTCTTTCATGTCGCAACATGGCTATTATATGGTATGGTTTATGTGTGTGGGGACAGTTAAGAGGGTGGAGAGTGACGTAGGCTACTTTTTACCACGGAAAAACCATAGAGATATTACAATAGAGGGCAGAAGCTAGGCTTCAGAGCGTACGTACCTCGGATAAAAAGAGACGAAATCTTTAGTAATCATCTTTCTCTTTCTGGCGAGGCTTCAGAGCGTACCTAGGATAAAAAGAGACGAAATCTTTAGTAATCACCTTTCTCTTTCTGGCTCATCGGATCGGAGAGAGATAGGTAATTACCGTTATCGTTGTTTCTCTTTCTAACCGGGGGCGATTGCAATGTATGGGCAGCCGTATGGCTCACCCACTCTAGTGTAATATCTCTATGGGAAAAACATCTCATTCCCATGGGAAGATCGATGTTTTGTTAGTTGATAGCTTGCTAGATATTTAGTTCCGGATGTTGTTAATAGATGGCGTTTGTAAAATTCCTTTGCAAGTTCTGAATCACGCTATCAAGTACTAATGTAATTTACTTATGTCATAGGCAAATGTTATATCTGATGTTCATGTTCCAGTATATCGTATAATAGGCTACTGTTTAGCCGAGATTCCTACGGGAGCGGGACTACGCGTCTGTTACCTACGGGTCCCGAAGCGAAGCCCGGGGAGTTCTCTAGTTTTATAGTAAACCAACACCAAACAAACCTAACATCACAGTGACAGTTGTTTTATATTTATTTTGCATTTTTTACATTTAAAAAATAATAAGCATAAAATTAGTTACCAAAATTATGTGATTGGAACTGATTAATGTACATTCACCGACACATTAACCGCTAAAACGACAAACAGACGTTTACACAATAAATTAACTGACAAATCGGCGAAATAAAGTTATAATAAAATTATAATTGGGAATGACAATTGACAAGTACCCAAAATCTATTTTGTTGTTCAAAGGAAGAAACATTTTCATTGCAACAATTAGCGTATTTCATTTAATACAGCAATATCCCACAATGTTTTTTAGAAATTCTATCGGTTTATATGCATTGCGGAGAGGTACCTACATATTACATTTATCATATACATTTTTTCATGATAACAAAACTATGCAGTGTAGAGAACCCAGAATAAAAATACCGTACCAGATACCACTACCCACAGTGGTACGGGGATAAGGAATATTCCTGAATAACATTCCCTAAGATGTTTATTGTGTTATTTATAAAGTTTAATATGTATTTGAGTGAGTGATAAATTTTATGATAATTTGTCTACCCACCATGGAGACATAATAACCTCCCAGTTGACAGATTACACAGATAATAAAGATCGAACTTAATTGTGTTATTGTAATAATGTCACACACAGACAGAGATATTAGTATTACACGTCACAGATGGTAACGAAAAGTATCAGAGAATCGCTAAAGATCATTCGTTCTTTACAATATATCGATTAACTTTATAAAAAAAAACAAATGCAAATTAAATTCCCTTTAGCACTTTACTTTAAACGAAATAACTTTTTCATGGAGGTTATTGATAAGAAGTTAAATAGTAGGTAACTAAGTAAGTAAGCCTAAAATCACCACCACGGGCACCACGGCACAGCGTGTGGATTTTTGAAGGGTATAAAAGAAAAGTCAAATATTATATTTTTTATGCAACCCGAGCCCGAAACCCTACGACATTGCTTAACGCCTAGAGATAGTACCACTGTAGATCAATGGCTTAATGAAAACAATACAAACGCAAAATCCTGTAAATGAACTTGATCCGCACAATAAATCCAACAGTGAGCCATAAAATATGGCTTGTTTTTGGTTTTTATCGCAAATCAGTTTTTTTTATCATTTTAAAAAACGAATACTCGACTGATCTAAACCACATCGAGCTTGGAAGAATGATTATTTATTTTATTCCTCCATGACATCGAGTACCTATCTAAACCAGATGTATTTCCTTCTATTTCTATAATCTCTATGGCCGCGTTCCGTAACTCGACTTGACCAAAACGCCCAAAATGTCACTTTTTCATACAAATTTGAACGTTTTGGGCGTTTTGGTCGAGTTACGGAACGCAGCCTATATAAACGCGGCGTATCAAACTCAATGTCAATGTCAGTAACAGCCTTGAAAGATGTCAAAGCCGTCCACTCCACGGTCCAATCCAATCGGTCCAATCATTCACATTATTTGTGATTTGGACACTAACTTGTTGATGTTTCAATCAGTTTCCAGTTATTTCTTTTCTTTTACTTTATCTTATTATTTAATGCAAAGCATTTATAAATTTGGTAGTATTTGACAAAGGAGAGTAATACTGTAATCTTTAAGATCCACCATTCATGCAAAAAGTTTTGTACAGTATCGTAATGTGAAATTCTAACAAGCACACTTGGAACAATTTGAATCGTCGTGTGAGTTTTCACTAGAGCTGTCCAGTTTCGGCGGATTAATTAGCTATTGGAGGACATAATAATATATGTCATAAGTTAACTAAGTGTTTGATGTAAGTACACACTACACCAAGCTTATCTTGTTATACTTAAACTAGAGTGGAGTTAGTACTTTCTCCAGGTATTGCTTGAGTTAAGGAACATGTTTAAAAACTAATGTGAAGAATCGTATCACGATAATATTGAGGAAAATTTTATTGTGTATTGATATGATATTACTAATCTTTAAGTGATGACATCAGGCACATTTGTCTATTTTGTTTTTTTTTACCTTAACTCAATTTTAAATACCATAACTCGCTTTACCTAGCGTTAGTGAACTATTAAATTGTGTGAATAGGTAATCTTTCAGGTTAACACAATTGTGACAAAAGCACAATGTTTGATCACTTTGCACAACCCCCGGCGCCGGCTCCTCCCCCGCCGCCCCCCAAGGTGCTGCGGTTCGACCGGGGCTACTGGAAAACCTTGCCCGGCATACTGAAACTTGTTCAGCTGGTGAGTTATCAATGTTACACAGCATGCTATATTTGGAGTGTAAGGGGCTCCATCCATTGTTAAACCTAACTAAGTATCTCTTGTTTGTGATGCATTCTGATGGACAGCAGGTGAGACTATGATGTCAGATTCCTCCTATTAGAGATTCCTGGACTCTATTCTCGGGTTATTTCAGTACCAGCTTGGAGGTAGGTCATTTTAAATAACCACTACACATTTTAATAAATTATATAACTTGAGTTATAATTAAAATTTACTATCCAACATGTTCTATCCTCAATCAAGTTTGATTAGGAACTTTAAAAAATCATTCAAATACAGGGTGATACAGTAGAGTAGTTATGATAGGATGTGAGATGTGTCATGATTTAAAACTGCTTATTTTTTCAGCTGTGCAATATGATTGGGTTTATCTGCATCAAGGTGTCCTGGGCCTGGATATCTGCTATATTTTACAATATCCTGTACTGGGTTGGTAACATTATCACCCTGTTCCTGTTTATGATGTACATGTTCCACTTCGTTGAGAAGTATGACCGGTGGCCGTGGCACAAGTATGAGTTCTTCTTCTGTACTATCATGGTTCTCGCTTACATCGGCACATCTATATTTGCCACTACCCTTCAGGAGAGTACTGGATATGCTGTTGGGGTGAGTATTCCATTATTAATATCTGTACAGCTATAATACTATCTAAATTGTTCTATTTGTCTTATATTAGATCCTTGTCTATATAAATGCTGATCTGCAGGATTGGCCATTTCAAATGGAAATAAAACATGCTGTTCATTATTTAAAATATCCTTTTTATTGATGTGTATTATATTTCATTTTGATAAAAAATTTACAAAAAAGACCTGTTCTCATCTCATCTGTGTAAAAACAAAAAATTATTTTTATATGCATGAAAGGAGATGTTTCAAATCTGGCCCACAATATGTACAGTACCTCGAAAAATCGAGAAAAATTCACGGAATTTGGGAAAAATAAAGATAAATTGCTTAAATGCATACTTTTCTGGTACAAATTTTGTATTTACAATTCATTTTTATCAATTTTCAACATGGCGTCTTGCCAAGTTGTCATTGATCATAGATCGCGAACTGTCTACTGTCACTTTAAATGACAGAATTGTATGTACATATGTCAAACTTCTATCAAATTAACCAACATGACGTGTGATGACAGCTTACCGCCATGACAGACTTGTTTTTGTGTTGCAATTTTAAGTGTACATTTTTGTGTTATACCACAAAACTAAAGCAATTTAAAGGAATTGGATGATTGAAAACTGTTTTAATTGTGTTTCTCCATTTTTTAGTATGGTGTACAAAGTGGTGGCCGGGGCTCCATACATTTTGAAACATCTCCTTTTTTTTGTTTTATTAGTAAAATAACCAATTTTTCATTTGATACATTTCAGTTTTTTGGACTGTGTGCTGTCATAGCGTACGGTTTTGATGGCTACCTGAAGTACAAAGGATGGAAACGCGGCCTGCCCCCACAGTGAGCCCAAATAGACATTGCTACCTGACTATTCTCACCGATATTAATTTGTTACTTAACCCATATTGATTTGTACTAAAGTTTTTATAACTTTATTTGTTACAATTAGGATTGTTAAGCAATTGACTGTGTATGTAAGTACCTAGTTACCTACCCTGAATTTAGGATAGTCCATGTCATAAGCCCATATGGTTGTTGCCATGTGACAAAATGAATGTTCTTACATTTTAGAATATTCAACTTTTGAATTTTAAACAAAAATAATTGTTTATCACATTTGAATAAGTTTTACTTTAAGTCTGTCAGCATACTTCTGTATAGTTATATTAAATAGCTTATAATCTGGGTACATCTAAATCATAATATTAGTCATTCTTTAAGTTAAAGCAATGATGCGCACATTAATCAAATATTTTTGTATTGCATATAAAATTTGCTCTATTTTAGACAATTTGCTTCAGAAAATGGAGCCTTTTTGAAGAATCACATAAATGAAGCACAATGTATTATATTATAGTCATAGATGCTTTGGCACTTTTTACCTTTTCGATATATTTTAACAACCATTAATATTACAAAGGGTCCACGCAATAGGGAACATGCAATATTTTAGTTTGTTTTCATTTTAAAGATTTCCATGTAAAATAGGTCATAAACATATTTAAAATGGAAAACAATCTAATTTATCGTAAAAAATGCGGTTATAAACGGACCGTTTAAATTTTCGCGCCTAAACGGACCTATAGTTCCGATGACGTCATCCGTGTTTGTCACTGGTAGAGTTGCCCAACTATCGATAGTTGCGCTATCGATAGTTGGGCGATATCGATAGTATTATATAAAAAAGTCGATTCTATCGATACTATTGATAGTATTATCACAAAATATGGATAGTACAGAAGCTTATGTATGTACCTCGATTTTGTTTATGCATGTGTGCGTTAGCCTTAGGGTTAACGACTCCGCAAAGGTCGTGGATTGGATTTGTAATTGAAGTTGTTGGTATGGATGAAACTGGAAAATTAAAATAAAAGTATACGTTTAGAATCAATAAAATGTAATGTAATTTAGTAAACGTTAGTCATATTACCGATTTATACAATTCATTTACAATAATAATGTTATCATTGTAAATTAAGATTACGGGAGTCCTTAGATGAAAAAGTGAATATAAACTCAATATTTGCAACTAAACCCAGCGCGTTTCTGCGGTAGTTCCGGTAATAAACATGTAATAATATCATAATAATATTTATTTATGGTATCTCATATGATACGTTTATTTCATATTATTTGTATTGTATAATATTTTTGTATCTATATTAGGTACTGGAAACAAAATAAAAATCCTATTACATAAATTAACATGTCCAATAATATAATCCTTCATTTAATGTATTTATTAAAAATCGAAGGTATACATATACATTCTATCGTACAAAGAACTTCCTACGTCCTACATTGACTTGTGTTTAGTAACGAATCATTGAATTACAAGCAAGTAAGGACTTATTGTACCTTTCTGTAGCAACTAGACGTCGAAAAAATTTAAAGATAAATTAGAAACACACACAGAAACAAATGTGTATTATAAATGGCAAATTGCTGGAAATAACAACCGCGGTCCAAGTGGTCCGATATGTTCCGATTTTTGGTGTATGTGAACGATGTCTATGTGTGAGTTGTTTTTGGGCACTTTGTATGAAGCTTAACATCTGTATTATCTAATTTGTGGTATTATCAAGTAATACTATCGATAGTGTCGATACTATTGCATCCCGTCAATAGTATTGGTTAGTTTATGATATTGATAGTATCGATAGTACTATCGATATTGTTACTTATTCTCAAGGTCAACTATCGATAGCGGAACTATCGATAGTTGGGCAACTCTAGTTGACATAGCAGGAGTGACGTCACTGGGTGTTTTGAAATGCGTTTCGTTTTACGTAATTTTAATTCGTAATTATTCTTAAAAATCAACATAATATAAAATAAAAACGTTGAAGTAGTCCTTCTTTAATATTTTTTTAACATTTTAATCATAAAATTTTCATAAACATCATATTTGCATCTTCCCTATTGGCCACCGACCAGAGCCATTGGTGGCCAGAGGCTATCAGTTTACATGTTTAGTCAAATATTTAGTAGTCTCAACACAAACAGTCCACTAACCACAGTCGGTCTAAGATCATAGGGCTTCATCTAAATCTCTGTACGTATATTGTTATTGTTTGGTATTATCGTTATATTTATTTAAAACACTCAAATCACGTAAAACGGATCGCACCTGTAATACGTATTCGCTTCCCGATATATCCCTCTCTTTTCCTCTCATGCGCACGCAAGGGACAGCGAATCTTCGTTCACCGCAATTAGTCGCACGCAATTTGAATATTGAAGCGTTGACATCAAAACCGCACCGCGCGCGCATCCCTTATACCGCAAATCAGTTTTCTTTAAGTGTTTTCCCCGTTAATCTACCGCATATTGTGATAAACTTTCCATTTTCTTCACCTGAACTGTGTTAGTGAGTTCTGCCGTGATCGGACTACATCTACACCAGCCAGCCACGTGCCGTGCCCGACGAGGTCCCCACCAGGAATATCAAGTAAGTGTGCATGAGTTCCGTTCCTCACATACAGCTGTCTTCATCGTCCTATTCTACTCCAAAGCAGCTGTACTCCCGCCACAAAGATACGTACATTACAGGTGCTATTGGTACGTGGTGTTTGAACCGCGAAATATACAGTCCACTTTATTTATCCTCTGGAATTCCAAGGATAGGCTCTTAAGCAGCAAACGCTACCCCAGTTATGTACAGACCGCTCGCACTACATTACTTTTCACAACCTTTTAAGCAAGTGAGCTTTAATGTTCTTGTTCTTGTTATAAAGACTGAGATTAATTTTTGCGCGGATCTGATGGGCAATTGAATGAATTTGTTGCTGCGCATTTATGATACAATTTTGTAAGATAAAATATTACACTTACTTCAGTATTGTAACTCTATTATTAACATTATAGAGGAAGGAAAAAATGTTACTGAAACAGTATACTTACTTATTGTTAATAATATTTAGAACAACTTTTGATAGCAATGCCTATACCTCCTAGAATTCACCTTTAAATAGACAAAATATTTTTTATAAACATAATTTTCAACCGGCTTGAAACAAGTCGTGAATTGGACCACGTTTCACTTTTGAATATTTAGTACAATATTATATTATGGCAGTTAATTATGTTGTGTACTACATCTGACCATGATGTGCCTTATTGTATTTACTATGTTCAACGTATCTAAGGGACACCTTTTTATTAGGTTAAGAGTTTTTTATAGGGTTGCGTTTCTAGTTATTGAGCTAATTTTAAGATTAAATTTTGTATGAATGTTGTTATATACATAGTATGTTTTGACTATGTTAACTTATTAATTTGTATTCAATAAAACCTCGACCAACTAATTTACTTGTTTTATTATAATATCTTTGTTCACGATAGACATGATGTACGTATGGGCTGCCGTTGGGCGCCATGAAAAATCCAACACTTGGGTTGACCACTAATCCGCACTAGGAGGTCGGTGGAGTATTTTCTAGGCCTCTTCAGTGAAAAGAGACCCGTCAATAGTGGGATATTAATGTGTTAAAGAAAGTAGTTTAAGAGATAGTGTATGTCTTAGTCACGGCTTAACTGCGGTGCCGCTCTTGAATTCAAATAAATATTTACTTACTTTGTGGTAATGTATTTGTATTAGTGAACAAAAATAGCACTATACATAAAACACCACAGCAAGATAAAGAGGGTATGATAAGGCCAGTAACATGGTTTTGCCGTTAGACGAATTACCGCATTTGCTTATCAAATTATTTGTAATAAAACTCGCTGAAACACTTAATAAGTTTTATTTAACGTTACAATAAATAAGTTACCAACGACCATTGAAGGAAAACCACGCCATATTATTCAGCTACCATAAATAAATATTTAAAAAAATTAGATACAAGACACTAACAAAATATTTACATACCGTGAGTGCTACAGAGCTATTTGCTAGAGCTAGTTGCAGCGCGGGCGGTGCCGTATATTTAATGACACCTGCTATTATAATTAACAGGTTGGATGAATAAATTTAGACAAGTAGGTACAAGGATATTTTTGAGTCCTTTTGAAGGTAGGTACGTAAAAGCTTATTCGAATTGATAAATATTAAATCTACTGCCTTATCACAAAAAGCATACCATAAAAATATATCCGTTGTGACTTATAAATATAATAGGTAGTGTAATAAACAATACTGATAAACAAGTCATTAAAATTTGATTTGGTCATTAATAAATAATTAAGTTTTATCAACATACTACACCAACTAGCTATTACTTACGACTAAACGAGCTTCTAATATGAGCCACTTCGCATTCTCACATGTCGGCCACGGTCACGGCCGTCGGAATCAGAAATGGGATCAAATATGAACCAGGTACACGTTATCTTGCGTAATATAATTAAATAATAATTATAATTGCCATCAATAAAAAGGGCTCCCTCGCATTTTATGTTCAGCGATATTTATTTCATCTAAAAGTAAATCTACAAGTATTTTGCACCGTAGATTCAAAGCGGCTTTGCAGTCAAAACTACTTCATGTGAGAATGGTTGGAATTAAATAAACATACAATACACTATATTTGACACAAATCTGAGCACACAGTAATAACGGACGGACATCTCAACTAGTTGTCAGGTTTAAAATGAACAAATATATCTAAACATAGCATACACTGGTGTTTTACATAAATGACAGTAAGTAGAAACAATACCCTCTATCTGACACAATTGGGTAATTACTTCCATAATGATTAACAAAATATATTAGGACTTAATTATCATTATTATATGATCTTTTGTGTTTTTTACAATGTACGTATTCACAATACACAGACAAATAATACACATATGACTGCTGAAAACAAGTTACTATATTATACATACTTAAATACACTTGGGTATTGTGTGTATCATACTATGTAGCGGTATACTATGGAACGGCTGGAACGGCTGGGAAAGATTTGGAAGGACAGGAGAATCACTAAGAAGACGAAAGTCAGACTGATGAAATGCCTTGTTTTTCCAATCTTTCTATATGGAGCCGAAACTTGGTCACTGAAATTGCAAGATCGCCGTAAAATCGACGCTCTAGAGATGTGGTGCTGGAGACGCCTCCTAAAGATCCCGTGGACGGCATTCCGGACAAATATTTCCATCCTCAAAGAACTGCACATTAAAGAGAGACTTTCATCAACTGTGCAGCTCCGGATATTGAAGTTCTTCGGCCACATAACAAGAAATGAGAACTCGATGGAGAGGCTGGTGGTTCAGGGCCAAGTGGAAGGCAAAAGAACACGCGGTCGATCACCAACCCGCTGGACTGACATAATAAAAAAGGCTACGGAATCTACCATAATACAATGTTCTCGCAACGCCATTGATCGCATCAAATGGAAGCAGATTGCCAAGAAAGCAGTCCTCAAAAACTGACACATGACATCGAACATCTCTCCGTGTATCCTGTCATCGCAACCACGACCACTCTGTCAAGAGTGACCGACTAAGAAGAAGAAGAAGAACTATGTAGCGAAACATTTGTTTGTACAGCACAATACAGTAAAATAATAGGTGTGAGCCGAGGGAGGTCACTCCGACATACAGTCATTCATTATGTGAGACTGCTCAATCCATGACTGGTTTTTATTACTTGATTTATAACTACATTGTATGAACATTATTATAATGCGCAGCAATAAACTCCATAAAATGTTTGCATACTATCAGGTTTGTCAGTATATCTATCCATAATCTCCGGGTAAGTAGGTAATAACAATATAACAGTAATGCCAGGCAACTGACTTGACCATGAACCGATAGGTTTTTGACAACAGGCGTAAGATGCAGTTACAGAGCGGCCTTTATGGGTCGGGCCACATTGACCGACGGCCTTTCGCATTTTGCCGATTGAAAAGGAACACACTATTACGCATTAAGCCGTACGGAAGCGAACGCCTCCGTACAGCTCACAGCCGTCAGCCGCCAGCGTCAGCCGTCGATCGCCGTCGATCGCCGTCGACGGCGCGTTCGGCTCGTCGATGCGAAAGGACGCGTACGGCTTTCCATACTTTACGCTCTTTTTGTATGGACAAACCGTCGATCGCCGTCGATCAATGTGGCCCGACCCTATAGATCCCCTCGGTCTACACATACAAAACGACATAATAATAATTGTACAATATCTTCCTATAAAATTAACTTAGGCTTAAAATGTGTATGTTTTATAATACAAGTAGGTAGCTTTACTCTTTTATTAATACATTTAATTCTTATGTGATAATTTGGTCTCACAGTTGCATCGAAACTTAAACGTGCGTACTTACAAGTAAGTTTAATACTATTGTTAATTAAATTATAGCTTTTAACACATTGATCAGAACTATAGTGGAGAAACATAGATTTAGGAAAGTAAGTACTAAGTCGAGGTACAGAGTGGTGAGTGTGTAGTGAAGTAAATACATGTTTAATAGAATATCATTGTTAAAGCTCTAGGTTTTTCGATAATCTTATTCTAGAATCTACATGTATGAAAATAGTTAAGTAATGGCTTTGTCACCCTCTAGGACAGACTAGAATACTTTAGATAGAAATGCCCCAATGAATACTTATTTATAAAAAAGAAACTTAAGCTACGATGACACTAAACTTCCAGCAATTTAGATAAATTATAAATAATTACACGTACCTAACTTAAAGCAATTAAGCACATTCGACGTTCGTTCGTACATTTATTTAAAAAAATATACGCAGGAATAAATTACAGTAAGTGTAAATAGGCTAGGAATAGAGTAGTAGAAGTGAACTGATCGTTTAGTATTAAAGTAACTGTGGCAATGCGATATAAAAATTAAAAAAAATAATTTAACAACAATCTTTAATATAAAGCATAAAGTTTAAAAGATTTTATCTAATATTGGATTTAACGTTGATTAAGCTGCCGTAAAATTCATCATAATATCTCCGACGTGTCACTTGACCGCTCCACTAGCGCCACCCCACATACTACTCTCTTGTCTATTAGACACATTTTAAATCCCTATTACTTACCGTTTAAATATTACAGGGCAAAATATGTTTTACCAAGATTGTTCAATGGTTCACATCGAAGTTATCCTTTTTGAAATCCAACTCATTGTCGTGAATAAAAAAGGGTATAAGTATAAGTGTAGCGACACCAAGTGGCCGCACATCGCGTGACACTGGGCCCGGCTGCCCCTATGCTACCCTCGGCGAGCTACCTCGCAATCCCTTAGGACTTCGCCCCTCCATCGGATCGATATAACAATGATAATAAATACGAGTTTACTGTATTCTAGCAGTAGATGTATTGTTACAATGCCCATAATTTAGCTTTAACAAATTTTATTTTATTGAATTTCCTGCCGTTCCGGCTACTACACTGCAACGTCAAGGGAAACAAACATTGAGGGGATAATAAAATTATGTTTGAACGTTACCCTCGGAATTGCGTTCACGACACTTTAACTTATTGTTTGCAATATATTATATGGTACGAGTTAGGTAATTTGGATTCAACCTAAATCTTTGGCTTTAACTTTTGCTGGTGATCAACATGTGGCAAATTGAAAGAGATACCACAGGATTTGTAATAAGTTTCCAGTCTCAAAAAGTGACTAAGAAGAAATGCATAAGCTTAAGAATACTTAACAGTACAATAAATAAATAACTAGTTTTTTCCCTTACAATATGATAATGCTCTAATCTCGATCAGTCGGCAGCCCATGGCTCTCAATATCTCACAAATATCATCAAACTCCCCACTATAGAATACTCTAAAATCTCTAAATTATCCTTTTGTAAGAAATATGTAAGGAGGGGAGAAAAATATGCATATTTATATAAATTTTGACACGTGATTCGAATATGTCCCTGCGACACGTAGTAGTGCGATAGAACACGCGCTCATAGCTTCTCTATTTACAAATATTTAACGATACAAAAGCAGTTGAATATAAAAATGTAATTGCGTAAAATTGTATAAAAAGTTGAGTTGTTTACTTCAGTTAATAAAGTTAATAATTTTTTGTGAGCAGAACCGTGACAGCCGTTGCATAGGCGTGTCATGTGTCACGTGCTACCTACTGAGCAAAACTTATTAATTTAAGTGCTTACTCCCCTTTCAATAAGTTCAAATACCCAGGGAAATTAATTCTGTCACTATCCTCTCCCCTAAATTGTCCCAATTCTTCTTGAGCCCTGGCTTATCCAGGTCAAAACTGTCATTGATTGATCGCTAGCGCTACCCGCTTCAAATAGGTAACATTTAACCTGAATCTGACAATTTAAAAAGTCCTGGCATATTAAGAAAATGTTCAAGTTTCTCTCACACGCGACGGAGTAGTCCAAAAAGGTACACTGGTTCACTTCCGAGTGTCAGTCACGATGATGTTGGGCGGCTGGGCGGCTAGGGCAGGGCGGGCGGCGTGACGACGTGCGGCTGTTTGGCGTGCACGCGCGCGCCCTGCGCCAGCTCGCCCGCCTGCTTGGCGCGCGCGCGCAGGAACGCCTCGAACCCATAGCACACCATGGCTAGGTACCCGAAGAACTGAAACACCATAGCTGGCGTTACTGCCTCCGTTCTGTCGGTCGTTATCGTCTACCATCACACATAAATAATATTGAAAATGACGTCACTTTATTGTTGACGAATGAATGAGTAGTGAGTATACGATTCGAAGTCGAGGTTGTGAGTTCGAGGTATTTATCAATATTTTCTATAATGTACATAATTTGGTGACAGCATCAAACAATGCACTCTCAAAAGCCATGAAAAAAAAAGTAGGTATTGTTAGACGGAAGCTCGGCACCGTGAATAACGCACAACACTACGCTGGCGTCGATGTGACCCCATCACTAGAGTTAGTTTGACAGCTCTTTTTCCGCGCTTTTGGTTGGGGTGAGAAGTCGACATTAACGTTACGAGTGTTTGCCTAATAATAATTATTATATTTAACATTCTCAGAAGTGGATTCTCACGTGCCTAAATGTAATTTCAAACTTGGAGTTGTGAATAACGTAAAATTCGTAAATTTTGAGTCATACGAGTTCATGGTGTCAACCACGTGTCAACTGCGGAATAGACGCTTAAAAGTTCTTAACCAGTGCTAACTGGTTTTTATACTACGTAAATGTGTGTGACTGACTAAGTTGGAGTGCTTGTGCTTCTTTTCTATTACTTTGCATGGAGGTTTAATACATTTTAATAAAATTATTTTTCTGTCGGACAATCGTCGACAAGTTCCGACGTGTTTCTTCTGTGTGCAGTGTACTGTGTGTAATGTGCGAGCAAATGCCTTGCTTATCATGCTGAAGGGACAGTTTCTAAACTAATCGGTTAATATTTTGTGTGCATGGCATCTTGAGGTGCAAGAAAACTGGGTGAGCTTGTTCCATATTGTGATTATTGTAGACTTTAAGTTGACACGAAGTACCTAAGTAATAGGTTATTACAAGTGTATATTAAACATAAATGTGAGAAGATATAACTTCCAAACAAATAATAGTCATTTTAAATAAACACTAATTAATTAAAAAAAAAAAAAAAAAAAAAACCATGGGTAAACAGAAGAAGAGACAGAGGTCTGTTAGTACTACTAGTTCAAGTTCAGGGAGTGAGCAACGGTCAAGTAGGAATAAGAAATACAGAGAACAGTTGGAAAGAAATAATAGTCGCATTGAAACATTAGAAAATCTTGTAAAGGAATTGCGCAATAAAGAAATTTGTAATAGAGAAAACACTGCTTTCACATGTAAAGAGTTTCGTGAATATTGCGAAAAATGGGGTATTAAGCATTTATTAAATGCAGTAGCGACACCGCGAGCTAACGGGCAGGTGGAGCGCCTAAATCGCACAATCTTAAGCTCTCTAACTGCTTACATGGGAAATGAGCAGAAAGGTTGGGATTTATATGTTCCGAAGGTGCAGTTGGGAATTAATTCCACGATCAGTAATGGGACGGGTAAATCACCGTTAGAATTGTTGTGTGGCCTAAGACCACGTTTGGCGGGAGAAATACAAGGTTCAGTTTACACGACTGACTTAGAAAGTTTGAGGGCAGAAGCAGCAAAGAAAATCAGTTCAAATGCATCTCAAATGAAAGACCGGTATGATAAAGGTAGACGGCTGCCCAAGCCGATTACAGTCGGTTCTTTAGTTATGGTAGAGAGAAGAATTTTGAGACCAGGGTTAACAAGCGGCAAGCTAGTACCACGATACGCGGGACCTTATAAGGTCACTGCGATTTTACCCCATGACAGATATCAAGTGACGTCGGCCGACAGGGGCAAGAGAGCTTATCAAAACATAGTAGCACGCGATAAGATAAAATTGTGGCACCACAGGTGTCAGAGCACGTCCGATGAGGACGAAGAAACCAATTAATGAGAGTTCATAAAGTAAATTACTGAATTGCCGTGAGGGGCGAATAGCTGAACGTTCATAAAGGCCTATATGTATCAGATGCCGTGAGGGGCTGATATCTGAATTGCCGAAAGGGGCTACATGTTGCAGATGCCGTGAGGGGCGAATATCTGAATTGCCGTGAGGGGCGAATAGCTGAACGTTCATAAAGGCCTATATGTATCAGATGCCGTGAGGGGCTGATATCTGAATTGCCGAAAGGGGCTACATGTTGCAGATGCCGTGAGGGGCGAATAGCTGAACGTTCATAAAGGCCTATATGTATCAGATGCCGTGAGGGGCTGATATCTGAATTGCCGTAAGGGGCTCCATGTTGCAAATGCCGTGAGGGGCGAACGTCTGAAATTGCCGTGATGGGCGCTATGCTCCATACGCTGTGAGGGACGCATGTTCGAAATCGCCGATTGAGGTAAGGACTAAATTTATTAAATTGTGCCTGGTGTATTAAAGAGTTAACACAACATAATTACCGCGTATATCGTTCGGGGTATCCTTCGAGGCCGAAGGATTGCAGGATGGCCGAACTGTTAGACGGAAGCTCGGCACCGTGAATAACGCACAACACTACGCTGGCGTCGATGTGACCCCATCACTAGAGTTAGTTTGACAGCTCTTTTTCCGCGCTTTTGGTTGGGGTGAGAAGTCGACATTAACGTTACGAGTGTTTGCCTAATAATAATTATTATATTTAACAGTATGTAGGTAGTTTTTGATATAATCCAGATCTTTACAACCTAAAAAGGCGGGAAATTTAATACTATTAGCCTAGTTAAAGAGTGGCAGTCTCATTGTCTCACGGTGCTAAATGCACCAACTCCATACGTGACTAAATTGCTAAATCGAAATGAAATCAGTGAAACTAATCACCTGCTGCTCCGCGCGGCACGGGCGGCGCGGCGTGCGTCATCCCACAGAACAAGGCCCACTTAATAACCTTTATTGCTTTTGCAGTTAGCTAATGACATAACCACTATGCATAATGCTGTTCACTCACATCGCATCTCCGTAGTTGTATAATTTGTTCACTTTGAAGTTGCGTTACAAATGAAAACGAAGGAGGTTTACATTGAACTTTGTACCGTAACGGTGTTGTATTACCTACTTGTATTGCATCTGTTACTTTGGTACAAGTGCGACACTTATGAAAGATTCAAAGGTTCATTTTCTGATTATGGAATCCGTTTGTGCAATATGGAGTGACTAAACACACAATATAACAATAGAACTACGGAAGCAGACCTAAATGGTAAGCGCCGCGTATGGATATCCTTATAATTGTGTTGTCAAACATGAAAGAAGTAGTGACAACCTTCGAAGGTTGCCGATAACCTGATAGGTAAGTACCCCAGACAGATGGATAGTCATGTAGTTAACAAAGGCGTTAGCAATACTTTAAAACCTCGTTATCTTTCAGCCACACCCTAAAAAGTATACTCAACACTCACCCCAGCAGCTGAGTAGGCGGCGGATCCGAAGGCGACGACGATAGTAGAGGCGATGAGGTAGAGGAAGGTCAGCGCGGCGGCGGCGATCAGCTCGGAGTGCAGCCAGGGCACGCGGTGGTAGCGCTCCACGGCGTGCACCAGGTACAGCAGCAGGGTCACCAGGGAGAGCCACAGGCCCAGCTGCGCCACCACGCTGAAGTACACGCCGCGCCCGTTCGAGCGGAACGCCGACGACTGGATGCAGATGAAGCCGAGAAGATTTAGCACCTGCAACCCAACGGTATACGACGCTGATGAGACGATTTTGGGCCGTTGGTGGATTCATTTGTTGCTTTAGAGCCACAGTAAAAGGCGATACAGGTGGTATTGGGCGGCGCCGTCCCTCCCGGGCTGACTACTACCTGGTTCAATTTTGGAAGTACTCATACATATTGGCATTTAGCTGCTCAACCAGATATTACTTTCTTTGTTTCTACAATCACCTATCTTCTTCTTCCTTTCTTTCTACTAGCTATGAAATGTTTATTTGCTTCAGTTTCAGGCTTAGAGAAATGCAAACAATGTTAATCCCCTACTTTTTCTTTGACTAGAAACATACTGGAGATATCATCGGTGTTATTGATGTCCACTTAGCAATTTATAAGTCGACTAATAAGTTATTTAACCCTCTGTGCATCCGCAGTTGAACATGGGGCTCCCCAAACTCCCGCCACTCTGACCAATCCTGCAGCCTTCAGGGCATCAGACACCAACTAGGTTAAATTGTAAAGGGAACATTTATTTATTTATTTATTTATAATCATAACATAAAATAGCTTGTTGGCATTAAAATATTGCAATACTTTATAAACATTTACTCACAATAACAGTAATCTTAAGGATGCCGGGCAGAGTCCTGATGTAGGAGGGATCGAATCGCAGCTCAGTGTTGAACACGGTGTTGGTGGAGCCCATGCTCTGCGGTGGATTCTGGTTGGCTGCCATGGTGCTCTGTGGATCAACAGCACTAGTGACAACCACTTCACACCTCAGATTAAGTATTAGGTTTTCAGATACACCACAATATTTATTTAACATGCTACTACTTCCTTACAAGGTTATTGCAATTCACTCTTTTCAGAACCTTTAGTTACAAACTATAAGTGATGTTTACATAACAATAGTACACAAACTATGTGAGTAATTTATTACTCCTGAAATAAACTTCATTTGTATGGTGTGAATCATATGAATAAGAAGTATGAATCAAGTAGACATATAAAAAACATTTGATATAGAATAATAGGTCTTTTAATTAAAAAAAAATATTGGGACTTCAAATACAATCTAAGAAAAATAAAAATGTAGGTATTGTTTATCAAGACATTAGAAAAATAATTTTAATGTAATTTCGTTTATTTATTGTTGTAAATTATTATTTTAAATGTCCTGGTAAATTTTGACTTTCATTAAGTGGGCTATAAGAGCCTGAGAAAATTGTATAATTTGAATCATTTATAGTAATTTTATCCTAAAATTATTACTCTCAATAAATTAGGCTTACAAGTGTGAGGATTACTTATTGGAAGGAAGTTCCTTATTACATAGCATGAATGGAAGTTAAGAAATTAAAAATGCAAGATTTTTGCATGACGGGTATGGGTATGTGTGCTATTAGCTAAGCTAGCTAAGCTTGCAGCAGTCAGCCGTCAGGTCAGGTAAGTTAGCTATCCTGTGTGATAACTGTTCTAACCAAGCTTTTTTACAACACTCACAATGTTTTTATTTCTTGAAACATCCTAAGAGAATTTGAATATATAATAATAGTATATATACAATTAAAAATAAACAATTCTCCAAATAACACAGGTATAAATTTTACCATTTACCTATAATATTCAATGCTCAGAATTAATAAACTTTTGAAAGGCATTATTTCGCATGAGAAATTTATATTCATAATGGAATGATACATAACATTCTTATCAATGAGTTTTACGAGATATCCAAACGAATGCAGTACCAACAACACAATAGCATTCTTTTTCGAGGTTCGATAACAATCTAGGTGATAATATAATTAGAATACTTACAGTTACAAAGCGCGCGAATTGTCCGTGATTATGGTGATAAACCAACAATGCATGCGAACGCGAAGTACTTCCCGCTACATCGAGATAGCTGCGATTATGCGATAGCACCGTCTCTCCTTGACACTAAATCACTAACTGATACCGAATTGTGTTAAAAGTACAAATGACTCACATATTTAAATAAATCGTAAGTACACACGGTTTGTTTACGGTTTGAACAAAGTCGATGCCGTCGTCGATTGACATCTTCAAAATCAACCCCACGCAAAGTTAAAATTTTAGTACTTCTAACAACCAACTGTATCATAAATAAATATGTTATAAATGCAGACATTCACTATTTAAATAGCGATTCATTTTATAATAAATACACAAAATTACACAGTACCGTTCAAATTGCTTTTAAAAAGATTTTATCTTTAATGAAGTCTGTCAGACTGATCCCCAAACCCAAACACATGACACCAGTCACATGAATCCTGTCTGGTTTAATGTCATTAATGTCAAGTTCAGGAATTTAGAAAGAACTGTCAAAGATAACAAAAAACATAAATAATATGGGCGCGTTCCATTAAGCGACCAAAACACTCAAGACTTTTAGTGTTCTCTCAAAACGATACTTTTTCTATAGAACACTGAAAGTTTGAGTGTTTTGGTCATGCGGTGCGCCCTATAAACACCGTTGAAGCACTTCATATGAGATGCTGACTAAGCATTGCACCACATGCACCGAGTATAGTAAACAATACACACGTCATACATACATACATTACAACCCGTCAAATGACAGCTCCCACAATGCCCCTCGATTCAAATGGTTCGTTGTAAATGAAAATGATGACGTCAGCCATGGCGCCCCCATTTTGAAATGTTTTGAACGCTATGATCACTGACTGGTACGCACACAGTAGGTTGTAATGTCAAGTCAAGACAGACTTTTTATTTTTGATTTTTTGAAACATTACGTTTCTCTGTGGCAACGACACGATGAGCAACGACCAACGAGTCAATCAAACAAATCAATCAAATAACATAGAGATAGGAATATACTTAGATAGAGACGCCCTAATCCTTAACCTCATATGAAATTAGCTGGTTGGTGTGTAGCAGGCCGGCCATTTTTTATTCACCCTTACAAATGACATCTTATGTCAAACAAAATGGTTAATAAACCCAAAACTATAAAATATATTAAAATAGGCATTGATAGGAGGTGTTGTGGTGTCTTTTAAGCAAAACAAAAACATTAAAACACAATGAGGTGTGGTATACTACAATGCGGAGCCAGGAAAAATAAATTACACCCAAAATTAACAAGTTATAGTAGGTACCTATCAGTTTTCGTTGTTTGTTGAATATCTGAATGATATTGATATAATTGTTATGTTTTTGCTGCATGAAGATCTGTGCGAGGATTATGTAGGCCTGTTAATGTTTTGTTGGGTTTTACATCATTATTTTATATATTTGAGTAGCCGGTTTGTTTACATTTCAATGACACTTAGGGTAGAAAGTGTTAAAATATCGATATTCGATATATCGATAATTTAAAATGACGCTGAAGAAAGTTGAAATAATTGTTTTTATTCAATAGATTACCTTCAAATAAATCGTTAAAAAAGAAGTGGCTAGAAATAATTGTTCCAGAAAACATAAACCCTCGTCTTGTTGAAGTCTTTTTTTGTAAAAAGCAATTATAATTATTCCTCTGTTATCTTATCTGCCCAAAGCTTATCTTGAAGAATTCGCTAGTTAGCGATACGATCGCTTTTTGTGTCCAATTAATAAATATGCTATAATACTTTTATTTGTATTTTTGTAATTATGCTGTACATTATATAGCCTTAAACAAATAAATTAAAATTTGTGTAAATAGACACATGTTTTTTATTTACATTTCGGTCCCATTTCCACAATATTAATGCACTAAGGGTTATTACACAATCATGATCAGAAGAAAATTGTCAGTCATATCACACAGCAGTACTATCTTCACCCTTAGCTTTTATTGAATAAACTCCAAAATTAAATTCATCGTAGTGCTACATATGACTTATTTATTTATGTAAGTATCTATCGCGATTTTTCTGGATTCAGCGGGTACATTCAGAATCAGCAAAAGTGGCATTGTTTAGGAGTAGGCGGACTGGTTAATGGAAGGATTGATTTTTAATATTGGATATAAAACTTAACATAACTTCAAGCCTGTATATACCTAGTTATATGTATACAATACAGCCAAATAGAGATATAAGTATTTTACTGTCGATGGTTAAACTTCGGTTATGGAACTCTATTTTGATAATTTTACATTATGCATATAATAAATAAAGGCCTTAACTACCTAAATTTCCTAACTGGAACAAGACAAATAGTTTGGCGGCTGTGTTAAGCAAGAGGGTGGTACCTAATTAACTGGCAGAGTTTAAAACACTATCGCTGAGATCGTCTAAAAAGGGGGATCAGTCGTTGTGTCCTCGTTTGTTGTTCAGCAGATCATCATGATAGCTGGTTTTTACAAAAAATTTTTGGTTGACATGACATGACAAGTTCATCGCAGTAGGTATCAAAATTAATATTAATATCGCTGAGAAGACGAACGACATGTATTATTGCTGTTATATCGTTAGTCATTAAACTAAATATCGATAGTGTTTCCGTCCACGTAGTGCGCACAACACTAGTAGAATCGGCCATACTTTATTCACTAAAATTTTGACAGGTATTGTCAGGCTCGCTCAGGGTTGGATTTCGTAGTATAATTATACTATTTGTACCATTATTTTATGATGTGTAGTATGTAGTATCGTAAGGTCATTATACTACGCGAAAATACCATAATTTTACCAAAGAGGGTCCTTTTATTTTTTTGTTAATAATTATCCTACAATATCAGATTTTTTGTAACAAATACTATGGCAATACCAAATCAAGCAATGGCAGTGATTCCCCACCGGGGAATCCCATAGTGTTAATGCTAAAGACGAAATTCCAATCGACGAATTATCTGAGAGTGACGTCCAATTGCCTCAATTTGACTGAGTCGAGTTCTGTTAAATGCTTTTTAAAATTTATAAAAAACAAAATACAATCGGAAGTAGCAACTAATTTAATAAGCGTGATATTGGCAATGAGGAAAGAGTGTATGAAAATCATTTTAGTAAATCACTCCGACAAAAAATACGATTGGCACTAGTCAAAAAAGATAATTTTTGAATTTTTGAGTTTATCCATCTTCAAAAAGGATCAAAGTGTCGAGAAGCAATGTTGTTATTGAAATTTTGTCACAGTGTGGCCGCTGCAAAAAACATTGGGTTCAGCTTTGGTTAACCAAACTCTACCTAAGTATAATAAAACATTTGTAATTATCAAAAGATTTCTATTAAATCCCAGACAAAAACACAAACGAAGAAACGTAGTATAATTTTTTGAAAAGTAGTATAATTTTAATTTCCATAGACAATAATTTTCTGAAGCTCTGAATCCAACCCTGGGCTCGCTATTTTTGCTTTAGTGTCTAATCCCATAGAGATAGGAATATACCTACTTTAGATAGAGACGCCCTAATCCTTAACTTCATATGAAATTAGCTGGTTGGTGTGTAGCAGGCCGGCCATTTGTTATTCACCCTTACAAATGACATCTTATGTCAAACAAATAGTAAAAAACCCATATATTAAAAAAGGCATTGATACGAGGTGTTGTGGTGTCCTTTAAAGATAGAAAAACACATTTAAACACAATGAAGTGCTGTATACTACAATGCGGAGCCCGGAAAAACAAATTACACCCAAGATTAACTTTACATAAGTTAGTACCTATCAGTTTTCTTTATTTGTTGAATATCTGAATGAAATTGATATATGTTTTTGCTGCATGAAGATCTGTGCGAGGGTTACGTAGGTCTGTTAATGTTTTGTTGGGTTTTAAATCATTATTTTATATATTTGAGTAGCCGGTTTGTTTACATTTCAATGACACTTAGGGTAGAAAGTGTTAAAATATCGATATATCGATAATTTAAAATGACGCTGAAGAAAGTTGAAATAATTGTTTTTATTCAATAGATTACCTTCAAATAAATCATTACGAAAGAAGTGGCTAAAAATAATTGGGCCAGAAAACATAAATCCTCGCCTTAACTATTTGTATGTGTGCTCATTACATTTTGTTGAAGCAAGTTTCAACAGAACGCTTAATGTGGTAAGGTTACACGACGGCGCTGTTCCTTCTATTTTGGTGAGCTTTTCTTACTTTTTATAGAACAAGAGAGTCTTACACAAGTTTAAAATTAGGTCTGTATGTTATTTAATTGAACTAAGTTAATAGAGTAGAAGAACCCTAAACTGAGGGGAAGTTGGCCACCGCGGCACCGTTTAGTAATTATTGAACACTTGAAATTTCAATGTTTTTAGTAAGGAATTTAAATTAATATGACAGAATGATTCTGTTAACTTCTCAAGAGGTAGCATAATATCACAAAGATTTGGAATGTCAAGTGGTCAATGGTGGATTGGATAGTTAACCTCAGTTTCATCACAATACAGTGCAATACAAATTCATTACTGTTCACCGGTTCGTATAAAAAAAAACTAGAGCCATTGTCAAAGAACACCCCTTGTCATAGCTCAGTCAGGTGATCTTGGTATTGTCTTACAGCGATCTTTTGGCGTATGGGTGACAGAGACAGCGTCTTACAGGTAAGGCACTGTCTCTGTCACCCACGCCAAAGCCAAAACATCCACCAACGCCAAAAGATCCTTGTACGACTGTATCTTTATGTGACATAATTCTAGGTATCAGTTGTTAAGCTTATAATATATGTATATTAGCGATAGCGATAGCGATTTATTGATTTTCATGTTATCCTATCTGCCCAAAGCTTCTCTTGAAGAATTCGCTAGTTAGCGATACGATCGCTTTTTGTGCCCAATTAATAAATATGCTGTAATACTTTTATTTGTATTTTTGTAATTATGCTGTACATTATAGGTATAGCCTTAAACAAATAAATTAAAATTTGTGTACATAGACACATGTTTTTTATTTACATTTCGGTCCCATTTCCACAATATTAATGCACTAAGGGTTATAACACAATCATGGGTGATCGGATGAAAATTGTCAGTCATATCACACAGCAGTACTATCTTCACCCTTACCTTTTATTGAATAAACTCTAAAATTAAATTCAGCGTAGTGCTACATATGACTTATTTATTTATGTAAGTATCTATCGCGATTTTTCTGGATTCAGCGGGTACATTCAGAATCAGTAAAAGTGGCATTATTTAGGAGTAGGCGGACTGGTTAATGGAAGGATGGATTTTTAATATTGGATATAAAACTTAACATAACTTCAAGCCTGTATTTGGACCTAGTTATATACAATACAGCCAAATAGAGATATGAGTATTTTACTGTCGATGGTTAAACTTCGGTTATGGAACTCTATTTTTATAATTTTACATTATGCATATAATAAATAAAGGCCTTAACTACCTAAATTTCCTAACTGGAACAAGACAAATAGTTTGGCGGCTGTGTTAAGCAAGAGGGTGGTACCTAATTAACTGGCAGAGTTTAAAATACTATCGCTGAGATCGTCTAAAAAGGGGGATCAGTCATTGTGTCCTCGTTTGTTGTTCAGCAGATCATCATGATGGCTGGTTTTTACAAAATATTTTTGGTTGACATGACATGACAAGTTCATCGCAGTACTACCTGACCACAATAATTAGGCGCATGACAGATAGCAGTCACGCGGGCCCCCCACCCCGCTCTAGCCCCGCGCGTCCCCTAGTGAGGCGCAGTCGTGTACAATTGTACATTAAGGTCATTTTGACTAGGCTGATGTGAACTTCGTTTTCCGAGATGTTTGCGCAGGTACAGTAACTGACCAAGTACAGGTGGTAGGGCCTAGAGCTCACCCGGGGAAGTACCACCGCCCGCCACGGTACTTTGTACCATTCCTACCGTGTAATAATTGTTTTAAGAACAATTGTGTTCCGGATAGGAAGGTGTGGTGCCGGTTACACTTTTTAGAGGCGACCATCTCAGTCCTCAGGGGTAGCAACGCATGTGTGACCGAATTAGAACGAGACTCATTGAGTCTAGTTCTGGGTCGGTCACAGTTGTTATGGGCGGCAGCGGAAGGTGGTGCTGCATGCTCGTTTGCTATCTTAATTCCATAAAAAAAATTGTACCTCCATTAAACATTCACCATGGTACTTTTGGTACTACTGCAGAATGTACTACGTATTCCCATCCCTAGTTCCAATGACGTCTTAACTGACATGCGCCTAATTATCGTGGTCGGCTAGTAGGTATCAAAATTAATATTAATATCGCTGAGAAGACGAACATAGAGATAGGAAAAGACGAACGACATGTATTATTGCTGTTATATCGTTAGTCATTAAACTAAATATCGATAGTGTTTCCGTCCACGTAGTGCGCACAACACTAGTAGAATCGGCCATACTTTATTCACTAAAATTTTGACAGGCATTGACAGGCTCGCTATTTTTGCTTTAGTGTCTAATCCATAGTCCTTTATAGATCAATGTCTAATCCATAGTCCTTATAGATCAATGTCAAATAACTTGTCTTGTCAAATGTTTACAGAATTTCGTCACTGTTTTTTACGTCTGGTTTGCCAATAACATGGCGGTTAGTCTTCATACAAAAATTCGTCGCCAATTGTCTATGGTTCATTTAATGAACATGACAGCTTCCCCCTCCCCGCTTCCTCGTCTTTCCGCGGTGACAACTGACATGTTTTTATTAACTTCTAACCAGGGTTGGATTTCGTAGTATAATTATACTATTTGTACCATTATTTTATGATGTGTAGTATGTAGTATCGTAAGGTCATTATACTACGCGAAAATACCATAATTTTACCAAAGAGGGTCCTTTTATTTTTTTGTTAATAATTATCCTACAATATCAGATTTTTTGTAACAAATACTATGGCAATACCAAATCAAGCAATGGCGGTGATTCCCCACTTGGGAATCCCATCGTGTTAATGCTAAAGACGAAATTCCAATCGACGAATTATCTGAGAGTGACGTCCAATTGCCTCAATTTGACTGAGTCGAGTTCTGTTAATTTGTAACTAAGAGTCTGGCTATCCAAAGCTGAACCAAGCAAAGCGCGTTATATTTAAAGAATAAGCATATGGTAACACAGAATATACCAGGAAAAAAGGTTTGATGCTTTTTAAAATTTATAAAAAACAAAATACAATCGGAAGTAGGAACTAATTTAATAAGCGTGATATTGGCAATGAGGAAAGAGTGTATGAAAATCATTTTAGTAAATTACTCCGACAAAAAATACGATTGGTACTAGTCAAAAAAGATAATTTTTGAGTTTATCCATCTTCAAAAAGGACCGAAGTGTCTAAGAGAAGCAATGTTGTTATTGAAATTTTGTCACAGTGTGGCCGCTGCAAAAAACATTGGGTTCAGCTTTGGTTAACCAAACTCTACCTATTAAATCCCATAAGTATTTCTATTAAATCCCAGACAAAAACACAAACGAAGAAATGTAGTATAATTTTTTGAAAAGTAGTATAATTTTAATTTCCATAGACAATAATTTTCTGAAGCTCTGAATCCAACCCTGCTTCTAACCGCCATTGCAGTTTCAAAGTTGATCGAGTGAAGTTTTGCGTCGATTAATTTCCGTAACTTATCCTCTCAATTCTGTAACTGTGATAATCCAGGTATCAACGCGTGCAAGATGTTTAACTTGTGTTGTGTTGTGGGTTGTGATAGTAGGCGAAAGGACGTCAAGCTTTTTTGTTTTCCGAAGGACGAGAAAAGACTCGAAGTGTGGTTACAGCTCATTAAATGCGAAACCTTGCGAAGCCTGAGTGTGGAGGAGCTCCGGAAGCGTTTCGTATGCGAAAAGCATTTTGAGAAGCGATTTTTCACTTCTACAGCCTTGAGGGCTCGACTCCGGGCCAATGCTATTCCAACTCTCTTTTCGCAGAGCGAAATTTGTAGTGGTATTCCCCAGACAATTATCCGTACTGAAACTGGCCACATGCGTGAGTATTTCCAGTTTTTTAAATATTATTTTATCTTATAGTATTTCATACAAGTATTACATACCTACTACTACTAAATAAGTTATTGTTTCAATAATTTAATTTATGTGAAAGAAATTTGATTGATAAAATCAGTTGAATATTATTTGTATAATTTGCAACACTAATATTATTTACATATTATCCAGTATCTTATATAATCCGAAAATCATTTATTTGCCTTCACTAAATTCTTAAACTATGGCTTAGTAACAGGTTAATTTTATTGTCATTATAAGCTTTGTTTGTCATTTCATTAGCTGATTAAGACACATTGCAGGAGTGAAATTTACCTTACCATGATACCATAATATAGAAATTAAATAATTTAATAACATATACCTTTGTTATTCTTTACAGGAAGCATCAATTTGGAACATAATTATTTCAAACGGCGGCACGAGGATCATACATATGCAAATATGTCGAAGAGAGCAAAGACTAGTTCAGGTAATTTAACTATATCTACTTTAAAAATTATAGATTTCGACTGACAGACAACACATCGCCTGATCCTTATGTTCCTAGACATAATTATGAAACTTTATATAGGGAATTAATAGCATTTTTGAGAACTTAGTCCTTAAAGAAATATAATAAACAATTATAAATAATGAGATTTGTATGAATAATAAAGTTTTCACTATCATTTCCCAAAATACATGAACCATTCAATGAATAGCATTAAAACAAAACTATGGTGGGTATCTGAACAGTATCAAGTTTTCCTCATAGAATATTGGTAGCCACTCAAATTGTAAATTCTCAATTTTATTCTATTCAAACTTGATAAAATGTTCATTAAATTTAACTAAACTCAGATTTGAAACTGTTTGTTGCAGTAGTCAACATATAAAGTTTATTTTAGTTTATTTTTGCTGATAATTTTTTGGAAATTAAGTACTATAAATCAAAATTAGTTAGTTATTAGGCTAGGCAACATAGCTTCTAAATTTCCAATGTGTGAAGGTTTATTAAAAACATAAATAAACAAAATTTAATACATAAAATTTTCTTGTTTTTTACAGAAAATGTTACATCATCTGATGTACCCTTTTTCGAAGCCGCTGTGCCTTCAACTTCAAGCTATGAAACAGTACCCACAATAGAACCAATAGTAACAGGTAAATAACATTTGTTAAAAGAACTACAGTGAATTAATTTTTATATTGACCTGTTCCATTTAACAAACTTAATTTGTCTTTTTGCAGATATTTCAATTTCAACTCAATTGAAAAGGAAAGCATTGGTTAAGAAAAGAATTGCTTTAACAAAAAACTATGTGTCTTCTGGTATCAAAAAAGAATTTTTAAAATCAAAGAAGCAACTTCAGTATATTAAAAGAGCACGTAGAGCAATTCGATTTTTAAAGCAAAGAAACTTTGAAAAAATGGTAGGAAAAATGAATCCTTTAGCAAAAAGGATAATGTGGATGCAAATAAAACAATGCTCAAAAAAAGCGAAGGGAAGAAGGTTTACTAACGAAGAAAAAATAATAGCTTTATCTATATTAAAACAAAGTCCAAAGTGTTATAAATACTTGCAAAAGATATTTATCCTACCTTCAAAATATACCCTCAATAAAATGATTTCAACTATTAACATTGAGGCAGGCGTCAATCCACAAGTGTTTGATGCAATTAAAAAGGAGGTAAGGCCACCTTTAACTGATCATAATATTATTATGTTACATCATGACATATAGAAAATGAAGATTTTAGTCATTTCTAAATTTCTATTTAGTTACAATTTTGAAATTATATTCGGTTCACTTATATATTTCGAATGTTTGCAGGTACACAGATGGGACGAGAGAAAAAAATTTTGCTCAATTATTTTTGATGAGGTAGCATTGGATGCTGCTTTAACATACGAAAGAAAAAAGGATAACATAAATGGCTTTGTTGAGCTTAAAGAAAAAACTAATGACTTTGCCGATCATGCTCTGGTTTTTATGCTCAGAGGCTCAATTCATAAATGGCAGCAACCTGTAGCCTACTATTTTTGTAAGGGGTCAACTTCCAAAATATATTTAAAAACGATAATTAAGGAGGTAGTAACAGCCGTCAGTGACACGGGTCTTTTACCTGTCGCATTAGTTTGTGACCAAGGGGCTGCCTTCCAATCGACTTTAAAAAGTCTCCAAGAAGATACGAGGAGAGAACAAATAAAATTAGGCAAAGAAATAGGTAAGAAGCTTGTTAACTGAGATAAAAATTAAATTAAGTATCCTGATCTAAAATTATGACATAATAATTCTATACCTAGTAATATCATGCATCAAAGTAACATTGACTAACTTAAAAAAAATTTAATTTCAGATGATGTGATTATTATAAATGGGCAGACTCTTAGTGTTATATACGACCCACCACATTTAATAAAGGGGTTAAGGAATAATTTCCTGACAAAAAATATAAAATTTGAAGGTAAAATAAGTACATGGGATGATATAGTACAAGTTTATAAAACAGATTGCAACCATGCAGAAACGAGGCTGCTACACAAACTCAATGATGAACATGTCATTCCGGAAAAAATAAAAAAAATGAAGGTATGTTTTGAGTTATTGTTCATATTAAGAATTTAACATATGATTAGATATTGTGTCCATATTATTACTAGAGCGCAAGTGATAAAGGGCACCAACCATTAACGCTCGTCAGAGTAGGTAGAGCAGTATTATTGTTACCAATAATAATCACTTGGACTGCAACATTACATATACAAAATTATACTAGTAGTTTTCTATAGAATATACTCAGAATATCACATTCCAAGGCGGATAACGTCACCCTGACTCATGGCAGTAATAAATACAATTCATTGTTGAACAGGGCATCATCAATTTAACACATACCATGGTTACAGGATTTTTGTTATCCTGGCCAACTTGTGTATTGTAGTGTAGTGCATTGTATTTGCGCACGATTTGTAATATGTTAGTATTAACATGTTTTTTATCTATCTATTACAGGTGAAAAATTGTGTAAGGGTATTTAGCAAAACTGTAGCTGCTACCTTATTTTACACTGCTCAATTTTGTAAGTATTTACATCATTTAAAAGGAGGTGGGCTGATAAGGGTTAACTGTAAAATAAAATAGTTGGAAATGTTTTCAAAGTATGAACGGAAAGTGGCCCTTAATATTAATCCAATTTTCCAACAATTTCAATTTTAAATTAAAATAATTTTGTGTTCTTATTTGCCTTGAGGTGTACTTTATAATAATTAAAATTGTGTCAGATTTATGGCCTTTTAGGTGAAAGGGGCTCTTACTATAAATTTAGATTCGACCTCCTCCTTTAATATTCAAATTTAGTAGTATAAAGTTACATGATACTTACATATTTTTGCTTTTTGATTGCAGCCCGTTATACTGATGGGACAATGGTGAGTCCTACTTTAAAAAACACCGCGGAGATAGTCGCGTTTTTCGATGATATATTTGACGCAGTCAATGGCTCAAAGTTACAAAACAAAGGAAAAAGATTGAGAACAGCAGTGACTTCTTCGTCTGAACATCACGAATTCTGGAAGGAAGCTTTGAAAAAACTTATTAATATTAAGTTTGTTGATAAAGGTGGCAAAGAAAAATATGTGCCCTCATTAAGAAATTGGATGGTTACAATAAAAAGTTACCAAAGGCTGTGGCAATTTTTTAAAGGCAAAGGCATAAACATAATGAGGCCCCGATATTTTAATTCTGACCCCATCGAAAACTTTTTCGGTCAGGTGAGGGCCTACAATTTTAGAAACAACAACCCCAATTGCCACAGCTTTAAAAGCACTTTCAAATCACTTTTAATCACAAGATTTATAAACTTCCACTCTGAAAGTTATAATTGTGAAGAGGATTCAGGTGAGCAGTTACTAAATTTAAAAACTCTATTTGAAGAAAATATAAACATTCCCGCAAATGTTGACTCATCTGAATCCTCTAAGTTGCAGAGTGGGATTTTGGAAAGCATTCCTACAACAGTTATCCGGGAAAGACTTAATATACACTCACGTGCATATACAACAGGGTGGGTGGTCAGAAAGGTTTTGAACAATAATAAATGTACTCAATGTAAAACAAATTTAACCACACATGAAAATTTAAAAATAAATAATTGGATAAGTATACGAGAGTACAAAAACATAAAAGATAGGAAGCTGACCTACCCATCCGAACATGCTGTGAGATGTTTCGGAAACATAATCCAGGAAGCAAATCGTCGGCTTAATAATCAAAGTTCGTAACTCCACAAAAATCCGAAAATGGACTTTTGATGCCATCTAGTGTGAAATTTTGTCAGCTATCGAATGGAATAAGTCTTATTCCCCTACAAAAAACACAAAATGTTCTATTGGCAAATTATAAAACTACGTAAGTCCACGCCGCCATTTTTTGCCGCGCAAAGTTCGTATCTCCATAAACAGTGCGGCTTTGCAAACGTTAGGAGGAGGACGCGCGCACTTCTTACCAAAAAAGTAAGTAAATCCTTGATTATTATGTTATTATTAATTTCTTTCATTGTGTTGATTATTAAGAACGTTATTTATGCTTGATTAAATTAGAAATACCAACCAACATTTGATTAATAAGACTTAAAAGATTTTGCTGGAGTTACGATGTTTTATTTTGTGTTTGTAACCTATATTAAGCTGAATGTGTATGGAGTTACGAGGTTTTATTTTACATTTAATTTTCAATAACATTTTTAATTTTTATTTCAGATAATTTCGTTTAACTGCTCAACATGTTTAAAAATGCTCGTATAATAAAGATGCTTCAAAACATTGATTATGACGAAAGAAAAGAGTTCACAACGCAGAAACATCCAGAGATTAAGACTGGTTAACGAGATTAACGAACCAACTTACGTGGGTTAACTTTGACGACTTGGTGAGTCTATGCGGTAGTGCCAACAGTTTATTGGCGTGTCGGGTGTGGTGGGAGTGACCATGGCCCTTCTTTTTAAACGATTCGATGTTAATTCTCACACAGACTGCTATTTGTAAAATAACGATGGAAGGTAATGTGAGAATTACCAATTTTTTGAAAAGCGGTTTTGCGGAGGTGTCACGACCCACTTGTGCCAGCGACCTCACAGCGCGTTTTTGCATGCGGAAGGCACGCTGCCAGTCAGAAGAGCGACTCCACAGCTCCGCGCCGTATTGCAGCACAGAGTGCACCGTCGCAAAGTAGCACGCGCGGGCCACCTCGGCAGATACAACCCGGCACACACGATTGAGCGTGAAGCAGGCACTACCAAGTTTTGCACATACCTTTTGAACGTGGGATTTCCATGTAAGAGCACTGTCGATTTCAAAGCCCAGAAAGGTTGATTCGTGTGTTCCCTTAATCGTCGAAATCGTCGACAGATTGAGGTGAATGTAATGCGTTTTGTTTAAATTTAAGGAGAGGCCATTTATTGTAAACCATTCGGCAAGACGGGCCGCTGTACTATTTACCCTCTCCTCGAGGCAGGTCCAGTTTAGGTGCTGTGACTATTGCTGCGACATCGTCTGCGTACATTTTTATGTGTACATACGCACCGATTACTGCGACTGGGAGGTCGTTCAGAAAGAGAGAAAATAGTATGTTGGACACGGACGAACCCTGCGCAACTCCCATAGCAGTTGATAGCGTGTCAGATTTTGTTTTTCCGTTCCCTGCATCCACTACTTGGATCCTGTCACGCATTAGATCCGTCAGTATATCGAGCGACGCACCGTCGATGCCATAATATCTCAGCTTGGCTGCAAGTACTTCATGGTCGGCAACATCAAATGCCTTCGATAAGTCACAGCATAGAACAACAATCTGTTGATTCTGTTCGCGCGCGTCCATTACACGTCTGATGACCTGACGGACCATAGACGTAGTAGATCGTCTTGCGCGGTACGCGTATTGTTCATCTGTCAGCACCTTATTTGATGTAAGAAATGCCGTGAGTCTAGCACTCAGACCGTTTTCGAAGACCTTTGCTATTGCCGGGATTATAGACACCGGTCTGTAGCTGTCTATCGCATTCCGGTTTCCCTTCCCTTTAAAGATAGGACACCCTTTGTTCACCTTTAGTGGTCCAGGATATGACCCTTCAGAGAGGCACATGTTGAATAGTTCGGTTAACACTGGAGCTAGTGGAATGATCGCCATTCTTAAGAGCTCCATCGACAAGCCGTATGTGTCTTTAGATGGCTTTGGAGGTATTTGCACGGTAACCATACGATACACTTCATGCGCAGTAAATGGTCTAAGTACAAAGCAGTGACCCGCGGGTAGCCGCTAGGGTAGCCAGCGCACATTTAATGTTCGCTTTCGGGGCACCACATGCAACCACTGCGCTGAGAAAACCTAAATTCATTGCATCAACAGCTTCCTTGGGCGTGTCGAATTTTTATTGATTGCAAATAAATAAAGTTTATATTTTTGCAATATCTTATGTTTTATTTACCTAAATAAAGTATTATCTATGTAGGAAAATGATATTTCCACAATGAAACAGAGCAAATTTAATTATGTAGGCATGAACATAAAAAATCGTAATTCCCCTTTTACTATGTAGCGCTCAAAACAGTTACTTAGAAAAGTTCGTAAATCCATTTTCACCTGAGTAATTTCATTTTATTTAATATTTAATTGTAAAAATAGATTTCCTACTCAGTTTTAAATAAATGTACATTATTACATTAATAATTTTTCTAACAAAAAATTAAAATAAACAGTTTTTACTTGCTCCTGTAAAGTTTGCCCTGATGGAGATACGACTTTTGATTATTAAGCCGACGAAATGAATACTTGGAAACTCAAGCTCATAAAAAAAATGTTATTAAAGAAATAAAACATACATTAAAAGCCAAGTATTCATTTGACTTTCTGGATTGCCAAATACACCGTGATATTGTTTTAGAATGCTTCCTTGGTATATCTTTGAGATTAGTGGTTTTTAACTGGTGCAATACTATTAATAAAATTTTGAAGGGCACTGATGTTATAAGACTGGAAAATAGGACTTTGCTAAATATAAAACAAAGTTAAAAAATAAAACGAAATGAAGTAATAAAGTGTTTTCTTTAAAGTTTCCCAATAATATATATATACCTAGAACCTGAGCCTAGAACAGTTAATTAATATCACTAATGCCCGAGATACACGAGGCTAGTTTTTCAAGCTAGGATAGCAAGCTTCGTGTAGACAAAACTAGCTTCATTTATAAGTTATATTTTATGAAGCTAGAAGCCAGAAGTACTAGCTTGCTATCCTAGCTTGAAAAACTAGCCTCGTGTATCTCCATAGATTAATGTATCTCGGGCATATTATACCTACCTGCGTCATTAAACTATGACGTCAGAAATATTACATAATCATGACGTATATAGTAAAATTATGACGTCATTATTTTGCACAGACTATACTTGTAACCGAACTGTCATATTCAATAGTTGAGGTGTAAAAGAGAAAGATGATATAGACCGAGGTGAAAATTACTGTATGGGACATTGCCGTCTGTTCCTCTACCTCGTCTGTGGCCAATAATTAGTGTGTGCAATATAATTTCGTGTTTGTTTTAATAGTGTATGCGTAAGAATAAAAATAAAGTGATTTTCAACAAAAATTACAAAAGGTGAGAAATATTTCTGTTTAACTGAAAATTGTGTTTAATCCGCCGTAATTCTTAACTATATTGTCAGTAATCGCTATTTTAGGTGGTGACGAGAGGTGCTCCGTCTATTCGTCTATTAAGATTTCGTAAAGACACACTTGTGTCTAATAAAACATAAAATGTTTTTAATGGCACCAATTTATAGTAAAGTTAATTATTGTTCTAGCAGCAGTGTTATAGGAAATAAAATATATTTTTAATTATTACTGCTATGAAATTGTTTTGGATATATATGGAGCTAATTTTCGACTGACAATTCTCAGTTGGATGTTTACATTTTTATTGAGTGTTTTATTACCAAATTTCTCAATCGACTAAAAATAAATCTATTCTATACATAAAACAAATCTGTATATGACCACTGTCTGTACATGGAAGCATGTACATGGTGTAGTTCCTACTTATACATATATTGCGGTAAGCCTAACTTTAAAATTTTGGTTAAATTTCAATTGGTAACGTTATATCAGTTTCATTCATTTCAGAATCTTATCTATTCATTTCTGAATGTGGTTAAGGGACGGGTTTCCCTAATCATTTTGTTAAAATTGTAATTGTATAACATTCTAGGTTTTTTATTTGTGATTTTGAAGGATATCACTTAACTTATTTACCAAAAAGCATATTATGTAATGTAATATTGAGATCTCTTACAGTATTCATAAGGCCAATAGAAATTGTAAAACCATGACTTAAATATCACCTATACATATATCACTGTACTGTACATAAATCATAGAAAGTTGTGGCTCATGTCAACAATTGGCTTTCACTTAGGAACAAACATTACATAGTTGTAGTTTCTCTTTGCTAAACAATCATTCATTCATAAGTTTGCAGTAAAGAATTCTACAACACTGTTCTCACAATGCGTCCATTACCATAACTTGTCAATCGAGCTGTGTGGCCAAACTGAGAACATGTTGACATAATTGTGTAAGTCTTTTCTGATTTACATGTAAATCTGCAACTGTAAATTTACCAATTTACCAATATATTTAATATTTAGTAATTATGTAAAAAAAAAAACTACGCTAGCGCAAGCGTCCTCCGGGTGACGGACGGAGGAGATGGTCGGTAGTACAGCCTGGCTACGCTTCCGGCTAAGTCCGATGGACTCGTTGTCTCTTGACGGGTGTGGTCCTCCAGCAATATGGGGGTTGTGCGGCGGGTTAACACCCCTCCCATGCAAAAAAGCTTCAAGTTACGAAACCGATAAGAGAGAAAAACCGATCCGACCCCAAAACTAACGACCTACGGCGTGGCACAATGGATATCCGATTAGCCTCATGGAATGTGCGTTCTCTGTACCGACCTGGCGCTTTATTTCAAGTTAATAGCGAACTGATCAGATATGGTATAGGTATTGCAGCCCTTCAGGAAATAAGGTGGCCGGGCAAAGGAGAATGTTGCGTTGATAATAAAGCAATTCTTTTCTATAGCGGTAGCGATTACGGACACCATACAAACGGCACCGGGTTTATGGTGGCAAAGAGCTTGGTCGGCAACATGATTCGTTTTGATGCTATATCAGACAGGATCTGTGTACTTCGCATTAAAAGTAGATTCTATAACATCTCCATTATTAATGCTTACGCCCCAACTGAGCTAGCAGATGAAGAAATGAAAGAAGAATTCTATGACCAACTGGAATCGTTGTACGACCAGCTACCGAGCTTCGATGTTAAGATAGTGTTGGGAGATTTCAATGCGAAAGTATAAAGGGAAGATGTCTTTAGACCAACCATTGGACGATTTAGTAAACATGAACATTCCAACGACAACGGAGTAAGACTCATAAGCTTCGCTACAGCTAAAGCCATGGTAATCAAGAGCACAATGTACCAGCACAAAGAAATCTATAAAGGCACTTGGAAATCCCCCGATGGAAGAACTGTCAATCAAATCGATCATGTTCTCATAGACGACCGACACAAAAGCATAATCCAAGATGTTCGAACTTTCAGAGGTGCAGACTGTGACAGTGATCACTACCTGCTAAATGTTAAAATTAAAAGTAAAATAAAGTTAACTGTACAAAATCAACATATTAACAATTCAGAGCAAATTGATATAGAAAAAATTAAGGATAAAGAATTTAGACAAAGATTTCAAGTAGAGATTAATAATAGATTTAAAGATTTACCTCTGGAAGATAACGTAGATGAAAGTTGGAATAAAATTAGTAGTACAGTAAGAGAAGTAGCTCTTAGAATATTCGGAAAGAAAAAGAAGCGGAAAAGGAAGAAATGGTGGAATCAAGACTGCGAAAATATCATCCAAGAAAGAAGGAAATATAAAATCTTATCTGAACAAGATCCACGCTGGGAGGAGAAATATAAGGAAATTAGGATTAGTGCAAAAAGAGTAATCAGAGGAGCAAAGCGGCAATACCTTAATACCATGGTGCAGGATATGGAGACACTCATACGATCTAACGAGTCAAGAAAGTTTTATCAAGAAGTCCGCTCACTCAGAAAAGGCTACCAACCTAGGACACTGGCTCTAGAAGACAGTGATGGAAATCTGATTACGGCTAGCGAAGAAATTAAGACGCTGTGGCATGACTATTTCCAGAAACTTCTAAACTGTCCTCGCCTCGAAAAGCCGGTTCCACACACTACAGAGGATAATATTACAGAGGTGGAACCCCTAACATTCACCGAGGTCCGAAAAGCTATAATGAGACTCAAAAATAATAAAGCTCCGGGGATTGATGGCTTACCCTCAGAAGTGTGGAAATTCGGTGGTGGAGCAATACAATCCAAAATTTACGAATTATTACTCAAAATATGGGAGGCAGAACAACAGCCAAGCCAGTGGAATGTAGGGGTCATCTGCCCAATCCACAAGAAGGGCTCCAAGAGAAAACGCACCAACTATCGGGGAATAGCTTTACTACCGACTGCTTACAAAGTTCTGTCATATGTGCTGCTCGAGAGACTGGAACCTTACGCGGAAAAAATTCTAAGCGATTATCATTGTGGGTTCCGGCCAAATCGTTGTACTATAGACCAGATCTTCCTCTTGAAGCAACTTATGGAAAAGAAGTGGGAATACGCCCAAAGTATTCACTCCCTTTTTGTGGATTTTACCAAGGCATATGACAGTATTGACCGAGACGCCCTATATACAATCCTAAGAAATTTTCAAATCCCAAAGAAATTAGTGGATATGATAGAAGTGGCTACTAAAGATAGTAGAATGAAGGTCCGAGTTCAGAAAGACTTCACGGAAGAGTTTGCGGTAGTCACTGGACTTAAACAAGGAGATGCCCTGTCGCCTATGCTTTTTAATCTAGTACTTGAGCATGTCCTCCGATCAGTGTTAACTTTAGACGGAGGGGTACAGTTGAATGGAAAGCACAAGGTGATAGGATATGCGGATGACCTGGCTTTGCTCGGAAAATCCAGCGATGAAGTGCAAGAATCGGCAAAAGTCCTTGAAACTGAAGCTCGGAAGGTGGGTCTGAGTATTAGCCACGAGAAAACAGAATATCTCCACATGAAAAGATATCGAAATCCCCACGTGACCCGAAACGACCTTCGTGTAGGAGATATCATATTCAAAGGAGTCTCGAAATTCAAATACCTAGGCTGTACAATAACAGATACTAACAGTAGGGAAGAGGAGATTGCCATTCGAGTACAAAACACTTTGCGCTGCAGTGCGGGTCTGCACAAGGTTTTAGTGTCCAGGCTTCTCAGCAGAAACACCAAAATAAGAATATATAATACGGTCATAAGACCTATACTGATGTACGGGTGCGAGGCCTGGACACTGACACAAAAAGAAGAAAATAAACTTCTTATCACTGAAAGGAAGGTCCTACGCAAAATCTTGGGCCCCGTGCAAGGACCCGACGGAGGTTGGCGAATCCGAAGAAATGCCGAAGTAGAACAACTCGTAGCCCAACCCAATATCATCGGAGAGGTAAAGGCACACAGACTCCGCTGGCTCGGCCATGTCGAAAGAATGGGAGAAGATCGCGGGGTGAAAAGGGCATATCTGGGCCGACCATCAGGGCGACGTCCTGTCGGTCGCCCAAGATATCGCTGGATTGATGGAGTCGAGGCGGATCTCCGGGAACTTAAAGTCAATAACTGGCAAGAGAAATCCGGGGATCGTGTCAAATGGCGATCTCTCGTGTCGGAGGCCAAGACCCACTTTGGGTCGCTGAGCCAACGGAGTTAGTTGAGTTAGTTAGTTAGTTAATTATGTAAAAACTTGTGCTCTGTCTGTACTGGGTACAGGACAGTAGCATAGCAAGAGGAGGGGAAGAAAATTATGTGAACAACAAAAATTTATTATTTATTTTATAATTATCAATAAAATTACAATTCTATATATTTATCAACAATTTGTAGTGACGGGGAGGGGATGGTGCAATATTAGTAACAACCTGTTTGGGGAGACCCTATCTAGCTAGTGTAATATTTGTACTAAAAACAACGAGGCCATCTTACCTCAAGAGAAGTTTGCAGTTTGCTTGTTTACTTTTGGTTGACCTTGCATTTATATGCTGGAAATTCTAAGCCATTTTACTTTCTTTATGAAGTAAAACTATGTCAAAACTTTATGGCAAACTTAGATTGTAAGAAATGAAAAATTCTGAACAGTTCTGTCCCAACATATACATACATAACTTGTGAATATTTGAATAAAATAATTTTTAAGCTTTGCTGTTTCAAATAAATATGTTATCAGTGTTCAATACTGTTAGTGGTTTACTGAATATTGTTATCATATAGGTACATGTTTGGTGTCTGTATCTGTGTGCTGTTTTTCGATACTCCTATCTGTGAGCATAATGATTGTTATGGTTTTATATGATTGATGGGCTGATGAACAAATGGCCACTTGATGTAAAGTGGTTGTTTTCGCCTTGGATCATCAGTAATATGAAAGACATTGCTGATGTAGGCCTGGACAAGAGATAACAAGATAGAAAGTAATGTAATTTGATTGCCCAGTTGGAACCAAAGCCTAAGCCAGGGGCAACTCAAAAAAGTGGGTGGTAGTTAACTCAACCGTCAAGCAGGCGTCATCTTCTGGCTATTAGGATACCGGTATTTTAAACCACCCCAATACGAATAAAATTCATATTCTTAATCTATAAATTCATATTCATATTCAGCAAATAAGGATCACCATAGACATCACTGACACATGGTCAAATACGTAACTAGCATGGATCATGGAATCGTTGCTGCATTCAATATAACAAGTTACATTATTACGATTGACATAATCTGATGTGTGACTCAGCCACTCTGAAATAATGATTACATTAGCAACGAATAAAACAACAAGTGTTGATAAAAGTTAATTAGCAATTAATTTATATTTGTCGAACCTAGATATTATCCTTGATCAAAATGTATTTATTCAAATTTGTACCTAGTAGTTATGAGTTCCATGTCGGAATGTCGAATTAATTTAAGCATCAAAATTCAAATGACAAGACTGATTATCTTTGGTGTAAATTGTCCCCCCTTTTTCCGATCACCAAGTTTTTGGTGTTACCTTATATCGATTTTATCAGATGGCTCGTCTCATCGTTTGTCGACCATTAAAATACATAGAGAGAAACAAAACTACACTTTGCTAATTTATAACATTTGTTATAATTGTTAAGAATTCCCAGGCCTTCAGTGTTCCCACGGCGTTTCCGTTTCCACGGTATGCATTATTAGCGAGGTGCCTTGGGATCGAGCGTAGACCTCCGCAGTGGGCGGCCAATTTTAATATTAAGCATGAGATTGTTCGTTTCCGTTGTTACGTAGGATAGGCTATTCAAGGACGTGACCCGACCTTAGCCACATAGCTTGAGCTTTAAAGGTTAAGGTAGTGTTAAGGGTCGATGAAGTTAAAGTAACTGCTATTTCAATGTCAGTTAATGGTCAGTTAATGAAATTTGCGCAATAAGTAGGTAATGTGATCACCAGCAATATCCGTAAAGATTGTTTTAATAATCCCATATAACCCTCCCCCTCTACCCTTGGAGTCTCTCGGGCAAATGAATAATGAGGCAAGCCGCGATATGCACGTAAAATCTAATAGACTTCAATTGAAATTATTTTTTTATTGAGGCCGAGGAAGTAGGCGTATATTGGTAGATTGCATAGGTACTTGTCATAAATTGTTATTTCCTGGTCCGTATGTGTTATGTTATGAATGTTATGATTATGACATAATTCTTCATCAGTGCGAGACTTCGACAGGGCCGACTGACACAACCTAGACCCGTCGTCGTTTTAACTACCAAGCTGATATCGATTTACTTTTATTGAAATAATATCTTGTGCCGTCATCCCGGACGTGCCGCCCGCGTGCAGTGCACGCCTTGCACGCCAGTTTACGGCAGCCCTGGACTTCCACTACAGTACCCCTAACCGCCTGCCAGTTCTGAGCACGACACTACATTATCATCCCGGACGTGCCGCCTGCGTGCAGTGCACGCCTTGCACGCCAGTTTACGGCAGCCCTGGACTTCAACTGCAGTACCCCTAACCGTCTACCAGTTCTCAACACGACACCACATTACTACCTACAAACAGTGTTATCATCGGCAGGTACCCGTGACTCCCCAGGGTAGCAGGATGGCGGAGGTGGGGTTCCCGGGGCAGCACACCACCACCACCACGGTGACGTCCAGCACCACGGTGCAGACCAACATCCGGTTCGATCCCTCCTACATGCGGACGGTGCCTGGTATCCTCAAAGTGGTGCAAGTTGTGAGTCTTCGTTTAATTTTATTATGTTTAGAGTTAAGTAAAAGCTATCAAACCAGTACCAATTCACTTGATGGCAAGTAGCTGAAGTAGCTCTACCCTAACCGATCAATAAAATCGTTGGCATCACGGACGAGTAGCCGTCTGAGTGTTTTAAACCAATTTAAAAAAAAAGAAGGAGGTTCTTAATTCGACTGTATTTTTTGTCGTCAGATTCCATGCGAATTTGCTACATCTACATATTTAATATGTTTAAAAGTTAGTTATACAAAGTTATATAAATAAGTTAGTCATTATTAGCTATCCTATATTAGAAATTATATTATGAAGTTGTGGCAAAAGTAGACTTTTAATGTACCTATTATGGATAACGTAGTCACCTGCATTTTGCAAAGATAAAGAGCCCCCGATTGGTTTGCAGGTGTGCAGCTTGCTAGGGTTCATCTCGATCCTGTTTTCGAACTACAGCTACATGGGCAAGGGCGCCTACTTCAGCTGGATCTCGATGGTGGCGTTCTGGTTCACGGGCATCCTGCTGGGCTTGTACCTGTTCCACATCGTGGAGAAGTTCTACAAGATCCCCTGGCTCAAGATCGAGTTCGTGTTCTGCGCGCTCTGGACCCTGCTGTTCCTGCTGGCCTCCATCCTGGCCGTCACTGTTAACGATGACCCGCATGCCGCCGCTTGCGTGAGTATCTTAATCTTGAAGCTATTCAGCAATCAGCGCCGCCGTAAGTTGCATGGGCACTCGCGTGCAAAACTGTTTTGCATGCTCGTCGTTCAGTACCAACCTCACAAAAGTTTACATTTATGCCACCCCACCATAGTTCATATGCCGCCACTCTGTGTGGCGGCCGCGTGCGGTGCACGCCTTGCACGTCCGCTTACAGTGGCTCTGCCAATAATTACAAGTTACCTACTAATTGAGACGTGAGTGAAGTCTGCCAATCCGCAATCAGCGTGGTGAACTATGGCCTTAACTTTCTCATTCTGAGAAGAGACCCGTGCTCAATAGTAGGCCATGATGGGTTGAGATGGTGACGATGAAGATGAATTGAAACGTTACCTATTGTTGCATGTATCTGGCAGTTCTTCGGGTTCGTGGCGACACTGGCGTACGCGATCGACGCGTTCCTGAAGTGGCGCGCCGTGCGGGCGGGCGGGCTGGCGCAGGGCTCGCGCGTCGTGTCCAAGCAGACCACCTCGGCCGTCACCACGCCCGCCCGCGAGGGCTACTAGCGCGGTGAGTGTGGCTTGGCAATTACACGTGCCCATACGTGACAGGCCTCTTGGAAAGAAAGAGATAGCATTTGTTCACTTAAAGGTTTCCAATAATGGGGTGTTTACGGCGGGTTAGTTACCTACGTTATGCATCCGCCAGCAAGCGAGTGGTCTAGGCAGGGCCATCTAAAGGCACCATAAAATTTGGTCCTCCAATCAGTGTAATAAATTAAAACGTGGAGTTGCCTACCTGATCTGTTTTTTTTTCTTACATAATTATAAGTATGTTTACAGTTTAAAATATCAGTTCTTTTATTGAAAAAAATTAAGTTACCACAGCATTATGACTACTTTTGGTCAACATCTTGATCCATAGAACATGACAAAATAAAAAGTTTTTAAAGTATGCAATGGTTTTGTCGCGCACTGTATTTCTTAAATTTGGTCGTTACCAGGTTGCAAAAAATCACGGACAGCTCGGAATACTGAGGCGTTGCGTCGCTACTACTCACCGCCGCCCGGCGCCGCCCGGACTAGTCAATGCGCGGTGTCCGCTCACTACATTAGGAACATAAACTGACAGAGTGACTATATTTTGTATTTTTTTGGCATTACACTGGGCCGATCCAATTAAATATCCATGGAATTACACTGCAGTAATAATAATAGATATAATAGATGGAAAGTTGTTATCATCACTAGAATCTTTGCTAACACTATAGTTATAACTTATAACGCTGGACACTGTAACATGTACTATTTTAACTGTAAGGGTCAAATCACACCGAGACGAGACGCGACGCGACGCTGCGCGCAGTCTTTCAAAGAACGGCTCAAAATAGAACTTTATTTTCTACACGAAAAGATACACATTTCATTGTGACAATTCAGAATACGTTGCAGCGCGGTGCATCGCTACGCAGCCGTGCATCATCGGTACGCGCGGCGTACAAGATTGCCTACTTTTACGATGCACCTCGCAACATTGAGATGCGTCTCGCGGCGACGCGCGGCGCAGCGCGAAATCACTGGCCTCTTCCAGTATCGTTGCGTCGCGTCGCGTCTCGGTGTGAGCTGACCCTAACATGTACTAACGATTTTTCTTTATAACTATGTCATGATTACAACGAGACAGGGGCAAAAATGTAGTTCCGCGAAACGTGTGCACGGTGCCGCGGGAAACTGCATTAACATATCAGTGTAGTTGTACAGATTTATGTGTATGCTCATAATGCGAGTGTTCGTAAAGTGCCCATGAGAAAATGAGGGAAATATTGATATTAATCAACAATAACATTATAATAAAAAATCTTTCATCATTTATAAGCCAATTAATTTGATTAAAAAAATAAGGCTTTTTTATCCTTTATATAAAATTCGGTCTAGTTTCCTTTCCCCTTCATTTTATTCTGTGCAGTTTATGGAGACTCGTACTGTACAGATCCTATCACTGCCTCACTCTAGTGGCAACGACTACTGCATATCTTGTTGTAGGAATGTGACGTCAGCTAGTGCACTCAGCGAAATGTAAGTCATACACAGAAACTATAAATAGTGTTTATATTGATGGCGTGGGTGAATCATATTTTTGTTGCAATTCTAGTTAATTTAATGTTAAGTTTTCTCTTTTCGTACTTAATACCGTTTTAGGATATAAGTATACTTATTTTATTAATTCTTATAACCTACCGAATGAAATTATGATGTATTTATACAATGTAGGTGTATGACGGGTGAAAGCTTAAGGTATGTTATTAATAATTAACCAAAAACGAAGCTAAACACTGCTAAACAGTCGTGTACGTACCACTTTTGTGCGTTCATTTATTCATTTTGTTTTAATTAATTCACAAATAATTATATTAGGTATCTCAGAGATGTTATGTAAAAAGTATACACCTCTAACGTTTATCAAGAAAACATATCTATCCAACGGACAATTTTTAATTAATTTTTATAATAATCATCTTTTTATACTCTCTAAAATCAATGACATTTTGTGTTGAGACGCACCTATTAATCGGAAGGTATTGACATGAATTTATACTCTTTTTGTAAACAAAATGCTCAATAAGAGAGTTCGCGCTGAGATAGCTCGCAATCAGATAACTACGAATTACGATGTAATCAAGAATTTATGTAACCAAAGAATATGACATCGAACTTTGTGACGCTCAAAATAATGATCTGCATTGTTGGTCCTTTTGTATTTTTAGATGTATGTTTGATTGTCGTTGACTACGGTACCTTCGGACCATGACAAGGTATTTCGCTATTTTTATTACATTTTATGGTATTTTTCATACCGTCTACGCTGCTAAGTGTTGCTTGCAGACCGTCATTTTGTGTATTTGTCTTAGATATACAATATTTACTTGTTATTGTCAGTAACGCGTAGTTGTTAACATTAGTTTAGCGCTTTATAGTTAACGCGCTTCCACCGCACTGCATTTTAACTGCTTTTAAAATAACTATGATGTTAGCACAAATATTATATGAGACGCGGTTTTTGATTTGCTAAATAATTATTTATGTATTGGCCTTAGTGTTCGTGTAGTGGGATCGACGACCACGTTCAAATTATTTTATTTTGATTATAGAAATAATTCAATACAGTCTACTGAACATTTTGCACGACTAGTCAGTTTCCATATTATATACAACATTTGTATTTCACAGGTTTGTATATATTGTTATATAATATGTGTTTTCATGATTATGAAAATAATTGCTTCTGAACAAAAAAAAACTTCTGTAAACATACGGTTATCCTTTGTTTAAAAATAACGATATCTGTACAATTTAGAAAAAAAAACAATTTATAGTAATCAAAAATCACTCGTACAATAATTACACAAGAGAGAGCACACGCACAAACGTTACGCACGTACGCACACGCATTCACGCACACAAACGCGCTTTTATATTAATGTCGTCGGTCATGCAATATGTATAAGTATAATGTGTAATAAAAGGTTTATCGTTGATACATCACATTCATATTAAAAAACGACAATTATTTACATTCACAGATAAGGGTACACTAACTTTATACGTTTTATAGTATACTTACTTAAAAAGTATCTATAAGCTCAGACCAATAAACTATAGACGGCGTGTCTTGAACAAAAGCGTGAAGCCAGCAAAAGTGTGCCTAAAACATATATCGGAACCAATAGAATGCCCCATGTTGACAGTTTGAACTAGAACAAATTTAAACTTTATTTTTTGGGACACAACGCTTCATTTATTTTTTATAATTTAGAACACAAAAGTCGTTTTGGCGTGAGTGCCGCCGTGTGTATTACAATACAAGGCGAGGCGTACTTTTTGCCGGCTTCACGCTTTTGTTCACGGCACGCCGTCTATAGTTTATTGGTCTGAGTCTATAAGTATATTTGTATTAAAACAACTGTATTGTCCGTTCCTTGTACTGCCGGTTGCTATGTGTTTACGAACAATGTTACATTTAAGATAGTCTAATGTGTGTATGTACCTTGTTCAGATTAATATATTCACAATTTAATTATAATTGTTATTCAAACATGCGCCTTAGTATAAGAATGAATTGATTATATTTTTATGTATGAGATTTCTATTAATGTATTCAAATTGTGTTTAGGATACCATACAACAAGGATATACACAGGACGATTTGTGTGCGTGATAAGTAAGGGATTGATTTCGACAAACTTGTTAGTATAAACCTAAAGCACACCAATATAGTTTCCCTCAAAATTATTGTTTTTTTTTTATCTTTTGAAAGTTTTATATGATAAATGAGTATACACTCAAGTTTAATAGTGAATTCGAAGCTTCTACACTTCAAAATATTCTTGTTGTATGGAATAAAACAATAATCAGTCACTATTTTTCTAAACTATTAATTCTGTACACTGCATTTTAACTTACGTGCATCTTTACTGTTTATAATGTTTTAAGAATAAACCGTTATTAATATACGAATTGTTTTTAACCGACTTCAAAAAAGAAGGAGGTTCTCAATTCGACCGTATATATGCTTTTTTTTTTATGTTTGTTCAGCGATTTTTTCGTCGTTTATGGGCCGATTTTGATAATTCTTTTTTTGTTGTAAAGTAGATATGCGCAGTGGGGTCCTTTTGAAAGGATCATCAGGATCTGATGATGGCATCTTGGAGAAATCGAGGGCAACTTTCGAAAATTGTATGGAAGACTAGTGTGTTTGTTCATGTTATCATAAATACATTAAAGCGCTACCATTTCAAGAAGGTCTGGAGTCGATCTGATGAAGCCGAAAGACAGTCGTGGGAACTCCTCAACGATTTACTGCAGTTATTTAGTGTTTGGGCTTGATTAATTTGTAGTGACGAGAACTTTACACATACATGTTGAATTGAGCGCCATCTGGCGAGTAGTTTTTGAGTTATCTCTACTTATCAAGGTTGAAGTCGGTTATTTTTTTTGTAAAAAGCAATTATATTATATGACATCTAGGTCATCAAAGGACATAGTTGAATACAAGTCAGTCTTATAAATACTCGAGGGTGAATAAAGGTCTGCGCAAATTACAACGACTCCACGCCAACGCGGTTACGGAGCAACTCAAATGTAAGCACTCAATTATGATCCTTATATCTTAGACGTTACGGTTGAATTTCGAGTGTACGCTTGAAAAACGTGGACTACTCCTCACCCTCTGCTCACCGATGCCGTTCACACTCGAAATTCAACCGTAACGCCTAAGATGGATCTTAATTGAATGCTTACATTTGAGTTGCTCCGTAACCGCGTTGGCGTGGAGTCGTTGTAATGTGCGCAGACCTTTAGCCTTAATTTTTTTTTAATCTCGCTTCTACATCATTTTGTATGATGTGCTGCAGTACAACTTACTGTAAGTTATAATAATAGTCTCACCTGTTTTGTTCGTCTACTGTTAGGGGGCAAGACTTATTATTGATAAGATAACATACGAATATATTTTGATACAAAACAGTGTTGAAATCAAAGTAATTGATTACGACGTATTATGGAAGTACTTACTGATATGGGTACGCGTGACGATGATGCACGCCGATTGTGAATCGAATAGAATGCAAGATAGTTGAAGACAACGAACAAGGGGATTGATGACGTGACTAATGACTACTATTCATCAGGATAGATAAATATAAAACAAATAATCAGTAATATATTATATAATTTTAAAATGTCGAAACAATATAAATAATGTTTTAACCTAAATGTAACTACTTAAAGTTTGAGGCGCTTGATTTCTTCTAATTTGAAGTCGGTTCTGAAATCAAAGTAAAATATGAATATTGTGATTTCGAGCAAGGTAGAGATGGAAAAAATAATAATACTTATGAATAATTATTGAAATTATTATTGAGTTAGGGTCAGCTCACAAACGATACTGGAAGAGGTCAATGATTTCGCGCGTCGCCGCGAGACGCATCTCGATGCCGCGAGGTGCATCGTAAAAGTAGGCAATCTTGCACGCCGCGCGTACCGACGATGCACGGCTGCGTAGCGATGCACCGCGCTACGCCGCGAGGCGTCACGAGACGCAGCGCTGCATGAAGCAACGTATTCTGAATTCTCACAATGAAATGTGTATCTTTTCGTGTAGAAAATAAAGTTGTATTTTGAGCCGCTCTTTGAAAGACTGCGCGCAGCGTCGCGTCGCGTCTCGTCTCGGTGTGATTTGACCCTTATTGTGCAACAAGCAAAAAAAACAGCAACAGTATAAAAGCAACAGTAGCTTAGCTTTTTAGCTTAGCTACTGTTGCTGGGAAGACAAATCTTACAAATTTCATGTCCTAGCCTCCGCCCGTACCGACACTAGTTGGGTAGCATACCTGCGCTGCAGGATGTCGCGTGCCTCGTGCGGCGCGAGGCGCGCGGCGGGGCGCAGCGCGTCGGGCGCGTGGTGCGCGCGCTCGAGCGCCAGCAGCGCGGCGGCCTGCGTGAGTCGCGCGCACCGCTCGCGCGCGCCGCCCGCCGCGCCGCCGCACCACGCCGCCAGCCGCCGCGCGCGCCGCTCCACCGCCAGCCCGCCCTCCTGCGCACCGTGCAACGACGCTCTCTTACAACCGACTTATTATTATTACACAGTTACTTTATAAAATCCGGTATACTACTTGGCTTCTTGAATTTTTGACCATAGGCTGACAATTATTAATATTATTATTACGGCGGACGGCGCACGCCGCTCCCCCGCCAGCCCGCCCTCCTGCCACATCCAACCACGCACAATGGAACAACAGTTTCTTCCAGCCGGCTTATTACACAGTTTGTTGTGGATCGTATGATGCATCTAACTTTGTTTTCTGTTTAGTCGCAAATAAACTACCAAGCAGTTAATACACATCTTTCTTTTGCACATCGGCCCGTCAGGTTACGCATTCTAATATAGAATTTAAATCAATAACACAGTTACTTTATACATTTCGCTATACTACTTGGCTTCTTGAACTTATGATCATAGGTTGACGATTATGGAATATTTTATCGATTGATCGATTTATTATGGAACAGAGCGATTGCATTTCTTTAATGTTAACCGAAATGTAAAACAAATATCTTAAACTTCGAATGACAAAGTCGTGCTAAAATGACGGTTAGTTACGGCCCTTTGCTTCAGTTAGCCCTGACTTGAAGTATTTCGACGAGAAGCTTGAGAGCCAGTACCTATCATCTTTCTCTTCCTCCTTCTTAAAATGGTGACCCCAAAGGCATTACCGATGCGTTGGTAATGCCTTTGGGGTCACCATATTAATAATGCATAGCCGTGGACGACAGGGCCCACATACTGTCAGAAGGCTAGGCTGCTCATTTGTAGGCTACACCATAATAAAATGTATGGTAACAGTAACAGTGGTGTACGCACCCTGGTGTAGTGTTGTCGCAGGATGTTGGCGTGCGCGCGCGCCGTGAGGTCGGCGAGCACGGCGGCCAGCAGCGGGTCGGCGGCGGCGGGCAGCGCGGCGCGCGCCGCCTCCGCCAGCGCCTCCAGCGCCGCCGCCAGCGCGCTCGCCTCCTCCTCCACCGTGTCTGTAACAACCTCTTACGTTTATACGCGCGCGCTTTTGACTCGTGCCAGGTAACTGACTACGGGTGGATCGTGTAAACGATACGTGTACTGGGGGATGAGATAGCATTGCGCGGCTTAGTGCATATTGAACCAGACGCAGCCCAACCTATCCCTTGGACGTTATTGCTGATATTATTATATCACACATATTAGTCCAGATTGTCGCTCCAAGGAATCTGGGGTTAATTTCCGACGTTTATGTTTCAGTAATTTTCTGTAAGGCAAAAAATATATTTTTGTGTTGTCTATGGCGTCTGTGATACCATCGATAATACTGCTGCCATGGGCGAAGAAACATCAGGTGCACTTCTGTACGGTAACGCATTTCTAAAAATTACTAATCAAGTCCAACAATCTATCAATCGTAGCCTTGCAAGCCAACGTACCGAGGTCGGAGTCGGGATCAGTGATCAGGTCGGCCCAGAGCGCGGCGCGCGGCGCGAGCGCGGCCCGCAGCGCCTGCAGCGCCAGGTCGCGCGCGGCGCGGAAGGCGGCGGCGGCCGCGCCCAGCCCCGCGGCGCACGAGCGCAGCTTGCCCCCCGCGCCGCCCGCGCCGCGCGCCCCCAGCGCCGCCTCCGCCGCCGCGCACGCCTCCGCCGCCAGCCGCTCCGCCCACTCCGCGCCCGCCTCCGCCTCGTTTATGTGCGCCTGGGGACATCCCGATTGTTTTGTTAGTATCGCATACTCTTGCTTTCGTCGTCCCTTCGGGCGATCGGTGCCTATACTTTCGGATTTGCCAGTTTGACGCCGTCCCTCGCCAGGTCATCGATTATGCTATATACTGAAAACTGACACATCAGTTTTATTAGCAAATAAAAAACCCACTCCACAGTTCTTTAGAATAGCGAGGTTAAAGTTATTACTCCATTCGAGGATACCTTATGTCATGATTTTCTAATTTAATTTATTAATTTTGATAAAAAGTATCTGATTTTGAATGGAATGAGGTATTGACTTATGACTAACTGGCCGGTTAGCAAGAAAAGGAAAAAAGATGACATTAGGTAATGGCGGGAGATGAATGTAAATTATTATAGCGATTGTAATGTTGGGAGATAATAAATGTTTAATGTGATAAAACTATGAACAGGTGATTTTCATTTTACTTACCAACACAATTATACTCTTGGAGAACTTTTTGACAAGACTTTCCAAAAACAAAAAAAATCTTAATGAATGTGTTACCAGATAGGCAGCGTTGGCGGCGAGCGCGTCCGCGGTGAGCGGCGGCGCGGGCGGCGCGCGCGGCGGCGGCGGCAGCGGCAGCGGCGCGTGCGGCGGCGCGGACAGGCGGCGGCGCAGCGCGGCGGCCGCGCGCTCCAGCTGCGCGCCGCACTCGTTCAGCGCCGCGCACGCGCCGTCCGCGCTGCCCGTCGAGATGCCGCGCCTACGGATGAATGTTACACACTTACACTGTACAAAAATGTTCTGTGACATTTTCTATATCAATATATTTTTTAACATCATTATATTAAAATTGGTATGATATTAATTTGATTCCTCTATCGCGAAATTTTCACTAAAATGTCGGGTGTGAAGTTTTGTCTGTCGTGCTATCATACCTGATGACCTTCCGCGCTATGAAGAACACGTCGTCCACTAGGCTGGAAGCGCCGCCCGCCTGCGTCGACATTTTCAATGCCTTGTTCACACTCTCCTCTAGGAAATACCTTGAAAACAATATTGCCATAAGGTTTAGATGTGTGTGAATGTGGGTATGACGTTATCAAGATAGTAGTAGAGCATGATGTACCTCTCCAGTTCCAGGTATTGGCTGAGCACATCCTGCGCGGTGCGGGTGGTCTCGCAATCCGCGATTATTTTCTCCGTGGCCTCCAAGCACTTGGCCTTGGCCACCTCATCGAGGGTTTCGGCATCCATCTGGAAAAATAGCGAAGCTTGCATCAAACTACCCGATTTTTTTATAAAGTAGTAACTGTGAATTCATTTTACCTAACATAAGTCTCGTATTAATAGTCCCACGAAGAACAAGTAATGGTCATTTTCCGTCAAAATTAAGAGAAGGATCCACACAATGTGTTTATTCAGCGTGTGTACCTGTGTGCGGCGGCGCAGGAACGCGAAGTACATCTGGATGCGCGCGTGCGCCACGGCCAGCTCGCTGAGCGCGGGCTCGGCCGCGCGCGCGCCCGCGCCGCCCGCCGCGCCGCCCGCCGCGCCGCTCACCACGCCGCGCCGCGCCGCCATCAGCTGCGAGCACACGCGCGACACGCCGCGGCAGATCTGAACGACATAAGCGTCACATATAATTATTAAATAACAATAATAGATTAAATTATTTATGATATATGCATATTAATTATTTTACAGTGAATATTTAACTAAAATTTAATTTACCTAGCAATACTTTTAGTGAGCGACCATTTGAATTCAAATCTTCTTCATTAAATTGCAATGCACAATACTGGTCGTGTTTAGACGTAGATTAAATGATAGGATTATAGTGTACCCTTTGAGACTCGCGCGCCCGAAACGTCTGCAGCCCCTATGACCCGAGCGTCGCGAGCGATGACGCGTAATCTGAGCGCGGTACTTGACTTTGAACACTTATGTCGTTCATGATGAAATGTTTATGTTATAACAGGTGCTGGCGGCCGATTTCAAGAGCTCAATAGTTAAACTACGAGATGAAACAAAAAACAGAACACGAGAACGTGTTTATAATTTATAACAGGCCGTTATTTCGGAGGGAACTAGTAAACTCTGTTATGTTGACAATAAATATTTCTTATAAATATAATAATTGTGTGAGTGGCTTTATTTTTACATCCTTTTCTTCTACAGAATATGTAGATTCTAATAAGAAATAAAAACATTCTAATAAGAAATAAATAAATTCTCATTTACACTCGCAAAGTCTTCGAAACTCGCGAAAAAAATTTGAACTTCGCGGAAATTCGCACGCGCGTTTACCTCATTTTCAAAAAAATATTGTAAAAATATTATAACGAATTCTTCAGATATTTTTACACTATCATAAAGATAAACTATTCACGAATAGTATTACATGCTTACATATGGTTACTTAGGACATTTGTTTATCATAAAAAATGTAAACATCACAAAGGTAGGATAATTTCCCGTAATCGTAAGGGTTTCGTTTTAGTCAAATGTGTGTTTAGTAATCGTAATATTTGGCTAAAGTAATATATTTCTCATTTAGGAAATGATATTCCGAACTCATTGATATATAATACAAGCACAGTTCTCTTACAAAGTCTTATCACAAACCGAGCTCAAAGCTTTTGTTATTGTTATTGTAAGAGTGTAATTTGACACCTTCCGTTAATTTGCGTAAAATAACACGATAAAGAGTGAGTTTCATTAAAAACTAATGTTAAAAATAGATTCTACACGATTTTTCCAATTGGAATATGTGTTGTTTCTTATTGGAATACGAAACAATTAGTTTTAAAAATTATTTCACTTTTATACCTATCAGACGAAAAAGTAACGGTCACTCACCAAGACGAAATATATGTTTTGAATCAATTAAACACAAAATTCACCATTGTTTTCACCTATATCAATCTAAAACACTGTAAACTAAAGATATTAAACGAAAGTCCTTTCGAGACTCGCGCGCTCGAAACGTAAACAACCGCTAAGACCCGAGCGTCGCGAGCGATGACGCGTAATCTGAGCGCGGTACTTGACTTTGAACACTTATGTCGTTTATGATGAAATGTTTATGTTATAACAGGTGCTGGCGGCCGATTTCAAGAGCTCAATAGTAAACTACGAGATGAAACAAAAAACAGAACACGAGAACGTGTTTATAATTTATAACAGGCCGTTATTTCGGAGGGAACTAGTAAACTCTGTTATGTTGACAATAAATATTTCTTATAAATATAATAATTGTGTGAGTGGCTTTAGTTTTACACCATTTTCTTCTACAGAATATGTAGATTCTAATCTATATATATAAAAGCGAAAGGTCACTGACTCACTGACTCACTCATCACGAAATCTCAGAAACTACAAGTGCTAGGAGTGTGAAATTTTGCATGCGGGTTCTTTTAAGGATGTAAGTGCTCACTAAGACGGGATTTTATGAAATTCAACCTCTAAGGGGGTGAAATAGGGGTTGAAAGTTTGTATGGAAGACTGTCATTTTTTAAGTTAGAAACATGAAACTTTATTTTTGGGCTACTGATTAAAAATTAATAGATACGTATTTAAGCGTTTCTGGAAATTCTACCCCTAAGGGGGTAAAATAGGGGTTGAAAGTTTGTATGGAAGTCCGTCATTTTCTAAGTTAGAAACATGAAATTTGCCATGTATGTTCCTTGGGGAGTGTAGGGGACCAAGAGAGGATTTTTGGAAATTCCACTCTGAAGGGGATGAAAGGGGTGAAAACTATTATATGAAAATTCTACAACATTGAAGTTAGTGACTTGGAAATTTGAATTTTGGTTGCTTACTTCAAATTAATGAATACGTGTATCAGATTTTTTTGATAATTAACCCTCAACCCCTTTAAAAGGGGGGTGAAAGATTGTATGGGACTTAATAAAATTTTCAAGATAGAAAGCTGAAAATAGGTAAATACTCTTTGTTGTAAATAAAAAATCAAGTGTTTTTTCGAATTAACCCTCCAACCCCTAAAAATACGGGGTGAAAATTTGTGTTTTTTTCGTTAGTTTCCAAGTTAGGGACTTGAAAATGAATGTCCAGTCTCTTTGTTAAAATTAAAAAATGTGCTTCAGTATTTTTTCAATATCACCTTAAAAATATATAGGTAGGTGTAAAATTAAATAGAGATTTAGTACTCCAAATATTTATACGAGACGGGAAATTTACTTAGGACATTTCCATGGGATCGTAAAATGCAAATTCCTGAAAAACTGATTAAAAATTAATAGATACGTATTTAAGCGTTTCTGGAAATTCTACCCCTAAGGGGGTAAAATAGGGGTTGAAAGTTTGTATGGAAGTCCGTCATTTTCTAAGTTAGAAACATGAAATTTGCCATGTATGTTCCTTGGGGAGTGTAGAGGACCAAGAGAGGATTTTTGGAAATTCCACTCCGAAGGGGATGAAAGGGGTGAAAACTATTATATGAAAATTCTACAACATTGAAGTTAGTGACTTGGAAATTTGAATTTTGGTTGCTTACTTCAAATTAATGAATACGTGTATCAGATTTTTTTGATAACTAACCCTCAACCCCTTTAAAAGGGGGGTGAAAGATTGTATGGGAATTAATAAAATTTTCAAGATAGAAAGCTGAAAATAGGTAAATACTCTTTGTTGTAAATAAAAAATCAAGTGTTTTTTCGAATTAACCCTCCAACCCCTAAAAATACGGGGTGAAAATTTGTGTTTTTTTCGTTAGTTTCCAAGTTAGGGACTTGAAAATGAATGTCCAATCTCTTTGTTAAAATTAAAAAATGTGCTTCAGTATTTTTTCAATATCACCTTAAAAATATATAGGTAGGTGTAAAATTAAATAGAGATTTAGTACTCCAAATATTTATACGAGACGGGAAATTTACTTAGGACATTTCCACGGGATCGTAAAACGCAAATTCCTGAAAAATAACTTCCAAGCCAAGAGCGAGTTGGACTTTCTTATGAAGGGAAAGCAGCAAATATTAAACTACATGGGCGATTTTGTTCGATATTAAATTGAAGTTGTAATAAGATTTCAGCCTGAAAAATTTTTTTTTCTAAAATAAGTCTAAAGAAAAGCACTGTCGAGTTCAGTAAAAATACGCTATATACCTAACAAAATTCCACGCGGGCGGAGCCGCGGGCGGAAAGCTAGTAAGAAATAAAAACATTCTAATAAGAAATAAATAAATTCTCATTTACACTCGCAAAGTCTTCGAAACTCGCGAAAAAAATTCGATTTTCGCGGAAATTCGCACGCGCGTTTACCTCATTTTCAAAAAAATTTTGTAAAAATATTATAACGAATTCTTCAGATATTTTTACACTATCATAAAGATAAACTATTCACGAATAGTATTACATGCTTACATATGGTTACTTAGGACATTTGTTTATCATAAAAAATGTAAACATCACAAAGGTAGGATAATTTCCCGTAATCGTAAGGGTTTCGTTTTAGTCAAATGTGTGTTTAGTAATCGTAATATTTGGCTAAAGTAATATATTTCTCATTTAGGAAATGATATTCCGAACTCATTGATATATAATACAAGCACAGTTCTCTTACAAAGTCTTATCACAAACCGAGCTCAAAGCTTTTGTTATTGTTATTGTAAGAGTGTAATTTGACACCTTCCGTTAATTTGCGTAAAATAACACGATAAAGAGTGAGTTTCATTAAAAACTAATGTTAAAAATAGATTCTACACGATTTTTCCAATTGGAATATGTGTTGTTTCTTATTGGAATACGAAACAATTAGTTTTAAAAATTATTTCGCTTTTATAACTATCAGACGAAAAAGTAATGGTCACTCACCAAGACGAAATATATGTTTTGAATCAATTAAACACAAAATTCACCATTGTTTTCACTTATATCAATCTAAAACACTGTAAACTAAAGATATTAAACGAAATTTACACTTTTTTATCCGTATTTTATAAGAAATCATTATTTTTAATACCGCGCACTTCGGGAGAATAACCTCAAACTAAACGAAGCTTTTTTTTTTTTTTTTGTACTATCGCCATAGAGATTACGTTTTAGAAGAACGAATTGGTTATTCGGCTACAGAGTCATAATACTTTAAACACAGATAAGAAAGTTAAAAGATAATAATACGACATTCTAAGGCACTAAACACTCTTTGGACGCATGAGCATTCAGGAATGCTCGCGGGTCTCGGGGCCCTCAGCGCATGAGCTTACATGTAAGCTCTCGGGTCTCAAGGGGTACGGCATTGGGGCGAGCCCGTGACCATCAAGTGTGTGCGCGCCCTGAGTGATAATGCACGATGTATTGCGGATTGCCAGGATACGGATTCGCACCCGCTCGCACTTGTTTCATGTGCTGTTAACTCCGCCTAGGACTTCGCAGTGTGCCATTCCTCACGACTAAGATGTAGGAACGGGAGTACTCACGGCTGGCTGTATGATGGCGAGCGCACGCGGCAGGTGTCCGGGCGCGCGGGCGGCGAGGGCGCGCGCGCGCTCCACGGCCGCCGCGCCCGCCTCCAGCACGCGGGTGAGCGCGTCCGCGTACACCGCGCCGCCCGCCGCCTCGCCCGCCGCGCCGCCCGACACCACGCTCGCCGACCGGATCGACACCTCCGCCTGGAAACCAACACCAACAACACCAAGATAGCAGACCAGAAGGTAAAATATCCATGTGATGAGTAACCCCAACACTGCAGTTGAAAACAACATTGTAAGGAAAGGTTATTTAATAGCTTAGATAAGCTTTCAGTTACATCAAGTAACATTGAGCTAACCTGAAATAATATTTTTTATTGATATCTTCCTAGTAAACCAATTGAGCGTACCTTGCTGGCCAGATATTTGGCCAGCAGCTCGACGCCCTCCTCCGCACAGCCGATCTGCGGGAACAGCTGGAAGAGACGCTCCACTTCCGCCTCGTCGTCTTTCCGCGCTGCCTCCTCAAACCTGTAATACGCGGAACAATCTTGTAGCACAGAAAAACCAATAAAGGAAGAAATGAGAGTCTTCTAAGTCTGAATAATAGTTTAAAAGGCTTACTTCTTGACAAGATGGTCTCGTAGCGTCTGGGCAGCCTTGGCCATATCCTGGCGGGGGTCGGGCGAACCGCGAGCGCGCGCCGCCGCCACCGAGCCGGGCGCCATGCTGAGAAATCGCGCCACATGAGCGGCCCCTAAAGCGTGCCACCAGAGACTTTGTTATTATGTTATCACAAACTAGGTTTACATTTACATAAGTTATATTACAGTGGAAATATGTTATGGCATCCCCAGTCCAAGACTAGCAGTGAAATCTTACATATACATACATCACAGTTCTTAGATTGGCGATAAAAGATTGACGATCTTAAAACTATATACTTGAAATGAATACAAACCCGTTTCATAGTCATGGGCCTTGATAGCGGCTTCCACCCCAGCGCTACACACGCGCAGGTCGATTAAGTCATGAACACGTTGCTGGCACTCCGCTACACGGGACTGCAATTACAATGACTTTTTTAACCTGTTCTCTTGGGATAGGTACTTTTACACCAGATAGTGCGGTGCTGTGCTATGCTGTACTAGTAGCTTGATCTAAATTTCTACAACTTAGAGACCTACACCCGCTGTGACCACGCTCTCAATAGAGCTGATGAAAATGTGGCCTATATGTATGTAGCAATGCTTGTCAAATGGAGTATATAATTATACAATGGTTCTGTTTGAGGTTACAAGTGTCAATGACTTGCTTTTGAGTGGTTTTTAATTAGCATGGAATCTTTATAGTATCAGGTGTTTACAGAAAATCAGTTTAAATAAAATCAGTTGTTGCATACAGTAAAAATAAAAAATATTGTACTATCTTACCCTGGCCAAATCCAGCTGCCGCACTTTGGCACTGACATCTCTTGCAAGGGTAGCAGTCTTCTCCACCATGTTGGCAGCCACCTGGGCATCTTTCTTCACAGTTTCCAGTTTAGTATAGGCCTGGCTGGCCACCCTCAACCTTCCCTCCAACGTACATGCTTTTGATAATGCATGGCTCAAGGCTTCATCTACTTCTTCCTATGAGTAATAAAAAATACAAGTGTAAAGTTTGAATATAGTGACAATCCATGAATGTGATGCAACGGTTACATAGTAGATCATCATTCTAATAATTTGATTAACAGCAAGGGAGAAATTTGAATGATGAGTTTCAATTTCAATTCCTGGACAGAGAATCCTTGTGTAGAGCAATGAATGTGTAGCAATATTTATTTAATACCTATTTTTGTAACGGTAGTGATAGTCTTAATCTCCTTCTTTTAGAATGTTTATGCCCTGAAAATGGGGTACAGGACTGTATGTGAAGTCTATCAATCCACTTGGCCAGCATCTAGACTATCTAGATCTAGACTATCCTTCACATTGTGAGTGAAGACCCGGCAGGTAATAGGATACTTATTGTTGTCAAAAACAAGATTGAAACAGCAAAAACTGGCGTCATGTTTTACAATGATAAGGATATACTTACTTCTTCTTTTTCAATCTCTGCGAGTGCTTTTTGCAGTCCTTCATCTGTAGAGACATCGTATTTTTCTAACAGAAGTGCTATGGACATTGTTTACAATGAAAAACTATCGTTATCGCACAGTTTGTTAGTCGCAAGCGAAACACGATAACAAAATACCAAAATACCTACGGAGTACGGAGTAGTGTAATTTCGTATTTTGACGTGTACGTTTTTTATCAACCGCTAGGCGCTACAATACAAACAAATAGTACTGAAAGCTGAAACTATTACCGAATTTCATAAAAATAAAATTGTTTATAGATTGTGATTGTGACCATAGAGAAAAGATTAATAATATAGATTGTGACTTTAAATTGAAACGTAACATGACAATATTATGAATTATTGACAGTTGACAACCTTGACAACCAGTTGACATTGACATATCATCGACAGCAGTTTCATCCTCTATTGTTTCATCAGAGATAAATAGGAATGCGAATGATCAATGAGTTTCATTCATAGCATGGAGGATAGAACTAAGGAGGGTCATCTGTGTATATGAAAAGTGTCCAGTTGTATGCGCTAAATAACAGTTCCAAAATCCTCCACTGGTGGCGCTGGTGGATTCACAGGGTATGGTATGAATGTAGCTCGGCATACTTCAATTCAATCAATTCATCTACGATTGCTACATTCATACCATACCCTGTGAATCCACCAGCGCCACCAGTGGAGGATTTTGGAACTGTTATTTAGCGCATACAACTGGACACTTTTTCAACTTTTCTCCCATATAAGATGACTCTCCTTAGTTCTATCCTCCATGATTCATAGGTAGGTACCTATTAGGTTGCATTGCTTGCAGCACAGAACAGCTGATACCGCTGGCGCTGGCAGAGAAGAATACCTACCTCGTCTGTGGAGAAGAATACATACCATTTTAACCATTTTTGTACTTTACTGTTTTTTTAACCATACCTACAACGGAACAGAAACATGATTGGTATTGATTGGTATAATCTCGTTACTTTATTATGACATGAAATTGCAGGCTGCTTGCATACTACCAGCATCTTAAATCCTATAATCAACATCAAGGGAATAATATTTTGCCCTAAATCGTTTGTGGCCAGCTGCCTCCAAAGAGCGATCTTAATCCTAGTAAATATTTAAATTGATAATATAATAATGCTGTAAAAGAGACAGAACGTGACAGAACTAAGGACATCAAACTACTTTTATTTGCCCATCCCATTTTTCTGTATTCGCAACGATGATAGCCTAATTCGGCCTCCTATTTCCAAGGATTTTCTGAGGGTCCGGGTTCGACTGCCAGGGCACGCACGTCTGACTTTTATATTCGTTTGCATGTCAATTTCTATAAAGTATATTAAACATCGTGAGGAAACCTGCATGCCGGTGCATAACTCAAAGGCATGACTGTGATGTACGCCAATCCGCACTTGGCCACCGTTATGTACTATAGCGTTAACCTTTTAATTCTGGGAAGAGACCCGTGCTCAATAGTGGGCCATGATGGATTGAGATGATGATGAATTGATGATTATTATTTTCTACATTATTTTACGTTACCTATGCCAGCTGAAAATAACCGTGACAACTGGCAACACTGTTAAAATGACACTTGTCCTAGAAATATGTTCCGAAACCTGTATCAGTTTCCTCGTTATTATTTAGTTTATTACAAAATTTCTGCAATTAATTAAGTTATGGTACAAAAACAACATTTAGCAATGATTATATTATATAAATTAATAAACAAATATAGTTTGCGCTGTTAACTATTGTGTATGTGTATTATGAGGTCAAGGCTGATTAGGTAGAGACAGCAAACATTTCGATCTGACCTAATATTAACAAGTAAAATTGCAAATAAATTAATGTAAGATGTCCAAACCAGTGTAACAGTAAACACAAAATTATTTTGTTTTAATGAATGTCTCGATAATTAGTTGTGTGGGACCTCAGGGCGCCAAGCGAATACTCGCGCTCCTCTGAGGACAGTTGTTTCAAGCGGTGTACGATAAATCTCAAAGGTAAGCGAGCGGGGATCGTTGACATTCGCATAAATTACTGTGAACTACCGAGTTACAAACATGTAATGTATTCAATGTACAGATTTGAGTGGAATATTATAAATGTGTGTGCTTTTGTCGTGTGCCCCGTTGCTTTAACCGCATGAGCCGCGTCCGGTTAATTGGAGACGAATCGGATCGAGGCGTGTTGGTACGGTTTGGTGGTTCATTGTGAGTTGGATTGGTCGCAGATTGACTCCGTGTGGGGTTGGGCTTCGCCCCCGCTGCGCTTGCAGCTGGGAAACGCACGCGGACACAAGAGGTGAGTGGGACATGTGTGTCAACATCATATGATTTCGAAAGACACTTGATTGAGCAACACTTATGATAAAGCTTTGCATTCATGGAACTATTCCTATTATTCTGTAGCCTATTGAAACAGTATTTTGAAGCAATCATTGCTTAGCTTTGGCCTTTTCATAATAACATGATTTTTTATATGCCTCTACTGGTTGTGGCTATGTAATCTGTACTATTTTAGTTGTTTTCCTAATTAAATGAGTTTCAATTCATTGCTCATAATATGTAAAGTTTAAGGTCATTGTTAGTGGTGCTTGGATTTAATTATAATTCCTAGCGCCTAATTAAATTCATTGTGACAAACTTATCTTGACGACAGAAATAATGTGACTTTTAAATGAAAATACCGATAATTGAAATTTTGTGGTACTTTAAAAGTCAAACTGTATGTTGATTGATTAGCCAGTGTTTAGTGACTTGAGTATTATTCTATTGTATGTTTATAATTTCATGTTTGTTTATATGAATATAAATAAAGAGAACAGTTTGTGTGCCTGATTAATGATAATGAATCTACTTTGCATATGTACATGTGAGATTGGTTAAAAATACATTTTACTTAGGGATGAAGTATGAAAGCATATAACTATGTTTTAACTATATATTATTAAATTTGTTACAAGCAATAACATTTACAACACTCGCAGCAGAACACTTATTTAAGTAAATAAATCATTACTTGCATAGCAATCTCAGATTAGAAGCCATAACTTTTATTTGTAAGTATTTTTTGCAATTTATTTGATGCCTCATTATTAAAACATTTTTAATAAAAATTCCTGAAAATCTAAACAGCTTGACCAATTGCAATGAAAAGAGAGATAGTTTATGATGCAAGGTCAATTATAGTGTACCTATTTTTTTCAAAAAGCAACAACTAACAGGCTAAAATAATAAAAATATTAAATTTCCCAAACCTAAGAGAAGATGTTCACTAGTGTTTTATATAAATGATATTAGTCTCTTTTTAATTTACAATAAAACACAAGAAACCTATGTGATAGTTAGGAGGTAACTATTGTCGGCCACCCTTCTTTAACATTTAATTTGAAATGATGAAATTGAATCTGAATAGGATTGTGTTGACACACTTCAACCCAATTGCTGACATGTTGTGGTTGCAGTGTTAGCGACAGAAAAGTTACTTTTTGGTATTGTCACTTATGTCCTTGGGCATAATGACCAATTATAATCAGACCCGCTCATAATAAAAGAAAGATTGAAGCCCCATTTTTTTCAAAAGTGTTCATGGAATTAGAACCTGAAATTCTCAGCAACTGGAAGATTCATAAACAAAGATTATATTTACAGCTTTCTTTATTTAAACCAAATAATGTTTATGTGTGTAGTAAAACAAAAAAAGAGTATTAAATCTTTGTACTATCAGCACTTACCATGTGTATTACTAATGAAAATATCTAATTAAGAGTAAATTAATATTTTTTGTGACATCCCAAAATTACAGCAGTGGTATAGAAAAAAAATTCTGCATGTGTAAAAGAGAATGGTAGGTATGGAACAAAATCGCAATCAACTTGTGGTTATTAACAGTTGGTAATACATTACATCATTGGCTTGTGCTGAATATTCCTTTGCCCTACATAGCGTAATGTATACCAGAGTTGTGCTCAGTTTTATTTTTAAGCAATATTAAAGCAAACCTCATTATTATCAAATGTTGTAACACTTGTAACACCATAATTAAACCTGGTTCATCATTGTTTATTACTTTTAAACATTGGTGGACAGCAACACTTACAAAAGTATTAAATGTATTTAATTTTTGACAAAAAAATTCATCAATCAATAGGCTGTTATTGGTTGGAGAAGTGTTTAGGTCAAAATTTGACTCTTATTAGTGTGAGAGAGTGTGGTAAGCGAGCTCGAGAACTTATGTAAGTCGCACTGTAGTTAATCCATTAGCTTCCAATGTCAGCATAAGCTGACATTTTCTCATAGTATGTTCACTTTGTGGAATCCAAAATAATAATCAATAAATTTGGAATTATATGTGTGTACTATTATATTTTTAAGTTTCTGTGGTGTGTTTAAATATATTCAATACAAAGTAAAAAGGTAAACAAATAGACAACCAAGGTTCTCACAACAAATTGTAAATCAATACTACTTAAAGATTCATTAACATAGTCTGACGTTGGCCGCTGCTAACAGTGGCCGGTCGAAATCAATAACGTTTTTACAACTACGTAGGTATTATGCACTGTATCAATATCGAATTTCATGACTTAAAGTGTAATTATGGGATTTCTTTCTTTATTGTTTATCTATAATTTTTAGTTAACCTATAATATTACGTACAATAACAATTTAATATTGATTCATTGAATTCACTTTAACGAATGTACACCATCACATCTAACCACATTATCATTTCGTCTAATTCTCATTTAAATATATCATGTGCAATTGTATATTTGTATGTAATTTTTATTGTAATCTTCTCGTTGGAGTCAGTGGTGGACATCGGTAGACGGAATAAAGTAGTGGTAGTTGGCAGTGATGGTGGGTTTCAGGATGGGCGAGGGCGGGTCGCCGGGCGGGGGCGGCGGGGGCGGCGGGGGCGGCGGCGGCGGCGCGCGGCTCTCGCACACGTCGGAGAAGCACCCGCGCGCCATCCTGGGCGAGCTGTCGGCGCTGCGCCGCCACCGGGAGCTCTGCGACGTCGTGCTCAACGTCGCCAACAGAAAGCTCTTTGCACATAGGTAGGGTGCGAGTCACTTCTCGATGGGAATATACTGCTGCGGCGGTTGTTTACGAGGCCAAAGTAACAACAAGCGTTTCGATTTGTTCAAATTTGTATTAGAATGAGACTTACTAAATAGGCTCTTGCCAACAATAACTAACAGGACCAACTATTACAAACTGTCCCTACCTCAGTCCTCATAAAGTAACAAATTCACCAACTAATTTTCTAACATCGTTTGAATGAGTGAATGAATGATAAAGTTTATTATGGAAGCGGTCTTGAAAGAAGAAGCGACAAGAAATTCCCTAGTTTGCCAAAGTTTGTTAATTAGACTAACAATACTAGCCTTCATTTGCCTCTCGGTCACAGTTGCCGGGCGGCAGCGGCAGAGTGGCTCTGCATGCTCTGTTCCTATTTCAAAGTGTAACTGGTATGGTCGCGTGTGGTATGTGTAGGGTAATCTTCGTTTGCTATGATAAAGTTTGGCTGGTGTGTTGCAGGGTGATCCTGTCGGCGTGCAGCCCGTACTTCCGCGCGATGTTCACGGGCGAGCTGGCGGAGTCGCGCGCCACCGAGGTGACCATCCGCGACGTGGACGAGCACGCCATGGAGCAGCTGGTCGAGTTCTGCTACACGGCGCACATCGTCGTCGAGGAGAGCAACGTGCAGGTAACGCGCCAAGGCAAGCGGGACTACCGGATAGCCATGTATTACAGTTATTGATTTCTTTTTTTGGTCAAATTTGAGACTACTTAAGAAATTTCAGTTTTTAAGGACAGGCAAAAATCTAAGGAAGAAATCGACGGTTACAGCATAAAAACTATATAAAATGAACTTTTCAAGCCTGCCAACTACATCTATCTACCTTTAACTCAGCCTAAGCTCTGAGGGTTACGATGGTTACTGAGACTACAATGAAATGCTTCAAGAACTTGGTTTGGATGCACTTTTCTGGGGCTGGCTGCGCGTCCGTGTTAGCTGTTACTGACGTTCAAGGGGAACAATAACCACACCATCAGTTATCTTGCCCATTCGTTAACCGGCAATGAACAAACAAACTCCTCGCATCATCTACTTGTTAACCGTTAACAACCAAACTGTCTCGGTACCCCCAGGCGCTACTGCCAGCGGCGTGCCTGCTGCAGCTGCAGGAGATCCAGGACGTGTGCTGCGAGTTCCTGAAGCGGCAGCTGGACTGCTCCAACTGCCTGGGCATCCGCGCCTTCGCCGACACGCACTCGTGCCGCGAGCTGCTGCGCATCGCCGACAAGTTCACGCAGCAGAACTTCCCCGAGGCTAGTGATGCTCTTTCATACACTTTATTGCTGTATACCAATGGGTTACGTTAGGGTGTTACCAGACCGGTGTCGAGCGCGCCTTTACCCCAGCGGGACGCCGATGGGCCAACTTGCCGGCCGCTCCAACCCTCTCATCAAGGAGAGGGGCTAGAGAGCGCGCCGTGCCTAGGCCGCCAAGGCCGTGCTGAGGCCGCCACTACAGCGGCCGCCGCGCTGGGACAGTGGAGCGAGAGTAGCACACTGTCCCGGCACCAAAGCGGTAGGCGTCGACACCGTGTGGTTTTAGTAGGTTCGAGTCCCACATACCTGTCCGGCTTCCCGTGGCCGGATAGACGAGACGAGGGTCTTTCCACACGTAAAAAAAAGGTGTTACCAGACCAATCGATCGAAAGCATCGATCGATGGTTCAATGCATTAGTTGACGTCGATCAATAGTTTCTACTAAGACCAATCGATTGATCGACATCGTTTAATCGCTTACACAGTCAATAAACATAACATGGAAACCCTACCCTATTCCACTTCCACACAGGATTGTGAATGGCGCGGGCGGTAAGGACGATACAAAGAAAAATCACCAACTAACCCATGACAAAAATACAAAACCTTGTCCATCACATAAATATCTGTCCCAGACACAAAATCGATCCTGGCATCTTTTAGTCAGTAATGAAATGTTACTAAGCACAACTGTGTCTATCATGTGACTTGTAAGTGACGTAGCCGGTGGTTTGGGTTTGGGTGGCAGGTGATGGAGAGCGAGGAATTCCTGCTGCTGCCGGCGGCGCAGCTGATCGACATCGTGTCGTCGGACGAGCTGAACGTGCGCTCGGAGGAGCAGACCTTCCAGGCCGTCATGTCCTGGGTCAAGTACAACGTGGCCGAGCGCCGCCAGCATTTAGCGCAGGTGAGGGGTTCAAAGAAACGGTATAGCTATGAATTCTCCTTTAAAAAGTCAAAATAAAGACAGTCCATGTAAATATTTTATTATTTCAAACAATTTTGTTAGTGCCCTAAGGTGGTCTAGGGCTTCAATAAAACAAGCAGACTGTATAAGAAGTGTATTGGTAGAATTAATAACGAATCGCGAATGGTGTGCTGCCGTGCGGGCCGCTGATGGTCGAGTGGCGCGGTTAGGACGGGCGCCCCGCGCCCGGGCCGCGCCGATAGCTCGCGCGATGCGTACACGCGAACAATTTACTTCTGTAGAGTGAGTATAGAAACATTTATTATGTAGGCAATGGTTAACTGAGCCAATGAGCTATTTGAGATAAAAAGTATATACCGTTGCATATGAATAACAGTAAAACCAGAGGCATTATTGATGTGTTGTTACCTAAGAAAAAATGGAGGTTAAAATAAGTAATTTTGGCCTTTGAGGCCCCTATTGTGACCTCGATGTAATAGTAGCAGTAATAGAAAAGAAAGGAGGTTAAAAGAAATAAGAATGAGCTATCAAGCTCCCAGTGGGAACACAATGTTATATTAGGAGTAGTAGTAGGTATTTCCTGGCTGAAAAGTGAAAACATTTATATTACTTCGCCATGTGTCACAATGGTTTTTATTGTTTATGTGCAGGTGCTGCAGCACGTGCGGCTGCCGCTGCTGAGCCCGAAGTTCCTGGTGGGCACGGTGTCGTCGGAGCTGCTGATCCGGTCGGACGACGCGTGCCGCGACCTGCTGGACGAGGCCAAGAACTACCTGCTGCTGCCGCAGGAGCGCCCGCTCATGCAGGGCCCAAGGACGCGCCCGCGGAAACCCACCAGGCGAGGTATGGGGGGTACTATGGGGTACTTGTGTGATCTGACGTGGTGTGGGAGTTTCATTATGATTTAGCTCTCGGGTCACAGATGATTCTTCACAATTTTTTTTGACATTATTACTGGAGAAGCTATAATTAAATTTGTTTTCAAACAAAACAAGTTGCCGGCAAGTTGTCTTATGCATGGAAGCGGTTATGAATTTTTGCCACTAGCGGTCACCCAGCCATCTGGTTGCAGACTGCAGTTGAACTCAGTCAATGAGGGTAAAGGCGTGTGAATTCGCTGCTAGAGGCGCTAGTGTAGAGTGAGGTATGGCTGTCAGTGCCACAAACTTATCTGACCCGGTAAGAAGGGCGCTGCTGTCTTTGTCTTTGTCTGACACCAGTATAACATTTGCATTAGTTCCAATTTTGGCCACCGGGTCAGATAAGTTTGTGGCACTGTCGCTTCTCACTTGTCTGAATATCACTTGTCACTGTTTATGTATGGGTTGACTTTGACAGCAGGACCTCACTCGCCGGCGACACGGCGACCCTCATTACTTAAGATGGACAAGCCATATTATGTATGTGTCACGTGTGTCTTCAGGCGAGGTGCTGTTCGCGGTGGGCGGGTGGTGCAGCGGCGACGCGATCGCGTCGGTGGAGCGCTTCGAGCCGCAGACGGCGGAGTGGAAGATGGTGGCGCCCATGTCGAAGCGGCGCTGCGGCGTGGGCGTGGCCGTGCTGCACGACCTGCTGTACGCGGTGGGCGGCCACGACGGCCAGAGCTACCTCAACAGCATCGAGCGCTACGACCCGCAGACCAACCAGTGGTGCGGCGCCGTCGCGCCCACGTCGTCTTGCCGCACGTCGGTGGGCGTGGCCGTGCTGGACGGCGCGCTGTACGCCGTGGGCGGCCAGGACGGCGTGCAGTGCCTCAACCACGTCGAGCGGTACGACCCCAAGGAGAACCGCTGGACCAAGGTCGGTTGTACTACTATACGTGGCTGTGGTGTGAGACCACTCGTACAGTGACAGCAACTGCTTCGATTCTTATCTATGACCAGACTGTGCTGCCAGCTGGATTCTGATGTATAGTTACATTTCACAAACAATCAATAAGTGGGAAAGGGAAACTTCTTTATGTGTGACTTATTCATGCTTAAGTTTTATACTTTACAGCTTTACACCATTACAATTACTTGGCCGAATATAGATTAGAAACTTATTTTGAAGAATATAGTGAAAAGCTCGAGGGATGCATTTGTTTACTAAAATGAACTATATATCCTAATTTTGGACATACTGTATATAAATCATATTGGACCATCCTCGTTTCTAAGTTGAGACTTGTCCTAGGTCGATCACAGTTGTCATGAGCGCTAGCAAAATGTCAGTACTGCATGCTCGTCTGCTAACTTAACTCCTTAATTTATGTCTATATTGACGTGTTGGGTGGGCGACGCAGGTAGCAGCGATGACCACACGTCGGCTGGGCGTGGCGGTGGCGGTGCTGGGCGGGCAGCTGTACGCGGTGGGCGGGTCGGACGGGCAGGCGCCGCTCAACACGGTGGAGCGCTACGACCCGCGCGGCAACAAGTGGACGCCCGTGGCGCCCATGTCCACGCGCCGCAAGCACCTCGGCTGCGCGGTCTTCGACGGCCAGATATACGCCGTCGGTGGACGGGATGACTGCACCGAGCTGTCTTCGGCAGAGAGGTGGGTGTAGTGGTCTAGGCTGGTGTATATTCACGGTGGAGCGCTACGACCCGCGCGGCAACAAGTGGACGCCCGTGGCGCCCATGTCCACGCGCCGCAAGCACCTCGGCTGCGCGGTCTTCGATGGCCAGATATATGCCGTGGGCGGCAGGGATGACTGCACCGAGCTGTCTTCGGCAGAGAGGTGGGTGTAGTGGTCTAGGCTGGTGTATATTCACGGTGGAGCGCTACGACCCGCGCGGCAACAAGTGGACGCCCGTGGCGCCCATGTCCACGCGCCGCAAGCACCTCGGCTGCGCGGTCTTCGATGGCCAGATATATGCGGTCGGTGGACGGGATGATTGCACCGAGCTGTCTTCGGCAGAGAGGTGGGTTTGCGCTTTATGCGACTGTAAAAGTATCTGACATTCAATAGTTGTACTCGTGGTTGGAGACAAGCCTGTGTGGCTGTAGCAATCTGTTTCATCTTTCTAAGAGACTTAAAAACAAAGAGCAGATTCTCAATTCGACTGTATTTTTTAATTTGTGTTACTTCATAAATCTTCTTGGCTGAAATGGATTTGATGATTATTTTTGTATTCGAAACCAGAGCTACATCTGACGAGTAACTTTTGAGTTATCCCTAATAAAGTATTTTTAATTTACTGCAAATACGTTATGATCTTTTCATTATAATATATTATTGCCAATATTGAAGTCGATTATTTTCTGCTAAAAACAGTTTTGCCGACATGGATATAACCGTAAATGTGTGGTGTGATGTGTTACTATAGAATGTGATAATGTGTGGTGGTGTGGTGTGTTGCAGGTACGAGCCGGCGACGGACGCGTGGTCGCCGGTGGTGGCGATGACGTCGCGGCGCTCCGGCGTGGGGCTGGCGGTGGTCAACGGGCAGCTGTACGCCGTGGGCGGCTTCGACGGCACCGCCTACCTCAAGTCCATAGAGGTCTGTAATCACTTGCTGAGCTGTACTGGCGTTGTAAAGCTGAAGAGTTTGTTTGTCCGGAACTATCATTTGATTTTTGAATTGAATGGAGCCACCATTTGATTTTTTTTTTGTGTTGAGTCATAAAATATCGAGGAAAACTATAGGCTATATATTATAACATTACGCTACAATCAATAGTTAACTTAGTAAAAATGTTACAAAACTTAAAAATAATTGCTTACTTGAAAGTCTGGGCCATGGAGCAAATATAGAGAGGAGACGTTGTATGTATATTTTTCTATGAAAGATCGCGTTACGATTTGCGGGGCGAGGGGGATAAAGAAATGGGCGGGATATCGACTTTACTACGTAGTTCAACTATCTCACACTAGATGGATTCTAAATACGGCCCTGTGTTTTTGTTGTTGTAAGTAGTTGTCGATAGATGGCGCTGTTTACAAAATGATTATAAAAACTAGAAAAATAATATTTTGGTGGTAAAAAATTCTTGAAGAATTAATGTAGGACGAATTTCAGTACATATGATTATGAAGATATAGTAATTGTTAGTTCTACGCACCTATACATTTTTATTTCCCTTGATACAAAGTGTCGCCATCTAACGTCAAGTAGAAACTTATTTGGTGAGCACCGTCGGTAGACTGACTTAAGGCCACGCCCACTGTGATGACGTCAGGACCTAGTTGAGTTACAGTGCACAGTTGCTTAGGGCGTCTCCTCTCTATATTTGCTCCATGGTCTGGGCATAATGAAGTGTTGTCTACTCGACATTAGATGGCGACACTATTCTTATATTTTGAGTATGTCCCTGTAATATCCTACATTTATTGACATTTAGTTTGAGATAGTTAAACTACATAGTAAAATCGATATAGAACGAAGCGAGAAGTTTTGCTATTGACCGTATGGAAAATAAAGAAGTGGGCGGGACCTAACACCCCCTCGCCCCGCAAAGTGTCACGCGTTCTTTCTTCGGGAAATCTACATACAATGTCTCTTCTCTATATTTGCTTCATGGTTAGGCCTTCCAATCTCGTGCCACCTTAGTCAATATTCCTGTTATATAGTGTACTGTGTGTGGCAGGTGTTCGACCCGGAGTCGAACCAGTGGCGGCTGTGCGGCGCCATGAACTACCGGCGGCTGGGCGGCGGCGTGGGCGTGATGCGCGCGCCGCACCTCGACAACCACTACATATGGTGAGCCCTCCCCCCGCTCTCTGCTCTCTGCTAGCCTGGTACATCAAGACAGAGTTACGTCTTGTTACCCATGTCATGGCTCCATGGTGTTGATGGTGGCTATGGGAGACGGTGACCACTGACTACGGTGGCCTGTCTGCTCGTTTACCGGTTATATACATCGGAAAAAATTGCACGATGGCGTTTAGACAAATAATGCTGCAAAAGCTTGTGCTCTTTGCATATCTATGAACTGTTATCTTAGGTACTACTCAACGCTATTTGCAAGCGACTCGAATCTTGTCAATGACGCGTCTGTGATGCGACTCCTGTCAGTGAAAAGCGTCAGATACATACGAATTTTGGGTTGCGTTGCAGTCGCGTAGCTCATAAATAGCGTTGTGTGAGAAGTGCCTGAGAAGTGCTTTAATAGATCGATTTTCGTACTGAAACAGCCATGTGGGTATTCTTATGCATGTTATTTTGTAAGTTGCGTTTTTCCAAAATTATGACGTACTGTATAAAACCTATACATAATATATGTCGTTCCATCGCGAGGTTATTCGTGCCATTAAACCAAAATGCAAAATACATATCAACCGCCGACCATGGATTAACAAATATCTGTATTAGATAATAGGTAAGCCGGTATCAGTGCTGGCGAGCACTGGCCCCCCATGCAGTCGGCTGACCGTTGCCTGGCCGTTGCCTGACCGCTCCCTGACCGCTCACTGACCGCTCCCTGATCGCTCCCTGTTGCAGGAACCGCAAAGACTCCGTGGTGTGACGCGGCTTCGCCCCGCGACCCGCGCCCCGCGCCCCGCGCCCCGCACTGCCCTACTGCTAAGTCGTTACTCACTTTATATTGTTAAAGCTATATTAATTGACTATTTATAAATAAATGAAATACAAATATTTATAAATAAATGAAACAAATTTTAGAATATAACAAAGTGTTTTAATAAGTCTAAGTATGGAACTAAGTAAGGGCACAGCCAATGGAACGAGATGCGAAAAGTGAGACTTCAGGTGTGTAAAACATTTTTTACTAGAATAATTTAGAAATGTCATTGATCGTCGACATTGTGTCCCAGATAAATAAAATTATTCGAAAGAGTTTGAATCTCCATTCCCAAGATTTGACAAATATTCTTGCCATCAAAGTACTCATTATTTATGTAAGAAAAAAGGACGGGGATACTAATAAACGCTTTCGTATGCTGCAAATGTACTCAATAGTACAATTTTTGTTTCGTTTCGTTGGCTGTGCTTTAGGTTATTGTAAGTTTTAATTTTTAGGAACAGTATCGATCATTTGAGCAATAAAATGAAAGACTGAAATAATTTAGTGGTTTTATTGATGTGACGAAGTTCAGGGATTCAAAGAGACTATATTGAGCAGATTAGCATGTGTCTTAATTTCTGGTTAAGGTACTTTATGTTAAACATTAGATCTATGCATGCATACAACTAATTATATTACAAATAATTTTAAAATGTTATCATGTTTCATACGTATAACTACTTTATCAGTGACAAGCATAGACATACATTCATAGACCGGCCTTGCACGTTCGAATGTGCGTCAAGTTGGAACAATCCAATTTTGAATCGAATCGGTTTGTGCGTGAAGTTGGCGCGATGGAATTTTGTTACTATATTTGAAAACGAACAGATTACATAGTGATATCTTGCTTCCGCGTTTCGAAGTTTTAGTTGTGCTGTCTTTGTTACTCTTACATATGTCACGCGCCATTTTACTAAAGTTATTATTTTAGAAATAGTGAAGTTAATTTACAATTCAATGTTTACATAATGAAATGTGATTCCTTTGGACTTTATTTGTGTTTCTTGAATTGTTAGAATATTTTTGAAGGTACAGGAAGCTATATTTTCTACATTTGCGGACGTAATTACTGAAATCAATTTTGCGTAAGGAAGATGTGTAACTCGCTGCTGTCTACAACAGACTGACTTGATCAATCACTCAATCACACAACCTAATGTTGACCACTCGTCGTGCGCCTTTTGTATGTTACGGGCGCATCTTTACTTTCTACATCCATGGTGACAAGTACTTATTTAAAAAAGATAGACTTTTGCAAGTTCTCTTTAGGCAGTTTCGGATAATAAGTTTGTCCGATACTACCTAAGCATTGCGATTCACAAACAGTTTGCAATGAAAACGAAATGTTGAGCAATACCGGAGCTGCGTTGAGGGGCTCCTACAGTTCGCAATTTGACATACTTTGTACAAAGATATCAGTTCAATCAGCAACTGAACATACAGATACACACGCACAAATAAATACATACATGTTCATATTTTTACACTGTAACGTTACATTGTATTGAAATTTATTATAAATGAAAATTAATGATAATTAAATTGATAAGTAAGTACCTACCTATTAGAATAGTAAGTGATAAAATTTAGTACATTTATATAGTAATATTGTTTTAGTACATAAGCACTAGTAAGTATGAGATAAGTATGATCTATGGTTGCTGCAACACATTGACTATTGTAATTTAAGTTTTTTTTATTCAATAAAAGTGTTCATATAAGGATCTACTTAATTACGTTGCAACGCGTATCACGGCATATTTGAGTCGCCAACAATATGTAATTGCCTCTCCCCATTAAAAATATATAAGCTGTGCTCAGTTCAATTTGGCTTGTCAGCAAAATTTACTTATAACATTTTTAATTCTATCCAATCTACATTGTACCCTAATGACAGGGGCGGAAAGCTGGCATTCGTGTGGCGTCCAATTAAACTGGATTCCATATCGAACGCGATATAGTATTGGCATGAATGATAGTGTTCTATTAAATTAGTTTTTGTAAGCTTTACTTATTTCTTTCTTTGCTTTGATAACCCGAGATGCACCTCATTTCGAAACAAGGACGTAGAGCGGTGCGACCGTGGATCGTAATCCAAAATGGATGGTCTGGTGTGGAGCAGCCAATGGCATACGCGATAATATTAGTAACGAATTCAACCAACAATAAATTTAATAATCTTATGCTCGCTAGCCCACGGCGGGCGGCGGCGACGTGGCCTTGTCCTGGTGCGTGTCCTCGTCGTCCCCGTCCTCCAGCGAGCCGCCCTCCGCCTCCCCCTCTCCCTCCGCGTCTGCCTCCCCCTCCCCCTCCGCCTCCCCGTCGCCAGGCCCCTCCGCCTCCGCCGCCTCGCCCCCCTCGCCCCCCTCGCCCGCTGGCTCCGCGCCGCCCCCCTCTGCGACCGCGTCTTCTTTAGCTTCTTGACGTTTCTGAAAGTACATTAGTCGTTTTCAATTTTACATAGGTGATGTCGCCCAGTCGTATACCTATCTGTAAAATTTCGACATAATTATATCAGTAGCGTAAGCAGAGCTATACCTGCTCTGCTCCGTGAGAAATGGTAACAATGTAACTCGAACAATAAAGGTTTTTAGTTAGTCTTAGTATATCGGCGATTTGACAATGGTATAGTTACACTTTGGCACCATCTCGCCGCGCCGCGCCGTTCAGAGTTAATTACTGGCTCAGACCAATGAATTCCACTGAGGCGGAGCGGAGCGGAGCAGTGCGCGATTCACCAATCACTGCGCCTCGTGCGGATTTCAAGCCATCTGATTGGTGAATCGCGCACTGCTCCGCTCCGCTCCGCCTCAATGGAACCGCACCCTTAAGCCGGCAAAAGTAAGCCTCGCCTTGTATACCTACACACGGTGGCACTGTCGTCGAAAAAAGTAGTCGGAAAAAGGTAATTAAAGTGAGAGGGCTTGTACCTTCTTCTTCTTCTTGGGCTTGGGTTTGGGCGCGTGGTCGGGCGCGCTGTAGCCGGGCGGGAAGAAGCGCGCGCACTCGGCCGCGCCGCGCACCGCGTCCTCGCTCACGTGCAGCGGGCCCAGCGCCAGCAGCGCCGCCGGTGGGCCCCTGGGCTCCTCTGGCGCGGGGGCCTCTGGCGCGGGGGCTGCGGGGGGCGGCTCCTCCTCCGGCACGCCCACCGCCACCATCAACACTATCGTCTCGCAGCTGGAAAGCAAATGGACAAAGAATTGGAGGAATTTTGTGGTATTTTATATGAAAACGTTCTTATCTTCTTAAAGTAGGTAGGAATTCTGATTTTTGAGGTTAATTTTAAAGAGCAAAAATGCAATTTTTGTGACTAAGTATACCCATATGTCTTTATTACGAGATATCGGTTGGACCAGGGTATCCAATAAGACTAAATCGCGTTTGGACTACAAACTTCTCGATTGGACTTGTCCTACTCTTTTTCGGTTGGCAATTCTTCGGTCAGTCGTGGTTTTCCTGATTTTTATCGATGTGCATTAGTCACAGTGGCCATTCAATATCAGGCGTTTCTTTGGTTCGTATTTATCTTAGACTGCCAGTAGGTATTTCAAAAAAGATTAATAATGTCTACTACGACTACGATCACAACGTAGGTATACATTGGTGTAAAGAAAACATCTCACATATCATCAGGAGCAAGGTACTCACTAATCCTTATCAGGCCGCTCCTCGTATTTATCAATATCCTTGCACACGAGGCGCGGCTGGTCGAGGCTGGCGTCGGCGAAGAAGCCGTAGCGCAGCAGACGGCCGGGGGTCTGGGCCAGCGCGGCCAGCGCGGCGCGGCGCTGCCACGCGCCCAGCACCACGGCCACGGCCGGCGGCTCCAGCGGCGCCGGCGGCTCCACCACGCTGCCCACCATCTGACACATAATATTAGATGGTAGAAGGCTCCGGCCGTATCTCCAATGGGTAGGTACGTTTTAATGAGGTCAGGATCAGGATGTGGAGCAGTTGGAACGATATAAGATACCTATTTTGATAAGATATTATGGACCTACGGCTTGAAACAGCCGTCCTTGCAAAACCCAAAACGGGTTTAGCAGCGGGTTGGTCGTTGCTACGTAGCGCACGTTTCCGCAACTTGAAACTGTTACTGAGGGCGTAGAAAAGGTGTCGCTGTTGCAAAACCTAAAACAGGCTTAGAAACAGGCAAACAGGCACCAGCGCACCTTGGGGAAGAGCAGGTCGAGCGCGGCGGCGCGCTGCTGGCGGTCGGCGGGCGCGAACAGGCCCGGCACGCCGTCCGCGCGCAGCTCCTCCGCCGGCACCCTGCGCGGCGCTTCGCCCTCCAAACCGTCGCCGAACAGCGCCTTGCGGGTTAGCTCTGAGAACGAAGTATCGGTTAAGTAGTTGGGAGTCCTGTTTTATTTTACGTATTTGTCCTTCCTACGTGCAACCATGTATTGTGTCTGGATAAGTTTAAGTAGGTACCTACTTGGTGTTTATTTGGTAAAATGTAAATTTATTTTAAAATCTAAGTTGATTGCTTTCCTGCTTTGCGTAGTAGAAGTTTTGTTTTCATGGGATACCTGCTTAAATCGTTCTGTTTCTGTATGCTGACAGTTCTGTGACATGTGCGATAACGCCTACGCCGCTGTTTACCCGAAACAATGCGTCACTTCGTCAACTTTGAAATCCATATCCAAAACTACCTGAACGTCTACAACGTGAAAACCACACAAACCGATGACGTTCCCCTCTCGATCGGGTAGCTTCTTGAGCACGAGCGCGAGGGCGGGGCGCTCCGCCAGCGCCGCGGCCGCCGCCTCCGCCCCCAGCTCGGGCGCCTCCCGCGCCAGCGCGCGCGCGCCCTCCGCGCCAAGCACCAGCGGGTACTTGTCCGCCACCACCACGCCTGGAATGCAAGTGGACAGGTGTTCGACTATGTTTTTTTTATAGCCTGAAGGGCCTGAAGGGAAAAAGCGGACGACTACGAGCCACCTGATGGTAAGTGGTCATCGTCGCCTATGGACACCTGCAACACCTGGGGAGTCACCTGTGCAACGCCGGTAGCGCTCCGGGAATACCTCAGAAGAAAGCTCATTCCACAGCCTGCAAGTTTGCGGCAAAAATGATCTGTGTTCTACACTAGGAATCCTATAGCTGGAACGATAGATGGTTGGTTGGCAAACATTACTTGAGCGTTTTCGTTCTACGGGGGGCATTTTAAGTCGCTAGTTTCATTTGTTATTCCTAGATAGCTATCTTAAGAAATTTTGGAGGTCTCCGGGTGGCATACAAACTTCCGACACACGACAAACTTGACCTCTTTACCTCTCCAGCGATCTGAATTGGAACTGCAAGGTGAAGAATGCTTTAGGCCTCTTCAATTACTTACCTCAGTAAAGCTTATGTGGTGAAAAAATTCAAGCTAAGGAACGACACAAAAGATTAAGGTGGGATTCGCAGTCGCAATAGCATATACTTAGGAAACATATTACTCTTGTTGTGCAAGACACTGGACAAACGGTGCGAAGGGCGAGCGAGCTAACCGAAGGGCTCGAGCGCGTCCACGACCTTGCGCAGGTTCTTCTGCGCGTGCGGCAGCACCAGCGCGGGGCACACGTCGCCGAAGTGCGCGTCCAGGCGGCGCGCGCGCTCCTCCCGCCGCGCCGCGCGCGCCGCCGCCGCCGCCGCCGCCTCGCGCGCCCGCCGCTCCGCCGCGCGCGCAGCCGCCGCCAGCGCCACCTCCTGCCGCGCCCAATGCGCAATGGGGCGATTTGAGTCGTGACGTCAAGGGTCTTTAGATATTCAGGTAGACAATAGATAATCAACTAGATAGTATAAAGCCCATAGTATTTCGAATTCAAGGTATTTATTCCGTTTCAGAGGTATTTTAAAGGGACCAAAATTATACATGAATTCATTAAACTTCTGTTCAATTTTGTTTGAGACGCTCACGTGTTCAAAAGTAAGGAACTGCATTACAGTAGTTATCAACTTAATGCCTACATCCCTACTCTTCTACAGATTAGTTAAATAAATTCATGTTTTACAATTTCAATAAGGTGGCAGCGGTGGGATAGGGTAGGGTATTTGGTTGAGTGTGATAGCGTGTGACCTGTTCGGGCGGCGTGAGCTCGTGCGGCGCGCGCTGCGGGCGCTCGCGCTCGCCCTTGCGCACCAGCTCCTCGTGGTGCAGCTCCTGCTCGATGGTGCGCGCCAGCCGCGGCGCGTCCGCCCCGAACACCACGTTCAGCAGCTGCCCGCCCTACACCGACACCCAATAATGTGTCCACGGCCGGCTAGATCCATTATTAGGTACGTGAAGTAAGTATTTAGAGGGGCGGAGTAAAGACGAATCTAATCTAATGCGCGACAATTGTCATGAATGTATTGCGGGGTTCTTATCACTTCACTACATAGTATAAAACAAAGTCGCTATTTTTGTCTGTCTGTTTGTCTGTATGCTTAAATCTTTAAAATTACGCAACGGATTTTGATGCGGTTTTTTGTAATAGGTAGAGTGATTCAAGAGGAAGGTTTTTATGTATAATACATGCATATATTCCCACGAGAACGGGATCCACGCGGGTGAAACCGCGGGCGGGCCGCTATAATTCAATAAGGTGAATCTCGTACCGCGAATATAAGTGACCTATTTTATTTAACTGATTTTCTGAGGATTTAATTATTTCCTTGCTTCTCTTCAATCATATAAGAATGTTAAAGAACTTTTTCGATTACGTGGTAGAAGCAAAAAACCTTTCATTATCAAGTTATATCTATTGTAAAAATAGCACATGATGGATTTGGAATTTAAATAAATCCATCAGTTTAGTGACTGTCTTCATGTTAGCTATACTTTGGTACTTCAAAGTACCTATACTTTGGTAGTTTGGGTACCAACTGCTATGCCATGCTATGGTCGTGTAGTAGGTATTTGTTACTTCGTAATGTTGTAGCCGAAAGACGCTTACTGTATCAGCGAGGTACACAAACAATAGTGACAACAATAGATTTAATTGTAAAAGCGATAGTTAGATCGATACCGTGACACCGTCTCCGGCCGTGCCATCCTGCGAGCACACGTCACCGCGGAGGGCGAGACGTACGTGTGACCTATATGTGGGTGTGAGTGTGTGACCGTGGGAACACGGCGTCTGCTCACTTCATATAAATCGAGTCGGTGTCGGTTACTGTATCACCACAATTGGGATATTTTAAGCTAACTCGTTCAAGTTCTTCCTCGCGGCTTTATGCATGTATCATTTTTTTCACCGGAATAGTCTCTACTAAGCTATAAACAAATACTGGTTGATGATTTAGTTGATCTAAGTGCTTTGAGGACAATTTTTTTAACATAATTTATCAAGTAAGATAACAAAAGCTATATACTGAACAAAAAATAATAAGTATGGTCCCTTATTAAATTTAATATAGCTACACTAAAATAGTCCAACAAAGTAAAATGATAAGTATTATACCTACGTAGATAATTTCCTGCTAAGCTAATTATTACATGCTGTCTGCTAATTTCGGCTATTTAACTCTCATCAAACTAATGTTAACACTTTTGTGAACTTCGCGCACGAAAAACGAAAAGTAGAGTTCGTAGTTTGTAGTGGCACCGACAGGCTCGCTGAAAAACTACAATTTATATTGTCTGTTGTGCCGCTCAATAGATTCAAATCTTCAGACTAGCTATCTAGCTTTAGAGTTTAGGTATTATGCATCTACACCAATTGGAAGAAGAACTTAATACAGCTCGAATAGGTAGGAAAATATCAAGGTAATTAGGTAACTATGTGTTATACACACTCCTTAGTTTCTGGTCTGAAGGGTTTCGGGATTAAAGGGTGTTCGCCACTTTTGGAAGTTTTGATACTACTTCATTAAATACCTACATCTATACTCACATATGACACAGAGTCCTGTTCTATCGATCAAACTATACTAGACCAGAGTCCTATCAGTTGCTCGAGTTCTATCAGTCGTGTTTAAGACCCAGTGGTATTGCAAGCTGGTTGTATTTTTCATCGAAAAAATGAAGGAATCACAATCAAACCAGCGAAGCCCTGGGTTTTGATCGTTTAATCCACATTAGATGAGTAGGTACCTACATTATACAGGCCAGACAAACTTGTGTAGGTAACCGGACATTTTGACACCCCATTTTAATCCCGAAGGTAAAGTTCTTTATCGGCCTGGCTATCACTCACTATAATCACTCTTATAATCAAAAGTGATTTTGGAACGATGTTCTTATTTTTATGTGTTTTATTTGTATTTCGAAGCTTCTTTCTTGTTATTTGTCTTTTCTAGTGAAATTCTTATGGTTTACTTACATCTTTCCAGGTAGGTAAATGTTAGAATGGTTAGAATGGGACTTGAGTTGATTGTAGCAGATGGTATTTTCCAGTCCTACTTCAGATGTGGACGTAAGATTCACAGATAGATTATAATATTTGACATACCGCTATGAACATCCAGGTGGGCTCGCTGCGGTTTCGGAATCTCTTCAGGCACTCTATGGTGTCCGCCTTGGCCTGAAGCATAACATAACACGTAATATACATATTTTTACGACACATAGGTTGTGAGGGATTCGGAACTTTAGAGTTTCTTAAGCATTTCAAAGAAATCAAAATGTAGGCAAATTTATCATAAAGGAAGGTGTTGTTATGGGAGAAAAGTTTAATTTTCTTAATTTCCAGGAGTGTCTAAATACATACCACCGCTAAGTGCAAATTGTCGCCACCGATCTCAACTTTGATTTTCTTCAGGTTGCCCACCATGCCCAGGCATGGGCCGCACCACTCCGTGTACACGTCGATAACTGCATCAAATAGGTTTATTAAACCTCACGTAAAAGCACCGACGAACATACAATAATTGGGAGATTTTATTATAAAACTTGAGCATAGAACTTTACAACCTCTAAAAAGATACTCGCTCTTACAGGTCAGTTTATAACATTTACACCGATCGACGTTAGTAGTAGCTACGTGCAGAGATGGTTAAACGATATCATGATTACAGATTTCACTTGGAGGCCTGGAAATTCTCCCGTGACTGCCTTTCCGGAAACTTAGCTAGAGTATTCTTGGCGGGGATGCCCATTACTGCTGCCTACACGAGAAAAACTATCTTTAAGCTTTACAAGAGTATTATCGTAATAGAACCCAGCTTAATTTCTAAATTTTGTTTCTTTGTCATTTTAGGCTCTATGACGCGTCTCTATCTGTAAGTTTTGTTCTCACTTATCTCAGCACCTTTACCGAATCAGATTCGGTTTTCACATATATTTTGAAGTATCTAAGCTTAGGATACCTTGTAAAGGGCAAGTGCAATATTAAAGTACTCGTATAGTGTTTCTTTAGCAGCCTACCTATACACGAGTTATAGGAAACACAGAAGATTCGAACTTGCGACCACCGTCAGGCAGGCGAGACCCACTCACCCAAGAGTCCATCTCTGAGTAAGAACTTGTTCCACTCGTCGTCGGTGTTGAGCTCGGCCTGCAGCTGCACCTGCGCCGCCTTCTTGCCTGCCCCCGCGGCGGCGGCGGCGGCGGCGGCGGCGTGGGCCACGGCGCTCGTGATGGACATGTGGCGGCGGTGGCGACGGCAGCGACGACGGCGACGACGGCGTGGGCCACGGCGCCCGTGATCGACATGCGGCGTCGGCGGGTGGCGGCAGCCGAGTGTCGGTGTGCCACGGCGGCGCGGGACCGAGTATGGGGTAGAGGCGGCAGACACACGACACATTATAATAATGGTACCTACATTGGTAATAGATTGGAACTGTGGGTCATGTCAATTAAAGGGCAGCAAGCAACCGAAATGCTAGATGCTGCTCGCAATGTTAGCTGCTTACTACTATGCGCAGGTTATTTTAAACTCATGCACCCATATCAAAAATTCTTACGTAGGTAATTGAAAAGGACTAGCCTGTCTACTTTGCGAAAGAATCAGTATACTGTAATCTACCCAAGACACTAATACTTATGGGGACCTTAAAGGTATACTTAAGAATATTCCATTGTAAGTTTATAATTCAGTGGGTGTAGGTACTATGGGTTGGCCACTAGTGGTAAAATATCTTGAGCGCTTCCGTAGTTCAGGGGTAACGTAAAGCCGTCCGATTGTTCATGTTTTAGTGCGGTTAGAATCCCACTAAAGTTCCCTGTGTCGTTCCTATGGCACCGGATACCTTCTGAAGGTTTTCCCCTCGATAAAAAAAGGCTTCGGGTGGCAAACAATTTCCAAGACATGAGATAACCATTATCCCCTCCACCATTTAACACAAGAGCAGCATGATGGTGTAAATAGTGCCCACCTAAGGTTTCAGGAGAAAATAGTGCTTAGTGGTGGGCCATTCATGGATTGAAGCCTTATAAATTGCTGTAAAATAAATAGGTATACGGTGCGGTGATTAATGAAAATTGTTAGTGTTAGGGAAAAATAAAAATAAAACTAGTTTGGTAAGTAGGTACCTGGATGGTACATACAAGTTTAGCCATTTAACTCGTTGGTATTTCTATTCCTCGATAGGTCTACGCGCCCTCGCATGTCTGGCAATCGAAAAATATATTCGGCGGTGTAACTATTCGCTTTTATTTTGTTCAGAGGTCGCTCGCTCCAGTGGCGGAGCTGGGAGCCATCAAAGCCTGCGATAAGCGACTTATGACCATCATATTACTGTATTCATTGCATGTTATGTTCATGTCGACGCAGAAATAGAAGCGAAGTTCATAGGGGACATTTAGCTACATAAAGAATACCTACTGTCATAATGCTAAGTGCTAAGGGAATGTCATAGCATATTTTTTGCAACATTTTAGTTTGAAAGTGGTCAGCAATGAACTTGGATATTGGTTAGGTACCTACACAGAAGAGAGCGAGGAACAAAGAAAGGCCCTTACACTCAAGTCCCATCGGTCCCTGATGAGTTGTTTGGAGGCCGCTTAAGCAAAGAGGTAGCAGCTAGCCTGTTAGACTTCACGCAGAGAATACCGTCTTGAACGACATACCTACACATGGGTGGACGTAGGTACCTACAGATTTCCTATACACACTCGAATCGGGTTTAAATCGATCACAGGGTGCATATTTACTACTTCACAAAAGACAGTTTTTATATTAATATGCCTATCGCTTATTTTTTATGACTTAAGCAGTAACATAAATGTATACCCACATTTTATGGAGAATACTTAGTACTACGGGTTGAACTTAAATCTCGATTAAGTCAAGTTGCTATGTTCGTAGATCTTCAAGAGCAACACCGTCCAAATAATGCCGTGTGCAAAGAAATCTACTTCATTTGACATGCCAGTCTGTCGCCGTAGTATTGGGGTAAGTACTTATTCTATCATTATCTTCATCTTTATCGTAAACTGTCCCACTGCTGTCTCTTTTCAGAATGAGAAGGTTAAGGCCATAGTTCACCAGCACCACGCTGGCCAAGTAGGTATAGATTGGCATGCTTCACACACCTTCGAGTTTAGCTATCTATTGGACGCTACCTCAAATTGCCATAATAGGTACTCACCGAATAAGTGCCTTCACCACAATAGCGGCCTCCCATCGGGTATACCTAGATCATATACAATGTATACCTACATAGTTAATAGAGTTAGTTAAGTTACATACCTAACTAGATGTCTAGATACTAGTACAGGACCAGTTCATCCATATTTTTCCCAGGTTTTTTCATCCATTGTGGTTAAGGAAGTTCAATCCATTTTCATTGCTACAAAAGTATTCTCAAAACAGAAGCGCCATCTGTTATACATTGTTGAACTATTAAATACGGCATTGTATGTTGAACCTTCGTAAAGAGGGCGCTCGCTGTTTTTATAGCAGACAGGCACGATGTTATTTAGTTCTCTCGCAGTCTACTAGATGGCGGTAAAAGTAATAGAATGATATTATTCACACTGTACCGACTAGGCGAAATCTTTTTTAATATATTCTTTGAAAATTTTAATCTACCTATATGGACTTTTGTTTCTTTATGTATGCATCGAGAAAAAATATCAAAGGGTTGATCAGACTGATGAAGCTTTGCAAACCTATTTCGATAACGTTACGGGTCTGTCTCAGGGATATTTTAATAATATTAATAATAATAATAATAAAGCTTTATTTCGATAAGCCACGAATTAATAATTTTCAACCCGGGACTCGGATTAAGTGTGTAGGTCCCATTCTTTCGCACATGGTTTGACGAAATCTGCGATATAGTAACATTGTTAGGTCGGACTATGACGGTATGAGTGGTCAAAAGTTGAGACCAAACCCTAGCTCTAGGTATATTCTCTACCAAACTCTAGCTCTAGCTATAGGTCAAAAGACCCATCAGATATCGCTCATGTACCAAGCACCAGCCTTCGAAAAAATCCACCAGCTAACGCTAAAAAAATATTCTGAGCATTCAGTCAAAAGTTTTGAGGTAATGACAATTTTATAGACGTGAAATTAAGACGTAAAGCACTATCTTTCAAATACAAAAAAAAATCGGTTCAAAGTTATGCGGTGACATATTTAAAAAAAATTATAGGTGCTGTCGAACTGAGATCCTCCTCGTTTTCTTGAAATCGGTAAAAATACAAACTAATTAACAGAATTCGACTAAACATTTTTAAGAGATGGGTACGAAGGCACAGGTTTCCTGAGGGCAGTTACTAGGTATTAGGGAGGATGTCAGTATCTATGCGCCATTTTTGTGTGACATCGCATGACAAAATAGACGCGGTAATACTTCCGTCCGCGGCCGTGCGAGCCATAAATCGTCCTTTATGTCCCAACTTAGTGAACTAATAATGAACATTTAGCGGCGGTAACTGGCGTAATGCCGCCATTACAGTTTACTTACAAGCCCAATCGATTACATTCTATTTGGAACCTGAAACTAACTTGTCAGCGCTCATGTAAAGTTAGAACCAATCTACATTGTTTCGCTACGATTCTGAACGGTATCTTGGTGATATAACATTAGGTACATTGTGTTTATTTATTTTCTAACAGCAAGTATGTATATCAGTAGTATATTTTATTTATCATTAAGGCTCCGTAAAGACTTGCAGAGACAGAGCGGGATGTAAAAAGTACCTAGCGGCTTCCGGTCATGGGTGGCTCAGTGGCGCTTTGTAACGAAGCACCGCTGTCCCCGACATTACGGGCCCCTTAGGGCCGTAGGGCCTAAAGTCTAAACCAGGTTCTTTACTGTCCTACGGCAGTGGTGGCAAAATTTTAAAATGTAGTCCTCATTATGAGTTCTATATGTAGTAGTAGATTGTAATTCGGTCACAGATGCTTTGCGTACATATGATTTTATCGTGAATAATTATGCTAGAAAATAAAACTTGTTGTTTGTTGTAAGAAGGTTTCGGGGCCCAACCACACAAAAATTATAGTGAGTCACAAAAAGTTTCGTTTGACGGCAGCTATTTATTTTCCGTGAGACTCGGGACCGGCATGCGGCATCAGAGTCGCTAAACGATAATAATAATAAAAGAAAATATTACGTGTCGTGTTTATTGCGGAGTTTGTTCAGGTTACGAGATAATCACCAACTCTGTATAATACATAGATAATATGTCTTTGTTTTTTGCAGATCTTTATGGATAAAATTGAAGAAGAATTTTACTACCAGATAAATTATCTTCATTTTAGTAAAACAATCTATTTATTAAAAACGTGAATAAAGTAAATTTGACAGGTGGTAGAGCCCGGGTTCGGTACCATTCCTACCGTTATAATAATTGTTTTTAAGAGCAATTGTGTTCCGGATAGGAAGGTGTGGAGCTGGTTCACTTTTTTAGAGGCGACCATCTCAGTCCTCAGGGGAAGCAACGCAACTGTGACCGAATTGGAACAAGACTCAACCTAATCATTACTAACTGGACAATACTAATATTAACTAACAGGACTAACTATCACTAACAGTTCCTGTCCTCACACTTATTAACAAACTAACCAACTAACATTCTAACACCATCTACTAATTGGACTAACCACCTAGTCCCTAAATTGGGTCTTGTTCTAAGTCGGTCACAATTGCCATGGGCGGCAGCGGAAGGGTGGTGCTGCATGCTCGTTTGCTACCTTAATTCAATAAAAAAAATATATTATGTCTACCGATTTTCATATAGCCTATTAAGAGATGAAGACTATGGTTTACTGGAGAACTCTCAGAATTCCTTAGTCCACAGCTTCATTAAAATAAGTGTAAGTACCACGATTACATCGAAATTTGTTAAATTAGGTTCCTACAAAACTTGAAGTTAGACTTTTCAGCTCGGTTCACGGTTTATTATTATCCTCCAACACTAGCTCTAGGCTGTACCGCCGTCCGCCAAAATAAATTTAGCCTCACGATCCTATGTAATGAAGTAGGTTAATGCCCAGGGTGTACCCCACGTCACGTCACGTCCCCGGCACGTCCCCGGCACGTCCCCGGCACGCCCCGGGCCGTGAACCAGCGCCAATCATTTCAGCCGATTGCAAATTGAAACGATGTTAATTTAACGTACCTACTGAATTTGTCTTTCGTATCACGCAAAATGTCGACTGTTTCATGTTTGCGCTCCTAATATTTGCGTACGATTTGTTCGCTATAACTTATATCTCTCGAGGGCAGTCGATTTGAGCGATTTTGGGCTTTATTTTCGAGGAGGTAAAGGTGATTAGAGCCGCTCTCCCGGAGCCAGCCGGCGGCATCAGATCCTGGAAGCGTTGATTGCGGAATAGGATTTGTTTGTGCGGCGTGTTGATTCTAGTTATTGGTGATTAAGTCCTTAATATCCTACGGATCCTCGTGTGTTCTAGTTTGATATTTGCCAGTTTGTTTACAACTGATTGAACGGAAATATCTATACGCGTTTTATTTTATTATGAAACGCTGATAGCTCGATAGTCTGCGTTGATCCTGTGATCGACTGAGTTCAGCATTTACGTGATTGATTGTTGGATGACTGTTGGAGGGTCAAATTTGTGATACTTCCCCTGCTCCACTCCTTCCGGAGGGCACGTTAAACCGTCTGAACAGAATGATATTTGGAACTGTTATTGTTGGATAGATATCCTGTAGTATCGTTAAAAGCAATTATCCCACAAACTACATCCCTTCCGGAGACATTATAGCGTCCGGCCTTTAGGTGGTGGCTTATGCTTTAGACCTCAATTTCGAGGTCAGGCCCGCGCCCTGCAGGTATCACATACCTACTCACATTGTATGTTGTAAAAATACATGAGTGGGCTCTTGTGAGATTTTAATCGTTTAGCTCAGCTTGTCTCACCGCCATCCAGAGATTTCACAATATGTTCTCGTCACTCGTCTTTAATTCAGGGCTCCGATGATGAAATATCGACTCATAACGATGATGATTTAACAGTTTACATCGAATGATGATATGAAAGTTGCTGGGTAATTTTCACTGGAGTGTTCTGGATGATGTAAATTTTCATTTATTACTGGACATCGACCAAGCTCTGCCATTAAAAGCAGTGGAGCAGCGTGGGAGAGTAGCTACTGCGAGAAGAGATACCCAAATAAGTTTCATACCGACCGCTGTGTACGGGGGTTCTTGCGTGCTCATTACCTTGTGAAGGTATCTATTTACTTTCAAAAGTATGTCAAACTATGTAGTAGAAATCCCATAAATAGATACAGAAGTTTACAAAAGAGTTTCATGTCTGGCATTAACTTAAATATTACTTGAAATTGATTTATATTCATTTGATAGTTGCTTAGCATTACTTACCTACATATATTTCCTTACCGGTGTATAATTTAAAGGCTATTGTCGGCCTATTAGCTACCTATTTAATTGTATAAACTGATACTTTTATAAGCTAGAATCCTTTTTTATCGACTGGGAACGCATGGCCGATGCTGGTCTGCTGAAGTCTATGGAGGCATTGACCACTCACCATCAGGCGGCTAGTGTAGATACATACTTATTTGTCGATTACCTGACTTTAAGGTCTGATCTGATAGCCAAATGCTGTTTCAAAGTTTTTCTATTATTTATGAACATTATTTCAAATTACAAAAATGACCTCTGAGAAATGTATGATTTTTAGTAAATTAAATCGCGTGTAGAATTTTCCAAGCAGACTGTCAGGAGAAAGAGAGAGGAGTCAGAGAGTGAAGGCGTAGAATTTTCTAAAGAGACTGTCTAGAGAGAGAGAGATGAGTTAGAGAGTGGAGTCCCTAAAAAGTATATGGAGGTCCACGGTAGTGGATCTCTATTCAGGAGGTCGTGATATGGTTAGGTCAGGTAACACTCGTCATACTGACTTCACACTACTTCTCTAAAGTTAGAAATTTTTCATCAAAAATCAATCAATTCAATTAAACTGTGAAGCTATGAGTAGGTACCGTGTTGAAAACTGAAAAATCAATATTATAATTTTTGTGTTAAATAGGATTAGGGTACATTCGAAATAAGAGAAAAAAGTCCAAACAGTACAACTAATGCGTCTCTCTCTACAAATAATAATATTTTTTGTGCAGAATTTTTACAAGCATATTCCATTTAGCTTTGGCTGCAAATACAGAATAATGCGTACCTTTTTATGATATTCATTTACATCCAAATTACCGTGCTATTAAATGATCAGTGTCGGTTACAGCGTTTTTGCATTGCAATATGTTAATTGATGCCATTTCGCTTACAGACTTAATAGTGTGTGCAATAATAAATTAATAGTTTGAAAAACTCGAAACACCCTTATATAAAGGTAGGTAAAGCATAATTGCAAAGCTATAAATATGTAATGTGCCGTGAACCGTAGAGGAGTTTCTTAACCAGTTAAGTTAACCTGTTAGGCCATATTTGTCATGACATTTGACCGTTGTGCGAATTGTTAAGTTAAAGAGACTTCTTGTACTTGGTGAATATTAGGCTGAAAGTTTTCGTTACATACATACTGTTACGTGTCAGGAGTATGGGGTTCGAGAAAATGCCAAAATGTACCACAAAGACTTTATTGTACTCGTAGATACACAATTACACACTGTACACAGTACACACCACAACACTATGCACGTAGGTACTCGTAAACACACTCGTCGAACACTGTATCGTCCGTAGAAATCACTTCACTTCTCACTGGTATCGCTCGTAGGTATCGCTGGTATCTTCCTGGTTTCGCTTCCGAAACTAGAATGTCCGCACTTGATCGATCGCCCCTTTTTATACCACTCACGCACCATTCACGCCAATCCAGAACTTTCTCGCTAATTCCGGACGGACCCGATCCGTATAAAATTCGAGAACGTTCCTTGCAACCGAGTTTCGCCCGTATGACTATTGCCGTAATGGTCGAAGCGTCGTGCGTACGGGCAAGCGCGCTATTGTTCTATTGTTGACTCGACATGTTTATGGCCCCTATTGTTTATTGTTTTGCGAGGTGATACGCCAGGGCTGTCACATTGCCCCCCTCTTAGTCATGCTCGTCCCGAGCATTATTCGATCCATGAAATGGTGCCAATCTGTCCACGTGCACGATCTTCGGCTTTCTTCTGTCCCCCTGTCTGATCCGGTAGGTCACGTCGTTAATCTTCGTGACAACTGTGTAAGGGCCTTCCCATCGTGCTTGTAGCTTCGGAGACTTCCCTTTCCTCCGCAGTGGATTGTGCAACCATACAGAATCTCCCTCCTTGAAACCATGTTTCCGAGCATCGCGATCGTACCGGGTTTTCATCTTTTCGCTGGTCTTCAAACATTGCTCCCTTACAAGATCATGTGTCTCGTCCAATTGTTCCCGTAAGTCCGCGATGTATTCAACGGTTGGTTTCGGGGCATCTGGCGGTGTTCCGGTAAGCAAATCCATCGGCAGACGCATTTCTCTTCCGAAGTTAACTTTAGCCGGTGTAAATCCCGTAGACTCGTGTATGGCAGACCGATATGACATCAGGAACAGAGGAATGTACCGATCCCAGTTTGGCAAAGGGAGATCTCCCGCCAGGCGAGACGACATGCCTGGGGGGCGGCCGGGCCCCGAGTGAATGTACTCGAGGCGTGGTATATATGCCAGCGATGTAGAAATCTTCGATAGCGCGTTTCAGGCTTCGGTGACGTCACCGTGTGACGTGTGAGCGGTGTCGCCACATCACCCCCCTGCTCAGACCGGAGGTCGATATACACTCGCTGTTCAGTCTTCAATCCGTCTTCGGTGCGTCGAGACGTGAGGTGGTATGCCCGGGAATTGCCCTCTATCTGCGGTGAGTCGAGATGTGAGGGTGATACGACGGATGCGGAGGGCGAGTGATGTGCACTCCAGCCGTGCGTGAAGTCGTAGTGGGCTGATCAACTGGCCGGGATCAGGAAGCGTCCTCCACGTGCGCTGCGTTGAACCCGACGAGCTTGAGTGACTATTGGCGAGCGATGCTGCTGTAGTCCGTCAGGTGTGAGCGGTGAGGTGGGGTGGGAGGTGAGGCCTGAAGCGCTACCGGTACCAGAGGGGACGTGTTCTTGTCCGGAGGTCACCAGTTTGGCAAAGGGAGATCTCCCGCCAGGCGAGACGACATGCCTGGGGGGCGGCCGGGCCCCGAGTGAATGTACTCGAGGCGTGGTATATATGCCAGCGATGTAGAAATCTTCGATAGCGCGTTTCAGGCTTCGGTGACGTCACCGTGTGACGTGTGAGCGGTGTCGCCACACCAGTCTCGCTGATGTTCCTCGACGACCTTGGCCAAGTGATTTTCCAACGTTTGGTTGAATCTCTCCACCATGCCGTCAGATTGAGGATGCGCCGGTGTGGTACGTGTCTTATTTATTCCCAAAAGTTCACACATCTCCTGGAATAACGTCGACTCGAAGTTCCTGCCTTGGTCGCTGTGTAACTCCAATGGTACACCAAAGCGGCATACTACCTCCTGGACAAGTTTCTTGGCCACGGTCTTCGCCTCTTGGTTCGGAGTTGCAAACGCTTCCGGCCATTTGCTGAAGTAGTCTTGAACCACGATAATGAATCTATTCCCGTCTTCAGACTGAGGGAATGGCCCAGCAACGTCTATGGCGATTCTTTCCCACGGGGCTCCGACGTTGTACAGCTGTAGTTTCCCTTTGGATCTAGTGCGGGGCCCTTTTACTGAAGCGCACACTGTACACTTTCTGCACCAATCTTCAACGTCCTCTCGACATCGCACCCAATAAAAGCGTTCTCGTATCTTCACGAGGGTCTTCTTGATGCCGAGGTGCCCGCCGGAAGTGCCATCGTGTACGAGCTTCAGCAAATCAGCCACTTTACTCCAAGGAATAACCATTTGCAGCGTTTTTTCCTTTCCGTTGAGTGATTCCCAGCTCCGGTAAAGCACGCCATTCTCTAATACCAGGCTGTCCCACTGAGCCCAGTATGCCTTAGTTGTCGCGCTTGATGCTGACACTTCACTCCACAGTGGCCTCTGTCCTTTGGCTTTCCACTCCATGATCTGGCTGAGGTCTTTGTCTTCCTTCTGAGCTTGGCTTACTTGCTCCGGTCCCCAAGACTCGTCTAGGTCCTGCATCCTTATCACCCTGACCTCTTCTTTAGCCTCATGCTTGATGCAACGTCGACCTTCTTCGGAGTATGGGGGTCGTGACAGGGCGTCGGCATTCTTCGGCTTGGGCGCCTTCGGGGTCTTCGTAGGAGGCTTGGCGGTCTTCGTTGCGGCCTGAGCAGCGGCGGCGGCTATTAGCTCCTGGGTGTCGACCTGGGTAGCCGTCGAGATTTTCGTAGGAGTCTTCGCGGTCTTCTTAGCGGCGGCAGCGGCGGCGGCGGCTTCTAGCTCCTGGGTATCGACTTGGGTAGCTGTCGAGGTCTTCGTAGGAGGCTTGGCAGTCTTCTTAACGGCGGCGACGGCTTCTAGCTCCTGCACTTGCGTAGCCCTCCACACCGATTTCGATTGTTTCCGTGTCCGGCAGCTAAGCCTAATATGACCTCGTTCACCGCATCCGTAGCAGATAGGCCCGGTACGAGGTTGAATCGTCGCTACGACTTCGCGCACCTTATAACCTTTACAGTCGCTTCGTACCGCTTCAACTTCAAGGGCATGCGCTAAAGCTGCTTCCAATGTTGCGTGATGCCCCAAGCGCACCGTTGCTCTCACCTCGGGATCCCGTATTCCGCTGACGAACGCCTCTAAAACTTTGTCTTCGACCGGTGTGGAACTCGACGCATAGGCTCGGCGTACGAGGCGCTCGATCTCCGTAGCCCATTGCTGCAGTCCTTCGCTCGACTTCTGTACTCGGTCTTTAAGTTGCGCGCGGTACACGTGCTCGAGATGCTTTTCCCCGTATCGAGCTTCCAGGGCCTTAAATAGCGACTCCAAGGTGCGTCGCTCGGCGGGCAGGTTCTCAAGCACAAGCAGTGCCTCTCCTCGTAGCGCTAGGGTGAGTGCTGCCAACGAGTGCTCGTCCTCCCAGCCATTCCCATTTGCAACTACCTCGAACTGATGCCTGAACGCCGTCCACGAGGTCGTGCCGTCGAAACTTGGGACCTTAAATTTCGGGGCCCCAGGACATGGGCTGGTTGCTGCCGTGCCCAAAACCTTCATTTTTTGCAGCTTATTGTCCAAATCCACGAGCCTAGTTTCGTGGAAGTTCACTGACGCACTGAGGCTGTTGATTGATGCGTCATGGCTTTTGAGGGCTTGGTCGTGCTCGGATGTACGCATCTTTACGAATTCCAGGTCCTCCTTCACGGCGTTCAATTCTCCCTGGAAACCATCCAGCTTTGCGTCGATTGCCTCCATGGTTTTGCGCTGGCTCTTCATGTCTTCGCGCTGGCTCTCCAATTTACTTTCCAGGTTCTTCCATTGCTTCGCGCTGGCTCCGCTGTATGGCTTCGCGCTGGCCCTCCATTTTGCTTTCCAGGCGCTGTAAGACGGTTAACAAGGAGGCCATATCGAATGCACTCGGTGTCGGGGCTGATGCAGCTGATGTAGTCGTACGTTCAGCGGTGGTCTCCGTTTCCGTGCGGTCACGCCCAGGCGACTCCATCCGTGCGGCATCCAATGCCGTTTGCCGTCGCGTGCGAATCCCGTCTTCACTTTGCGGTACTACAGGCATTCCGCTTCTGTCACCAATTGTTACGTGTCAGGAGTATGGGGTTCGAGAAAATGCCAAAATGTACCACAAAGACTTTATTGTACTCGTAGATACACAATTACACACTGTACACAGTACACACCACAACACTATGCACGTAGGTACTCGTAAACACACTCGTCGAACACTGTATCGTCCGTAGAAATCACTTCACTTCTCACTGGTATCGCTCGTAGGTATCGCTGGTATCTTCCTGGTTTCGCTTCCGAAACTAGAATGTCCGCACTTGATCGATCGCCCCTTTTTATACCACTCACGCACCATTCACGCCAATCCAGAACTTTCTCGCTAATTCCGGACGGACCCGATTCGTATAAAATTCGAGAACGTTCCTTGCAACCGAGTTTCGTCCGTATGACTATTGCCGTAATGGTCGAAGCGTCGTGCGTACGGGCAAGCGCGCTATTGTTCTATTGTTGACTCGACATGTTTATGGCCCCTATTGTTTATTGTTTTGCGAGGTGATACGCCAGGGCTGTCACAATACGTTAAGTTACATACATAGGTAAAGTTAATAAAAGATATAAAAAATATACTGGTAGGTACTTACCTACATACTATTGCAGTATACCACAGAAACAGGAACGAAAAAAACGATCAGTATGAAAATACATATTTACAATAGTACGTGACTGCTATAACCCAAAAATGTAATTCGAAATATGTATAAACAATATTTATAATCCTAAGAAATTTTGGTCCTTGTGCAGTTACCCATTGAGGACTGCCTGGAGCTAAAGCAACTACGGCGTAGAGTAAGAGTAGGTAGATGTATGTAATCCGATACGATCAGTATGAAAATACATATTTACAATAGTACGTGACTGCTATAACCCAAAAATGTAATTCGAAATATGTATAAACAACATTTATAATCCTAAGAAATTTTGGTCCTTGTGCAGTTACCCATTGAGGACTGCCTGGAGCTAAAGCAACTACGGCGTAGAGTAAGAGTAGGTAGATGTATGTAATCCGATACGATCAGTATGAAAATACATATTTACAATAGTACGTGACTGCTATAACCCAAAAATGTAATTCGAAATATGTATAAACAACATTTATAATCCTAAGAAATTTTGGTCCTTGTGCAGTTACCCATTGAGGACTGCCTGGAGCTAAAGCAACTACGGCGTAGAGTAAGAGTAGGTAGATCTATGTAATCCAGCTTGCAAGAAGCTTGTTTTTTACGTCGTTACATAAATAAATAAACAATACATTATCAACTCGAGTGTGCTATCACTACTACTAGAGTACTAGATTCTGGTGATAATTCTGATATTGTACCGACGCAATTATAAATTGCCTACTTATTGATAACATTCGAAAAAGTATAACACTGTTGAGTAGCCACTTATCTGTGAATGAGGCTTTATACTACGCATTGTAAATATAACTCGTAACGTTGAATCACGGTACGGTAACGGTCTCGTGTTCACATAACATTGTGAATGACTATATCAGTTACATTAGTATACCCGCCCTCGTTTAGCTTCGGGAAATCAGTCCCTTAGTAGCCACATTTGGAGATTGTTAGGCTAGATTCTTTAGCCTGACGTAACTTTTTATTATTTCACTGCTTTGATACGTATATGCACATAATTTTTATTGAATGGCATTGTTACAATTGGAAATAGTATGTTATAAACCTGTAACTGAAAGTAATCGGTAAGTCTTATGGAAATTAGTTAAGTTTAAAACTTAAGGTCTACTTATTTGTAAGTAATTGTTCTATTAAACGATAAAGCTTTATATTGAGCTATCTTATGTATTTTCATACGAAAAATAAGATGATATGAAAAACATATTTAAGTATACAAACATATAAAACTAAAATAACGCGACCGGTGTTGGTAAGGTAATATAGTTAAAATGATAGAGTTCTATGAAGTTTAACCTATTTCAAGATTTTATGGTCGTAGCGGATGGGGTCACGAAGTAATTAAGTGTTAAGTAACTTTGTAATTGACCCTTCTTCCAGCGGTAGTCGGAGCGACTTTACTTTTTTTACTTTACTTTATGAAATTGGAACCTTTTTAGGAACCCCATTTGAGAAACTTCCACGCCCGCGGGATTTGAGATTTGGGAGAGTAGAGTTTAGGTACATAGAGAAGCAGTGCACAAAGCTAATTTGTACATGTGCGGTAAAAATGCATATTTTAAAGAAAATGTTTTTGTGAATATGTTCATTGTCATTTAAATTGTAAAAATTGTGGATCGAGGTCGAATTTTGAACGTAGAGAGGATCTCTTTACTAATTAAATAAAATTATAATTTATAACTCTGTAACTAATATTTTATTAACGACTTTTAGTTCTGTAGGAAAAAGCAAATCAATAAATAAAATTATTTCTATATCTCACTTAATAATCTGAACTTTACGGACAGTGGCAATGTTCAAAAAAGATATTATAATCAGTAGCCGTAGCGACGAGGAACAATATCGATGAAATCACGAACTCACGAACAAAAGTTGTATAATAACATGATCAAAAGAATGAATATTTTCAATGGAATCTTGTTATAATTTTAAGATAATAAAATATTAATTATTTTAGGTTTATGAAGCAGTGTTTTCTCACGTCGATTTTCCGAATCGGAACACATGTTTCAGAAGTAAAGCCGATAACAATTCAGGATGTGTCCGTATATGCATACTTTTGTCTGGTTGTACATAATTAAAGTGAGTATTAGGTTGGTGATGAGGTCCCACGCGGGGATTACGCCCCGCGGTGGAGCCTCCGGAATTGCTTTTAAAAGCCCGATGTTTTTACATGAAATACCTCCCAGCAATTTTTCCTTGTTACACCTGTTTGCGCGACCCGCTCCTGTTAAATTGCATGCGTCGCGGCTATTTGTTTTGGAATCAAACCCGGCTTTATGACTGAAGGGCATTTATCCTTTACTTACACAAAGTTGGCGTTACACAACATGTAAGTATATTATGCACTTCCTTATTAGCATCGATCGCCTCGTGTTTGTAACGGCTATTAATCTTCTTTGGCAGATACTTTTTATTTGGCCATGGTATATGTTGTCGATTTGGAAATAATATTGGCATATTGTGCTCTCTTTTCCCTATTGGGTAATTTCTTACTTTTTTATGTTCGTCCTTCTATTGTAACCGACGTACAGAGACTTACAAAATGTAACGATGGTTAGGTACAAAACTACAAAATTATAACTTTATCTGGCACATTTTACCCGAAATGTAATGATGGTAAGGTACGAAACTACGAACTACGATTACTACATAAATTTATACAATGATGTTTACGAAGCATGGTGTTGAGTTTGAACTCAGGTTCCGTTTTTTCCATTTGGTAATATAACGGAAACCTAAAACCTACATACTTCAAAAATTGTTCTAACAATGTGCGACTGACTTTGGATGATATGAAAAGAGATTTAAGGAAGTAACTAGTGCAGAATGCAGTTTTAAATACTAACGGGCGAGCCTCATGGTGACGTCACACGTGGACCGAGTCCGCTATGCCGGCACGCAGGCGCTAGCGACGTCGGCTCCACTCGTCTCAGCATCAGCCACTTGGATCAGCACCAGACACAGTCAACTTCCATTCTATCCTTCCACTCGGGCCGGCGACGCTCGCAGGAATGAAGACAGTTCGTGATCCGCCGTTGTTTCGACCGGCTAATTTATTATCTTCCTTCCGATTCAGAAGCTTTCAACGATAAAAATTAATGTCAAAATTATACTTTGTCCTCGATTATGTTTTTGATTCACGATCCGCTGCAATTTAGGAATGGAAGCCTCGGCGAACACCCGATAGCCATGTTTTAACGTTTAAGCGTTCGCCGACAATGGAATGTTTTAAGCGAATCTTAAAAACTTGCGAAGGTTGTGAAAAGGGTCCGCTGGAAAATATTTTCCGAGCAATTTTATTAATGGACGGCTTTACTTTAGAAATTTGTAATCATGGATTAATTTCAATCGGGAAAATTTTAATACAGTTTTATTTCTCCCGTTTTATCCCGACATTTTCCAAGTTTTGGACTTGTGCAAGAAATTCTATCTGCGAAGTTATTGGGATAAAGTTACTGGTCACGTTATTAATTGTTTAGATAATTTATAATTTAGCTGCACAGATTGCAGGTGAGGCCAGGGCGGGCGGCGGCGGAGTACTGCTGGCGGTGCACGCCGCCGCCCAATTAGGCGGTTCCGAGCACGCAACCCACGGACCCACAGCCGATATTTTCAACCTTACGGCGAAGCTCTAGCAGCCTGAATCTAATTATGAACATTGATTAGGCATGAATCGTAAGATCCCGCGTTCGTGGGTCTGATGAGGGTTTCCAACTTCCTATTTTATAACATCCATCTTCTGACCGGAAGGGGGTCATTAGTAATTAGCACCAAAATTCACTAACAGGACTAACTATCACTAACATACCCTGTCCTCGCACTTATTAACAAACTAACCAACTAATATTCTAACACCATCTACTAACTGGACTAACCATCCTAGTCCCTTTGAGTCTGGTTCTAGGTCGGTCACAGTTGTTATGGGCGGCAGGGGAAGGGTGGTACTGCATGCTCGTTTGCTATCTTAATTCCATAAAAAAAAAGGTAACCGACAAACCTAGAGTAATCTATCTGGTTTGAACTTGGAAGCGTTTGTTGAAGAGACGGCGCGCGGGCGCTCTTGTCTTCTGGTTCTAAATTCAAGAGTTGGAGTTTGGTTCTGGATCTGGAAACCTTTGATAAAGATCCTATCAGGTATATCTTGTGGCTACGTATTATCAGCCCTACTACTGACAGAGCGCTGACGTTATACCCGAGTTCCAGTTAGCGCGTACGTTACGAGTTACGAGTTTCTTTAAACGATTTTATATTGGCTGCTAAAGTTACCTCAATCGATCACTCAGAACTAATATTATCTGTAGGTGATGTTTCGTATATTTAACGAATATTTGTAGGTTATAAAGTACTTACCTACCTACTTGTAGTAGCATTGTTTTGATGACAACAGTATAATTGTGTTTGGGTTTTAAAGCCAATTTACATGTTAATTAGTAGTTAAATGAATAGAACTGTATGTAACAGAGTATTTATTTCTAGCTTACGAAAATAAACGCTAAGGGCACAACATTCTCCTCTCCACGTTCGTATTTCTTGGAACGTACAAACTCAAAGAGCATGGGCGGTCAACAACAAATATTTAGGTAATCGCTACATTTTCATCAACTCAGCATCGACCAACCTTACACTACATGGCGACGCTCGCGCTCTACAAAAACCCCTTAACTTTTTAAGGCCAAATTAAAATAACTGTGAAACTTGAAAAATAATAAATAAATAACGCTACACACTAAACGCCCCACACTTGGATTCCCTGTGTCGTGGGTGCCTTGGACAACACACAAGACAAGGACACACACCCAGACCGAGAACGGAAATTTAAACTCATCATTCAAATTGCCGCCTCGCTGAGAATCGAACCCAGGACCTCGGAACAGCGATCCGGCGTTTTAACCATTACGCAATCCGGGTCAAATGTTTGCATTAAATTAAAACCAAAGAAAATAAAGGCACGTCATTCAAATAGCATTTGGGCTGTGGTTTGGGTAGGTGGTCCAGATGAAATACACACATACACGACATCATAAACACCCCATCAGTACATTCGCATGGATATCGAGTGGCGCCCGGGCTCGTCACGCTGTCACGGCCAGAGATTAGCCCCGCCCGCGCCCCCGCCCCCCCGCGCCCCCGCGTCCCCCGCGTCCCCCGCGTCCCCCGGGACATTAATCACGGCCGCCGTCACGGAACCAAATTACTCTGTTTAGATGTACACTCGACGTAATGAACTATTGTCGCAATCAATAACCGCTGGTCGCTGAGTGCTCGCTGTACGTTCGTGCTCGATGCTCGCTGCTCGGCGCTCGGTGCTCGGGGCGAATGTCGCCGTACCCTCATATTGTTCTATGTCCGCTTAAAAAAATCAAGCTGATCTAGACCCTGAATCCAGTGCAATCCGCATGTTTAATAGCAAGAGGTCAATACTATCGGTAGTTCTAAAAAAGCCATCAATGCGTGGCACCCGAAAAAGAAGTGCCACTTATTCCGACTATGACCAGTGTGACCGACACACAACAAGACTTAAACAGGGCTAAGATGAATGGTCCAAATGGGTTCATTTAAAAAATATAAGTCGTCGACAAGTGGAAGCTCGTTTGTCGTACCTATCTCATTGCACCTTGTTCTCCCCTCGTCACGATGATCAGAGCACAAGCATTAAATCGACATACGAGAACAACCAGCCCGCAACCCAGTCGCTAGTACACAGGGTGCGGTGTTCAACTCCCAGGAGAGCAGACGTGGCTTGACTGCGGCTACGAGATCTTCTAGAGCACATGTCTGCGGCCACCTATCGACTCGCACTAACGAGCCTAGTTGTTATGTCGTTGGCGTTTATCAGATAATTATGTAAGAAATAGAAAAAAATACACAGAATTTTGTTATACCTACCAAGAAATGTGTTAGTATAACTTCAATTTTTTATACTGTTCTTCATTTATTAAGTTATTGTATCTTTTTCTTTTTCTATCTCCTTAGTGGTTGATTTTTTTCTTTAAGTACATAGCTAATGGCGGATGGTTATCGTAAATGAAAGGGATTTAAACTTTACCTAGTTCTCAGTTCTTTGGTCAAATATTTTTTAATATCAGAACTGTTCTACTTAAGCCCGAATGTTACGGAGAAAACGTATAGCGTCTGTGCTTATACTCAACAAATGATGACGGAATGGGATAAGAAGGAAGAAATTAGGACAAGTTAAGGCAGTTAATAAAAATCTAGTAAGTATTAAAGAATCTTTATTAGGCGCAAGCTCTTCACAAAGTATTCACTAACCGTAATAATGTCAGTCTTACAAGATCGCAAGCATCTGTTCACTGCTGGGCACAACGTCACAACTCAGCTACATCGTCTTAAACGTTACCAAAACTTACCACTCTACAAGAAAATACTAAATTACAAGTAACCTTTGACTTTAAATAGACTAGCACGCTATAGAGTATTAAAAACGATATTATAATTATGTCCTGGCTTAAAGCTATACGTATACTTATAAAATAGGTATTTACATACATAATTATGTAGATATATTTTATATATGACTTGCTTTATTGCTACAGAGATAGATTAGTGACTGTTGGGCACACCTAGTATGGTAATTTGTTTATTAATAATTTTAATAAAAACAATACCGACTTTAGACTATAAAATACGAAGATTTCATTTAATTTCCCCTGGGGTTCCTATCATCAGATCCTGATTGAGTAAGAATTGAACCACCTCAAAAGTACCCTCTATCAAAAAAAAAAAAATAATAAAATAAATGACAAAAAAACGCTCGTTATCTATCAAAATTATCGTCGTGGATAGAACCCCCTCTTTTTTTGAAGTCGGTTAAAAACTTACATGCTTCTTGAGAGAGACGTACGTCCTACGGAGTCCTACCATACCCAAAGTGATCGTATCGACTATTCTTACACCTGACGTATAACACTATCGAAAGTGCTCTTAACCATATAATTAAACAAGTAGGATATCGTCAAACTAAGGTACCAACATGGCTTGTCGCACGCTGCTATCTCAGCCTGTAGCCAAACAGCTTAGAATACTTATGAATACAAAGATTTTTATCATTAGAGTCCTGAAGACTTTACAATATGTCGCGGTCGCGCACGAATCAAGCTTCAGTACCAAAGAGTGAAGATAACCTACTGTTGTACGATTTAACAATGTCTATTAGAGACATATTTCGTGTTCGTAATAAGTGACAATGAAACGATCCAGGCGCAATTCCGGCGCTCGCCAGGACTTATCTGCAGGTCACGGACCCATGATATCTCCTGCAACAAACAAACATGCATATTAATTACACAATGACACTGCACTTAAATGTAACAGATAAGAAGACGAACATAAAAATATTGTTATTATGTTCTCTCGCGGTCATGACCTTTTACCGATTTCAAAAAAGGAGGAGGTTCTCATTTCATCTGTATGTTTTTTATGTGTGTTACCTAGTTTACCTACCTCTTAATTTTGTAATGGGAGAACCGATTTCGATATTTTTTTGTATTTGAAAGGTCTGACGTACTTCACGTCTCGTCCCCTTTAAATTTGAGCGACATCTTACAGGTACTTTACTTTTACGGGTAGTTAGTTATCTCTACCTCTCGATTTTGAAGTCGGTTATTCTTGTAAAAAGTTACTTATTTTGGCAAATGAGCTTGCATCACAAGCCTTCTACTGCCGCCCATGACAACTGTGACCGACACAGAATAGGATCCCTGATCGGGACAAGGTTAGACCAGAGATAGCGTATTAAAGAAATAACAATAAACATAGATCTATTATAAAACTCACACCATAGCTGAATGATTTTCCGACGGATTCCGTCATTCGTGTGTCTATTCGATTACTTATCATGTGGAAGCCACTGAACAGATTAAGGTTGATAGCTGACATGTTGGTAAATAATACGACGCGAATAGCGCAGTGGCTGCCAAGTCGGATCGCCGTTTAACCGGTCCTGGGTTCGATACCTAGTGAGACCGAAAGTCCGAGTGTCGTGTATTGTTTACTATGTACATATGTTGTCCGTCGTTCATAGGAAATAGCGAATCTTAATCTAGGGCAATGAGTTTTTAATGAGAATGTAGGCACCTACATTATATCACGACAAGATTTATCACCCGAGTTTCAGGGTCTTCACATAAAAGCAAGAGGTAAGAGATGTGACGATGGAAGGGCGGGTGGAAGCCAGAATTATAAGATGCTTGGTTACGTCCGATCTGATATTGACATTTACGTACTTTATATAAGTTACATTAATTTATTTCTCCATCCGTAGAAGCTGGTTACATCCGTTTCAAAGTTCTTTAATATTATAACGCGGGTATGTAACTCCATGAAAAGGGAAACGCCGAGACCTTGAACATATCAAAGTACGAAGAATGTCGCGTACAATGGAATCCCGTAAGTTTCAGCGTAATTAGTTACCCGCGTTACGGAATGTCGTGAGTAGTCGGGCGGGTCGTGACGAGTCGTGACGGGTCGTGACGGGTCGTGACGAGTGACGTCCCGAGCCGGCACGGGCCTCTAGACCTGTAATTAGGATCTATTTATGCCTGGCGCAACGGATACGTCAAGGGTATGAGATAGGCTGGAATTCTAATTAAAGAAACCTCTTACCTCATTGTTCTAATTACTGGGTCAATGGTACGACATTGGCGGCGTGTGTCGCGAGAGTACCTGTACACGAGACACGAGACGACGCTCTTCTTGGAAATAGGTGTCGGTGTTCGTAAAGTGGATATAATACGATACGACTTCTCGGATATGAGTTTAATACGTATAGCCTTAAGTAGTTAGTTATTAGTGACAAGCCTACTTCGTAGCGACCCTGCCTGTAAGCAAGGGGAACTGCGTTCGATGCCCGGCCGGGCAGATATTCATGTGACAGATATCAAAATATTTGTTTTCTGGTTGAGATTTTTTGTGTTATTTTTATGTTGTCCATGCCGCGCGGGACTGAAGGAATTTTAGTGCCGGGGTATCAATATGTAAGCGTTTATCGTTTAGTAGTATCCTTAACTATGAGTAGAATAATGCTCCTTGGGAGGTTCTTTCCGATTCTTCTTACTAGACCATTCAAGACAAGACTTTGGTGAATCAAAGACATAGTTTGATTTTCGTATAGTGTTTAGGAAAAACTTATCCTTTCATTTTACACACCTAGTAATTCTTAATTCTACATACATAGTTTAATTTTTAAATTTCCATTTATCACTAATTTACTTTGTATGTGTTGATATGACATGTATTGTATAGATAGTTCTTCAGTAAATACTACAAAGATCGGATCACAGAAAATAGAACGACGACGTCGCCGATTTTGGAGTTCCAGAGCTTTTGTGAGAGAGAGTAGCTTTTGCGTTCATGCATTTTATATTTCCAGTTGTCAGACAATAGGGAATATGCATGTCATTCAAATTTAAGTAAATATTTTTTGTACAGTCGTTATCGCTAAAATAATGATATCTGTCACATTATTTTCTATTTAATCTTTTTAAAATCACTAAAATAAATTTATAAAAAGTGCAAATTTTACGAGGCAAATTTAAAATGTCGAAACGCAACGCCATTGGTTAGACATCGGCGTGACGTCATCCTTCGCATTGGATATGTCAAAAACACACTAGAACTAGCTGTTTTCATTTATATTTCAGTTAATTTGATTGCTTTCAGAGTTTATCGTATACTTCTTGCGTGATTTTTGTTTGTTAGTGATGTGTTGAATGACTAACAATGTCTGAATGTGGATCTCAAAAGGCGCAATCGGATAATCTTCCGATAATTGATTGTTTGCGCCTACAGTTACATTCACTGACGTCAAATTGCTTTGAAAACTTGTGCAGGCGCTCGCAATAATGTCGGTAGTTTGTGTGGTGAAAATTATATTTTACCCGCGACTTACGTACATTCGGACTCGAACATTCTATTAACGGAGCGCACAGTGAATAAGCTTTCTCACGTATTAAATTAAATTAGATGATAATTGTATTTGCAAAGTCCAAAATTAAACCCATTGTTCATCATCACATCATCTTTTATTGAGCACCAAGCTCCAGTGTACAACTGTACATAGATGCTTTCATGATGAGTTCGTACTTCGCCTCAAATAATGATTTTACATCAGCTGAAATCAGGGGAGTCAAAGCTGCAAGGTGAGGAAGTGATAGATATTTAATTTAGGTACATGGTTCTCGTACAGTTTTTCTAAGTAATTCATAAAAGTCTTTAACATAACCTGTAAAGATTTAGACGTTTACCTTCTACATACAAATTATATTATATCCTTCATATCACATTTTAGGAATAAATGGTTGTTAATAAATAAATCCGTGTTTGGGAATACTTTATAATCAAATCTGTTTTTATCCCAGATCTGAACGAGAATCTTACAACAACTTTTTAGGGTTTGTACTTTTGTTAGCCAAATTAAACCAAAACTATTAATATTTGGTAGAAATAATTATTTTCTTCTTACGTTAAAATGATCTTCGCAACAGTATGCAGTGCTTTTTGTAGATATAATATCTCTTTTTACAATTTTACACCAATTTTTTGAAAGAAAGAAAGAAAGAAAACATATTTTTCTTATATAAGCATCCCATGGAACATGAAAAAATACTTTGTCCGGCGCGTTCCATCTCGTATTCTTGCACATAGGTACAATACAGTACTTAAAATAAGGTCTTCGGTTTCCATCCATACTTCCGTTTATGAAATTAAACTAGAAAACGTAAATTTAATACTATAAAATACTCTTTCTCAACCTCGCTCATAACCACTTGTTAGTAAACAACTCCAACCTGAAGAACGATGACGTCACCATAGAACGCGCCAAAAGGGCGGCGTTTGAATCGGCTTTATGTCACTGCAATTTTCATTAATTAATTTAAAATAAATTGGGACTTTCCCATGACTCGTATATTTTTTTACGGTATTATATTAACATAAATGAGCTATAAAAACAATAAAAAAAAATCATGCATATTCCCTATTGCTAAACAGTTTTGTGAATAGAATTGCATTCAAAGCTTACCTAAATTAGATTAGTAGGTATACATTGTTGGACTGAAACAATTATTACTATCGGATAGTACCGCGGGAGACGGGGCGGATTATAATTTATGATTTGAGGCAGCTTTCGTGACTGCGGCTCTCGGGGTCTGTAGCCAGCGAACAATAAAGGCTTACTATTAGAATTACTGAAGCGCTCATATCTCGTCGGTTTCATCAGTGATCGGTTTCATCAGTGTTTCATCAGTCGTCAATCTTCAGTGATAGAGCGAGATAAATACTGCGCACTTTTTAACGACTCGATGGGACCAAATGAAACTTGAATTTCGAATCCGTACATGGTGTAGGTTTTGAGTTGGTCAGAAATGGGTGGCGAGTAGTATGTCTTTCAAGTATACAAGTAGTACGTCTTTGAAGTATAGGTACAAATGTAATTATTTGGAATGTTAACGCGTCGTAGTATTTTGCGCAGTAGGTAAGCAATTGTTAGCGCGGAGCGCCAACATTATCTCGATACTTAAATTATTAAATTTTAGTCCGGTTTCAGGATACACACTTCTGACTTTTCCGACTTATGAGCGCTTTAAACATTTAAACTTTACTAGCTATAACGGTCAAAGAAAACGTATCGAGGATACCTGCATACCGAAGAGTTCGCAAAAATCTAAGTGAGTGAAGTCTGCTAATCTGCACTTTCACACTATTGACCCGTGCTCAATAGTAGCCTATGATGGATTGAGATGATGATACTAGTTACAATTGCTTCTCATAAGAATTTTGAGAACTATTTAACTTTCTGACGAGTATCTTCTATTTATAGACTGCATTCCTACCTTTCATCTTCATAAGTCAATTTAGTGTTAGTAATTAGACGAACTCAAACATAAATATACACGTATAGGATACAATACCAACCATAAAGTTATATCGAAATCGGTCCAACTATTAAGAAGGAATTCAGTGACCTACACACGCACAGAAGAATTAGATAAAGATTAAGTTGCCGTTCGTCGCTCGCTCAAAGTGGGCGTTAAGTGGATGTGAATTCGCTCTGTTGTGGCTGATATTACAATCATATTGGCTTTTACCGCCTCGCTAATGCCTCTCGTTAGTTTTAATAGCTTAGGGTTTGTCTTTGTCTAGTCTCGCTTTCAGGACCTAAGTAATTGGGGTTGAATTTGTTTGTACAGGAAAATTACATTTCGGGAGTGCGAGCGTGTCTCTTGAATCAGTTTTGGATGTTCGTAATACATGTAATTATTTCTTATCGAAACATCTTAGTTGTCCGCAAGGCTGCAAATGGGATTTCAGTGTTAAGTACCCGAGCGCTTTATGTGAACTTTTGGGTGAGTGGGGATACTATGTATTAACCTCCTCTTATGTACTCAGTAACTTTATTGGAAGTGTGCACCATAATTTCAACTAACTTGATCGGAGGGCTGACTCTCATAAGTATCTATCAGGATTATCAAACGCGAGAGAAGCATGCATCATGACCAGGAGCGGCATTATAGCCTCGATAAGCTGCTTGGGATTATCAAAAATGTATTCGTATTGTAGTGGCTTTATTCAGCATTAGCTAAGTCAGGCAGCTCGGCACGCGCCGCTACAACTGACGCTTGTAAACATATTTGCATAATTGCCGCCGGGAGCCGCTGGGCCCGCGGCGTTTTCTATGTTTTATGCGTTTCAGAACGGGCTCTGGAGATGAAGGTATAAATTTGTGAAATATTATTTAATATTGTAGCGACCGGAGCCTATTTGGTAAAACGGTCATGAGCTCCGAGTTGAATACCTGATCGAGACGGAGGTTTATAGGATATGAAGTTCCCTGCTCACGATCCTTGTTATCTTACGCATACGATGGGTATTTACCTTTTTAAAGTCCTATCAAGGTTCAACAGGTTTGTTATTTATGAGGTATGAGCGCAACATGTTTTTGAGCATTCCTTAGGAGCTGCACTATTGTATTTTGCATCATTATCGATATCGACTTCGACATCATAATCAAGAGTCTCAAGAGCTTCTAAATTGAATTACCTACAATTGTGACTACCGGATACTCATTCGATATTCTAGCTCAATAAAAAGTTACAAACTATCATCAGACCCTCGCATACCTGAGATCAGACGACATAGTTCCGTCCGGGCTGGCGCGGGCCGAGGGCGAAGGGCCAGGCGTGCGCGCGGTGCGCCGCCCGCACGTCCCCGCGCAGCAGCGCCACCACGTCGTCCAGGTACCGCAGCGCCCGCGACTCCGCCCGCAGCGCCCGCGCCGCCGCCGCGCACCGGCTCGCGCGCACCGACTGCGCCTGCGCACAGAATACAGATTGACGTTACTACTGTTATAGAAATTAGGCATGTGTTGTGGTTCCTTACGGCCAGTGCGAGTTTTGATCTGTTGTAGCTATCCCATTTGCATTTGGTCTCCCATGCCTATAAAGTAGGCCGTAGCCTACATCATAGGTAAGGAAAGCGATTCTATTCAACCTGGGCGGTGCTATTTTGGAAGCTTTGCAGTGCAAGTTTCATTTAAAATCCCGGAGTAGTTTCATACTCTAAAGGTGGTGGAAGATGGGAGTGCCAAATACTTAGTAATATCCTCAAGGGGTTTTAAATTAAAACCTGATTACTGATTGAAATGCGCTTGATCTACTTAGATGGTCTTGTGGGTAGTGTCGTATATTATAAGGTACACACGAATAACAGTAATATACCTACTATTATACCCTTTACAAACTAGCTTTCGCCTAATATGTAAATGGCGCTGGCTTCCACACACTGTTCTGAAACAATGTGCTCCTTAAAAGTACTAGCGTGAAGTACGCCTTAACATTTAATTAAAGTTTATATTCATAACAGTACGTAAAGTACGCTACATTGTTGTATTGTAACAGGACGGTTATCAAATAGTGCAACTGCTGCCTTTGTATTTCAGAGCAACATTGTACGTTTGCAGCGGGGCGTTGTTGCTTCAACGAGCGCTTGGAGCGCAGCGCATTGAATATAGATTAGGCGAAAATTACTTTTCTTAACTTTGTGATTAAAGTGTGACTCCTATTTTCTCCTGACTGTCTCTTTAATTCAAGTGTTAGGTACCATTACATAACATCTACTGAGTACCTAAAGGAATAACGACATTATTAGAGTCAAACAGTTCGTCAAATATTTATTAGTTAACTTTTAAGACAAATTAAAGATAATGTGCTCTTGGTAGGTGTAGGGTGCTGCTGTAGGCTGGGTTGGTGCAATGGAATGTTTATAAATATTGCAATGGATTGGGGACAAAGCGTAAGGAAACTGCTGTTGTGCTGCGTACTTACTGGAAGTGCAGTAGTAAATGTACAGAAACTTTTGCTTGTGTGCACATAGTTACCGTATATGTTGGTTTATTGTAAGAAAAAGTTTAAGGGAAGTACATAATTATGTATTCCGTGATTATTAAACGCTGCGATACATGGGGAAGACAAACAGAATGATATTGGTAAAGAAATTAAAGGAAATAGCCATTCTAAATTAAAACCTTAGAATAATAACGCCTAGAAGCCGCGTCTGAACCAAAACATAGGCACAAACGCGTGCCATCTTCATTATCCTTGTGTGCGTGAGCGGTACGTATCTACGATCTTTTCACCCACAGAGATACGGCTTCAGTAATACCATTATCGTGCGTTTACCCACAAAAAACACTTTTTTTGTGGTATAAATATCCTTTTTGTGAAAATGCATTGAACAGATCTTTGTATTTTTAGTAGGCTTATACCAATTTTCTTTGCGGTTACGTCTAACTATTTCAATCCATCGATTGACTATGACAGGGTCAACTGGAAAGCTAAAAAAAGAATATGAGACGCTATCAAAACAACTAACTAGTTAGTAGACTTTAATATCAAATGAAAGAGAAAAAACGAATAAACGATCGAATAAAATAAATGCTAAGTAAATTATTTTCATAGAACTTATAACACCAACATTTAGTCTAAAAAGTTTAACAGTTTAACTTTTAACGTTAAAGTAACTAACTTTAAAAGTTAAACAGATATGGTAAATATTATATTTAATTTTTAACATTAAGAACCAACTTAAACCATGTTGGCACTTTTTTCCCTGCAACTGGCAACACTGTTTAGTGATTACGTAATGTATTTCAAATGATTTATAATTCGTCATATTTGTACAGAAAATGTATAAAAAGCAGTACTTACCTGTGAAATGAAATATTATCACTTTTATTTTGTTTGTCTGATGTACTAAAACACTTCTTTGTAGTGCAGACAGTCATTTTTAATTATTTCTCGGGAGCTGTGTTCGACTTAACGTGACGTTGAGCACTGACAGCGCGCGGAACGAACTTAGCCGGATATGGCTAAGTTTTAGTTGCGCGTTTTTCGAGCTTGCAATAGGTTTCTAGGCGTTATTATTCTAAGATTAAAACTGATATTAGACTAGGAAAAAAAAAGTATAAATGTCTGTAATATACTCGTAAATGGCAGAAAAATTAATGTAGACATTCTTTGAATAGTTTAGCCGCGCACATGCCGCGCACTAATTCCAGTTTTACTTAAAGGTGTTTAATAAAACACTCAATTCACGACACCTGCTTGTAATAATAAATGCTTAAAAACAATAAAAAGTGGAACTAAAGTACACAAAATGTAGTGTGACGCATTAATGAGTTATAAATATTCATAACGTTAAACGATGAACAAAAGTAAACTCGATTCGCCCTTCATTTGTACGTATCCGAGCTGCTCTAAGCCGGTCAGTATCTAATAGGGATACTAAAGATACAATCCCACCAAAATCATTTTTATGTAAAGTGTTGCCAAGACGACTGCATATGGGCTGCTGTGAAAAAGATATCAGATATCATGTAGAGCCAAGGTTCAAACTCGACCAACCTTAACTTCAAAATTCAAAACCTCTACATCTCAGGTAAAAATGTAATTTCTGTCCTCTCAGTAGTTATGTTTTTTTTTTATTTTTGTCCGTCTGTCTTTTTGTTTTATCTGATTGGGACTTTCATTGGAAGATAGAGGATGTTATAAGGACTCATAATATAGACTAATTTTTATTCCAGAATTGGCGTACTTACTTATTTTAAACTAAGACCGGTCGCTCACATTCGTTTAAACGTGAGACAACCTTTGTAAATGATTACGCGAAGTTTTTGACACATTCATAATTTTCAAAGCTGACAAAATTGTGACTGTTTTTGGGCGCAAATCAAAGTGCGCGCACCTTGCACCTTCGCGTATTTCCCACACATTCGTACAAACGATCGCGCACATGTCAGTAGACTTATGAGAGTTAATAGTTTACGTATTAACAATACTTTTAAAGCTATCTCTCTTCATCATTGAGAAGGCGTAGAGGAGACTCCATCACGCTGATCCAACGCGGATTTGCTTCATTGGATTGAATTGATATTTGATTTATTAATGTAACCAGCCGATTATTTTTGCATAATAAAGAGACATTTGGAATTTAGTTTTGAATTTACATGCATAATGTCTTATCGATCGCTATTTCCCACAGTCTTTTTATCTAGAATAACTTTAATGGGTTTTTTAATTGCCTTTATATCATCTTATGACTATATTAAAATGTGAATTAAATAATTAACATAACAAGAATTTCTCATGCATATTCGTGCTATTATCTAGTAACAATGCTACATATTTTATTTTCTCGTTGAAAACAAGTATGGTTATCGGTAACCGTGTATCTCTGTTAGCCAGGTACCTGTATCCGAATTTTATTACGACTTACGACCTTCAGTTAACGTCGCTCGATTGCCGTCCGGTTCGGTAACATCAACTTTATCTGATGTAAATTAATTAATGTTTTATATGAATAACAGTGTAATAAACATCAAAAAATGTGGTCGCTGTTGACATCAAAAAGCAATTTCAAATGAATGAGTGGGCTATTTGCTTTCGATCGGCTGTCCCAAGTGGTCTGTTATAAGCCATTTGCTCCATGTTATAAGCCCACGAATGGAAACTGTGTCTTGGAAAGAGGAGTTCCAGCAGGCTGACATCCTAAATAATGCAACGGGCATTCGCTGGATGGAAAAGATTTAGAACTGCCAGAGTGCCGTAAGTTAGAGTAGGCAAATGTCCAACACAAGGATTATGACAATAGCGATGGATGGAAGCGATCGGCGGACGAGTTAAACCTTATTAATATTTAACCTGTTGTTAAATATTGATCAGTGGTTACTTCGGGACGGCCCGCGACCCACCGTCCGCGGCCCGCTGGGAGTAGGGTTTCCAATTCTGTAAATTAAAAAGCCGAACAGACCAACCAGTTAAGCTGGATACGTAGGCGTAGGTAAAAACGCCCCGGACATGCGTCATTACAGTAAGCAGTAAATAATATCTGCAGCAAATTGGTTAATTTAACAAGGCAAAAAAAAGCCGGATAGGCCGCACATCGTCTAATTTGATCGAACACGCAACCAAAAAACGTGACTGTGTCCGGCTTTATCCGGACGCCTGGCAACCCTAGCTGGGAGCCAGAGTCGGACTGTGTAAACAGGAAACTGTATGTAACATGAGCACGCGTGAACAACGCAGTACGTAAATCATTAATGCGGCGCGATTAACGAAAATCGGTCAGGGAATTATTCTGACGGGGCCAAGTGCGCTGGTTACTACAAGTTGCGCTTTGGTTTAGCTGCATACTTGTGATTAGGAATTTCAATACTAATTCTGGCTGGCCATGGTATGCTGAACTTAATTTAGTCGATGTAAGTAGATAGCTCGGGTTTGGGAAAAAATATGTGTTGTGAGTATATTATTATACTAGTAAATCCGCCCTCGCTTCGCTTCGGGAAACCAGTCCCTTCAAAAATCTCTATAAATTTTAACAAATTATGTTAACTACGTCACGATTTGGTGCCGGAACTGGAACCTGTTTCTTATATGTAGTATAATTTGGTTATAAATTAAGTATTGAATAAATTGTACCATGATTCATTAAGTATACAAAACACAAGAGTGGACCAGACAGATTCATTATTTTTGTCAGTGGCTGAGACTTTATAGGTTTTAACGACCTGATTCTTGCAATCTGATGCACTATTTACGAAAAGATCTTGTCGATACATAGTGAGATATGTTTTCTGGTTTTAACATTTTATATAAGACTTGCGTGGCATGGGACGAAAAACAGATGATGAACCATAATTAGCTGACCTAACATTATATAATTATGAATTGAATAAGAGGCTCTTTTTACACTGATGAGGACCAACGCGACCTTCACTGTCCCAATCTTTACCCTCGTCAAAACCAATAGTATGTTAAGGTAGGTATATCCATCGCTCTGTCCTTGGCAAAACCATTACGTGTAATATGTTAAAATATATCTAAACTTAACATCAGATATATCAACAATAACAGATATACATCGAGAGTCAAGAAGACAAATTCCCACTTAAGGTCGTATATCAAAGAATTTGCTGGGTTACTTTATCGCGGTCACAAGCACGCAGGTTTGGAAAGATCTCTATGAAGTTTCCAGTGCATCCACGCGAAGCCGCAGTAGGTAAACTAAGTACAAGAAAAGTAGACGTCAACATATCAAAATCAAAAAAATATTCAGAATTATTTACCTTGCAACCGTTGGTTGCGAGTGTTGCGACGTAGTCGACCATCCTCTGTTTTAATAATACTTTATCATGCAATACTATCTCCTTTCATCTGTCAGTTTGTGCAGTTTATATATTCAATTAACTAGAGTCATAAATTACTCAACCGTTTGTGGTCGAGTTGCAAACTATTTTAGAACAACGAAATAAATTTTAAAAGTCGTAAACATTATTTTTAGTGTTAAACTCTATGTCTGTCTAGCTTAAATTGATTGTCCACGTTTGACAGGCACTGTGGTTTATAGCCGTCAGATATTATTCCTACTTTGTCATCATCATAATAAATTAATGACATGTTGTTACAACAATTTATATCTAAATGAGGCGTCCCAGGTCAGTCAACAACTTAATAAGTGACTAATATGAATGACTTGTAATTACTGTGGTCTTCTTCAAATAAGATCATTAGTGACTACGGTTATTTAACTACTACGAAATCCAACCCGATTACGAGAAATAGAAGAGAGTGAAGTGTTTGTAAATTTACAATTAATATTTCTTCCTTTATAGCGTTCTAGAGATCAAAATGCGTGGGCCGATTTTGATAATTCTTACATCAATCGATTCTCTCTATCTAGCTTGTTTCACTAATGTGGCAGTAATAAATAATTATATTATGAAGAGAACAAGGTGGCCTGTAGTAAAAATACTACTACGTTATTACTTAAGTACCTACTACGTTAATAAGTGTTTGAAAATCATAAATTAAGGTTAATCCTTTTTTCTTTTGTCGGGTCGAACCATTCCCACTTAAAAAAAATTATAGTTATTACATAATTGAAGTAGCTAAGTATAAGTTTATTAACATAAAAAACTAGTTTTGATGTCGATGGCTGTTAGCGTTTCCGGCCGATTATTATAATTGCCCACTACAAGTAGGTAGATGTACGTATGTATTATTAAAGGTTTTAATAAGTAAATAATATAAAATTCAAAATGGACTTTAGAATGGTCTCAAGATTCGTGTCGTAGATAAACTAATAATTATATTGACTCTACACTCCGAATAAATAGACAGCAAGAAAAGAACACTAGACTTTGTATAAATGTAGGATCGAAGGTCTTAATTACGATGTCCTTATCCTTACAGATTATGTGATATAATATGTGAAAATATTGCTTTAAATTATGACAAAGAATGGAACTGATAACCTCCTTTCCTTTTAAGTCCGTTAATAAAAGGTATCAACCAGGGTAACAACGATATTTGAGTACGACTCCCGACAATGTAAGCAATCAATTAGATCAATGGACTACAATGATAACGAGCATATTTATGTTATCACGGTCCTCGACCCGGAAAACAATCCCTGCGATTACTGATGATAATGCGACGATTATAATTATTTGTTATGTTATATTATATAATATTATGACGACTCTATAGCCTGATTTGTGGTGAATTTTCCTGCGAATCGAGGGGTATAGGGTACAATTTCCGGCGCAAAAGTATGCAATTCGTATCTAAACATAATTTCCAAAACAACGTCTGAGCGGTTACCTTATGTTTTTTATTTATTAATTATGGAAGGAGTATGTTATAAATAGTAACTTAACTAACATAAACTAAACTAAAAGGAGTGTAACAGAGCGCGCAGGTTCGGTTCTGATTTCCCCACTGATTTAAAACTATTTTACACGTAGTTACTATAAGATTTCGAAATAAATTCTTTATTCTCTTGTAAAAGCGAACATAATTTGCCGTTTTCCTTATATCATTTATTTTGTAGAGTATTGTTCTGTGACTAGTCTCTATCACTGAAAATCTGTAACCAACAAATTAAGTGTCAGTTATCGGTGGAAAATTCATATTTTCACGCGATAGTTTATTTTTTCAAGTCTTTAAAACACAATAAAAAAAATATTGAAAAAATATGATAATATTTACGTGTATAACGTAATGCGTTTGCAGTATGATTTCACTTGCATTAAAATGAAACGAAGTTATTCGTTTCACTAATAAAATGATAACACCTAAATAACTCTATACACTGTTTCACTACAAGAGAATTCCCCATTTCGTGGGTGTCGTGGACATCAACCTAAGCCAAGAAAATACACTTTCAGACCGCTAATAGAATAGTACATTATGATATAAGTGCGCGAAGTTGGTCATTACAGTCGAGGCGGTATTGCACAGCCCGAGCCGCAAGGCGAGGGCTGGAATAGAGCCAAGACTGTAGTGAACAAAGCGCACGCGTATCATACGACGTTTTTCAACACACTTGCGAGGAAAAAAACAATTAGGTATCGACATTTTTCAGTCACAAATCAGCAAATTATAAACGAACAAATGTTTGCACAAAATGGCGCCGAGGTTTATTTTATTTTTTCGCGCGCCGTATCTTTGGTTGAATAACTATGCGCGCGCAGGCGCGCAGGTTAAGTCCAGAGGCAAAGAAAACCGCTATTCAGCCACAATATATTAAACTAAATAATTATGTATTTCTAATAGGAATTTACGGTAATTAATGATTTAAAATATTGTATTTTTTAAATGCTTTAATAGATAATTAGATGAAGTATAATCTTATCTTATCAGATTTTGACTAAGTACAACAAGTTTATTTATTTACAAAATAATAAATCTTTTGGTAACAACCTCTTTACGGATATTAAAAAAAAAGTGGAATAAGAAAAACACTAGTGCGGCAATGAAAAGTAAAACGCACTATTGTGTAATAAACCGCATTCCGGGCGTAAGACTAAAGAAAAAATAGCAACTTTACGAGCAAGTGTGTTGAAAATCAACATTTTTTTTAATTTCTGCCTCGTTGGGAACGGAATCCAAGATCTTTCGAACGACAGGTCGGGAGTTCGGCATGGTAAACGTTAAACCGTGTAAAAATTTTGTAACATTTTTAAATTTCCAAGGCATATCAAATGAGCATTAAGTTACCTAATAACTAACTAGTGCAACCCACGTATTGTAAAAGGTTGTGCAATAGGTACCTACTTCTAGATGTATACACTAAACCGGTGAGTAGGTATTTGTGAAGTTTTGTAAGCGCATTCCAGTGGCCGCGCGTGTGGTGTAGGTATGGTATGAGCTATAACGAAGTGCGGTTGGATCACAAACCGCACACCTAGCAAATGAGGAAGTTGCTATCTACAGACGTGGCCGTAGCGCAACATTCAACAAAAGGAAAACGCATCCGAAAGCGACTCACTGATTGTAACCAGCCCCAGTCAATTGGAATATGTCTCTAAGAAAATTGTTGCCAATGGTACTGGAATTACTGAATGAAATTAGGATGATAGAATAGAATGGAATTAGGTACTGGTATTGGAATTATAATTTAAACCTATTGGCAATAAAATACTGCTTCGACTTGGCTACAATTAATTCAGTGAAATCAGTAAGTGACGTGTTATTTAATTGAGACGTTAAAATTATATCGTAAATTCATAAAATATGCTCTATTCCATACATTGATGTATAAGTATCTAGATGGATAATCGAATCCGCGAAGACCTGTCAAAAAAGCTGCGCCAACTATTGGCGCAGAAGTACTTTCCCGCCAATTAGTGCCGATCGCGCCGCTTTCGTGTCACTACGTATTACGCGCGCAATTTAAATAAACAAATAAGAGGGATAACATGACGAAATGTGCTATTAAACTGTGCCGGAATTATAAAGGAAGGGTAAAAAGCTCAAAAAACATCACATATCATAGGCAAGTAACCAATAAACATATTTTTAATTAAATTTCAATTTTGATTTTTATTGTAACCAAATTACGTCATTTTTTTGTCAGTGTTGCTAGTTTCTATTTTTATGCTTCCGACTTAACATCATTTTTGTGGGTATATAAATTGGTTTATGGTTACGTGTATATTATTTAGTTCATGTACTTTTATAAATCGATTAAAGAAAGGTGGTGTTTACCAATACGTTTGTGTTTATTTATAATAATATAACATTAATATTCGTATGTTTATGAGCCCATTTTAATGATTATTTTTGCATTGGGTCGAATAAACCACTTTTAAAGGTACAAGAGTAATGTGAAAAGGAGACGATCCAAAATTGTATGTAGTCTGGGCCTGGTTTTGTACCAGTGATAAAATAAGATAAAAAAGAAAAATAAACCATTTTTGACTAATCAAATCCACGAACTCATCTTTATTTCATTGCAAAAAATATTTATTAACTCCACGTGACGAAATTATTCTACATAATGGCGGGCAGCAGACCAGAGTATTCATAATTTTTGACGTATGACGTTAGCTGTCAATATGCCTTCTCTATGCTTGAACAATGGCTCGAACTCAGAGTGAAGGACGCCATCTTGCAAGTGTTGCAAGTAGTACCTACCGAATAACTCGAAATTAATTTTATTTTAGCAAGTCATTTATTGCGATTTGTGAATTTATTATATTTTTAATGAACCTTCTGTATTTTTTGGTTTTTCATGGTTTAGTGTACAAGATCAGGCCCAAAATGGACCATCTCCTTTATTTATTGAAGTTTTTTTTAATGATATGCATGTAATTAACTTTCCAAGTAATTTTTTTATTAAATTAGATAGGTAACGTAAATAATTGGCTCTTCTTTAATTAAGTTACCACCTCAAATTAAGCTAAAAATTTGAGGGGGGGAGGGGGCTGACGCTCACATCTTCCCCCCACCATTTTTAAATCTAGGAAATGCATACTTTTTTTATTATAAAAAAATCAAGTTTCCAAAAATTATAAAGTGACTACCTCAAATTAAGCTGAAATTTTTTGGAGGAGAGGTTGGTGACTCCCCCAACTTTCCCCCCAAATTACTTTTTCGCTATTGTTAGTCCTGTTTGCCTGTTTGGCTGCATCTTCCGCAGCGCCGGAGATGTCACGATTCAAAATTAGGCCCAAAAATCAAATTAGATCTACTTAAGTTATTTATTTTTTATAATGTAGTTTAAAACACACACACACACACACACACGTCCACACACACATATACATACACTTAAGACTTCGAGCGCTTACACATTAACCAATGAGACCACATAACCTTAAAATTTTTAGAGATTTGGAAAAATAATTTTAAAAAAGTAAGTACTTTATGAGAGCAATATTTAGTTTGGGGGGACGAATGAGAGTGTAGAACCCGTCCTCCCTTCAAATTTTCACCTTAATCTGAGACGGTAACTTTACAATTTTAGAAAAGGAGATGGTCCATTTTGGGCCTGATCTTGTACACTAAACCATGAAAAACCAAAAAATACAGAAAGTTCATTAAAAATATAATAAATTCACAAATCGCAATAAATGACTTGCTAAAATAAAATTAATTTCGAGTTATTCGGTAGGTACTACTTGCAACACTTGCAAGATGGCGTCCTTCACTCTGAGTTCGAGCCATTGTTCAAGCATAGAGAAGGCATATTGACAGCTAACGTCATACGTCAAAAATTATGAATACTCTGGTCTGCTGCCCGCCATTATGTAGAATAATTGCGTCACGTGGAGTTAATAAATAATTTTTGCACTGAAATATAGATGAGTTCGTGGATTTGATTAGTCAAAAATGGTTTATTTTTCTTTTTTATTTTATTTTATCACTGGTACAAAACCAGGCCCAGACCATACAATTTTGGACCGTCTCCTTTCCAACTACAAACTGCGTAAAAAATATTAATTTAATTAACTTAGCTGGTTTATTACAACATTAACATAAACAACTGTAATTAAATTAAGTAGGGTTTTTTATTTATTCATGAAAATAACCACTCCATAAATTAAGTTTAATGTGTGATTTATGGGAAAATTTTAGTAACTGGTATCATTGATCACGCAACATAGACACTAGACGAACGTGAAAAACATCGCCTGCACGCACACATGCTTGATATTGTTGCCGTGTTTTTTTTGTCTTCATTGTAGGGCGACGCTCAATCTACCTATTTATTGCATCATTGATTCCATATTAAATTGTGGATTTAGTTTCACTGCAATTCAGTGGGAAAGTAGTAACTGTAGGAGTAGATAGAAATGTGTTTTAGAAAACCTGAGCGTGGACTGCTTCTATTATTGTTTATAGCTACTGAATCACTGACTTTAAACCATTTACGTACTTGTTTTGATTATCTAATTTACCTATACAACAAACCATAAAGAAAACGGAGAACGAATCTTACTACCCATCCTCATTCACTGTATTCCTCAATATCACATACACACACACACACACACACACACATAGTGATGGACAATTTCCAGTTTGAGTACAATAGGATTGCGACAGGTGGAAGGTATTTACACGGGGCGGCGTTAGTAGAGCGCGGTCGTTTACGGAGCCAGCCAACCCTAAAGCAGTGTCGCAAGGAGAATGGGGGATACGGTCGGTACCAACGCGTCAGAGGTCGCGGCGGGTGACGCGCCGGGCCAGCACCTGGATGTCCTGGTGGATGCCGGCCAGCTCCTCGTGCAGGTTCCTGGACTCGGCCAGCAGCTGGTCGAGCCGCCGCGCCGCCGCCGTCAGCCCGCACTCCTCGTCCTCCTCGTCGTCCTCCACCGACAGCGCCAGCTTGCCCAGGCGCTCCCGCTCCATCGCCTCCTTGATCCCTCCCCCGCGCCTTCGGAACTCCCGTATCAGCTCCCGCCGAATATTGGCTCCCGACTGCTCGTCCTGCTCGGCCTCTCGCAGCTCGTCCGCCAGAGACCTCTCCTTACTCTTCGTTTGGTTTTCATTTCCGTTCGTTTGGGCTCGGGTCCGATCGGGAGCCGCATTCGCGATCGAGTTGGGGGACGAAAGGGCGCGCTGCAGGAAGCGCTTCGTATCCTCGTCGAAGGGTCGGACGAGGCCGCGGCGCGGGATCGGCCTCACGATGGCCTCGAGCGCGTCCCTCCCGGGGTCCTCGGGCCTCAGCAGCTCGAGGATCCTCGCGCGCGGGGGGGACACGGCGGTGCACACTTCGAACTTCGACACCAATTTGTCCTTGGAGAGGGGAACGTCGTCGGCGGCGGGGGAGTACATGCGGATGTTCTCATGGATGAGCCGGTAGTTGCGGACGGTGACGTTCCCCTCGGGCGGGAGCGCGCCGGCGGAGCAGCGCTCGGGGCCGGGCTCCGCGACTTCGATGTGCGCGGCCGCGTCGGGGAGTTGCGTGAAGAGGTTCATGTCACGCTCGAGCTGCGCGCGCGGGCGCACTGACTGCCGGCGCCGGCGGGCCGGCACGCGATGCGCCGGTGAAACTCGCGGTGCCGGGACGAGCCGCTAGAGGTCGCGCGCGCGCGCCGCCCGCCGCCGCTCGAGTGCAGACGCCGCGTCGCCGCGCTTACACGCTAATTAATTTTAACTGATATACCCGGCGCCGATAAGAATGCATTTTAAACGTTTAGTTTTCTTGTAAATGCTTGAAAAAAAAAATTAAGTCGACTTTGAACCGTGTCTCAGGAGATATATTTTAAACCAATAGTTAGCTAACAAGCGGATGAATTTGTGGTCATCAGAGGAAACATGGAAAAGGAAATAGCATAACACTGCCTCGAGCCACTAACAAGCAAGAGGGTAGTACTTAATTACCCGGGCTTCAGCCTTCCTGGAAGCTTTGAATGTCTTCAAGATTAAAGTGGATGGTACAGACTTTTTCTAAAAGGGACAGCAGTTGTTCAAGAAAGCGCACCACGAGCATGGGAGATCGGCTTGGAGTCAAAAATGGATGAAGCCTCCACATCCTTAATCCTTATTATGTTGATGAGAGGAAACCTATGTTCATGAGAGGGAATAGCTATCTAAACAATTTTTTGTGAAGGAATTTGAAATACCAATTTTACTGACACTGATCACAAAGTCAAAGCCTATGACGTCAGTTATCCACCTACTCGGGCGCATTTTAATTATTGCTTTTTATAAACACGGGCAGGAATCAGTAGGTACAATCACTTAAAATCAATGTATTATCGTTATCTCTTATTACATTATCAAAGCGAAGATAATGTTGGAGATAACTAAATTTAATACATAATTTAATGGTCAGTGCGTATACAGCCAAGTCACGACCTCACGACCAGTAGCAGTAATAAAGTTAGTACGGGAAGCTGCAACTTGGGGAGGGGATACGTTGATTAATATACTGGACAACTGTAACGTTTCCGGAAGAATGACTCAGTTTTCAATTATTTAATAGAATCATAAAAGATGTTAAGAAAGAAATAGAGAATATTCGCTATAGACACTATAAGATATTCTATTTTAAACACGAAATCCTCTGATGACTGATAACATTTTGACGACCCAAATGGCGCAATGGTAAAAACGACGGATCGTTGTTATGAGTTCAGAAATTTGATTAATGAGTTTAAAGTTCTCATTATGGGTGTGCTTGTCTTGAGTGTTGTCCATGGCACCCACAGCACAGGCAAGCCTGGTGTGGTTACGTGTGGATATTGGGGCTTTGAGTGTTTAGCGTTATTTATGATATTACGAGTGCGAGATGAATCTAGTTACCAAAGCATTGTTACATAGGGTTTTTTCAACGGTTTTTTCAACAAAATTTTCATAGCCAGTTCCTAATTTGGTTTGCTAAGATAATGTCAAACTGGAAATATTTGAAAGGTGGAAGATCTAACTCCTTCAGATTTTCATAACACCACACTTTACGAATAAGAGAAGATTGTAACAACAACGCATTTTTTTTTTTTTTTATGGAATTAAGATAGCAAACGAGCATGCAGTACCACCCTTCCCCTGCCGCCCATAACAGCTGTGACCGACCTAGAACTAGACTCAAAGGGACTAGGATGGTTAGTCCAGTTAGTAGATGGTGTTAGAATATTAGTTGGTTAGTTTGTTAATAAGTGCGAGGACAGGGTATGTTAGTGATAATTAGTCCTGTTAGTTAATGTTAGTAATAGTCCAGTTAGTTATTGTTAGTATGAGTCTTGTTCCAATTCCAATTACACTTCGCATTTAATGAAAAACTATTTTAAATTTTGTCAACACAAACGTATCATTAAATAACGAGATCGTGTGACATTTGTGTATTTATTTATTTATTCAATACACAGCAATCTGTACATATTTGTCCGTTTCAATTAAATGAATTGATTTAGTTGAACAGTGCCGTTGGAAATCATTACCCGCTTCGAATGTTGTTCTGTTAACATTTTAGTCTATGAGCAAGTGTTGCATTCGGCGAGAGCGCGGGTGGCGCGGTTCTTGCGTTTTTATCGCCAGTTGCCAGTTGCCACTGTTTCACTTTTATTTAACCCGAATGCATTTATTGATAAGTTTCCGGGCGAGCGCTCGGTTTTTACCGCGCCAGCGCCGGCACCGCGCTAAAAGCCCGCTGTGGTTTGCAAATTATTTATAGGGATTTTATCCAGTTTATTTCGCGGTTTCAGTCCTCCCGCAGTATATAACGAATGGATGTAACAATTGGGAATCACGTTTTGATTTACGTTAGGGACGTGCTGTTTAGATGTTTTACCTAAGTGGAGCTCGTAGAAACAATGCCAATGTCCACACTTATGTCGGTTTATTTGCCAAAAAAATGCCATTAAAATAACAAGGAGAAAAATCCAGTGTGTCTCATAACTCTTCCCTCTCCGCCACTCATGGAAAAAATATAGGTTACAGATATTTCCTGCATTCACTGGCCGTATTTAAAATCTGTACAGAAAACTATTGAGCTGAAAATTGGCCGGCGGGCGGTAACAGGCGAGCCGTGGATTTCAGCCTATGGACTAGTTAGAAAGTTCGCGTTTGGACCTTTTTGGTTTTTCATATTTCCCGAACAGTGCCGGAGTTGGAAAGAACACTTCACAATTTCAACAACTGCATTGGTTTCGTCTTATTTTATTTGAATAAAAAAGTTAGACCATACTAGGTACCTACTAACTAATGCGTATTAAAAAAATGTAAGGGGCTCACATTTTATTTCATTTTGGGGGGCAGTTTTTTTTTGTGTAGACAGATTATTTGCAATATAATATAGGCTAATATTTTTATTATGTCTGTCTGTCTGTTCAAGCATCGCTCAAAGACCATAGAACGGATTCTAGGCACATTCTAGGCATTAGGATATAGACTTACTAATTTTGGTGACAGCGTCTGATTTTTATATAGATGTAAATGTTATGCTATATAATAAAGTCCCCGCATTCCTACGAAACATAGAGAGCATTCAAAAATTTAAACTTGAGTTGAAAATTTTTTTAATTATTAAATGTTATTACTCAGTCCATGATTTTTTAGTTGACACTGAAATTTAATTTATAAAACTATGCCTAATTTTAATATTTGTATACCCAAACGGGTCTAACATAGTGTACTATTTTTTATCATTTAACACCTTTACACCTATGTTAACAAATAAAAGAATTTGAATTTGAATTTGAATTTGTAAAACTGTAAACAGGCGTTTACTGCCGCCTACGACAAATGGAACCGACCTAGAAAATACGACTCAAATCGGGACTAGGATTAGGACGGTTGGTCTGGTTAGCAAACAGTATTATTAAAAACGTCTAGTAAAGTTATTAAGTAGCTACGATTACTTCGGCAGGGATTGTTAATTATAGTCCGCGAACAATAAAGGTTAATTAATTCTGTGAATAGTCCTAATACCTACCTATTAACACTAGAAAGACGGCAAAATTTAACTACCTACAAAGACGGCGGCCGGTCAAATGACTGCAAGTACTCATATTCAGAAAATTCTTAATAAATATAAAAAATGCTACAATCAACTTTACTGATCGTCATATAATACTCATAATTATAAATTTAACAACTAAGATTGAAAAGTTGAAGGCATATGTTCTACACACAAAGGCTCAGAACGAAAAAGTCCTATTTCCATTTCAGTATATCCACTAAGTGCACTCGCTAAATCCAAAACAAATTTTCTCCATTTTATATTTATTCCTGTCAATTTCTTATATAAAATGTAAGAATTGATTCCTACTAGATCTAAAATGTAAAGAAATACTTGTACAGCCATCCATGCATCTCCAAGCATCTGCTACATTTCCTTTGAAATTCCTTCTTGTAAGTGATGTAGGTCCTACTTGCTCAGTAATAATATCCTGTCAAGTCCGATGATCAGTTGGAGTTGATACCATCTAAAGTGCCCATGAGGTCCCGTCTGTGGCCGTGTAATGACAATCCTGCTCGTGAGCAGTACTGGCAAGCTAAAGGCCCCTACTCTTGCCACGAACACGTTTATTGTTATTGCTAATGTAACGTAAATTTGAAAGGGGTACCTGATCTTCTGGGTCAGGGTCTGCACTATCAGAGCTCGAACTAACAGCAGGGAACAAAATGTCATCATCGCTGTCAATTTCTGCACTTTCAGATTCACATTTCCACTCATCGTCAAGTAGGTTTTGCAGTAAACGAAGTATTTAGTTATTTTTGAGTCTTCGAGACATTTCTACACTAATTTATTCACAATATTCTAAATAATAAGTACAATATGAAGCTTGTCACTCTAGCGATTGACTAATAAAACAAAACCATTTAGATGTTTTCAATAATACCCTCATATTACAATTATAAACACTACTTAGGTTACAGCAGTCAAATGACTGTCGCCGTCTTTGTAGGTATATCAGCATTTTAAACAGTAAACAAAAACACTGAGAATGTTTTGGTCATGTATTTTTAAGATTTTATTCATAATAATAAAAGTCACAAATTATCAGTAAACTTAGTCAAAAAGTTTTGGAAGAAGCCAACTTTAAAATTGAAAATCCGGTCAAATGACTGCTCCCGTCTTTCTAGTGTTAAACATCAGCTAACCATGTTATCAACGGGTCTGTTGGTCAACTATTTACATAAAAACGAACAGACCGATGTGTATCGTAACGTTACTAAGATATAATTATCGGCACACAATGAGGGGTACATAATTAGCACTACCGGCGGCGGCTGTTTATCGGTGAGTTACGAGTACTCGACGAGCGCTACTTTCATATTGCCCGGCCTTTAGCGAGCGCGCACGCACCGATTTTCTCTTTTACACAGATTTTTGTTGCAAGTGTTGGTACGAAGACTATGTTTGTTTGTATAACAAACATACTTTTTATTACCCGTTGAGCCATTGGGGTTATCTTTTATTTATTTATTTTACTATAATTAATAATGGTTACAAGCAATTACATTTATTATATAGACAAGACACCATAGGAATACTTCTCTTTCACAAAACGTCAAGCATAGAAACAATATATTAATTTACTTGTCTTTGGTGAACGAACATCACGGTCAGCGGTAAAAAATTGCCGTAAATAATGCATCTGTAGAAGCACGGCATCGGGTAATTAAATCCTGATAAGCACGAATCTATTATTTAATGTTTAACTGTCTCGTGACTGATAGGTATGCGACCGTCCGTAGCCCGACAGTCCCGTGACTGGTTGCATTAGGCCATCGTACATGCATTAAGGTACTTATATGTAGGTACAGTTGTACGGTAGTTCTTACACATCCTCCATTTCCTGGCCGGCAACGATTCGGTAACTCCTTGCAATTGACTAATTGAAATTAAAATCAATGACCATCTTCAATGAGCTCGTCTTTTCCTTCGACAGCATTTTTGTAATATTGAGTAACGTTAGGTAACTTGCAACTTGTTTTTAGGAGAACCCCGACGCCATACTACGAGTGCCGTGTGACGTTACTTCAAAAGTTTACATAACAGCTTTAGATGAATTTCTTTACATACAACCGTGACTTTAATATCGGATTTTCTCTGTTTGCGCGGATAATTTGAGAGGAACTATATCCAAAATAGATTAGGTAGATAGACTTATATTGTAGCAGTGAGTGGACTGAACCAATACCCTTTCATGATTTTCACATCAACAAAACTAGGTTTAGGTCACAATTCAGAGGCAGGCCACAAAAATGGTGACACAGGAATTGAATGAATGCGGGAGCATGTCGGCGGCATTCGGACCGGATCGCGTTAGAAAGTCCATACAGATCGCAGCTGTACATGCATAATGGTGGCTCGTGGGCTCGTGGCTCGGCGCGCCCGCTCTTATTAATTAAACAGCTGGACGAGGGTGGCCATGAGGCGCGGTGGTCGCGGGACGTGATACGAGACTTCGGAGGGACGAGTGGGGAAGTTACGCATCTTCTTAAATAATAATAATAATAAACGCTAACACACTCATACCCCCGCAGCAGGTTACTAGGTAGCTGTGTCGCGGGTGGCATGGACTATACATATAACACATTACAAAATAAAACGTAAACGAGTAACAGTAACTAACGTTAATAATAATAAGCTAAAATGTTTTATGATACGCTTTTTTGTCTGTTTCTAGGTAGGTACCTACCTATATCCCACAGAAGTTATCTACGTACGCTGATTGAAATTTTTATAAAACAAAGGGTAAGGAACTATTCTACTGAAGAAGCAAGGAGTATTTTTACATAATTATATGTATTGCTTGCACTCGCTTATTAAAACATTTCCAATTCATAAATAAATTAATGTAACTAACTACCTACTTACTGTTAGAACATTTGGCGAATATCTTTCCACATTTATTTTCTGTTCAATCTCTTCAAATCATTATTATTAATGAATAATTTTTCCTTCTTGTTAAAATAAATACACTTCCGTAGGGACAGTTCTGACTGGTTCTTCCAATTTTTATAATTCTCATTTTCTCCGAAAGCTGTTGCCAGTCATCTAATTCTTTATAAATTTGACCGATATCTGACGAGTATTTATTCAGTAATGTATTGTTATCGATTTTGAAGTCGAATATAGGAAAAAAATATCCATCACTTTCTAGAATCATGGAAACCCTTCAACTCGAGCTGTCCGAAACTGGACATTCCGCGCGGACAGTATGAAATACGCGTTGATATCGAAATCCAGCCGCGTCACGTAGTGCGGTACCGCGCATTTCAGCACCCGGCCCCTCCCGACTACCGGCTACCGGATACCGTATACCGGCTCCCAGCTCCTGGCTACCGGCTACTGGCTACCGGCTACCGGATTCCGGCTACCGGCTGCCCGGCGGATATTCTTCTATACGACATTGAAGTGAGAACGTCCATATCGCGGCAGTGCAGCGGTTCAATGCATCACAGGAACATTCGCTCTACTTAGAACAAAAGCGCTCAAACTATTTTTATGTCTTGCACCTCAGTTTTTTGAATAAAAGTAGTAGGGATTCGCCGGTTCGAACTCAAGAGTCAGAACCGGCAGGGCGGAAGACTCGTTTCGACGGGTTTCACCGGCTACTAGCCGCGAATGAACTTTATATTAAGTGATTCGCGGGGTAATTAACCGCGAATTAAGTTAATCCGCGCGCCGATTAAGTAATTCGCGGTTTAATTACGCGAGAATTAGCTTTATCCGCGGATCAATTAACTTTATTCAGGATTGATTATTACGAATCAATCAATAAAACCGCGGATTAATTAATTAAAACGCGCATAATTCGCGGTTCGATAAACCAATTCACGGCCGCGAATTAACTTTATTCGACAAATTAACTTCATTCGCGCTTCAATTAAACGATTCGCGGTTTCATTATGTGTCAATCAATCAAACCGCGGATTTATTTATTAAAGCACGCATAAAGTTTATTCGCCACTAGTAGCCGGTGAATCCCAGTTCGATTAATCTATTCGCGGGTCGCCAATTAATTTTATTTCTGCCTTTATTATCACATTCGCGATTTTGTTGACTCACTCACGGATTACAAAGCACTCAACGCTATCTCTACATTCTTTTTTTATCGCTTGCCTTAATGGTCGATGCATTCCGTTCCTTTATCCACAATACAGATAAGGATATCTGCTAATGTTTCCGCCCCACATTCCGCTCCTTCCATATAAATTTAGCTAGCATGCCTCAAACGATATCATTTGTGACAGTGAAAGTGAGCTGAGTCTACTGTATAATGGATGTGAGTATTTTCTTAATTTCTTAATTATCTGTTGAAAACTTTTAATTTCCTGTGTGCACACGTTCTAGACATGTATGTACATACATATTCATGCCCGCGATATCTGTACGTGTTTCGGTATTTTTTTTTTTATAATATTGTTGTTCTCATTTTTATGATTTGCTAATTATCTAGTGCCATCTTTTCATTTCCTATGTGATATCTGTAGGTATTTCCATATTTTTTGCATTAATTGTCCATGTATAATGAACCAGCTCTCGATAACCTAATAATAAAGTGTCGTAGTATAAAATTAACCTGTATTATGTTCTCTTTCAGCAAGACACATTCAAAAGCTACTATTTTCCGGACACGCCCGAGGAACCTGACGATTCATTAGTTGTTAATATGAAGAAAAACAATGATATCAAAAGAATAAATGACATAGACATGTTCTTTGAGAAGCCCAAAAAGAAGAAAAACCTCGGAGTACAATCTTCATATGTATCAGCAGCACGTGACGATGGAGTCTCTTATATTTCCTCCAAGGAAGATGACGCTCTCACCGCTACTCATCTCATAAAAATCGATGTCTATGATATGAATAAAATACGCAACATCGAACCTATTAATTATTGGAAATACTCCGATGCTCGAGTAAAATATTATGTGCAATCAGAAGATGATAAACGTTATCAAAGTACGCGGGACATCATCTACAACATTACAAAGACACTCGCCGGGAAGCACAATTGTTCAAAATATTTTATCGAGGACAAACTCCCAGGAATGTAACGCTCCCACCGTGACTCATCTTATAAAAAATTATTTAAGTAAAAGCAAAAGAAGAGATAACATTAACTAGAAGTATCGCGTCCCCACCCACAGCATTGTGTATATAAATGTTTCTACATACATTGATACAGTACCATTCATTCAAAAACTTCAACTAGTAGTTGAAATATGTCATTTTTAAAACAAGTTCTACAAATGTGGGGAAAATCAACTATATTGAAAAAATACTCTAAATATATCAGATTCTGGTATATCACCGGTGAGTTACCCGAGAACATGATAGAAGATTGTGACATCAAGCCATACTTTACACTGTGTCCAACGCATCGTTTTTCAGTAACGTCCAACGATGTTGAAGACGTAATGGACGGAGTCGAAATTATGATGGCTTTTTGCACAATATGTACTCTGGAAGGAATTGCTCGCGACTCGCAATCTATGTCTAATAACATGTACTCACCGTGCATTGGAAGTGTCCTACAACCGCAATATATACACCCTCTATCATACGATTGGGCAAAAGAAGAAGAAGAAGAATCCCAACAAATACTTGCATTAGAAAATTTGCGACCTATCTCATATTCCCCTACAATTCTGTAAATGATTTTGTATCTAAATTAAAAATAAACTATTTTTAAGCAATTTTCTTGTATTATTTCATATACCTACTATGTCATTCTACAAAAATGATAATGATTGTTTTAGAGAAAATAGAAGTTATTAGAGAGATAAACCAATTTATACAATATGTAAACTAAATGAGAAGTATTTATCATTGTAAAATCCACAGTAAATTTGTTCACGTTATTTATTAAAAAATTGTATTAAATAATTCATCCATTGTTATATCATTACAAATTGTGTTGTCATCAAACAATTTCAGAAAAACATACATTGATTTACCATGATACTTATAATATATGTACATGATGCAATACTCTCCACATACGGTTGTGAAATCGTTTTGGATACGATTAGTGTTGTAATTCCACATCCTTGCATTCGTTTTCAAAAAAGATCTATGATATGTTTGAGGTGCTCGACCAAATGAATCAAAGTATTCCCCAAATCCATTCCCATCTATATGTATGGCTACCCAATGCGATCCAGGTTTGGTATCAACATCTAAGTTACTTACGATATACATAGGAGTATGAACATGTATCGGTAAACGATTAGCTGCGTATACGTTAGATTCAATGCTCATATCAATTTTACTTAAGTACTGTTTTATTTCCACGGTATCCATGGTATAAGTAGATAACACAGCTTTTCATCGTGGTTTAATTAGGCGCGAATTACCTTTATCCGCGGAACAATTAATCAATTCGCGGTTCGATAAACCAATTCGCGGCCGCGAATTAACTTGATTCGCGCTTCAATTAAACGATTCGCGGTTTTATTACGTGTCAATCAATAAAACCGCGGATTAATTAATTACAGCGCGCATAACTTTATTCACGCTTCAATAAATAAAAAATGTCAAATCGTAGGTTTTCGACTACGCCCGATCGATTGCGCTTATCCGTTTTTTGCTAACTTACGTAGTTCCAAAGATAGCTGGCGCATTGAATTAGCTCCAGTTCGTTATCTAATCACCTCGTTTGGTCATTACTGAACGCACAATGGGTCTTCGCTTTACTTAGTAATCACTTACAATGCGAGGAGATAATGAGGGTCTTGTATTAGTTAAACTACAAGAATCGTTTGTAAGGTTTATTATTTCATAACAAAAATTGAATCGAATAAACGGACTAACCTTATATCATTACAAATAGTACTGTTTTTAGACATTTTCAGAAAATCATTCATCGATCTACCATGGTACTTATAATATAGGTACATGACACAATATTCTCCACAAACAGTAGTAAAGTCATGTTGAATTCGATTGATGTTATAATCCCACATCCTAGAATTGTTTTCCAAGAAAGTTTACAAATTCTTTAACAAAGGGACATTATCAACGGCTGAAAATATATCTACAGATCGTGTTCGAGGTTGTTTCAGTGAAAATAATTGCGCACCAATTTTAGAAATATCGACGGAGAACAAAAAATTAAAGTTAAGTGGATTTGAGTGGAACAGTGTTTATAATTTAATTGATTGTATTAATATTCGGCTAAGCTATTACAAAAAAAATAAAAATGTCTTACGAGAATAAGATTAACTTTTACATGAAACATTTTAGGATAAGAATGCCAAGAACTTATGATGAGGCTTTTAGTTTGGTGGAGGCATTGAGCGATGGACATTCCATCATAGATACGGATATAAAAAAAATATGGTTGTAGAGTTAATGTTATCTAGTAATTTATTAAATATAATTTCAATCTTTTTTCGGTTAGCTGCATAGACATTACATGCAATGCTTTCATCAATTTTACTTAAGTAGTGTTTAATTTGTATTGTATCCATGTTTTAAGCTGTTAACACATCTCTTCAGTACCCTAGACTTGTTAACAATGTGGAATTTATTATGGATACTATATTTTTAAATACACTACGGTTGAATAAGATCTAAGGAAAGAAAACAAAGAAATATTTTAGGTATTTTCATTTATGGAATATCAAAAAATACATCTTAGCTACTATAGTCTACTGATATATTACGATGCTTATCTATTTCTATTACATTATTATGCGTGAGAGCTGACATGATTACAATTTATTAGGAAAAAACGATAATTAAGTGGTATGAATACACAAGTAATGTACTTCATATTAATAGTATAACAATAAGAGCATAGGTTGATTAGTATTGTGATTACATATTATGTTTTATCTTTCAACGTTTGAAACCACAATGCAAATGCTTGAACCTCAACGACACTACAGTGACACATTCTACCAGTTTGATTTTTCACAAAATGCGTGTGTCTACTACAATTTTTAAGATAATCTAATTTAAACTCTAAAATAATTTTTTCTACTTTTGGACAACCTATTATGTTTTATCTTTCAACGTTTGAAACCACAATGCAAATGCTTGAACCTCAACGATACTACAGTGACACATTCTACCAGTTTGATTTTTCACAAAATGCGTGTGTCTACTACAATTTTTAAGATAATCTAATTTAAACTCTAAAATAATTTTTTCTACTTTTGGACAACCTAATGTTTCCAAATTTATACTATTAAAACCTAACTTGGATAATAACTGTTTCTCCACACATCCTCCCTTATACGCCCACATGAATTCACAGTTACTATCCAAGCCTTTTAAAATATCAATGAATTCACTGTAGGATATATCACTCACGAAATTTTTTACTGGCAAACCATGTACAAAACGAGTACAGTACCTGAATTGCGGCAAATCTGGTTTGGTTATTACACAGTCCGGTAAAGAAATATGCAATAACATTACTTTGTGATTCCAAACATCGTATATACCTATTTCTTTATAAAAATAATGATTTTTAATACTAAAACCATCTATATCTAAAATAAATCTAATATTACACATTTTTCGCTAGCAAATAGTCACTGTCTTGTTAAATAATAATCAATTCCACCAGCCGCACCGACACAAACAAAAATCTTATATATTTATTTTAGAAAAAATATTTGAGACTATTTTTTACTATCAAAATTGAACTTATTGGAATTTTCGGCTTCTGCAATTTCTCGTGCATATATTGAAAACTTGTTGAACTATGGTCCAGCAGCCAAAAAATCGCATCAAATCTCTAGTGTCCTCTTCTTCGTTTGAATAGTCAAAATAATAATTTTGAACGTATTTTCCTCAACAATGCTACACGAGTTCTGTAAGAACAAAATAACAATCTGAGTAAAAATTATAAAAACACAAAGAAGAAGTTAAATAAAAAATATTCTACCACTTAAATAATAATCAACAATATACACAAGTTCTGTGAGAACAAGACTAAATCTTAACAGAAATTATAAGAAACACAACGATTTAGTAAAATAAAAAAACAATTGAAATGCAATAATATTCCACCACTTAAATAATAATTAAAAAACTTACCTCCATTGTAACGTAGAACACTGCACTTAGAAAAAATATTTGAGACTATTTTTTACTATCAAAATTGAACTTCTTGGAATTTTCGGCTTCTGCAATTTCTTTAGTAATGTTGCATATAATTTTTTTAATGTTAACGAAATTTTTATGATTTTCGTTCGAGTAATATTTGACACGGTATGCTGCATGCTTCCATTGGTCTTGCGGTGGTATTTTTGATATAGTTTGCATGTCATATATGTTGCATATGCATGTTTCAAACGTTGAAAGATAAAACATAATATGTAATCACAATACTAATCAACCTATGCTCTTATTGTTATACTATTAATATGAAGTACATTACTTGTGTATTCATACCACTTAATTATCGTTTTTTCCTAATAAATTGTAATCATGTCAGCTCTCACGCATAATAATGTAATAGAAATAGATAAGCATCGTAATATATCAGTAGACTATAGTAGCTAAGATGTATTTTTTGATATTCCATAAATGAAAATACCTAAAATATTTCTTTGTTTTCTTTCCTTAGATCTTATTCAACCGTAGTGTATTTAAAAATATAGTATCCATAATAAATTCCACATTGTTAACAAGTCTAGGGTACTGAAGAGATGTGTTAACAGCTTAAAACATGGATACAATACAAATTAAACACTACTTAAGTAAAATTGATGAAAGCATTGCATGTAATGTCTATGCAGCTAACCGAAAAAAGATTGAAATTATATTTAATAAATTACTAGATAACATTAACTCTACAACCATATTTTTTTTATATCCGTATCTATGATGGAATGTCCATCGCTCAATGCCTCCACGAAACTAAAAGCCTCATCATAAGTTCTTGGCATTCTTATCCTAAAATGTTTCATGTAAAAGTTAATCTTATTCTCGTAAGACATTTTTATTTTTTTTGTAATAGCTTAGCCGAATATTAATACAATCAATTAAATTATAAACACTGTTCCACTCAAATCCACTTAACTTTAATTTTTTGTTCTCCGTCGATATTTCTAAAATTGGTGCGCAATTATTTTCACTGAAACAACCTCGAACACGATCTGTAGATATATTTTCAGCCGTTGATAATGTCCCTTTGTTAAAGAATTTGTAAACTTTCTTGGAAAACAATTCTAGGATGTGGGATTATAACATCAATCGAATTCAACATGACTTTACTACTGTTTGTGGAGAATATTGTGTCATGTACCTATATTATAAGTACCATGGTAGATCGATGAATGATTTTCTGAAAATGTCTAAAAACAGTACTATTTGTAATGATATAAGGTTAGTCCGTTTATTCGATTCAATTTTTGTTATGAAATAATAAACCTTACAAACGATTCTTGTAGTTTAACTAATACAAGACCCTCATTATCTCCTCGCATTGTAAGTGATTACTAAGTAAAGCGAAGACCCATTGTGCGTTCAGTAATGACCAAACGAGGTGATTAGATAACGAACTGGAGCTAATTCAATGCGCCAGCTATCTTTGGAACTACGTAAGTTAGCAAAAAACGGATAAGCGCAATCGATCGGGCGTAGTCGAAAACCTACGATTTGACATTTTTTATTTATTGAAGCGTGAATAAAGTTATGCGCGCTGTAATTAATTAATCCGCGGTTTTATTGATTGACACGTAATAAAACCGCGAATCGTTTAATTGAAGCGCGAATCAAGTTAATTCGCGGCCGCGAATTGGTTTATCGAACCGCGAATTGATTAATTGTTCCGCGGATAAAGGTAATTCGCGCCTAATTAAACCACGATGAAAAGCTGTGTTATATACTTATACCATGGATACCGTGGAAATAAAACAGTACTTAAGTAAAATTGATATGAGCATTGAATCTAACGTATACGCAGCTAATCGTTTACCGATACATGTTCATACTCCTATGTATATCGTAAGTAACTTAGATGTTGATACCAAACCTGGATCGCATTGGGTAGCCATACATATAGATGGGAATGGATTTGGGGAATACTTTGATTCATTTGGTCGAGCACCTCAAACATATCATAGATCTTTTTTGAAAACGAATGCAAGGATGTGGAATTACAACACTAATCGTATCCAAAACGATTTCACAACCGTATGTGGAGAGTATTGCATCATGTACATATATTATAAGTATCATGGTAAATCAATGTATGTTTTTCTGAAATTGTTTGATGACAACACAATTTGTAATGATATAACAATGGATGAATTATTTAATACAATTTTTTAATAAATAACGTGAACAAATTTACTGTGGATTTTACAATGATAAATACCTCTCATTTAGTTTACATATTGTATAAATTGGTTTATCTCTCTAATAACTTCTATTTTCTCTAAAACAATCATTATCATTTTTGTAGAATGACATAGTAGGTATATGAAATAATACAAGAAAATTGCTTAAAAATAGTTTATTTTTAATTTAGATACAAAATCATTTACAGAATTGTAGGGGAATATGAGATAGGTCGCAAATTTTCTAATGCAAGTATTTGTTGGGATTCTTCTTCTTCTTCTTTTGCCCAATCGTATGATAGAGGGTGTATATATTGCGGTTGTAGGACACTTCCAATGCACGGTGAGTACATGTTATTAGACATAGATTGCGAGTCGCGAGCAATTCCTTCCTGAGTACATATTGTGCAAAAAGCCATCATAATTTCGACTCCGTCCATTACGTCTTCAACATCGTTGGACGTTACTGAAAAACGATGCGTTGGACACGGTGTAAAGTATGGCTTGATGTCACAATCTTCTATCATGTTCTCGGGTAACTCACCGGTGATATACCAGAATCTGATATATTTAGAGTATTTTTTCAATATAGTTGATTTTCCCCACATTTGTAGAACTTGTTTTAAAAATGACATATTTCAACTACTAGTTGAAGTTTTTGAATGAATGGTACTGTATCAATGTATGTAGAAACATTTATATACACAATGCTGTGGGTGGGGACGCGATACTTCTAGTTAATGTTATCTCTTCTTTTGCTTTTACTTAAATAATTTTTTATAAGATGAGTCACGGTGGGAGCGTTACATTCCTGGGAGTTTGTCCTCGATAAAATATTTTGAACAATTGTGCTTCCCGGCGAGTGTCTTTGTAATGTTGTAGATGATGTCCCGCGTACTTTGATAACGTTTATCATCTTCTGATTGCACATAATATTTTACTCGAGCATCGGAGTATTTCCAATAATTAATAGGTTCGATGTTGCGTATTTTATTCATATCATAGACATCGATTTTTATGAGATGAGTAGCGGTGAGAGCGTCATCTTCCTTGGAGGAAATATAAGAGACTCCATCGTCACGTGCTGCTGATACATATGAAGATTGTACTCCGAGGTTTTTCTTCTTTTTGGGCTTCTCAAAGAACATGTCTATGTCATTTATTCTTTTGATATCATTGTTTTTCTTCATATTAACAACTAATGAATCGTCAGGTTCCTCGGGCGTGTCCGGAAAATAGTAGCTTTTGAATGTGTCTTGCTGAAAGAGAACATAATACAGGTTAATTTTATACTACGACACTTTATTATTAGGTTATCGAGAGCTGGTTCATTATACATGGACAATTAATGCAAAAAATATGGAAATACCTACAGATATCACATAGGAAATGAAAAGATGGCACTAGATAATTAGCAAATCATAAAAATGAGAACAACAATATTATAAAAAAAAAAATACCGAAACACGTACAGATATCGCGGGCATGAATATGTATGTACATACATGTCTAGAACGTGTGCACACAGGAAATTAAAAGTTTTCAACAGATAATTAAGAAATTAAGAAAATACTCACATCCATTATACAGTAGACTCAGCTCACTTTCACTGTCACAAATGATATCGTTTGAGGCATGCTAGCTAAATTTATATGGAAGGAGCGGAATGTGGGGCGGAAACATTAGCAGATATCCTTATCTGTATTGTGGATAAAGGAACGGAATGCATCGACCATTAAGGCAAGCGATAAAAAAAGAATGTAGAGATAGCGTTGAGTGCTTTGTAATCCGTGAGTGAGTCAACAAAATCGCGAATGTGATAATAAAGGCAGAAATAAAATTAATTGGCGACCCGCGAATAGATTAATCGAACTGGGATTCACCGGCTACTAGTGGCGAATAAACTTTATGCGTGCTTTAATAAATAAATCCGCGGTTTGATTGATTGACACATAATGAAACCGCGAATCGTTTAATTGAAGCGCGAATGAAGTTAATTTGTCGAATAAAGTTAATTCGCGGCCGTGAATTGGTTTATCGAACCGCGAATTATGCGCGATTTAATTAATTAATCCGCGGTTTTATTGATTGATTCGTAATAATCAATCCTGAATAAAGTTAATTGATCCGCGGATAAAGCTAATTCTCGCGTAATTAAACCGCGAATTACTTAATCGGCGCGCGGATTAACTTAATTCGCGGTTAATTACCCCGCGAATCACTTAATATAAAGTTCATTCGCGGCTAGTAGCCGGTGAAACGAGTTTTCCGCCCTGCCGGTTCTGACTCTTGAGTTAGAATCCCTACTACTAATAAATAAAGGGTATGATTCCAAATAACACGATGGTATTTGTTGAAATGTTTTGTTAGTGACCGCAACAATCTTTGTCGAAGAAGAATCGAAGATCACTTCTCGTTTGCGGAGGATGGTCAATCCAAAGGGTAGGTTTTGGTGTTGCCACAAAATGTCTAACATTGTTCAATCTAGGGTCTAGATTATAACAATCTAGAGATGCCTTCGGGTGTCCTTTTACACGGAAGATCTCTAGTTTCGCAAAGATCTCCCGTCAGGCGAGACGACGTGCCTGGGGGGCGGCCGAGGCCCCAAATGCATATTCTCGGAGCGTTTTGTATATGCGGGCGATGTAAAAATCTTTGATAGCATGATTCAGGCTTCAGGTCACCGTGTGACGTATGTGGGATGTCGCCACACTAGTTTTGCCAGGAACGATCACGGTTCAAGATCCCAAGCCCTATCGCAGCGGCTCCACTCAATCGATTATATTTATTAACCCCCGACGCAAAAAGAGGGGTGTTATAAGTTTGACGTGTCTGTGTGTGTGTGTGTGTGTCTGTCTGTCTGTCTGTGGCATCATAGCTCCCGAACGGATGAAGCGATTTCAATTTAGTTTTCTTTGTATTAAAGGGGACTTACGGGCGCGTGTTTTTAGATATGTTTGATGAAAATCGGTTGAGCCGTTTAAAAGTTATTGGGGCTGAAAGGGGAGAAGAATTTTCATTCTGTCTCTTTGTGGCATCATAGCTCCCGAACGGATGAAGCGATTTCAATTTAGTTTTCTTTGTATTAAAGGGGACTTACGGGCGCGTATTTTTAGATATGTTTGATGAGAATCGGTTGAGCCGTTTAAAAGTTATTGGGGCTGAAAGGGAAGAATTTTCATTCTGTCTCTTTGTGGCATCATAGCTCCCGAACGGATGAAGCGATTTCAATTTAGTTTTTTTGTATTAAAGGGAACTTACGGGCGCATATTTTAAAATATGTTTTATGAAAATCGGTTGAGCCGTTTAAAAGTTATGGGGGGTAAAAGCGGGGAAGAATAGCCGAATGTATGCAAATATACTCGTGTGGGGTCTCAAATGAAAGGGCACAGTAAGAGAATATTTATGACTTAATCGAGAATATTCTTACCTATAAAAAGTATAAAATAAAAATTAAATTAAAAATTAAAAAAACCCCCGACACAAACATTTAAAAAGTAAAAAATAATATCTCTAAAAATAATACGTTGCGTTGGGGGACCGCTCCATTTACTTCTAACTTTAACACAAAAAAATATTGATAAAATATGATAAGTCTTGGGTAAAGGACTAAGTAGGTAGGCATGTGATACTTATGAAAAAAATCGTAGATAATGAGTAGTTAGGAGCGGTCCCCCAACGCGACGTATTATTTTTAGAGATATTATTTTTTACTTTTTAAATGTTTGTGTCGGGGGTTTTTTTAATTTTTAATTTAATTTTTATATTACTTAAGATGAACACAAGCCGTCGGATATGAGCGGTTTGACTTCAGTAAATATTGTTATGGGACGTTTTATTATGGTTTTATTATACTCCTCCAACTCTGTACATTTCTGTAGCGACGTGCTGCCTGTTATTCGTTTCGTTTGTGTGTAGCCAGGACTCGCAATCATATTTTATTGTATTTTATAGCATTTCGCGACGCTATCAACTCTGGGGCTAACTATATCACACACATCGATGCATTTCATCTAGTCATTTACCCTGTTCACGGTGGAGCGTCCGGCCAATCGCAACGGTTCAATCGAATAGCCACAATGCTAATCGAATCCTAGCGTCATTAGTGAGCGTCATCAGCACGGCGACACATTAGCGCAATTACAATCAGGAATTATCATTATCGCGCGTGGCTCGGTTATCAGATAGGGCGATAACTCGGGCCAGATACGCGCAGCCGGTCGGTAATTTCGGCGGTGGGTTATCATCAGTGGTGGTCTGGGGTACCCGTGGACAGCCTCCCCACCCATTACCGGGCTGAGTGGTATTCGAGACCTCTGCTGATCCTGGACTGACCGATTTTTTATCTAAAATTTTTGCTCGTATCTTGATTGATCCGTACAATTAATCGATTATTAGCCGATTAGCCGATTCATGGAAGTTTCTCCCTGAATTTTTTTTTGGTATAAATTTTTTTCGTTTCATTTTTCAGAGTAACTTTTTGTACCGTTCGGAATGATGTTGCGTAGCGAACCTAATATTTATTTGTTTTGTTTTTGAAAAAATCGTTATAATTATTTAGATATTTTTAATTACATTAAAACTACATTACAATAACAGACTATCGTAAACATTCCATTAAGTAATAGGAACACTTGAGTCATAGGATCGCGTGAGTAATGAGTATGTCTCCTCAGAAATAAGTGTATTGAGGAGTGTGTCGACGATAACCGTCAAGTTATACTTGTATACCTTTTATAATTATTATTAAATAACAGAATAAATAGTTATTTCAGTAATTTTTATATTCCTCGGATCAAACCGAACCTGAAATGAAACAACACCCATTTTCCAAGAGTTTGTGCAGAATGACACTGTGCGCGTGCTTCTGATTTAGAACTTTAGACCCGCATATCGACAATTTTATGATTCACGTTTCGACTTAAAAAGACTCTACTAGTACATATAATACTTTATTAGGTTTTTTTAACGACAAAATAATTGGTATTTAATTTGTATTAAATCGCAAATATACTTACCTACAAATTATAATGTACTTATCGCTGTTTGCAAACTGAAGATTTGATGAAGAGAATTAGACTATGAGAAAAACTATAATTGGGGACTTCAATTGACTCCAAAGAACTCAACACAATAATTATTAGTAATTTTATCTGTTGTTTTGAGCTTTCGTATGTGCTACCTCTGATATTAACCTTGGTTTTTATTTAATGAACATGTTATGTTACTTTAAAAAATGATGTTCAAAATAGTTAAATAATCTTATGATTTAAAGTTCAAGTCAACGACAGCCGGATCTCAAGGAGGCGAACATTGTTCAAAAGTGGAGCTCAAAGCGAGGTTGATGTAATGTCCGACATTAACTTAATATAGGGTCGTCAGCTGCCTGTCAGTTTACTGTGTAAGACGAATATACTCGTATGATTACGTCATCAGTTTATAGCAAGTCTTTTTAGTGAAAGTGGGACTTATTGTGAAATAAATCTGTCACTCTTCAATCTTTTTGGCTGGTAGTTCGGCGTCGCATCTGATGCTGTGTTTGTGCATGTACATTGTACACCATTCACCAATATACCATACACAGCCTGTGATGTGTCACCATTTGACCTATTTGATCGTATTTGGTCACCGTGGCTTACATTTCATCATTTTGCCCGTCGTTATCATGTGTTTTCATCGAACTTGGTCGAAAATTATGATTTTAAAGAGGATTCCTATGCTGGTTCACGTTGTTTCCAGGTAGCAGTCGTTAAGAAATATCGGAATGATTAACTAAACCTCTTCTTCTGATTGATTCTGACCCTAGATGATTCGGCTTGAATCTACTCTGGAGATGCGAAATATGTCCTTATTTTCTTATTGTAAGGAGATTACCACGTCCTGTACTGCGTGCAAAATTTGTGAAGCAATTTAATTGGTAACATGACCATGTGCATTCGAAGACTCTTCAAATATAGCGCTATTATGTAATGTTAACTTTAAGAGAAGCAAGTAAAAAAATAGGTCTGGAAATAAATCTTAATAAAACTAAACTTATGACAAACTCTATCCAAAAACCTATAAAATTCGATATGGTTAATATTGAGTATGTTGACAGCTACATATATCTTGGAAAACAAATTTCTTTTAACACAAACAACAATGAACAAGAAGTAGAGAGGAGAATCATAAAAACCTGGAACAAATTTTGGAGTCTAAAAGAAGTACTTAAGGGCCAGTTTCCCATGATACTCAAACAAAAAATTAATAATACTTGTCTGCTGTCTGCTGCCAACTTTAACATATGCTTGTCAAACATGGAAGTTTTCACACAAAGTAAAAAGTAAAATAAGAACTACTCAAAGGAGTATGGAGAGGAGCATGATGAAGATAAGTAAATTACAAAGAATTCCGCACAAAACAATCAGAGAAAAAACAAAGGTCATCGATGCTTTAAGCTTCTCACAAAAACTGAAATGGAGATGGGCGGGCCATGTAGCCAGGGCTACCGATAACAGGTGGACTTCGCGCTCAACCACGTGGCCAGGCCCGTCAGGATCTAGGAAAAGAGGTAGACCAAACGCTCGATGGGCTGACGACATCATAAAGGTAGCTGGAAAGGAATGGGTTCACGTAGCCCAAGATAGAGACAAGTGGCTTTCTCTGGAGGAGGCCTTCACCTGAGAGGGGTTCTTGCGAATTGTAAATATGTTATTTAATTAAAGTAATTAGTATTAAAAATAAAAATTGATAATATAGATTATTATAATATAATATATATAATATACCTGTCTGCCTGTTTGTATTCTGTAACAATTTTATTCTTTAATTTCCAATTATAAATGCTTAATGCTTACAATTATAAATCTAAATTTGTCTATATTTACATATATAAATTGTAATAAATTATAAATTTAATAAGAATGAAACCTTAGTTATGGTTAGAATAATAATACTCTGTAACAAGTCAGTGATTGTGAACGCAAGAAATAAAAGGCTTTTTATTTTAATTTTATTTTATTTATTTATTTATTATGTAATGTTAATAATAGTCAACAAATTGAATAAGGAAAAACAACCATCACCTAAAAATTTTGGAACTTCTAAAAGCTTGCCCAAAATCTTGTCGACACCCTGGGCACAGGAACACTCGGCTGGTCGAACTAATCTGGCGTCCTTTAGTCGGAGCATTGTCAAAAAGATACCTTACGGTGGAGGGCCCTCGTGTTTCGAGTGGCACTCAGGGTTGAGAGCGGTGTAAGTGGCGGGGCCGCGGGGCGGGGCGGGGGCCACTCACAGTCGCAAGGGAAGCCTGCAGCCGTCAACTTGAGAAGTCGGTGTTGGTAGTGGACCCGGTGGAAGGGTTCGAGACTAATACCGTCTTTAGGAGGCAGAACACGTCTTATCTAGGTCGACTTTTTTCTCTCCTATTTCCTCGTGTAATTTATGTACGACGTCGATGTGTGAGTGCCGCGTGGATTGGTGCGTGGAAGTATGTGATATGACGAGTTAGATTACAATATTTGTTAGAAAATTATTTTGATGTTATATTTAAGGTTTTAAAAGCATTTTTTTCGTTATTTTTTGATTCGTCTCATTGATTTATAAAAAAAACTTTTCGTTTTAGTTTTTTTTGTAACTTTTTAACGTCATTTAAAAAAATATTTTAATAGTAAATAATATCTATAATTGACGCTGAAGGTTATTAATAACTTAAATAGTAAATCAAAAAATGTTAGGTAAAAAATAGTGTCATTAGAAATCTGCGGAGGATTGCCAAAGTACGATCGTCCTCAGAAAGAGATCGACATTCGACCTGCGACGTTAGATGAGATGAGAGATCTTTCGAACACGGATGGATTTTAACTGGCCATCAACGACTTCTTTCTCTGTTTATTTTCTTCTTTATGAAAAAGAAGCAAACATCGACAGCGTGGCGACATCTCACACGGTGACGCTATGAAAGCCTGAATCACGCTGTCGAAGATTTCTACACCTCTCGCATTACACTCACAACGCCCCGAGAGCATTCACTTGGGCTTCGGCCGCCCGCCCAGAGATTTCGTCACACCTGGCGGAAAATCTCCCTTTGCTAAAGATACAATAAGCTATCAAAACTTCTTTAAGTAGCTCAGTAATATTCAGCTGGCTTGCTAACAGTGCTTGATAACGACATTTATCTAGAAAAGTGAAGTGCTCTGATTCCATGGACTACTATTAACTAATTAACTATTCATGTTATTACTAAATAAAATGGATAGTTGAGTTGTATTTTATCATCGTAATAACACCTTATAAATTCACTGATATACTGCCTGCAGATTGTTTTATTAACGCATGAGTGACAAATATTGTAGTATAAATCTTGTTATGGCTATTTTTCTTTAATAAACAAACATGAACTATCTTAGTAATTAAACGTAGGTAACAGTTGTTAACTTTCTCCGTATTAAAAAGTTATTATTTCACTTTATGTTATTCTAGTTTATTTTATTTAAAAATAATAATTTTAAACTTTTAATAATGTTACGCTGAGTAAGTGCTGCACTTTATTAATTATACAGTAAAGTTGTTAGGTGCTCCATCTGTCTTTGAGTCCAGGCCGACGTCTCCTGCTCGTGGTGCGTCTTCTTGACCAACGGCGCCTTGCCCCTCTTATAAGAGGTTGCTGGAACCTGTACCATTCAGTGTAATCCCAAAGGTTTTCTAGCATGTCGGTAGGGATTTGCGCCCTGTTAGCTAGATACCGCTTGGTGTGTTTCGACTGGGGGTTTGAAAGCCAGTTTTTCCTTTTTTTCTATCCTCTTCTTTCTCCGTTGGCCGGTAACGCGAATTTGATGTCTGTGGTGATGCTTATGTCCCTGGACATGGCGATCATATTTTATCTGACGCTCATTTGTCGGCTATAAACATTCCATATAATATGGAACCTATTTGGTTATTTAATTAACGTAGGTACTGCAGTAACATAATATATCTATTGAAGAATGTTGGTACGAGAAGACGGTTGTAACTACATTGTAGCTCCTAAGTACCGAGCAGGAGAGTTTAGTTTTGATAGTGTGAGCGCCGAAGGACGATATATTGATGGTGTTAACTAGATCTACAGAGTGAAGTGTCACTCATTCGTTCGCCAAATCCCGGAGTAGATGAGACATGCGACGCCTCTTCGTGTCCGCTTCCCAAAGATACCTTCTGAATTATTTATAAAGATGTACGTTACGGTGTGTTGTTTTAGGGAAATACGTATGGGTCTAATGAAGGTCTGCTTTTAGAGGCGGTTGGAGTGTTGTCGCTGCAAAATTATTTTAATTTTCGCCGCGTGTCGTCGGTTCATGGATTAATTAATGTTTGATTGTAGTCACTTTCAGATCAAAGTGTTTAGAAGGTATAAGAGTAACCGAGTTGCCCCGTCCCGTTTTTTTGGATTTAAATTTTACATTTTTATTGTAACTTAAGCTTCCTATAAGTACAACCACATTTTTACAAATCTACACTTAATATAAAGGTAAAGAGTTTGTTTGTTTCAACCTGCTTGTCTACGGAACTACTGGCTAGAATCGAAAATTAATTTTAATGATGCATACCAATGATGCAATAAATAGGTAGATTGAGCGTCGCCCTACAATGAAGACAAAAAAAACACGGCAACAATATCAAGCATGTGTGCGTGCAGGCGATGTTTTTCACGTTCGTCTAGTGTCTATGTTGCGTGATCAATGATACCAGTTACTAAAATTTTCCCATAAATCACACATTAAACTTAATTTATGGAGTGGTTATTTTCATGAATAAATAAAAAACCCTACTTAATTTAATTACAGTTGTTTATGTTAATGTTGTAATAAACCAGCTAAGTTAATTAAATTAATATTTTTTACGCAGTTTGTAGTTGGAAAGGAGACGGTCCAAAATTGTATGGAGTCTGGGCCTGGTTTTGTACCAGTAATAAAATAAGATAAAAAAGAAAAATAAACCATTTTTGACTAATCAAATCCACGAACTCATCTTTATTTCATTGCAAAAAATATTTATTAACTCCACGTGACGAAATTATTCTACATAATGGCGGGCAGCAGACCAGAGGATTCATAATTTTTGACGTATGACGTTAGCTGTCAATATGCCTTCTCTATGCTTGAACAATGGCTCGAACTCAGAGTGAAGGACGCCATCTTGCAAGTGTTGCAAGTAGTACCTACCGAATAACTCGAAATTAATTTTATTTTAGCAAGTCATTTATTGCGATTTGTGAATTTATTATATTTTTAATGAACTTTCTGTATTTTTTGGTTTTTCATGGTTTAGTGTACAAGATCAGGCCCAAAATGGACCATCTCCTTTATTTATTGAAGTTTTTTTTAATGATATGCATGTAATTAACTTTCCAAGTATTTTTTTTATTAAATTAGATAGGTAACGTAAATAATTGGCTCTTCTTTAATTAAGTTACCACCTCAAATTAAGCTAAAAATTTGAGGGGGGGAGGGGGCTGACGCTCACATCTTCCCCCCACCATTTTTAAATCTAGGAAATGCATACTTTTTTTATTATAAAAAAATCAAGTTTCCAAAAATTATAAAGTGACTACCTCAAATTAAGCTGAAATTTTTTGGAGGAGAGGTTGATGACTCCCCCAACTTTCCCCCCAAATTACTTTTTCGCTATTGTTAGTCCTGTTTGCCTGTTTGGCTGCATCTTCCGCAGCGCCGGAGATGTCACGATTCAAAATTAGGCCCAAAAATCAAATTAGATCTACTTAAGTTATTTATTTTTTATAATGTAGTTTAAAACACACACACACACACACACACACACACACACACACACACACGTCCACACACACATATACATACACTTAAGACTTCGAGCACTTACACATTAACCAATGAGACCACATAACCTTAAAATTTTTAGAGATTTAGAAAAATAATTTTAAAAAAGTAAGTACTTTATGAGAGCAATATTTAGTTTGGGGGGACGAATGAGAGTGTAGAACCCGTCCTCCCTTCAAATTTTCACCTTAATCTGAGACGGTAACTTTACAATTTTAGAAAAGGAGATGGTCCATTTTGGGCCTGATCTTGTACACTAAACCATGAAAAACCAAAAAATACAGAAAGTTCATTAAAAATATAATAAATTCACAAATCGCAATAAATGACTTGCTAAAATAAAATTAATTTCGAGTTATTCGGTAGGTACTACTTGCAACACTTGCAAGATGGCGTCCTTCACTCTGAGTTCGAGCCATTGTTCAAGCATAGAGAAGGCATATTGACAGCTAACGTCATACGTCAAAAATTATGAATCCTCTGGTCTGCTGCCCGCCATTATGTAGAATAATTTCGTCACGTGGAGTTAATAAATATTTTTTGCAATGAAATAAAGATGAGTTCGTGGATTTGATTAGTCAAAAGTGGTTTATTTTTCTTTTTTATCTTATTTTATCACTGGTACAAAACCAGGCCCAGACTACATACAATTTTGGATCGTCTCCTTTTCACATTACTCTTGTACCTTTAAAAGTGGTTTATTCGACCCAATGCAAAAATAATCATTAAAATGGGCTCATAAACATACGAATATTAATGTTATATTATTATAAATAAACACAAACGTATTGGTAAACACCACCTTTCTTTAATCGATTTATAAAAGTACATGAACTAAATAATATACACGTAACCATAAACCAATTTATATACCCACAAAAATGATGTTAAGTCGGGAGCATAAAAATAGAAACTAGCAACACTGACAAAAAAATGACGTAATTTGGTTACAATAAAAATCAAAATTGAAATTTAATTAAAAATATGTTTATTGGTTACTTGCCTATGATATGTGATGTTTTTTGAGCTTTTTACCCTTCCTTTATAATTCCGGCACAGTTTAATAGCACATTTCGTCATGTTATCCCTCTTATTTGTTTATTTAAATTGCGCGCGTAATACGTAGTGACACGAAAGCGGCGCGATCGGCACTAATTGGCGGGAAAGTACTTCTGCGCCAATAGTTGGCGCAGCTTTTTTGACAGGTCTTCGCGGATTCGATTATCCATCTAGATACTTATACATCAATGGATGCATACCTAGTTCATTTATCGAGAAAACTGTTAGCATAATAATCTTACCTCCTTACTCGATAGCTCGAAAGCGAATTGCGATTAAATTGTGCTATCAACTTACACGATATTCGATTAAAATCATAATTGATACTTTACTTTCTATCTCACATGCTATGCTATTTAAAATAACAAGTAAAGTAACTTTATTTTACTTATTTTGCTATCATTTGTCTCGCAACCATCTCGACAGTTATGTGCCGCGCTTTTGCACAGACCTCTAATCGATTGTCATGATCGGTGTTTGTTGCCAGTATTGTTAGCAGTCGCTGTATTCAAAATTCGAATTTTGTGCGCTCGCAACCCCTAGGGCCGCGGCACATGCGCGGCGCGGCGCGCGGCGGTCGATACGCGCGGCGGCGGCGGCGGGCAGTACGCGCCGCGCCGGGCTCCCGCCAGCCCGCGCGGCCATGACGCCGCGCAAGTTCTCGTACGCGCTGCTCGCCGTTATCGCCATAGCTAGCTTCGGAAATGCTGAGAAAAGCAGGTTCTGTAAGTAGCTTAACCTAATTCTTAAACAATCGCAGGAACCACCACGCCCTCTGGCGCCGACCGACTCCTTCGTGCTTGTAACTCGATGACTCCATTTTGAAGCGATTGTGTCTTGAGTCTTGACATTAGGGCGATTTATTTTTTTAATCGAACTAAGTGTTGTACGGGTTGAAATGTTGAAATACTAAATGTTTAATTCAATGAACTTCGTCACGTCTTAAAAGATTTGCACTTGATTATAAAGTTTTGGTTAAGTATTCTTCATAAGTAGGTAGGTACATGCCCTCGAGGTAGGAACTTCACAGTAAGATGTGGTGTTTAATTCTTTTTTATGACTCAACACGTGTTAGATAAAGATGAAATCAGTTTCCTTCGACGTAATTTTAACAGAAAATTTCACAAATTTTAAGGCATAAGTAAATTTAAAACATATGAACGTTGATTGAAATTTACTCGGGGATAATTGGTGTTTTATGTATAACGTGAATTTCTTATGAATTGACGAATATTCACCTCAGTTAAATGCAATAATAGTGTGTGGGACTTAAGGTGTGCATTAAAATCGTTGGCGCAGTTCACCGAAATGCTACGTGCAAACCGCGCGTCCTAATCCGGAGTTATTCATTGGCGTCCTAACCGCTGTGTGACATCTTTTTTCAGTCTATCAAGAAATTTTCATGAGACTTACTTGTTTAAAAGTCAGTATTTTATAATAGTATTAACAAAATTGCTATCACGCATTAAATGTTCGATGGTTTTGATGTAGACTTTAGAATTTAGATATTCAAGCGACCATTGAGTTGGCGAGGGACCCCTGCCATAGATAACTGTTTCAGTCGTTTTCTATAGTTCGCGCTTTGTACTCCATAGAAAATACACTTGTACTCAAGGACAATCAAATACTTGTTACATCTTTGCAAGGGGGTTTTAATACAGTATGCCCTTTGAATTTTCCAAAAGCATGTGCATTGCATAATTAAGTATCATTTAGTTCTTCTGTAGGTGTACCTTTAGCAAGTTACAAATCGTTTTCGTATTATGAAGTGTGCCCATTAACTTTGGAAAAGTTGTAAAATTTCAAATGTGTGCTTTTAAACGCGTGCCGTTAAGTAATATTCAGCGATCCATTGTGGACCCATTGCTAACAATAATTTAACGAAGAGTGGTGTAGAGTGACCTCGTGTTCACTTCGGCAAAAATGAACCGGTTCATCATACAGGTGTCTGTCGTCGATGAGTTTTGCACCCACGCGTTTTCAACTTTTTCTGTATTTCTAGCAGCAAATAATTACTGGTCAGATTTTAACTCTAAAGGAATAGGTAGATGGAAAACAACTTTTCTACTATTTTTAACATTGTTTTAAGTCTTCGGCCCTGTAAACAGAACTGCATGCATGTATGAAATGAAAGGCTGGTCGTCCAACAGGTACACCCAGTTAGTAACAGTTCAACAGGATGAGTTATAAGCTATAGATAACCAGAGGAGTTTGGTTTGGATTCTGGAAATCTTTTCGGTCGTGTCTTCATTGCTAAAGGTTGAATCTGCTGTGTTAGTTGATATTCTGATACTCTGGATCTCTGGATATATTTTTATACAAAATTTTATCTGAGGTTTTATTAGGCTCTTATGGTTTTCCACCCTGACGTTTCGTCTTAAAATACGATATAAATGTGTCGCTCAGTCTACGCGGCGGCTACGTAGCGGCTACACGGCGGCCACGCGGCGGCTACATGACGCGACGCGACTCGTAGCTCGAGGGCTCTAAGATTTACCAATCACATACATTTGCCCTCCTAGCAACCTTCTTAGGAATGAATATGATCTGTGGATGGCAAACGCCTCCTTAGCAACGTAGCATAGCACATCTCTGGTGGAAAGTCACCCTAATCCCGCTTCAAACGCGCCACGCGACGACAACGACGCCCTGATTCCCTAATCCTGTCTGTCAATAGCTAGTTACCTTATGAATGTAAGTATTTGATCTCTTCCGACAAGGGCTTGGGCTTGTGTATTATTACGAAAGAACAAAAAATTGCTACACGCTTCTATTCAATATTTATTTTGTTTCTATTTAATTGTATGCTTTTCCGCATTATACTTCAATGAGACAGACGATTTTTTGTAATTTATATTTATTTTGAAACGCAAAGAGCCGTTCAATGATATAATATTGTGTGTAAATAAAATATTTTTTAAAGAAAGTTTCGATTTATACCAATTTACCAATAGCACTATCTTGTGGTGAGTTACAAGAAAATGAATATGATAAATTAATATGAAGCGTGGTGGACGGTTAAATATAATCGCGAAGCAAATTATTTAAATCATAATTTAAAAACATCTTGACCTGTTCTGAGGTTAAATGACGCTATCCCGTGCGTCTGACGACGTTCCGCCTGGCGGTAAACATAGCATTCTCAAACCAAGGAGATATTTCATGAAAGTAACCAGCAAAGGAAAAACTTGCGTAATAGGAAAAATAAGAACGTAAAAATGTCTGTCAGGAGGCGAGAAGTCCGCCCGGAGCCGCCTCGAGCGTCCTCAGCGTCCTCAGCGTCCTCGGCCCGAGTTGAGGACCTTGTAGCCTTAATACGTTGCACTGTTCACGGTGACGGAGTATGTGCGGCTTTGATCGTGCTTACTTTAGCTTTTTCTCGTTCAAATATTCATTTGGATTATAAAATAACAGATCCATGGATCCACATGTGGAACTTGAGATCCTAGTGAAGACAGCCATATAATTTGGGTGTTCTTAATTCTGGATAGGCTGACTCAGTTAGCCCACAATGTTCAAGACAATGTCAAGGTACTAATAACTATAGCTTAAGTCCCTAGCTATAGCATAATGACTTATGTAGGTAATGAATTAGCGACTTGTATAGCAATTATAAAGTCCCCGGTTCCTTTTAGTGAAACCTAGGGCACACAGACAGTAAGTCCGGAACCGAAACAATGGCTACTCATTTTTAATACGTATGTAAAATGTTTTGTACCCCATTTTATCATATTTGGGGTAGGGTTCAATTGTAATTTAAATTAGAAACGCAATTTTTTCGACAGCACAGTTAACAGTAGGTACAATAAGAGTGATAAGATTAATTACATTATTAACATATTATTTATTTTTGTGGATCAAAATTTGTATTTTTCATATTTAAATGAATGTCTTTGAATTGCGAATAAACTAATATTATTGAGCAACAAAAGCAAACGAAAACGAAACAAAAGTTGCAAACGAAGGTCGCGTAATTTATTTAAAATATTTGTAGTATTTTCTTATTAATTATCTGAAAATAATATTTTCCTGGCTGTAAGAAAAAATATTATGAAAATAATCTAGCATCGTCTACTTAAAATGTGGCCAGAAAGTAAAAAAAAATAGAGTAATCTATTTAATTTTCAACAAAAATGGCTGTGTATTCGTCGGCATCCATTTTTGGCTCTTAAATACACAATGATGTGTTTGTTTAAATATTGTTATAATATTGTATTCGGGGAGAGCAACGAGTGTGGTACATGGCGGTGTCCCCGTTCTTTACGAGGCCGGGCTTGGCACCGCGCAGGGCTGCGTTTGTGGTCCGATACTTATTGATAGTATCGACCATCCCACTTCATAATTATAACTAATATTATTAACTACTCATATATTATTTGTACAATGAGAACATAATCTCTTGTATTGGTTCTGTGGTTTCCGAAAATGACTTTATACTGCCTAAAAGTTTTGTACTGCTGATAAATAAAAACTAAACAATTAATTATAATTAGAGTGCCTCTTTAATAAAACGGTGTAAAAAGTCAAAGTTATATGTACTCATAGTAAAAATCTACATGGTTAATGTTTGTACAAAGGAGATATTTGAGAAAAATGTATGAAAAGTCTTCATAAGTCCTAAAGAAGCTTGTATGTTTATCCGCGCATTCAAAACTAACGAATGAAATATGATGCAGTTTTCACAGTTTTATTAAGAAAGGTCTTACTAAAAACTGGTGCGTGTTTAATATTAAAACGCCGCTAACATATATAACTTATAATTTAAAGTTATATATGTTAGAGGACAGTGCCTGTCATTATATTAGATACAAGTATCGCTGGAAAATTAATGGGTTACTTAGGTTAAGCCGCTGCGGTAAATATTGTTATGCTCAATTCATATCTACTAATATTATAAAACTCAGCCAAGGTTAAATGACTATGTTAATTATTACCATCAACATAATAAACAGTTGTGTTCATTGACAGTTGTGATAACCTCCCTAAAGGCTATCAAAATACACGTATTTATATGCTGCCGAAGTATTTATTGAGTTTCTGCCATCCCTCGGACAATTTGCTGGCTATTTTATCTACGGGACCCGGGCCTCCACAGTGCCTCGGAGACCCTGCAAGTAGAATCGTTTCTCCCGGGACAAGCTTCACTACTTTCTCCAAGGATAAGTGAGAACCGGTGGAGAAGCTGGATCCCCCTGAGGAAGTTGCGACCGTCATCTCAGCCGGTAGTCCCGGGATCCGGGACAGATCCACTTCGGTCTGATCACGGCCAACGTTAGATACGTAGAGAAGAGATCCCTGTCCACCCCATTTGAGTACTGCTAAGGCATTATTCAGGATCTTTATCTGAAAGTAGACGCATTAATTAAAGAAAACCTTGAATTTCAGAGAAAGAAAAAAAAGAACAAAAGACGTAAATTGTATTCATCCCTTGTCAAATCTTAAATCACGTTACGCGCGCCATGAAGTTCAGTGTTTAATTTACTTAATGGCCAGTTTACTTTTACTACAAAATGTACCCGAGAGAATATAAGTTATACCTCCACGTGTTGTCCGTTCGCTGGAGACTTCCTCATCGCTGCAGCTATCCTAACGACACCAAGATGGCTGTGTTCGTTGGAGAATTCGGTTTTAGCATTTGCATATCTATAATTCGGGGCTAGCGGCATCCATGGCTCTCCAGTTGTGAACCCACCAGATGTTGTATCATCCCAAGGGAACGGAGCCGATGATGGGACCAAATCAGTGGGCCAACAAGTGGAATTAGAGACCCACTCGAGGATAGTGTCGGCTGCACCCAACTCATCTCCTTGTTGAAGTATTGCTGCTCCAGGAAGCACTAGCGCTAGAATGTTCAAGGAATCCACCATATCGCTGCCAAGCCTGGTTGCTACACGACTTTGGTTGCTAATACTAGTCTGTAATGGATTAAATTATAGGCATGGTGTTACATTGATATTAAATATTGCAACGTTTTGATTCTGAATAGATAAGTGAAGTGGCACATTGGTCAAAGATGGACTTCTCTTTGAATGTTAGATATAAATTAGAGATTCTCGACCCCTTCAATGGAAGGGGCAACGGAAGCTGTGTAATCGAAATGTCAATTTCACGGCCTGTAGTTACTAATGCTACGATTGACTTTATTAATGGACTATGATCGGAGGCTCCATATTGTTAAATCGAGGTTAGCTACACAGGCGCACGTTTTTAATTACTTCTCTCTCTTCTTAAAGAATTGACAATTTATACTTTATCAGTCAACGAATGAAATATTAATGGAGTAATCTATTGATCTCATTCGGCCATAAAGAGTAATTTTGTCACTGTCAACTGCTAACGATATAAATATAGAAACGGAACAAGGACATGCAATAGGTATGGCACTCACAAGCCAAGTGGGGGCCGTATCTTGCGGGCTGTACAACAAGGCTCCGAGCAGGGCCAGTGCCAACTCCGGGGCCCTCGCTGGCGCCGTCAGCGCGTAACTTATCACGGTATTGGCACCCACTCCTTCCCCGTAATATCTCCCCGCCGCTGCAGCCTCTAACGACGATTCCACTAAGATTACGCTGCAAAAAATATCAGGGGATATCGGTGCAATATCGGCCTCGCGATGTTTGCGATCCACTCATATTAAAGACGCTGTACTTTATTTGGGACGAGATATGAGACGAGGTTGAATTGCTACGGTTATAACATGCGATAGGCGAAATTAGAAGTTAGGAGACATAAGTAAGTCACTTTATTTGAGGGAATCGTTAGACCTTTATTTTTTTTCATCCGTTATGCACTTCTATGGATAATGAAATTAATATAGCGGTCTACGACAGGAGACTTAATTATAACTACATTTAGATCGTTGCTAACATATACAATTAACGTTCAGAAAACCCAATCAATAGTTAAGTGAACTTACGGATTATCCAGATTAGCTCCTCGAGCACAGCTCATGGCGCCCGCTACCAACTTTCTTGTTAGTTTATACCCGCAGTTTTGATCTCTTGGAAAGTCTGAGTTTAAGAGTACACCCGCCACTCCCAGCTTGAGCCACGCACACTGGGCTGTTATTAACGCAGCCGTTATTCCTTCAGAGCAAAGGTTCAGCACTGCCTCATTATTGGAACTACCCCAGAAAGCCTTTCGGCTTTCCTCCCAAATCCAGTTTTGAACGCCAATTTCTAACTGGAAGATGAAATTTGTTAATTGTAGAGAAATTAAATTTACTGTTGAATGTTACTACTGATGTGGCCTAAGAAAAGCAGTTAAATTAAATGTTATCGTTGGCATGGCAATATTATTGCAGCTAATTGTAACAAGACCGTATTACCTCTGGCGACTCGTCTGCTTGTCCCTCTTTCCAAAGGATCCAATCCTCGAACCCAAGCTTACGCTGAGAACTTGCTTTGAACCATTCCGATTCTGAACTAACAGTCTGCAATGGCAACGTGACCACCACTTTGATTTCTGCGTAATGAAAAAACCTCCATTATTTGCAAAGCGTAACAATGATTTCGCAGTTATTCACCGCAAGCTGAACTTGCTATAATAGCTGGTAATCAAAATGTATCCATGTATGATTAAGTAGTTAGACATATCCTGCGATTCTGATGATATAATTATTTAAACGATGCAACCAATTTACCACTACACGGATTTATCTGAAGAACTCCATTCTCATGTAATTATAATCACTATTGATAGAATTGGGTATAACTGACTAACTGTATAAGACGCTATTTTACTATTACAATATGCGGGGCATACGCTGGTCATATGAGCAGAGTTATCAATATAATTTCTAACAAAAATTTGAGTCGTTGTTTTAAAAAAATATACGAATTATTTGAGATGGTCAACGTGGTGTACGTTAAAACTTGTAAAAATCTGATAATGCTCGAGAAATATTTGCACTCTTGGTTATCTGTCTTTTCAATCTAAATATTATGTTGAGTTGATATAAATAAGTCAAAGTTATAATCACCTAATTTGTTTGCCTTTTGCAATAAGGTGTTCAATCCATCCGCGCCTCCATACCGCTGGTCCACTTGGACTAAGTCGATGGTGCCTGGCTTGGAGCAGTCGGTGCTCCTCGCAGACAATGGTGATAAAATCACTGCATCGGAACCCAACGCTTTGGTGTAACTCAACTGTTTTGCCACACCTGAATCGAATATTTAAAATCCACAAATATCGTATACCATATCGTTTTGTGTCTAAAATTGAAACTCTAAGTGATCATTTGGATTTTCAACAACATCATCTGTCGTTAATAACATACCCTGTAAATCTCCCAATCCATCGCCGTCAGAATCTCTGAAGGAATCTACCAAGATCCTGTAATAAACACCATCCTTCCACCATGGGGACACTGTCGCACTACCGCACAGCCTCAGTAGCGTTGCGCAAACCACGAGCAACCACATCAACATGATCACTGAAATGTGACTCATGTCGGCTTTATACCGTAACCCTGTACGTTATAATGGTGTACAAACGATGAATTATAGCGTAGCTACTTGATTGTTAAAAACATTTCCTGATCATTGCGATTGGTTTCGAAATAGTTTGTCACCTTTTGTAAATTGTAAATCGTTGTCAAGCACTATCTTAAAAGAAATAAAAAAAAAAAAATTGACGACACAAGTATTATATTCAGTGATTGTCGACCAAAAGATTTTCAGTCGAAGGTGACCTGGATATAATGTATTCTAATAGATTATTTTATACATATTAAATACACATAGTCTATATTTTATTCCGAAACGAGGCTCAGTACTGAACAAATTGTTTTGTCACCAACTGGGCTATTACGAATTTTATGATATTTTTTCTAAAATGGCCATTAAGTGCCTGTTATTATAGTAGCGGCAATTTCCAACAACTAGTATTTTACGCGATTTGAAATGTTTCGTTACTTAACCACGAGCAAAGTGTTTACAAGTATCTATTAACCTGAATCCGTTTCATCGAAACTTTACAAGTGGCCTATTTACAAAGTTTTCCGTAAAGAGTCTCTATAGGTGATCGGAAAACATGAGTTTCGCCGGGAGTTCGCTTTTCACTCAATAGCAGAATGAACGTTGAAGTTTCTTTCCATAAAATTTGTCTCAACATTTCTCCCTATTGAAGTTTTAAAATCTTTTTCTCGATATTTTTCCTCTTTCACAGTAACCGTTCCTTCACTTTGAATATCATTATGTCGCCCGTTCGATATAATATTTAACAGTTCCTCGAAATCAGCTCCATATCTTATATGGCGTTCGGCGGATTTATCACTGTTGAATATTCTCTTTGATTCTCGAAGAAGAAAGCCAATATGAAAGAAACATTTTTATGCCATTTATATCAATGTTTTGAATTTTTGATATAACAGCGTTAAGTAAAATTAAAAAGTTTTATAACATGTTGTAGGCAGTAAAGACGTAAACATCAATGTGATTACTGGGATTTATATTTGTATACTCCAGAAGCTCGTCAACTTTGTTAACTGAACTTTGATGTTATTTGATAAATAATGATTTATCTGATACTTCGCAATATACACATAATACTTATAAATTGCTTTCGAATTTCTTATAATATTTCTCTGCTCCTCTGTCTGTATTATTTTCCGACTAACTCCTCTACCCTAAGTTGATCTGTAGATACAATTTCTAAGAAGTTACAGTATCACTGAAGCTCCGATTTCTAAGAAGACAAACTAAGGGTAGGTGGTTTTATCAGACCATCTCATGCATAAATGGTTTTGCAGAAATACTGTTGAGTGTGTTCAATATATATTGTATTTCACAGAGAGCACACATACAGAAATAAAGGCATCGGACGTTTCCGTCCATTTTCCGTCAGGTCGAATTAAAATCGATGACAAAAGAAGAGCACTTTTCACCTACGGGAATCATATGACCGGCTACCTGACGGGTAGCCAATGAGGTCGAACCCGCATACGTCGGCGTAATTAAAATTGGTTGTTCTGATAAAAAAGGTCGGTGTGTAAATCCTGCAGAGCTGCAAATGAGAATGTTGGGTCACGATCCGAACGCCTTTGTGGCGGCCAGTAATGAAACAATAATACTGCGGAACGGTACTGTAATCTGTACAAAGGACTGGCTTATACTACGGCGAGGTATAAGTCGTTCGCTTCGAATGTGCTGAATTTTGCTGGCACTCGCCAGGTGCTGAAATATGTGTATTCGGCCCAAGAGCAATTTCGTTACGTTTACTTTGGACTGGTTAGATTTTCCACGACATTGACCGTGAAGATAAAGCATCATAACTCCTTAAACCTTACAATTGATTATACCTACGAGCTTTCCTGGTGTAAATGCATGCCGCATGATGTGGATACATCGACAAGTCGGCCGTGTGTCAGCTGCTGTGTCGGCATGGTGCAGCGCCACAGCCTAGCTGGTTCTAATTCAGTCGGCCAACAAAGAACAAAGTCGTGTGAAGACTACGGAGCGTAACACATTTCCGAACTCTATCGAGTATTTGTTTCCGCATTCTTTTGTGATCGACACTTTAGTAAGGCTATTTTGAATGCGGGCCGATGAGAACCAGAATGAAAATTGATTTTTCAACATTGAGTTTATGATTTCGAACTGTTGAAAATTGTTATTTCGATAGGCTCAGAGTAATCTATAAGTAATTCCATGATTTTACGTTGCAGAATAAAACAGTTAACTGTATACTCAAAGAAAAGCAGTTATGATTTTTAATTTATACTAATTAATCACATTTTGAAGTGCTATGATTTACCATACGGAAAAAATGAAGTGTCTTAAGAAATGATAATCCCAAAGATGCAAGGTCTAGACAATGTTATCTATATTCTTGGCATTAAAGGCGATGGACCAACGAAAGTTGTATACTGTGGCAGCCCGCAACTCACACCCGTAGTGCTTGTAATTCAGCTCCTGACAGTAATTGCCGGGGCCCGAACCGCCGACGCAGCATTTGATTCCGATTTCGGATCATGAATGTTTCTGTCTGATAATTGGAACAATTTGCGTCGATATGCTAGAATTATGATATCATCGCGCGCATTTTACCAGCGCCTACGTCTACAATAATTTAGTAATTCTTGTCCGTCGCGAGAACGATACGTCATGCATATTAACGCTGTAACTCCAGCGAGTTTCCCCGCGATTTTGTTCTTGATGGAAGCGGGGTGCGTCCTGCATTCGAATTTAGACCACTTTGATATGAGAGTTAAATCCAACTCCCTATTGAGTAACATGTATGATAACTCTTCTTGTTCTACATATTAGATGGGAAGGATATAAACATTACTGCTCGCAACTGTCCAGATTTGTCAGTCACTTATATTTGCCCGGATAAAACTTTAAAACTAAACAAATAACTAACTAAGAGCTTTAACTTAAAAACTATGGAAATAAAATTAATGTTTATTTTATTTTGAAAGTGCGTATTATGCGTGCGCCTTTAATAATAATTAATTGCTTGGAACTTGCAAATTCGAGATTGTAACACTAGTGTTACCATGTCGAATCATGTAAGTAATGTTATATCATCTCGCAGCAAATGTACGACTTACCCGGCAGTGGTGGTACATAGCGTCTAGACGCCAGTAGGTTCTACGATTTGTATCAGTACCCAGTAATGCGTCAGTAGTGTCAGTACGTGTCCATGTCATTGATTTCGCTGTACAAAGCTGAATTATAGATGTTGTTTACGGCACGATACTGGATTCCCAGGAAAGGGCAAATTCAGCGCTCAGGTAATTAATGGTTTGACACTAATGACAACCGCTGCGCACATGGCAAATCTGATGTGGAATGATCCATCGGTTGTTAATGTGTTCATCAATTAATTGAAATGGAGTTGCATGTTTTACTAAACAAAGAACATGTGAATGGCTACAAAAAACTGCATGTTTAAAATTTTCTTTTCTTTAAGTTCATTGCAATTAACATTCGTAAGCAAACCTATCCTATTTACCTTATTTTTAAAGGCGTATGAAGACTGCTAACTTATACCTGACCCGCAATAATGTAAACACTCCGAGTTCTCAAAATACCTATGCTAAAAGTAACTCAAGAGTTATTAAAATAATTTAAAAGTTAATTAGAATCAATATCGCGTTTCTGGTTACTTAAAACATATTTTTAATTAGCACCACGTGGAGATGCAACGGTCCAGTAGACATCGTGTTTTAATTTATCTATCAATTAAGAAAGAACGTAAAGAAGTACATTCGTGAAAGTGTAATAATTTGCAATACCTACTTTAATTTTATCCGGCACAGTTTTAAAAGTCGTCAAGAGTTATTGCTCTATAGTACCTACATATTTGAATACCGGCATACCCTAAATTTTCGAGTGATAAATAATACTTTAAGCATTGTATTGTATTCTATAGTTTGGTACATTAATTAGTACCTAAATAGAAAATAGTTACTGAAACCAAAAAGTGCAATATCAGAAGAGGCTACACAAAATAATATTGGAATATTGTTATTATGTTGTATGAACGTTGGCAAGCGCTAGGTGCTACGATATTGTGAAGTAACAATCAAAGTTCACGATATTCGCTTACACTGCGCTCGTAATCAGGAATCCAATATCTAGTCATCGCAGTCTAAATTTTCATACAAACGGATAGCCTGTTTACTAAAATAGCAGTCTAGACTAGCGAATTTGGTTCTAAATTAAAGTGTTTGCTGCACCTAGATGCTGACGCGGGATTGTGGCCCTCTGCAGGCCCTCTGATAAACGGAAACCAGCGGTTCTCTATTAAAATTGGAATTTCTCTATGTAACTGGAAAAGGTCGAGCTAGACAAGAAGTCAATGATGTATTAAATATCTAGATTGAGCGTCGCCCTACAACGAAAACAAAAAAAAAGCCAACATTATCAAGCATGTGTGTGTGCAGGCGATGTTTTTCGCGTTCATTTATTGTCTATGTGTGCGTAATCTGTGCGTAATGATATAAAACTTGTGGCCAACAGTTGGCCACAACTTTTTGACACTTTTTCGCGGATTCGATGTTCCATCTAGATATTTAATACATCTTTGGTCCTACATTAATCGTCTCGTTTCGCTTGTTGAGAGTAGACGTGTACGCGGCTCATCGATACTTTATTACGTTAACGTTACAGTAATTTCCGCTCTGTTATAAGTATCTTAGTGCTCATTATCCTGTCAAGCATTCGGCGCGGTGTGCAGTGAACATCGCATAAATCATCATCTTATCCTTGTCTAACACTGCTGCACCGCGAAGTTGCAGCGCGCGGGAGGGACATTTGTTTGTCGTACTTTACCCCGCGCAACGTACAACCTATATCTTCCGTACGTGTCGCACTCATTGAAGATGTCACTACAACACAGCCCGCCAGGTACACGTAAACAACAATCACTATCTAACCCAGACATACCTACGTGTATTGAACAAAAACGCATTATTACAACGCGGAAACGTAAACAAGTGGAGGAAAGTAATCTGGATACATGGTTACTGGAACACAGGTCGGATGGCTTGCACGATCTCATCACAGCAGCTGTGAGGTCCGTTTTAACATCCGAGTTCTCATCAATTACGGATTCACTCAAAAATATCTCAGCAACAATTGAGACGATTGCCGCCGACAACGTGACCATCAATAGTTCATTAAAAGAGGTAAACAATAGACTAATTGACATGGAAAACAAGTTTTTACACATGGAGGAACGTCAAAATACTTATGAAAACCGTCTCAAGTTACTGGAGGACAAAATATGTGACACTGATACCGGTTCCTGCGCCGCTTCATTGGAACGGACAACAGCGCTCGAGAACAAACTGGCTAATTTAGAACAACAAGCCAGAGAGACTAATTTAGAGATTTCTAATCTTCCAGAGAGACGAGGAGAAAACCTTGTGACAATGGCCATGCATCTTGGAACTCTAATCGGATACACTATCAACCAACGTGACATATTGTCGGCTCACCGAGTTCCCCACGCAGATAATAAAGACGGACGACCGAAGAACGTTATTATAAAATTATGCTCCAAAATATCAAGAGATAATTTTCTAGCAGCTTTCCGTTTAAAAAAAGGCATGGATTCGGCGAAGTTATCAATCCCAGGTCGCAGTCACACTATATATGTCAACGAACATCTGACGCTGAAAAATAAAATTTTATTTCGGGAATGTCGAAACAAAGCCAAGGCCCTTGATTACAAATACGTGTGGGTCAAACATGGCAATATATTGGTACGTAAGTCTGACAATTCACCTGTCTTTGCTATCCGCTCTCACAACGACCTCAGTAAAATTATTTGAGCATATTATACAAGCACATACCTGTATAGGTTATGTAATTTTCTGGTTACCACTAATTCTCCCACCGTTAAATATATATAATAATTTAAACAGTTTTAATTATAGTTATAAAGATATTGTTAATTGTTTGTTACCTACTGAATTGCATTTACTTTCTTTAGATAATAATCACGTAGTTGATGTAAGTTTGGAGTTAAGTTCGATTCATACTTTAATTAAACGAATATTTTTTCACTACCACATTTCTTGGTTGCAAGTATTGTGTTTTCACATTATTAATACGTTAGTCGTGGCTTTGAAGCCAATTTTTGTTTTTGTTTATGAAGTAATTTTTACTTGTTTGTTTTTCTTTTTTCAATATACAGCGATACTTAAAATCATTGATGTATAAGTATCTAGATGGATAATCGAATCCGCGAAGACCTGTCAAAAAAGCTGCGCCAACTATTGGCGCAGAAGTACTTTCCCGCCAATTAGTGCCGATCGCGCCGCTTTCGTGTCACTACGTATTACGCGCGCAATTTAAATAAACAAATAAGAGGGATAACATGACGAAATGTGCTATTAAACTGTGCCGGAATTATAAAGGAAGGGTAAAAAGCTCAAAAAACATCACATATCATAGGCAAGTAACCAATAAACATATTTTTAATTAAATTTCAATTTTGATTTTTATTGTAACCAAATTACGTCATTTTTTTGTCAGTGTTGCTAGTTTCTATTTTTATGCTCCCGACTTAACATCATTTTTGTGGGTATATAAATTGGTTTATGGTTACGTGTATATTATTTAGTTCATGTACTTTTAGAAATCGATTAAAGAAAGGTGGTGTTTACCAATACGTTTGTGTTTATTTATAATAATATAACATTAATATTCGTATGTTTATGAGCCCATTTTAATGATTATTTTTGCATTGGGTCGAATAAACCACTTTTAAAGGTACAAGAGTAATGTGAAAAGGAGACGATCCAAAATTGTATGTAGTCTGGGCCTGGTTTTGTACCAGTGATAAAATAAGATAAAAAAGAAAAATAAACCATTTTTGACTAATCAAATCCACGAACTCATCTTTATTTCATTGCAAAAAATATTTATTAACTCCACGTGACGAAATTATTCTACATAATGGCGGGCAGCAGACCAGAGGATTCATAATTTTTGACGTATGACGTTAGCTGTCAATATGCCTTCTCTATGCTTGAATGATGCTTGAACGATGGCTCGAACTCAGAGTGAAGGACGCCATCTTGCAAGTGTTGCAAGTAGTACCTACCGAATAACTCGAAATTAATTTTATTTTAGCAATTCATTTATTGCGATTTGTGAATTTATTATATTTTTAATGAACTTTCTGTATTTTTTGGTTTTTCATGGTTTAGTGTACAAGATCAGGCCCAAAATGGACCATCTCCTTTATTTATTGAAGTTTTTTTTAATGATATGCATGTAATTAACTTTCCAAGTAATTTTTTTATTAAATTAGATAGGTAACGTAAATAATTGGCTCTTCTTTAATTAAGTTACCACCTCAAATTAAGCTAAAAATTTGAGGGGGGGAGGGGGCTGACGCTCACATCTTCCCCCCACCATTTTTAAATCTAGGAAATGCATACTTTTTTTATTATAAAAAAATCAAGTTTCCAAAAATTATAAAGTGACTACCTCAAATTAAGCTGAAATTTTTTGGAGGAGAGGTTGGTGACTCCCCCAACTTTCCCCCCAAATTACTTTTTCGCTATTGTTAGTCCTGTTTGCCTGTTTGGCTGCATCTTCCGCAGCGCCGGAGATGTCACGATTCAAAATTAGGCCCAAAAATCAAATTAGATCTACTTAAGTTATTTATTTTTTATAATGTAGTTTAAAACACACACACACACACACACACACACACACACACGTCCACACACACATATACATACACTTAAGACTTCGAGCGCTTACACATTAACCAATGAGACCACATAACCTTAAAATTTTTAGAGATTTAGAAAAATAATTTTAAAAAAGTAAGTACTTTATGAGAGCAATATTTAGTTTGGGGGGACGAATGAGAGTGTAGAACCCGTCCTCCCTTCAAATTTTCACCTTAATCTGAGACGGTAACTTTACAATTTTAGAAAAGGAGATGGTCCATTTTGGGCCTGATCTTGTACACTAAACCATGAAAAACCAAAAAATACAGAAAGTTCATTAAAAATATAATAAATTCACAAATCGCAATAAATGACTTGCTAAAATAAAATTAATTTCGAGTTATTCGGTAGGTACTACTTGCAACACTTGCAAGATGGCGTCCTTCACTCTGAGTTCGAGCCATTGTTCAAGCATAGAGAAGGCATATTGACAGCTAACGTCATACGTCAAAAATTATGAATCCTCTGGTCTGCTGCCCGCCATTATGTAGAATAATTGCGTCACGTGGAGTTAATAAATAATTTTTGCACTGAAATATAGATGAGTTCGTGGATTTGATTAGTCAAAAATGGTTTATTTTTCTTTTTTATTTTATTTTATCACTGGTACAAAACCAGGCCCAGACTCCATACAATTTTGGACCGTCTCCTTTCCAACTACAAACTGCGTAAAAAATATTAATTTAATTAACTTAGCTGGTTTATTACAACATTAACATAAACAACTGTAATTAAATTAAGTAGGGTTTTTTATTTATTCATGAAAATAACCACTCCATAAATTAAGTTTAATGTGTGATTTATGGGAAAATTTTAGTAACTGGTATCATTGATCACGCAACATAGACACTAGACGAACGTGAAAAACATCGCCTGCACGCACACATGCTTGATATTGTTGCCGTGTTTTTTTTGTCTTCATTGTAGGGCGACGCTCAATCTACCTATTTATTGCATCATTGCTTAAAATATACCATATTATTAAGGTTATACATAACAAGTGTTACCACAAGTGTATACAGCGACATGAACTTACAGCTATTAATACACATTTAGAAAATAGTTACTTATGCGAGGAACGTATTTTATTTCTTATTTTTTTATATTTATTTTTTCTTGAACGTATTTATTTACCAGTATTCTACAGTTTCTTAATTAACTCTAATTTAAACTCCTTTCAACACTTATCAGTACCACAATGTATTATAAGCTATAAAATTCAATAATAACCTTTCAATTTATTATCAAAACTGTCGTGGCATAAAAACTAAATTACATACACTATATATTAATATTTTACTACACTCATATGATATTATCGTCTTAACCGAAACGTGGTTAAACGCAGACATTTTTGACAATGAAATAATTGACTCCCGTTACTTAGTATTTCGCAGCGACAGACACCTCGGGGCTTCTGGCCGGTGCGATGGTGGTGGCGTGCTGGTGGCTGTATTACGCTCGCTGGTTACCATGCCCAACTGTGGTTTTGCCTCAGCACAACCAAGGTTTGATTTGACTCGGCCCGCTCCCATTATTGATCAGCTCATTCTGGATTTAACTTTTGGTACGGATCATCACATTATTTGCGCAGCATATGTTCCCCCTGGACAAACCGAAGAGGTATACTGCAGTTACTTCTCATACCTTCAAGAAATGATTTCATGTATGTCTGATGCTAATTACTATTTGATAGGGGATTTAAACCTTCCACAATTACAATGGAATGGTGCATGTGACGAATTTGAATATATGAAACCCTTATACCCAAGCTTCAAACCCGCCAAGTATGTGATCGAATTCCTAACATATATAAATGGTTTTCAGTATAACAACCTTAAGAATAAATCGGGCAATATTCTAGACCTATGTATATGTAATATACCAAACTGTAAGCTATTTCCTGTGCTCATCCCGCTTGTGCCCATAGATGATTATCACCCACCTTTTTATATATTGATACCGACTTCATTTAAAGATACCTACATGCTATGTCCCTCTTTTAAACAGATTTGCTTTAGAAGCGCTGACTATTCAATTATAAATTCTGAACTAAATAATATTGACTGGTGCAACCTCTTAGCAAATAAATCTACTAATGAAGCGGTTGATGACTTTTATGAAGTAATCTACCGAATTATTCATAAGCATATACAAACAAAAATTATTAGTCTGTCTACATTCCCGCCATGGTTTAATTCCTCACTTATACATATGTTTAAGGATAAAAATAAAGCTTGGGTAAAGTGGAAGAAATACAATAACATATCTGATTATGAGATATTTTCTAATTATAGGGACAGATTTGGTAATTACTGTGCTATACGTTATAAACGTTACATGGAGAATGTTGAAGCAAGTATAAAAAATAATGTTAAATATTTTTGGAAATATGTATCTACACGCAAAAGCCGTAAACAAATTCCTAGCAGTGCTTACTACCGTAATAATGATGCATGTGAACCGTCTGCCATATGTAACTTATTCTCTAATTACTTTTCTTCGGTTTTTGAACCTTCCGCGGTTTGTGATAATTTTGACTTATCTAACGTAATCCTGTCAGTGGAACATAAATCTGACATCAATTTATTTGATATTCATTTATCTATAGAACAAGTTAGATGCGAACTCAATAAATTAGATGTTACTAAAGGTGCTGGAGTGGATAACTTACCCCCATTTTTTCTTAAGAACACGGCACCATCAATATCATTACCGGTACAAATTCTTTTCAACTTAAGTTTGCGGGAAGGTATATGCCCTAGAATATGGAAAACTGCTCGCGTCGTTCCCATACATAAAGATGGTGATAAGAAAAACGTCGAAAATTATCGACCAATATCTATACTGCCTGTTCTGTCGAAACTTCTTGAAAGACTAGTTCATACAGCTATTTACCCTAAATTGCACACAATAATCATCCCTCAACAACATGGTTTCGTCCGTAGACGATCTACCACAACCAATATGCTTGTATATACAACCGACCTTTTTGATAACATGGATAATAATCAACAAACGGATAGTGTATATACAGATTTCCGTAAAGCATTTGACAGAGTAGATCATAAAATATTATTAGAAAAAATTGCCTACAATGGAATTCGTGGTAATTTATGGCGATGGTTTAAATCTTACATAACTAACCGCTCTCAACAAGTAGTCATAAATGGTTTTGAATCTAACATGGTTACTATTACTTCTGGTGTCCCACAGGGTTCTATTTTAGGACCCTTACTTTTTAATTTGTATATTAATGACATAGGTCAATGTTTTCATCACTGTCGGTATTTATTATATGCAGATGACCTTAAAATCTATAACACTGTAAATGATTACGCTGACCATCGAAACTTCCAGCTTGATCTCGACCGTCTATCATCTTACTGTAGTCGTAATAAACTTATGTTAAATATTAATAAATGTAAAACAATTACCTTCACTCGTAAAAGAATCTTTAGTAATTATTCGTATCAGCTCTGCAATGCCACTATCGAAAGAGTACAAATCATAAAAGATCTCGGAATTAATTTAGATAGCAAACTTACTTTTGACATACATATTGAGCAAATCACAGCTAAAGCCTTCAAATTATACAAATTTGTAATACGTTCCTCTCATAATTTTAAAAATGTATCTACCTACTTATATTTATACAAAACACTAATCCGTCCACAAATAGAATATGCAGTTACTGTATGGAATCCCTTCTACGTCTGTTATCAAAATTGTTTGGAAAATATTCAGAAGAAATTCTTGCGCTGTATGCACTTTAAATCTCATCATGTATACTTAGACTATCCGCAATTATTAAAATTGTATTCACTTCTGGATTTAAAGCAACGACGATTGTTCCTTGATGTAAGTTTCTTGTTTGATCTCTGTAATAACCGCTATGACTGTTCGACCTTAGTCGACAGGTTACACTACCGAGTTCCTACTCGAGCTCTTAACAGGCAATCTCGTATTAACTGCCCCTTTGTTAAGCCTACCTGTCGTACTAACGCTGGACTACGCTCACCATTATGTCGTGTAACTCAGTCATATAATTCTAAATTCAGTTCAGTTGATATATATAATTTGTCTAAATTCAAGTTTAAATGTCAAATCTTAAAATTGCTCCAAGAAACTGTTTAGACTTTCTCTTCGAATTTATTATTTTATAGTCACATCTCATTAGCTTAATATCATTATTTTGATTTTTATCTGCTTATGGTAGTTTAAATATTCCTCAACATAATAGATACCTACACCCAAGTATAATTTGATCTCTGAAAAGTATTTGTAAAAGCCAACCTCGATTTGACTTTTTTTTTTCCTCATTAATTCACGTTTTGTTTTTAGATGACCGTTAGCTAATCTACTCTCAATCTTATCAGTAATACGTGGTCAACGGTGTTGGTTTCACAATTAAATATCTTGTATTTTGTATAATATTTGTTACTTAAGACACATTGTGTTACTGTTTGTTGATCCTAGAAAATAAATAAATAAATAAATAAATAAATACATTAACATTGGAATTTCTATAAGTACCTAAGTAACTGAAACAGGTCGAGGTAGACAAGAAGTGTACTTTGACAATTTAATTTTTTTTCTAGTTATTACAGTTTTGTAAGTTGCATTAATGTTGAGTGAGCCACATAATGACTGTTACGGTTCTTAATTAACAAACACTGTAGATGCACTAGTGCTTTAAAACATCAATTAAAATCGTTGTTCACAATTATGGTACATGCAATACTTAGAGCCAACGACTATTTTAGATTTAGATAAGAATATCGATGAAGAATATCTTTATATTAAAACAGGGAATATGAATTAAATTTGAAACTTCGTAATATTGGTTTTACGTTCGTTGGAAGACGCGTCATACGTATGACATTCCGTTTTAAAATTTTACAGATATGTGGACTGTTTTTAAACCCACGTCAAAGGCATTCATGACGAAAGGGTAACTGAATAAAATCGGTACAAACTGGATTGTAATTTAAAAAAAAGCCCCGTGTCACGTAATTAAAAACCAACATATATGATATAATGTACTAATATTACACAAATAAATGTAAAAGGATGTAGTAGACAGCATTATTAATTACTAAAACTATTAATTAAGTTGGCGGCGCCCGAAGAACCAAAGCCTCTCCCGGCTGCATCGTTAGTTGGTTCAGGCCAATATTCTCGCTAGAAAAACAAAAAATGTATGAATAATATTGTAGTCCTGCCGAGCTACGAAAATACACCACCTTACAATGGTATTCTGTTAGTAACAGTGACATTTCGACTAAGCGATGATATAACTATTAGAGAAAGTTTAAATTTAAAATCGTATCTCATGTTTTATAGCCCTTGGAGTTTAGTGGGGCGATCAGGGGTCGGTGATTATGGTGCATTATGTGCTCAAACTGACAACATAACAATTAAGATTATGAAATGTAAGTAAGTAGGTAATGTAAGTGTGTACTAAGATCTCTAAATCTACGAGTATGACGAAGCATGATTAAAATTAAAGGTTCTAGAACATATTTTATGTACCAATTCGGTCTCATTACTGTTTTATTGTAGGAACAAATATATGGACATCCATAAAGATATTGGTTACTACCTTATTGAAGTTATTATCGTTATCGAATTCATTGACATTTTTCATCTGTAGCTTTTAATTCTCCGTTGAATTTTTTATGTTATATCAGAAAAACCAGATTAAACTCGATAGCCCTTCTTATACAGATATGGAACCATTTTATTTTATCAACAATAACTCAACTGACCCAATGAAAACTTAATCCTTACTAATATTATAAATGTGAAAGTGTGTTTGTTTGTTTGTTTGTTTGTTTGTGACGCTTTCACGTCGCAACAAAGCTATTATATGGTAAGGTTTATGTGTGTGGGGATAGTTAGGAGGGTGGAGAGTGACGTAGGCTACTTTTTACCGCGGAAAAACATCCCATTCCCATGGGAAGATCGATGTTTTGTTAGTTACTAGATATTTATTTTCGGAGTTGCCAATAGATGGCGTTAACAAAATTCATTTTCAAGTTCTGAATTACGCTATCAAATACTACATGTAATTTACTTAAGTCATAGGCAAATGTAATAGGCTACTTTAGCTCTGCCTCGAGAACTCCCCGCTCCGGCTGTGTTCAGTGTACCGCCCGCCCGCTGGCACTATCCTGTTGGCTGATGTCCGCAAGTTGCTGGACTCGCCGACACCGGTGGTGGGCGCGGGCGACTGGAACTGCAAGCATCCGGGGTGGAATAGCCTAGCTGCCAACAGAAGTGGAAGGCTACTTTTTGATGCCGCTGAACAGCACGGCTACACTGTCGAGTGTGTTGCACACCGTTACCGCGGCTCTGAATAAGAGAGAACGCGTGTGTGCAGTATTCCTCGACATGGAAAAGGCGTTCGACCGTGTTTGGCACGACGGCTTTCTCTACAAGATCTCGCAGCCGTCGGCGCCCCGGAGTGCCGTTAAGATGATCTCCAGTTTCCTCGAAAATAGAAGCTTCAGAGTAGTGGTTGAAGACGCCGAATCCACCGAGCGTCCGATCGCAGCCGGCGTCCCGCAAGGGAGTTGCCTGTCCCCGGTCTGCTACGCCTGCTACACCGACGACATCCCGGCGGCAGGGGGGGCGTCGCTTGGCCTGTATGCCGATGACGTGGCGTACATCACCACGTCGCTGAATAGAACCCACGCCATTGTCAAGATGCAGCGTGCGCTTGATGCCCTCCCCGAATGGCTCGCCGCGTGAACATAGGAGGATACCTCAACAGGCGGGACCCTACTCTGGAGCTTCATGGACAAGATATCCAATGGGCCCCACAGCCCAAATACTTGGGCAAAATCGACGGAAGACTCTCGATGAAGCCACAGGTTACGAAAGCCGTCGCGAATTCCAGAAGTGCGATGGCAGAAACCAGTGCTCTCCTCGAGCCTCCCTCTCGGACTAAAGCTCGGGGTCTACAAGACCTACATCAGACCCCGCCTCACGTACGCGGCAACGGCGTGGTACGCGCTCGCCAGCGAACCGCAGTGCACGAGGATGCGCGCAGTTCAGGCGATTGCGCTCCGCCGGCTGACTGGTGCGCCGAGGTACGTCAGGAACGCCGTCATCCAGAGGGACCTTCGAGTCGAGAGCCTGGACGACTTCATCGAGCGATTGGCACGCAACATGTTCGGGCGTGTCGACGCGTCGCGGTTCCCGCATCTGCAGGACCTGGCGCCGCTCCACACCCGTCCACCGGACCGCTGGGCCTTCCCGCGCGACTTGCTGGTTGCGCGGGACGGGCCTAGCACTGACTGATACTGGGGCTTCGTAAGTCGTCGCCCGGCGCTGATCGGCTCCTGCTGGGCTTCCCACCAGCGGGATTCACCCGGTAGGGGCTCGATCGCCTGGGCGGCGCGAAGATGAACCCCATCCCGTTTAAGACTCTGTGGCCTGTAAAAAGGTCACCACTCACCGGACTTGACCTATTGGTTAACCACAGATGGACAACCAAGGGCCTTAGGGCCCAACCCAAGGACTGGCCCGTTTTAACGGGCCGCGAGAGACATCCCCAAAGGGGAACTAACTGTCCCGAGGGCTCCACACACCTCAGACAGGGTGGAGTGAAGAGAGCGAGTAGTAGGCTACTTTTTAGCCTAAATTCCTACGGGAGCGGGACCTACGCGGGTGTTACCTACGGGTCCCGAAGCGAAGCGCGGGCGGTTCTCTAGTCTTACATTGAATGGACGTAGCAATTCGTGCATACCAAAGAAATAAGTTTCCTTTTTATGAATCAGGGACAAATATTCCTTCTGATTGTTCCAGTCATAGTCATTACATACTCGTAAAAAGGAAGTTGTTCAAATGCTTAAAATTTCCTTGCCAAACAATAAGCTGGCTAAACGCAGTGTGAGAGTAATTATGAGAAAAATACTTACTTTGGAAGTCTTCTAGAGTGTATACTGGACACATATACAGTTAAAGGAGACTTCAGTAATGCTATCCTGGAGAGGTCCACGGTATCTGCGACGGTCCCAACGTTGAAGACGAGGGCATACGTATCGTGTGTGATGAGATGCCTCACGAGAATCAAGGTGTTCTCACTCAAAGCTTGGATGAAGTGCGCCCCGTGGGACAGAGCTGGTTGTTTTCGAAGACTGGTTAACGATTGGTATACCTAGAAAATGTGTAACTATTTTTATACCTGGTCCACCTAAAGATATTTGCTAAAAAGATCCAAATTTAGTGAAAGATATTTAAATTGACTGAGAAATGACAAATTTAATCAAAAAAGTTTGTTTGTAGTAATCAATCACCCGCGCGGCAGGTAATCTGAAAAGCTTTTCAAGAAATCTTACCTTAAAATGACTTCGATCAGCTAACTTTTGTGCAGCCAAGTTAATTGTTACATAATCCTCAGCAACAGGCAACCAAGTTCTGGGATTTGTGGAGAAACCAGCACTTGTGCTGCTGTCCCAATGATAAGGTGTTCTTGCTGGATCCCTTGAAAACTGCCAGTAATTATCTGGGTTGCCTTGGTTACAAGCCGCGACGTCCACCGTATCCTCCCAGCTGATGTATCCGTCTCTCATTCCTATTTCCTCACCTTGATAGGTGATGGCCACTCCGGGAAGAATCATGTTCAAAGCGTTCAAACCATCCACCATGTTTTCTCTGAACCTTGACGGCATTCGATTGTTGTCGTGGTTTCCAAACTAGATAACACACGTTAAGATAACGATAAAATGATTATGAAATACATTTATTATTACAACTTTTGTGCAGTGGACAGTTACTGAAAAAAACTATTCACAATTTTTTATTTAACTAAACGTGTTTACTTACCACCCAGTTGGCTACTTTTCCATAAGGCATGTAAGTGAGCCATCGTTTAATCATAAATACAAAGTCTCTAGCGTTAGACTCGGCGGAAAGACTAGTAATGAAATCAAAGTTAAATGGGAAATGAGCTCCGAGAGTTCCTTGCTCGTCGCCGTAATACAGCATAGTCATGGTGATATTGGCGTACGCCTCCGCTAATAGAATTCTGGAAGGAAATTGAAATGTTTTGTAGCAATGATACTTAAGCTTGCAGTTCCTACAAGCAAGCACGGCCTCAATAAAGATTTCACTTTGATGGTAACAGTTCTCTGTCTGTTGACCGAAGAGCTTCGAGCTCGATCTTCAATGGAGCAAATGCTTATGTAATAAAAGAATGTTTGTTGCCAACTATTGTTGGTCTCCTCCCCATCATCATTCGTTATCGAACTGTATTTTTTAGATAATATTAATATTTATTTCTGTACTCACTTGGTATCTGACCCGTTTTGTTTTTGCCATTGATCTATCTTTTCTCTCCATTCATAAACGACATCGTAAAGTTCTATTAAATCTCTAACGTGCTCCTGTGTCGTGTATCCGGGCTGATCGGGAGTCAGGAACATGTTTCCTGAAAGGGGTTCGTCTGGGTAAACCCCACCGTGGTCGTCTGGGTTTGCTTCGAAGAGATGAGGAATTGCATCCACACGGAAGCCGTCTGCGCCTTTTTCTATCCAGTATGTCATAATATTCATCATCTCGTCTCTCACAGCTGGGTTCCGGAAGTTGAAGTCGGCTTGCTCTATGGCAAATTGGTGAAGATAATATTGTTGGCGCTTCTCACTCCACTGCCACACCGATCCGCCGAATTGACTAATCTGGAGATTATAGTTTATCAGAGTTGAGGAAGGTAATTTAATTGTATAGGATCATCTTCGAAAAAAAGTGTTTTGAGAATATAACTTAGAAACAAGAGAAAAAAGTAGTAACAGTATGAAAAGTATTTTTTTTTGTGTTTTTGGTGGTGTTGCATGAAATATTAAAGTACGTTAAATTTTTATTCTCTTTTCTGTTATCTTAATAACTCAATTATACTTTCATAAAGGACGAATTATGACTAAAAATATAATTTACCCAATTTGAAGGCACACGTCGACTATTATCAGTAGTGTTTACAATGGGGTCGGCCCATACAAAGAAGTTCTCATAGCCGGGCTCCTTTGCTTCGGAGCGGATGAAATAGTCCGATTCAGTGCTGGCATGATTCGGCACGTAGTCCAATAGGACTTTGATACCTGCGCAAAATTGGCAGAATCATCATGAAACGATTAGTGCTGAAAGGGTATAGTCATATGTATTCATGGCATTTAAATTACTTACAGACTAGAAAAAATGACGTTTAATATCCATGGGAAAAAGTTTTACTAAGTTAATGTCAACAGATTCTTACCGAGGGAATGTGCCTTGTTTACAAGCTCCTCGAAATCGGCCATCGTTCCATATTCATGGTGGATGTTGTAGAAATCGCTGATGTCGTAGCCGAAGTCCACCATGGGCGACACGAAGATGGGAGACATCCATATCGCTCCGACACCACAATCCACGATATGCTCCAGTTCGCTGGTGATGCCTGCCAATCATACACAATTTCAGGCTTATAAATATTTTATTTACAACAGTTGCTAACCCTGAAGACTAAGACGTTCACTTCTTAAACATTTTACCGGCTCCATATCTTTTTATTCTGAACACAATTGCTGTTAAAAATTATAATATCCAAAACGGTGGTAGAATCAAAAAATTGACGTTCATAAGTGAATTTGTAAATTCCTAGATGAAATAAACAGTTTGACTTTGACTTTGACAGTATAAATGATACAAAGTATCGCGGCGGGTGATGGTCCTCGGGTGAACTTTAGACTCTTACCATTTAAATACTAGATAAATATTTATTTTATAAAAAGTCCGATATCTGTCTAAGCAACAAACCTAGTAATAGCCATTTAACATAATACTCGTAATTCTTAATCTAACTTACTTTTGGCTTGCTACGAGCACTCTCCGATTTTAAGCTGCGAGACAGCTGTCAAATTGTTAGTGCTTAAATATCACCGATACGCCGTAGGCTAATAGGAAAGTTGGGAGTGGACTTGTTCTCAGACAATCCGAGTAAACGAATTGAACCATTTCATGCTGAAATTCAGAAGCGTGGTAGCAGTCATACACGAGTAGTGTTATGTGATAAAACTGACTGATATAGAGTGCAGCGACCTATAACTAGAGAAAATACTAAGTCCCCTACATCACACACATTATAGATAACAGTGGTTGAAATGTACGTTTTAATACCTATTAGACGATAGTCTAATGAGCTAGTTATAACTGTTGTAAACATCGTTACGTACAAGGTCAGAAAGACAGTCGAAAAATTACCTCACCTTTTAAGTCACCAATACCATCTCCATCGCTGTCTTTAAAAGACCTTGGATATATCTGGTAGATGACGGTATGCTCCCACCAGTCAAGGGGTTTCAGTTCTGGGGGGTCGGGTCCTCTGCTAGCCAGGACTGCCCAGGTAATGCAGAACACTACCACCGCCACCACTACCAGAGCTACCGCAGAAATACCGACCACTTTGACCCACTTCTTCATTTTGACTAAATTAAACGCTCCCAGGACCCCCTAGACAACGACTTAAATCTAATCTTCCTTTTTTACTGCGGAGCCATATAAATTTGTTTTTATCTGCAGTTACAAATTCATTACTGTTTTCAATAATGTTCTGTATTGTCTTCTTAACAAAGTTTTCGTTGTAAGTAAAAATTTTGTAAAACGGAATTAATGTTATAAAATATCTGAATCTATGTCACAATATTCATAAATTTTAATACTTTATAGATATTACCGACGATCAATAAAAGTCTGAAGGAGACTGACTGACACAAATCCCTTAATTTTCACCTGGCAATTTAAGAAGCACGAAAGTCTGAACAGGTCATACATAGGGTAGAATTTTTCGTCTCTTTGGAGAGAAAATACTGTGATATCTGGAGATAGAAAATGTTACTCAAATGATCCAGAAAAATAAAAAGTACTTATGTAATATCTTGTGGTTTAAGGGACTCAATCCTTCTTTAAGTTTATGCTTATCTCCTTGCTCGTGTTGCACCCTGCTGAATGCTGGGTTAAGGCTTCCCGATCCTATTTACAGAGGTCGCTGTACTGTAGGTTGCCTGGGCGTAGGGTTTTTAATCCAACTACCACCCTCTTGTTTGAGTCTCGCGAAAAACGACTTTACATGTTCCGGGGTATTCATTGTCAGTTTTTCTTTGTTTGGCATTTTAAATCAAGTAATGTAATCTATTATCTTATCCAGATCCTATGTCTCGTTATCCAGACTTAGAAGTTACTTCATAGATAACTCAGCTAAATTGCGACCGTGCTGCCATCTAGTTTATTATTATTAGCCTTATTACTAAATAGAGTACGAAAGTCAAAAACTTTTTGTTTGCTACTTTTATAAAATTACTATAATTGTATTTTTTTGTTTGACTGTTCTTTTTTTAAGTTGCCTTCGAAAAGAAGCAGGCAAGAAAAGAGCAGCAAAAAAGGGATACGATTCAGATAAAAACAACTAATTAATCAAATGTATCTATTTCAAATACAAATTTTACTTCAATAGTGGTTATGTCGTAATAGCGACTTCAACATCAGTCGTGTCCCATGGGCAAGAAAAGCGCTTTAAATATTTGTTTAATTTCAATGAATGCGGCTTGACTTCGAATTGTTTTCTGCACTTTAATTAAACAATGATTTAATAGACGAGGTTGCAGATAGTAAACGGCCGAGCTAACTGGCTAAATGTGAAACAAATGAACTAAGTTTGAAGCAGTTCCGAACTGTTGGTTTTCGTTAGAGATGGAGAAGCAATATCGCCGCTCACACTACGCCCGACACTAATGTAAAACTTCTATAGCCGTGTTTCCCATACACTTGACCCCAAATTTATGTGCTCCCCTCACTGTGACCTACTTATTTATGTATATCCAGAGGAGTACTGTTCCGCGCTACGTTTTTATCTCCCGTAAAAGTTTAGGGCAATCTTTTGTCTTTTGTGCGAGTTTATCCGGTAAATTATAACCAACAAAAGTGTTTTAATGTTTGTATTTCCTCGGTATAGTACACAATGAAGATTTCATTTATAATCTTGTATACAATTTGAGGTCACGTTTTTCTTCAATTGACCAAATTGTTTAACAAATCATGCTTTCTGAAAGTAAGAGGTCGGTGGTTCTATGTAAGTAAGCTTAAAATGGAATGTAGTCCTTCTGATTCGTTAATAAATAGTTATAACGTTGTATCTACCGTTAAGTTGGTGCCTACAAACAAAACAGTGTTCGCAAGTATGTCGCGGGGGCTCCGAGCGGAGATTGCGCGGTAAGCTACCCCCCGCCCGAAACCGCGCACCCCATCACTAAGTACCCTTCCTTTCATTTAATACATATTTATACATATGTATTCAATATGACATTTATAAATTAATTAAGTATATTTTAATGACAGCAGGATATGGAAGATCCATTAAAACTTGAGTGATTTGAAGTATGTTTTAATAGCAAAAATATAAATCAACGTAAAAACAATAAATAATTATTTACAAATTACGCACTATTTAACATATTCACGCATCGTTCACTTTACATGTTCACACTTTTGGTTCACAACCAGTGGCGGCGCTAGGCGTCGGCGACGTCGGCGACCGCCGACGGCCTCGCACCTCAGGGGGCCTCGCAAGTTTTACAAATTATAAAAAAAAAAATATTTTTTATTTATTTTCATACACTTGCGCGAGTCAAGTGAGTGAGTACCTAGGTTGTACTTTAGGAATTCGCTTGACCCTGTGAACGACGCGAAACAACTTATACAGTAGGTACAATTTAGAAAATAATTTGGAAGAAATACATATCTATATACAAATGTTTACCTACATCATCAACATGGTAAATTGTGAATTGTACTAAATCTAGAATTAAGACCTTTATGTCACCACAATTTCTGCAAATAAAATATTCATTCATTCATTCATACATAGCAATTAGAATCATACTCACAGTTCCCATCAATACAGCTTCTGCTGAGAGAAGCTTCTCAAAGTTAAAATTGAATAAGACCTACTTGAGAAACACGATGAGCCAAGAGAGACCAAGACTATCTGCGTTATCAATTCTATCAATTGAAGCTGAAATAGCGGCTAGTATTAGCTATACTCCGACTTTTAATTCGATTCCTAAAATGACATTTCCAGTGTTACCGTTTTTTATTATCACAAAAATAGTGTTGTTACCTGGACGCAAATGATTCGATTTGATAAAAATAATAATCGGATTATAATCGTATCGCATAATTTAGCAAATCGGTAAAATACTGCATGAAGTTATTACAGAATTAATAAATACACATTAAAAATAATTATTATCAATTTTCCCCTACATTTTTACTGTTAAGCGCTTTTAGTACATGTATGTACTAAAAGCATGCATGTAACGGTGTTTAATATTTTTCGTTTACTATATAATTTTAAATAAATAACCTTTACGTACTGTTCTCTCATTTTTTATTATATTTTATAAAAACACATATAATAGACATATTGAGAAAAGAAAATCGAATAATCAAAACATCGTTCGTTAATCGTGTGAGTAATCATTATTACTGAAAAGCTGGCAACATTATTTCGAAAAGTGACATTAGCTTACGTCAATTTAGGAATCGAATTAAAATTCGGAGTATAATCCTGAAACAGTTCATTGAGGCCAAAAGCTGAAAAGTTTGTCTATTTTCATTTCTATTTGTGTAATTTTTGTTATCATTTTGATTAACAATAAAACTCGTTTACTCATACATTAGTTTCACTATAATTCGGTTCATGTTATAAGTAATTAACGTTTTCTTTTTGACTGGGAAATAAAAACAGGCCTCGTGGGGCTCGCGGGGCCTCGCGTATCTAATTTCGCCGACGTCCAAGTGTAGTCTAGCGCCGCCAGTGTTCACAACGGTACAACGTAGGGCTTCTGCACCGCAAAATGATGTTCCCTGACCGAAGAGTCTATTATTAATAAAAAAAATACAATCGAATTCAGAACCTGGTCTGATAATTTTTGAAGCTTCAATTGCGCTGTGTTTAAATATAAATATGGTTTGCAAAATGTGTAAAAAATATGTCAAATTATTCCGACACAATTGAAGAATTTATAAATTAGTAGACTTGGGCTTCTCTTCTCACAATTCGGTTAACGACATCACTAAACCGTCAGGAGACGGGCGCTGAAACGAGAACGATCATTTCACCGGCGGCGAGCGTCAAGGTGCTTCCAATGATTTCATCGCTGAAACAAAAAAATGCGGTGAATTGCGTCTTGTTAGATACATATTTTTTGATGTTCAGCTTTAGCGTCCCCTTTCTAAAGCCATTTTATTATCTGTGCAGACTAAAGTTTCATTTTCTTTAGTTTTGTGTACATATTTTATTATTCTTTTAGAAAATATTTTTCACCTTAATTCCGTATATAATGAGAATCATTTCTTTCTGTCTGTATCTCACAAGCACGGTGTTATTACGACTTGACATTTTCATAGTTATAATATTTATTAGTTAAGTTCAATAAATTCTCTTATAACAAAAATGTCAACATACCCATTAACCCTTGGCGAATGAATACTGGACACGTAAACCTTGGCAGGGAGGGTGAGATGGGGCACCCTGGCCAAGGCGATGGTGTCTGGACCTTCGCTGACGTTGAACAGTAGGACCAGGGTGTCGTAGGCCCGGAGATAGCGCACCAGGTACAGAGACCGGTCCGATAACGCCCTGATGTCGTATTCCCCATGCGACAGGGCTTTCTCCTTCCGAATGGCTGTTAGTGCTTGATACACCTGAAAAGGAGGATGACGAAAATAATTAGTTGTTTTCAAATTTTTGTCGTTATTTGAACATTTTGGAACGATATCTAATAATTTGGTTAGGGCTATTACATAGCCTGTTATTGCATAATTGTGTTGGATTTTGATATTATTTTCACTAAAATTACGCCTTATGTCCATTAACTTGTTATTAAAAATAAGAGCAATCGAATCATATTTATGGTTATAATTTCTGTTAAACTTCAGTTCTTCAGCATCCAAGAAATAACTGTGATTACCTTCTGAAGCAAGTTAGAGCTTTCTAAGCTGAACTTATTATTGTTTTCGGTATTGTCTCAAAATGTTACAAATTCAATGGTGTTATAACTATGTCCATTATAAAGCGAAAAAAAATTCTATATTAAAAGTAAACGTGAGATTAAACGACTCATACATTTCAATTATTATTCATCCATTTCATGCGACAAATAATCTTAATTATCCGAGTTGAAAACCTGCTTCAATCCGCCTTTTTAATTATTCGCAGACTTACTTTCATTTCAATTTCACCTGGAATTCATAACCCCACTTTAATTAATCCCTTATCTTATGAAACAGGTTTAACGGCGGCATACTATCGGCCTTGGAATGACTAAAGGGTTTGTAGACTGAATGGAAATTTTTAATGGATAGCGCATTAGGAAACCGACGGCTTTAATCATCCACTGCAGCCTAAAATAGAATAGGAATAGACTTTAAATAAGTTTAAAGCCCGGCTTTGGAACTTGGAACTGACGAATGAATATGACAGTGAGGTACGTCAAAAGGTGAGGTACATTAAAAGCCTTGGGCTGGCAATCATACAGTTCAGCATATTACTGGTCTAGTGCCGTTTGGAAAGTTTAAAATTCACCTTAAAATGACTTCGCGGATCTGCTTTCTGTTTGGCGAGATTGATATCTGGATAGTCCTCAGCGATAGGCAACCATGTTCTATTGGCCGTCGAGAACCCAGCATTCAACGAGTCATTCCAATGGTAAGGGGTTCTAGCGGGATCTCTGGAGTAAAGGTGGTAAGTTTCAGGGTCTCCTCGATTGCATGCTTCCACGTCTACCGTGTCCTCCCAGCTGACGTAGCCGTCTCTCATCCCAATCTCTTCACCTTGGTAAGTAACTGCAACTCCTGGCAGCAGCATGTTAAGCGCATTCAGCCCATCCACCATGTTCTCCCTGAACCGCGTTGGCATTCTGTTGTTGTCGTGATTTCCGAACTGGAAAAGTGTTTAAATTAGAATGTGGTTAATAGAAATGATTGCTTGTTCAATTGGTTTTTGATTCGAATTTAATTATGATTTCACTGTTATTCCACGGGTAAATTTGAAAGCACTATTAGCCTATTAAAATTTTCCATAAACTAAAAATACTAAATAACAATAGAGTATCCTTATGGCAGTAATGGAATTTTGGACGAAATTGTTATTTTTAAATTTTCTTTTCATACAAATATTCAAGGCACACACACATAGTACCTACTACAATAGATTATTTTGTAAGTATACTCACAACCCAATTAGCGACTCCATCATGAGGCATGTACGTGAGCCATCTGAGGATGATGTAAACAATGTCTCTGGCATTGGACTTGGCTGAGAGGTCAGTAATGAAGTCAAAATTGAAGGGGAAGTGGGCTCCGATCTCCCCCGCTTCGTTGCCATAATAAAGCATTGTCATGCTAACGTTGGCGTAGCCTTCGGAGAACAACACCCTGGAAATTGGTATCATTTACAATATAGTGTAGACATAATATACTGGAAATAATATTGCAGAAGCATCGAGTATCATTTACATATTATGTAAGTTAGCAAACTAATATAAAGCGTTTTATCAATGTATATTCCATTATAATGATTCTACGATCATGAAGGATTGATTAGCAATAAATATGGAACATACTGTTTTAATATGACACTGAAATATTCTTTTAATTCTAATAATGTGTTGTTTATAGTAAATTTTTGAAGAGAATGGCTGCCCCATTAATTTTTCAGTCACAATTAAGATTTTTTATATTAATCTGTAGGTATGTAACGATACTTCTCCAGATTACACTTTTTAATTCTCATTTTAATATCAGCTTTTGTTTCTTTAAATCTATTCTACTCGTAATTCCTGAGGTCGGGGACAGTGATTGTTGTTTTCATTCTGGCAATCTTTATTACTTACCGAGTATCCCCTTTATTTTCTTCGAGGTATCGATCTACAAATTCCCTCCATTCGTACACGATGTCGTATAATTCGATCAGGTCTTTTGTATACAGTGGGATGGTATAGCCTAGTTGATGTGGCTCGAACTGTGTCAACCCACTCAAGGGGTCATCTGGATATCTGCCGCCATGGTCTGCTGGATCCGCTTCGATCATGTACGGGAGGGCATCGAGTCGGAAGCCGTCAGCTCCTTTATCCAGCCAGAACTTCATTATGTTGAACATCTCGTCCCTGACGGCTTGATTCCTGAAATTGAAGTCCGCTTGCTCCACCGCAAACTGATGCAGATAGTATTGCTGACGCTGCTCGTTCCATTCCCACGCTGAACCTCCGAACTGGCTGACCTGTTGACAAGAGAATTTGAACGGATCATTTCGGATTGTATCGTTATCTCGATTCAATTGTACACTTTTGACAGACTGGTCGTGGTTTTATGACGAGAGCAATATGGAGAGATTTGATTCCTTGCTATTACAGCTTATGCGATATTTTTTCTTCGGGGATAGTTGGTGACATTACGGAAACGTTCAGTGATGGAGTTTTATGTGGTTCAACGTAGGTTATAATCGGTTTTGATCTGTTAGCGATTTGTAACGGTAGCGGTCTCATGTCGTTATTGAGGTGGATTTCCTTCAGTTATTTCAAAATGTTCACTCCCCATTCATACAACGTTAAACCTTGAAAGCTGCTTTAAATATTGAACGCTGTTTCTCAATCAAAAGGATGATTTACACAGGAATATTGACTTGATATTATAACGGCTTCCAAATCTTACTGAAAAGCGATTGGGAACCATCTCATAAGCAATTATCGGTTTTAATGCTATTGGACTGTGTATATAAACGACAAATTATGTACCATAATATTACATTGGGACGGTGTGTAGTGTAGTTTGATTACGGCCATTATCCCACAGGCAATGTCCGGTCTAATTGTGTGAAGCGACCGGAGACATTCAATGACCATCGTAACGTTCATCATCATCATCATCATCTCAACCCAACACGGCCCACTATTTGAGCACGGGTCTCTTCTCAGAATGAGAAGGTTAAGGCCATAGTCCACCACGCTGGCCAAGTGCGGATTGGCAGACTTCACACACCTTTGAGTTTTTGCGAACTCTCCGGCATGCAGGTTTCCTCACGATGGTTTCCTTCACCGTTTGTAGCAAGTGACATTTAAATACATAACGTTCAGTATGGATAAAACAATTGAACTGTATCAATTTATATGAGTTTATAGTAACGAAGATCCTGTACGTGTTATCTAAAGCATTGTAATAATTTTACTCATGTAAATATTAGTTGGGCTGGTAAGTAACTCTGAGCTGTAAAGGACGCGAGGAAGGCGAATGACAAACAATTCAATAAAAATGGAAATGGAATGGAGTAAACTTGAGACTTTTCCAGTAGAATGTTTAGAAGTTGTCCTTCATTACTGAAGCAACTTTAAATTAAAATTGCTTCTTGATATTACGTTACTTCTTTAGAAAGTTATAACCAATTTAAGGATGTTTGAAAGTAAAATCTATTCATAAAATCTTCATTTAAATGTAAATTAAATATTTCGTAAAGGTTGCACATACAATTATGGTACTTAAACGATGTTCCATAGAACTTAAAATATTTCGCTAACAACTTGTTTCGCCGCAAAGCATCATTACTATAAATAAATAAGGATGAATCTAGCGAGACTAAATTTATGTAACAATGCAATGAAATGCAATTATACTTACCTCCGTCTTCGAGATAAGATTACTTGTAGTAGGCATCCGCGCACCAGGAGGTCTGACACGATAGTTAAGAGAAACTAAAAACATAAGTAGAAACATATTAATTTGTAGCTATGGTAACCCTAGATATGACATATTCATTCGTGTTCTCGTGCTCGGTCGTTTTGACACATCTTTTTCACAAAATATAATTTTATTGATAGTTACAGAATATATTTTCCTAAAATGCCCAAATATAAATGTAAGAAAATTTAATAGGATGAATATTTGTTAAGAAAAATAGTAAAACGCTCTCGAAGATCATATGGTTCATCTTCGGAAAATTCAAATTTTGATATGTCACTAAAAGATGGTACGTACTTTAAAGGAACTATATTTATAAGAAGCTTATTAAAATAAATGATATTATAAAATACAAGACTGGAAATAGTAATCACTATTATAAAGGAACTATATAAGAAGCTTATTATAATAAATGACATAAAATACAAGACTGGAAATAGTAATCACTATTATTCTGTGTTGTGTACACTTCATTAGTGAGTGTTACCTTCACGCTAAAAATACATTGTGGATAGTTTATAGGGACTATCGCCTTTGTATATATTGCATTGTTAACAAAAGTGATGTGTTTATCTTTTGGGGATAATACCTTCACGACGCCACTGCTGAGCATAAGTCATAGAGCTTATGTCTGCTATTGCCAGGTTAACGCTTAGAACCGAAGTTTATCCTTGAAGGATATTGTAATACTTCACAATCAAGGTATGCGGTTGCATATATATTATTAATTGTAGATTATCAATTGGAGGAGTCGAAAGTTCTCCGGATTCTGAGACCGTTAATACGCAAAAGCGCATAGACGCAAATTCAGTAGTCTCCACAGGATAACCCTGTACTTTCAAATTCTATCACAGAGACACCCTTAAAGCCAGAATCAACTAAGGTTCCAAATTACATCGGATGATAATTTTCTCCATCTTTTGAGAAAGACCCCAACTAACAATATAAGCTATAGTCCACCGATTTAGGCTGAATTAGCTATTTGTTGGGAGCACATTTTCACCGAAGACAAAATCAACAAGCTGTTGCTGTAACTTGCATAAGTCAAGCCTTAACAGCAGTTTTTTTTTGCGAGCCAAAACACAGACAGCAATATCATAAAACTTTTATTGGACGCGGGCAAGATTTTGTGTGATTCTCAATACATCGATTCATTCTTTAGAAAGAAACATTTAGAAAGAGATGAATCAACATTTGTTTGCTACTGAAATGGGTAAGTACTTTTTTATTTGGAGAAAATGTGGCTGACATGATCAGCAAACAACCAACAACAAAAGTTATTAATAGATCCGGTGCTGAGTTGAAGACCGCTTCACAAGTTAAATCATTCCATCAAAATAAGCTTGATCAGCCCAGGCTTTAAAACTCAAGACCTCTGCTTCCACTGACGAGGCAGATGAGAGCAGGGAGGAAATCAGCAGCGCAACAACGTTGCAGCTACGAAGCGCCTCCGCAGAAACCTGCACTACCACAGCTCTAGTTGCCGCTGGCACAGCCGCAGTGCTCGCGCGGTCGTGTGTCGACTCAGCAATAGTCGAGGTAGGTTATTCTGCTGGTCCGCTGTCATTGCTCTATGTCAGATGGACCCTGATAACTAATGACGCTGTGTTGGGTTGGAGACGGTTTGTCTTGGGTTCGTGAAGGATAAAAAATACCTTTTTTTTTAGAACCCCAAAACAGGAATTTGTTTTTTCATGCAAAATCCAAGTGAAACTAATGATGTCAAAGTTGCAATTAGTGATTTGTTTTTTGGGTGCTATGTCTGAATATACACCATGTAGTAATCAATAAATATCTAGCATATTTCTAGTACCTAAACCAAATGGTAGTAAACGTTTTGTGCTAAATTTGAAATTATTGAATACTTAAATTTGTTTTTTTCTACTAGTCATTTCAAGACGGAAGAAAAAAGGACAACATTAAAATTGATTTCAAAAAATTAATTTAAATGTACACTTGTTTTAAAAGACGCTTATTTTTTATTACATTTTAATAATCAATTTAAGAAGTATAAAGATTTATGTATAAGTATTAATAAACTACATATATGAGTTTAATGATTTGCTCTTTAAGCTTAATATAGCTCCACTAGTTTCCACAAAGCTGATGAAACTAATAATGTCCTTACTAAGATCTTTAGGATATATTATATCATCAATTTATTCACATGATAATATCATATTAAACATAATAGTATTATGTTTCATATCTGAATGACAGAGTAGCTGTCAACAAATTCTAACTCATACAATAGTTGTATTAAATCATTGGATTTCTTAGTTAATTATGAAAGGAATTCTTTGATATCAAATACAGTTTGTAAATATTTAGGTTTCATTTTTGACACAAGGAATCAAGGAAATATTGAATGTTATGCAGTTAACAGATTGTATAACGGCAATTCGCTAGATTAGCTGGTCTCCTTACCTTGTCCTGCCCTGCAACTCAACGTGGTTGAACGGTGTAAATATTTAGTCTGGCAGACAAAAACTGAAGATTATGATGGTTACATGAAAATAACTCTAAATATTTAAAAAGAGACTGGTTGGTGGCTGGAACATTAGTATTTCGGTTAATCCAACAAGAAATGGTTCTTGTTGTTTAAATATATTTTCTGATGTCAGCAAAAAAGGGTGGGGGGTGGCATGTGATAAGGACAAGGCTATTGGAAAATTGAGTGAGGATGAAAAACGGATACACATAAATTATCTCGATCTATTAGCCGCATATTTTGGTTAAAGAACTTTTTTTTACAAGAAATTTAAGTAACTGTCAGATATTAAACATCGCACAGACAGTAACGGTGTTTCGTACATAAACAAAAGGAAGAAAGCGTGCACTGCATCTGCATCTCATTAATCTTACGATAAGGCTATGGGAATGGTCCGAGGATATTTTTGTATACGCCTCTTACATCAGCTCCCAAGATAATGTCGTAGTAGATGCAAAATTGAGACGATCACATCCTGATATCGAATGGGAACTAACTGACATTGCCTTCAGCAGAATCATGAGACATTATGGAAAACCCGATATAGATCTGTTCGCCACTAGATTACATTCACAATGTGACACTTATACATACATATTTCTTGGCAAAGAGACCAAGAAGCTTTGGCAATAAATTATTTTTACTTTTAGTTGGATAAATAAAAACTTTTATTCTTTTCTTTTTCCAGTTTCCATCATTTCAAAGACCTTATGGAAAAATATTCTCTATAAGGCTGAGGGCGTGGTTGTTATTCCGTATGGACTAATACGCAAAAATGGTTTCCTATTTTTTCAAAATTTATGACAATGACATTCAGGACATGATCGTGCTTGGTAGTTTGGTACTAATACCAAGGTTTTTTATTGTCTGTTCCCAACAGCCATCTGCAGAGGAAAGTAGTGCTAGTAGCTGCGAAGTTATGGGCACGGCGTTAATTCTAAGAGGGATCCCTCGCAACGCGTTAGACATCATGTGTGCTTTTATATCGGAAAGTAGTTAAATATTACGGTTTTGTTTTTAAAAAAAATGGTTTGCATTTTGTAAAAAGCATAATATTAATATTTATGAGACTTCAGTTCCATAAGTTCCATAATTTCCTTTCTAATTGAAACATTTTATTCCGGTAGTCAGTATGGTATTTTAAAAAATTAAAGATCTTCTTGATCTTTAATTATGAGTACGAATATAAGTTTTGGGAACAGGGTGACTAGACTGTTTAGGGGCTTTTACCGGCTCCGACCATCTTTGCCATGATATAATGATACCTGGAACCCATCAGTTGTTTTAAATTTTTTAGGAAGCTGGTATCCTAATTATAAAATAGGTACAGGAAATTTTATAAAAAAAAAAAAAGTAATATTATTAGCACTGGTAAATGCACACACAGTACATACCTTAAGTTAAATTAAGGTAAAAGATATTGAGATATTTGATAATAATAGAATAACGATTAATATACTAGATCTTATCAAAACATCACGAATTGGATCAATGCAACATAACTTAATATTGCCTTTCTTTAAGGAAAAGTCAGAATTAAAAAAAAAAAAAAAAGTTGAAGAAAAGTCAGCAAGTCAGTTTTTCTATTTAAATGAAGCAAAAGCTTTACGAAGCATTGTGAATTGTTTATTACTTATATAATTCCTTTTAAACTAGTGTATTCCCAATCAATTAGTCGATGGATATAGGAAATTTTGAATAAAGGTGACGTAAATTATACAGATATATTTACCGCTCACTCAACTATGCATGCATCTTCTTGTACAGCACATAAAAATGGTGTTAATATTGATATTATACGCAGGAATGCTGGTTGGTCGGATTCATCCTCTGCATATTGCTCGCTCTTACAAAATAACTTTTTTTGATTGAGGACAATAACAATGTTTTTTCTATGACCATATTAAGTTGCTAAATATTAATATCATTATTCTATTTTTTGTTTGCATGTGTAATGAATACACTATTTTATTTTCAAGAGCGAGGATTAGAATCTGTTGTTTTTTATGTACTGCTAAACTGTTTATGGTTGCTGATCACATTAATATAACCAAACATAATCTTGGTTATTTTTATTTACAAATATCACATCTCTAAAGATCTACAAGTAATCTTATCTCGAAGACGGAGGTAAGTATAATTGATGATTAAACGAACTTACCTAAGTGAAGTTCTATCATAATTATACGAATCCTCCGTCTGAAGAGATAAGCTCCCTCCCTCCCTTTCAGGTTACCCAATGGTGAATTTGTAAATAAAATAAAAAGTGTACAAAACAAGCAACTCTGAACTAAATGAATATGTCATATCTAGGGTTACCATAGCTACAAATTAATATGTTTCTACTTATGTTTTTAGTTTCTCTTAACTATCGTGTCAGACCTCCTGGTGCGCGGATGCCTACTACAAGTAATCTTATCTCTTCAGACGGAGGATTCGTATAATTATGATAGAACTTCACTTAGGTAAGTTCGTTTAATCATCAATTTTACGTTGATGTCATTGATTGTAGTAGCAAAGTGTTAAATTGTCATACAATGGAGCGACGGGTGACAATGACAATCGTTGCGACCGTCTGGTCTGAGGGCGGATGATAGCCGATCGAATTACGTTATACTGTTTACATACTATTACACGTGGTGGCTGTTAAAACGAGGTTTTGATTGCGCCGTGTTACCGCGGAATGGCCGGAAGCTGCGGCCCGTGCCCCTCACCCCGCGCCCCTCACCCCGCGCCGCACTAGTCATGTATCTTTATATGTATTCATGTGTTATATGTGTAGTCCATGCCACCCGCGACACAGGTACCTAGTAACCTACTGCGGGGGTATGAGTGTGTTAGCGTTTATTTATTTATTAAGCTATTGTATAGCTTTTATCGCGGGCCTTGAGCGCGGGGACCGAATTCAAAAATTTCGTAACGAAAATTTATTACACCCTACACACAGACATAGTTACTATGTCTATGCACCCACACATCGATAAATACCAGAACTTTTAACTGAGTTAACTAACTTTTACTTTATAACGGCTAAACCGATTTGGCTAATTTTAGTCTTGAAATATTCGTGGAAGTTCAGGGAAGGTTGCAGCGATGAGAAAATATGAAAAATTGCGAGCAAAATACTAAAAATATAAATTTTAATTTCCCATACAAATCATACCTGTCAAACATTTGATTTTCGCCCCGTCGGTTCGGTGTTTTAAGAATAATTACATGTAGATCTGGATTAAATAAGGCGTTGGAATCGACAACATGTATTCATAATAGTCGAATTATCGCGTATTTAGGTTTAAAACATACAAAATAATAACATGACATAAAATAATGACACTATATTAATGACTTGAGGGTGATAGAGACAGTGCCATACAGGCAAGGCAAACTGTAAGGCACTGTCTCTGTCACCCACACGTCATTCACGCGCCAAAAGATCGTTGTAGGACTTAAATGTCAAATGTCAATTTTCTTTTTAAAAAGAATTATTTTGTCAAATGAAATAGTTCTTATGCTTTTGTTCAGAATATTTAAATCTTCTTTGCACAAATTAATGCATTACTTATCCGTTTCTAATAAAGATTAAAATGTCTTGCACCTATAATGTGACGTTATGATGTACGTATTCTTAATAGCGGCTACAAACTCACGCCGAGAACCCCCGAGAACACCCGAGAAGCGTGAATGTGATCGGTTTCTCGCAGTCTCGTTCTCGGGCTCGACTGAGCTCGGATCGGTGTCGGTATTTTGTTTTGTTAATTTATATATAATGATATGCAATAGCTTTACCGCGGCAGTCTCCGAGTGCCACACGTCTTTTTTTATGTAACATTACTTTCATAGATTTATGATTTGTTTTTAGGAATATATGTATTTATGTTTTACATTGTAAGCGCCGCGCTACGTACGTAGTTCAATCTGTCATTCTGCGCACCCCATTGTTTTACTTCAAAGATGATTTTCGTTTTTGATAGGTACCTACTTGAGTTGATAACTCTTGGTGATACCTTGATCTCTATTGATAGATAAAATGGGAATGTAACTTACCCAGTTAGACGGCGGCAGCCGGTTGGAAGCGTTGTTGGGGTCTGGCAGCGCGTCCGCCCAGATGAAATAGTCGTCGAACCCGTCTGCCTTCGCCACTGACTTGATGAAGTACTCCGACTCCGTGCTGGCGTGGTTGGGCACGAAGTCTAGCAGAACTTTTATACCTGGATGTCCACAAGATTTTTTTAACAACACTTTTTGAATTAATTTGGCGCAGTTCACACTTGTGGAGAGCGTTGAGGAGAACTCCCAGATTAGCGAGTTTCCTTACAATATTTTTCTTCGCCTTCGGGTATTATAAAGCTTACTTGTATTATACAAGCGTCGCTGGTGGCATGGTCAACACAAATTACATATATGACTGGGTTATTCCCATTGGCTGCCATTCAAGTTCGCACCCGTCTCACTGACCCCAAAATCGAACACCCATTACATGTCAACAACTGAACCCGAGACTCGTCACTTCGTACGTACACTAGGGGTCGTCAGTTTGAACCATTATTTGTAACCCTGCGTCCGTTCCGCAGCGCCGTAAATACACTTTGTTAACGATGGCATTACTGAACAGATCTTATTTATTATTATGACCCGGATAGAAATAAAAATATTTCTTCGGCTTAATTAAATGTTATTAATGACCACCATTATTATTATCTGTGAAGATTTTCTTCCTCTTAAATGGAAAAATTATAACCTGAATTACACTTTAAACAAGCCAAACCTTCCTGATGTACCTACTTAACGTGAAAATGAATTTATTCTCGTTAAGGTAATAAGTTTTTTTTGGTGTCACTTAAATAAATCTATTATAGACCGAACTAAATTTTATTGTAAGCATAGATTATTTAGAAATTTATTACATGTATCAATAGATAATCGCTAATCAACATTAGTGGGAAAAGGCCTTTAATCCTTTAGTACAAGCAATTATTCAGTATCAATAATACTTATTATAATCATTTTCGGCACCGATAACGGCAATAAAACGATAGTGGCGACGTAAAATAGTTAATCGTAATAATGAAACATTTAAAATAACAAATTAACGGCCGTAAATCCTTATTAAGCTTTATAAATATTTGTTAATATTTTTGAATGACAAAATTCGTCACAAAAAATATGTACCTAGTGCTATCGACAGTATAATTATAGATATAACTACTTATATTTCTTAGTTACTATGATGGTGATTGGTATAGGTATAACTAATAAGGTTATTAGGTTTCTTTAAAATCTTCATGGAAATCAAATCATCAGTCAAAATTTCGCTTCTCTGGGAATCGAACCCAAAACCCTATGGTGGGCGGTCCAGCATGTTAACCATTTCACCACACAGGGACAGCGTATGGTGAAATTGTGTAACGCATTTAAATCCTTATCTCACTATTATATTATAAGTAAGCGTCAAGTCCTCGCCTAATCCATGAGCCTTCGCCAATAATTCCTCAAAATCCTCCATGGTGCCGTACTCGTAGTGAATTTCGTAGAAGTTGCTGATGTCGTAGCCGAAGTCCACCATCGGGGACTCGAAGATAGGGGACATCCATATGGCGTCCACACCGGCGTTCTTGAAGTGTTCCATCTCGCTGATTATACCTGGAAGACGAACTCGTTAAGTAAATAATACTATCAGTAGACGCTTCAAAGTCGAAACCATGGTCGAAACCGAATGAAACCTGAAACCAATGACAATGTCTTTCCGTAACATAGATTACACGCAATTATAAAAGATAGTATAAAGAAATATAGTTGTAAAACAACGTGCGTTGTTATTTAGAGCATAGCCATCCTAAAGTCGGTATACTTTTTGATTGTTGTAGGTATAGACAGAACGAATAAATGAAAAAAATACAATAATGATCCTGGATCCTGGTGGTCGAATCATTTTGAAGCCGAAATCTAAACAATTAAATGATATTAGGTAACACTCAAGACTGTATGATTCCTATTGATTTTAAAAATGGTAACGTCATCTGAGCCTGATTTTCCAGTGGCTGAACGTACAAAACGCAGGAAGTCATTAGGAGTTACGAGCCACAATAGTCGAGGTGTCCGGAAATAATAACTGTTTATGACTGTTCTGAGTAATATCCCATTGCGATCCTATCCTATCTAATATATATTTTGTCATACTAGAGTATTTTTGAAAGTCACAGATTCATAATTTAATTGTACTGTTCGACCTGGTGAGCGGCAACATAATTTTATTTTTATGGATAGTACGACGTAGACGTACTAAGTTACAAAACGTCTATTCCCTCTTTACTTGGATTACTCAGGATATATCCCCCCGAACACCGAACAAAGTATTTATGTAAAAGAGATTTGTTATGAATAATTAGATTGTAATCTGGAAACAAACGTTTTAAGTCCAAATTTCCGTTTCTAGTGGATGTTGCACCTGCTATAGACGCTTCGATTAATCACTTCTGACGAGGGGCTCCCAGACTCCCAGGGCACCGGGTCAAGGCTTATCAATTTCTTTGCATGTTCCAAGGTTGGATTTTACATAAATTAATTTTACATATAAAATCTCTTTCCATATGTTTGTAATAGATAGTCTTCATGGATCTTATTGTTCTGAAGTTTTTGCAGGACTCAAAAAAGGTTTTGATTTAATTTTAATGCTATGGCTGAGGCATAATGTAGCATGGCCTGGTTCAGTAGTTAGATCAATTTTGTCTTTTGTATTACATAATACGTTTTATTTAATAAAAACATTGTATATCTGTATGTTGACTTGAATCCGAGAGTAAGGTAGTATTTAATATACTTTAATGACACTTCATTATGATAAGAGACTTCTCGTTATATTTTTATGGAAATTTAATTAGCGTTTGCTCCTTGTTTACGAGACTTCTTCTTTATTGGAATAATTATGAATTACCTTTCAAGTCTCCAATCCCATCGCCGTCGCTATCTTTGAACGATCTCGGGTAGATCTGGTAAAGCACGCAGTGCTTCCACCAGTCCAAGGGTATCAGCTCGGGAGGAGGCGGCGGTTGCGTCTGCTGAGACAGCACCACCCATGTTATCACACCTGGAACCATAAACCGTATGTGTTTTTAAGTAACCAATCTAGTAAGTAGAGCAGTTACCTGAAATAAGTGGTCATAGACAGGCTCGATGCCACCAAAATAGGAAGCAGACAGCAAATACAGAGTCTACGACAATGTCTACGACATTTCGTACGGAAGTGTGGAGTAATTACTCCCATACTAATGTACTCGTAGAATGTTAGGATAATCTTAGGTCGTTGAAGATTAGAAGCTATTATTAACTTCACTTTAATTACACTCTAATACATAGGTAAATTGATATAAACGATAGGCAAATTTCATCGTTTTAATTAACTTAGATTTAGATTTAGTTATCGCAGATAACAGCTTGAGAAGTCAAACCATGTTATGCCCGTGTACCTTAAACATTGGTTAAATATGAAGTATTTCATAAATGAAATATTTCCAATACGCGTTTAACTGATGCATATCAAATAAAATTAATTTCTAATGACTTAGTTAACTCATTGAGTAGTGGCCCATTTCAGTCAATAGTTTGTCAACAATTTGATGGTAATTTAGTCCGGTTCTTCAGGTGCTTATTACTTTTTAAAACAGTTCCAATTAAGTTTTGGTGGCGACATTTTAAAAGACAGAATATTGTAATTAATAATAGATGTTTTGCATTGTTTTTTCATAACTGCTTACTTTAAAATATTATATTCGAGTTGGAAGAACTCTCTCTTAAAACCTCAACGCTTCATTAGTATGTATTGGGATCCATTATTATGACAAATCACAACTGAATTATTTCTAAGGTCTGACTGAATGCGTTTTGTTCGATTTCGAGTCACCTATAAACAAAACTATTTAGCATGCATTTCCTTACGATGCCGTGATGTTCGGCATTATCCAATTTCCGATCCATGAAACTTCACAAAACTAATTGCACATAGCTTTGAATCCAGGCACTTCAAGAGGGATAATCTTCAGAATGAGGATGACACCACTGTACTTCATTTGCATTCGATACGGAATTCATTTTAATTGCATTCCACAAAAATGCTAGCTTTCCGCCCCTGAGATTAAGGTTCATTGTAGATGGACGACGAAAATTCGAAATGTCGTAAGCAAATTTTGCTTACAAGCTAAATTGAACTGTAACCACTGGTAATAAATTGCTTTTAGCGGGAAATTCCATATTTTAGTCGACTCAAGTGTTATTGTTTACCTGCGATGATCCCCAATCCCGCCACCACCACGGCCGCCACCGCCACTGCTTTCCGAGTGTTCATGGTGAATGGAGTGCGCGCGCGCCGCCCGCGACCCGCATTTATCTGCCGCTAGCGGCTACACTTATCTTGTCAATGTTATACATGCGCTAATGACAATAAGTTATCTGTGCGGATTTGCTCGTCGCCTCCTGCGTTATTTTCAAACCTTCTAATTATAGAGCCTATTTTTTTTTGGAATTATCGCCTGTCTCAGCTACCATTCATTTAACATTTCGGATAATTTCACGTTAATGTGACGGCATGTAATTGGATATCAAAGTATTATAAAATTTTCCCTATATGTAGCGTTAATTGCAGTTACTGGTTTCAGGGACATCCGAAGACAAACATACTTACCTACAAAAATTCGTTAACCTTAATATATAATTATAATTTGTAAATATTTTACAGTTACAACACTCGTATTGCAACTCGTAGCGACTAGCGAATATGCACGAATAGGTCGTTTACATACATTCGCGTGTTCTCACCTCACATAAAATAGTAGCGTAGGCTAGTGATGAGTAATGTATAAGATGAAAGGACTTGGAATTTCATGAAATACTGGTTAGGTTATTTAAGTTCAAAATAAAAGATTGTTGTGTGTAGATGTAATTTTTTGATCCGTGGACAACTATCGTACCTACATAAACCCAATTGATGTGGCGAGTAGAGTACTATACAGCTTGGAGTCCGAGCTCTGGCTAAATATGTAGGTATAGGTACTATGTATAGATATTGTAGATGACAGAACAAACTAACACAATTTTATAGTAATGTGACTAATAAGACATTTGTTTGCATACAGAGATAGTTGTATTGTTCTCAAGATAGCGCACGTTATGTTGATATACAAAATACGTTTTTCGGCAGTTAGACATTTTTCATACTAATTATACTTACTGAAGATTGTAATTCACTGTATATTGATGAATATATTTTCTTGCAATCTTGTACCAATATATCTTGGACTAAAAATAAATATCTTGAGCTTTAATATATAAAATTGAAAAGTTCGTTTGTTTGTTTGAACGGGCTTATTTCAGGAATTACTGATTCGATTTGTACAATTCTTTTTGCGATAGTCGATTTATCGAGCTATAGGCTACATAAGATACTATAATTATAGCCTATATAGAGTGACAACTCTACGACCAATAGGAGCAGAGTAACAAGTCTCCCGAAGCGAAGTGAGGGCGTCTACTAGTATAAGAATAAATAATGAAATAAATCAACACTATATATTCCTAGCCCCACGCTGGGATTTTTCGAGGCTTGAGTGCTCAGAATAAACCCACAGAGCAGAAATTTAAATTTATCTTTAAAATCGCATTCCTGGGGTTCGATCCCCGGACCCTGAATCAATGTGGCTCATTTATTTTTGTTGATCCGACCGAAAATACCGAGTTACATGGGAGAATTTCACCAACAATTATCCGATATCAAATCAAGCAATAAAAACACGTATATCGGCCATGTTATCGCCTTATAATAATACGATTGTAATTTTACTAAATCTCTGTGTTAAAACTCCCGTGTGTTTATCGCGGTCTGCTGGTGTAGGTACTCGGCTTAGGGACAACAATATGAACACACTGCGTTGATCTGATAAAAGTATTTATTGTTATCGTAACTAGAAAATGTAAATGACGGTTGATTTTAATTGATTTATGGTAGCCAAAGTAGCGTTCTGCAAACTTTTCATTTCTTAGTTTTCAACATCGCTATCATGTAATTTTAGAGGTTCTGACAAATTAAAACAATATTTTTTTAATAGTTTATTTTTCCAAGTAATAGTATTTACCTACAGTGAAGAACAAAAAGTGTTTAATGAGAAATATGAGATAGTTTGATCGAGCTCACGCTGTCTTGTCATTAATCTTCGGCACACGTTTTCCGGAACACTGCTTTGGAGTACAATGGTAGTCACATGATGCTGCCGTATCACCAATAATAAATAAATAACGCTACACACTGATAGCCCTTTACTAGGATTCCCTGTGGTGTGGGTGCATTAGGCAATAGATTGATTTGAATTTTGTAGATTCCGGAAGAAAAATATAAAAGAAAAATTACTGTGATAAAACACATAACTCTATTGTAATCTTGGCTTGCTGTGATAGCGCTGATCCACATTAAGCTTCCTTTGACATTGACAGCCATGATATACTGTCTAAGTTATATAAAAACGCGTAAATAATGGACAATTCAGACACCCATTTCACTCGAGTCGAGTTGAGATCCCTATGACCCGAGAGAGTATTTCGCAAATTCCAAGTAACAAAATTAAAACTTGCCTAACCTAAGAACACACGTTTAATGTAATATGTGTAAGTTAAAGCTAGAGTTTATTAATGAGTTCATTAGAAGCCTGCTACAATATAACACATGCTAATAATAACTCAAGAGAAAATTACCAAACTTCGTACCCTACATCCCCAACAATCTCCAACAATCTGCGAAAGACAAGCAACCCTCGAAAAAACTGACGGTTTTAATTAAAAAAGGCGGAAACCTAATTGCGGCGCGAACTGCACGCGGGAACTGATACGCGTATTATTTTTGGGCTTTGGGACCATTAATCAAACGGTTAATTTATCACGGGTGTCGATAGCTGACCAGCACGCGGGCGGGGCGCGGCGTGCGGGACGCGGCGTGTGTGACGCGCCACACTTGTAACACTATAAAAAATTTAGAACATAGTGATACACGTACCTAAGCGAAAAAACTGCGTATACTTTGAAAGAGTATATTTCGGCTGTAAGATATCAAATAGGCATGCAACACCTTTTTGTTGCAGCATGTTATAATTGTGTCCCATCCTGGACCAGCCACTACTGGTTATTGCTGTTAAAAATAACGTTAGGCGTTCAATACTATAGTAGTTATAAAACTACTGATAGTAGTTATTAGAGACTGATTGAGCACCTTTAATTCTGTTAGTTATAGTTGCATAATACTTAGGTATAATATTTGTGCTCATAGTTTTGGTGACTGATGTACCTAAGTACCTATAAGGTAAGTTATGTCTTGGTCGGTTACGTAGTTTGGCGATGTTCACTGAACGTCAAAACTACTGAAAACTGTATCGTGCTGTCGAAGTTTTGTACATTGTTTGCATTACGGCACAAGTTTCGGAATGGAATTGGAGCACGCTGCCCCCAGCCATGAACACCTAGCCTAGATACTGCTGTGAAATGACTGATAATTTCTTTCATCTAAACGAAACGAGGTCAGACCTAGTGTAAGAGCGTTCCGGTGAACTATAAGTAGAAGAACTATAAGTACTGAACGAAAAGTCATATAGCTAGAACTAACCTAGTTTTTACTGACCAACTTATAATAATTCCTATTTCAAAGTGTAGACGAATTCGCGTTAAATTCTGGGTCGGTTCGGTAATTAATCACTAAGGCTCGCTGTCGATAGCAGGGCCTTTCTCCGGCTCGCAGTCCTGGGGTCGCTCGTCGTGAATCGCCGCTACACAAAGTTTTTCCCTGCTGTACACAAACTGCGAGTATCCCCTACTAGTTTAATTGTCATTCACGTATTTCAATGAAGTGAATAATAACACGATTCGCTCGTTGCTTTGTGAATTGTATCGATCGTTAGTGTTTTAAATATGTTTTGAATGATTGTTCAGTAAACCAGTCACATTTCTGTTATACGTTGAATCAAATTTAAGTATTGAAATTGAGTTAGTAAGCATAATTTTCTTTTTACAGCACACATATTTATGTTTATGTTTACTTAAATCCGGTGCCTCCAGTGCATGCTATATATGCTCCAGTTAAAACTATCGTTCATATAAAATTAATTAACCCTGGAACGGGTCGATGACTCAATCTCGATCATGCGCGCCCTCACATCTCGCGAGGGAATTAGATGAAACGTGACATAAAAATTAGATCAGCTACGCGACCGTCTTCCGTATTAGTTAGTTCTTAGAATCATTTAATAAGAGCTTAACCTTATTTCTTATCTACTTGTATTGCTATAGACTAGGTATAGATGAACTATTTGAATGAACCACTTTTTGATTAGTTCAACTTATTTCTGTTCAAACAGCTCATCTCTCCGTCCGTATTTTGATATGTAATCGATCATTATATTATGTGGGACGTTGCGCGACAGATATCCATTTCCAATGTGTAATTTAAAATGAATTCACGCTTACGAATTTTAACAAAACTTAAAATTATAATTCATTGTTTCATAGTTGTTTATTACACTTTTCAGTCCTTTATTAGTCAGTATTTATTACTTATTCGAACAAAACTTAGTTTTAGGGAGACATGCGAAATCTATAATGAGCTATTGTACAAAGTTCTACAATAGTTTAAGAAAAATAGCACAGAACTAAAGATTTTACACCATTTCAAACTAACTAAAGTGCAAATTATAACAACTTTCACATTTTTACTCAGAGGGGCAGACGTCGCAACTGAATTAGGGTGCCTTTCCACCAGAGATGCGCTATGCTACGTTGCTAAAGATGCGTTTGAGATCTACCAATCACATACATTGGCCCGCCTAGAAACCCCGTAAGGGCTGAATATGATTAGTGGATGGCAGACGCATCCATAGCGACGTAGCATAGCACATCTCTGGTGGAAAGGCACCCTTAGGGTAGGTATACAAAGGTAAATCCTGTTTACATACATAGCTGTTACTACCGTGTCGCTAATTTAGATCAAACGGACCACTTTACACCAAACACGCTTAAAACGTACCCTTATGCAGGTAAAGACTACATTTAAAAGGTGATGAATTTCCTAAAACCCCCGAGGCATTTATAAATAATTCTTTTCAGTAACGGACGTCCAACGGTGGGTCAGAATATTATAGTATTTAATTACAACCGCTTATGTATTATGTGAATAAGTACGAGTAAAGCCTCCCTTATGGTGGTGTCGGCTTCAATATTAAATGAAGGACGGTATTTGGATTTAAAGTGAAATTCGGACGTCGGGTCTTTAATATTAATTTGGAAGGCATGGAGTGGGGCCCAGTGGGCTGAATTTCGTTTTCTTTTTCGCTTTGTACCGGTAACATGCAGGATATTTATGACATTTTAATGAAGACAGTTATTCGAACGCTTATAAGCGATAAATAAAGAGCTTATTTAACATAAAGATCGACGTTGGTATCTACTTTCTTGAAAAATTATAAATTGTCAAAGTCGTAACTCATAAAACCCTGTTAACAGGCTTGCACAGCAGTCGTTGGCGCTCTTTGATGTTATAACGTGGTCAGTAGACACACTGCCGTGTCAGTGGGCAAGGCTGAGACCGAGAATGCTCATAAATTAGCCGTCACGGCGACCCACACAATGCGATCCGGCTCCGTATCGATTGGGGTTAGCGAGTGCGGCGTGACGGGGACACATTCGCCGCAGGATGGCCCCGGCTGAATTACGGTCACATTGTTTATTGATTTTAAACAGGGCTTTATTATGCCGAGATAATTTTCAGCTGTGATTTGAAATGTTGTTTTGTGTCATCGTGAATTGGGCATTATTTATTATGATAAGGGTGTTTATAATATGTTTTGTATATTCACGGTTGACCGGTTCTGTCTGAACCACGTAGGTATAATCCGTGCACGACCACAGTTGTATACCTACTACTTTTTGGAACTGAGAAGCGCACATCTCATCGGTGAGCCGTAGCGTTGGTACCTATACTCACGTCGAAGCTCGGATTATGCTATGTAGTTGCGTTTCCTGTACGCGTGAATTTTTGATTGAGTTTCATTTTAAATAAGAGATAATTAGCAAATAATTAATAGTGAGTAATTATTCCCATTAAATAAATATGAGTGGTATTGAATAATTAAACTGCAATAAGTGTAAAATAATGAACTTAAATATTTTATTAAATTGATTCCATCCATGAAATATTTTTCTGTTTACTAATCTTATAATAAAATGTAAAAATAATTAATTTATAAGAATTAATACTAAAAATATTTGCCCCCTTGCCATTTGCCCCCTTACCATTTGCCCCCTCTTATCTCCGCAATAACTTTGAATATCGTTGCTTATCACAAAATCACTTACTTCGTTCTTCTAATAACCTTACACTACTTACTCCTTCACACTCCTCCACATTCTTTCATAATTCATTTATACTCACTGCTATCAGTCTCTGGAACTCTTTACCTAATTCAATTAGAAAAGCCGAAAACGTAAATAGCTTTAAAAAACTACTTAAAGATTATTATCTCCCTCCCTAGCTTCCTTACTTTTCTTCACTCTTCCTGTTCTTGTTAATTCATTTCTTCTGTCTTCCCGTTCTTGATTTCTCACGTCCTGTCACTGTTACATTATTGCTAGGTGTGTAAGTACTTTTGGTTGAGAGCGTGTAACCCCTTAACTTTACTAATAATTAACTTAATCTCAGAATTTGACCGAGGATTAAAATAAAATACGTAGTACCGATTTGCAGGCTACTTTATTAATGTCTCAAAATCAGTTACATGGTGGGCTCAGACGGTGGCCACATTCCGCTGAGCTAGCGTCTAGACATGTATCCATAGGTGGCTATGGTATTGTACATACTTAATTATACTTAATCTAAGGCTGAGGTTTGAGGGCTATCCATAACTCCTCCGACCTTAAGAGGGAAATTATCGGAAGGTTCGAGTTTAGAATCGTTCCGATAATTTTTCTTTAAAAATGAACATTTCGGCAATTTTCGCCAAATTACGTAAATCAAAAATATAAGGAAACTAAAAATTATTAAACTTAAAGTTACGTATCCTAAATTAACACTGAAGCTAAAGTCTTTCTGTCTATTCAAAACACTTTCTATCACTTCACTATGCTTTAAAGAAAATGCCATGTATTTCACTTCGTCTAAACTAACTCCTTCCATATTAATTACACTTCCTTCGGGTAGAGTGATATTCACGTTTAACTGGGGCAACGCGACAATCGGAATCTTTTCTACATCATCCGATTCCACAAAAACACGGCGACGTAATTTAATTCCATGGATTAACAGTTCGCAGGGCTCATCCATTGTTACCAGGTAAGTACCAAATACAAGCTGTTTGCTAATCTCGTCACCACATTGCTTAGTGAGGGTTGTTCTCAATCTACTATAAAGTAACCAGCTATTCGCGTTGACTTCCTGGGCCCTGATCTCTTCGATTTGAATTTCACGCTGTTCACAGGGTGTATGATCTTTCTCAAATTTCATCAGCTGCTCTACACATGTAAGTTCATAGTATAGAGCTTGACTATCTGCGGTGCAGAGGTACTGATCTCCAGAAGATAATTGACGGCAAGGTTTTATAAGCGGTAAGTACTTCATCCCTTTCGCCAGAAGGTAAGGGTATTTAGGGATTATGGTTAAGGTTTTATTTTTGATCTCATGGAAAATTGGTAAGGAATATATCTTAAAATAATTATACAATGTTTTATCAGTAAACGGAACTTCCATTATAAATTTTATCTTATTATCTTTAATAAAGGATTTTACACAAATAGTTTCTTCAATTTTTAATAAATTTTGCTCTGATAGTGGATATATTAAATTTTCATGGTTGGAAATCAAATTTAGGTGATACAATAATTCTGTAGAGTTTACAATTGACGGATGTAATACTGAGATCTTACTTAATGCTAATGCTGTTTCAATTTCACTTAGCCTCGCAAAGATTGTGCGAAAACTACTCGTAAATATCGAAAATAATCCTGTGAGGTATGTTAGGAAAATCCAATTATTTTGCTTACTGCTTAAATCTTTCATGAGCACTTCAATCTTTGTCAGGCGGTTGTGAAGATTTACAGTATTCTTATTTATGGTTTCAGTCACATTAATAAAACTGTCAAACATCTTGGAGACTATTGTTAATTTTTCTGAAGTAACAATTTGATCATGCTTTAGCTCCGAAATAAGTTTTTCATACCTTATCGCGTCTTTGTGATCTAAATTTCCCGTTATCAATTTTATAACAGAACCCAATGGATTTATAAGTCCTCTTTTAGAACGTTTCTGCGGAACTAGTTGTCGGTATTTTTCTACAGTTATGTCGCGTATAAACTCGGTGTGAATTTTTATGTCTGTAAATTCTTGAGAATATGATGCGTTCCAATCAATAAGTTTGCACATTTGTTGGTAGTTAATCGATACGCGATTTAAATCATTATAAATCTGTTCTAGACTTACAAGTTTAATTATAGTCCAGTGACCAACTTGAATACTTGCTTGGCCTTCTTTTACCGGGAATATTCCAGGGTTCTCTTCAAGATTTTGCAGATGAAGGGCCAGCGATGGCATCGCTATTAGTAGGACGCCACACCACCTGCGGAGGGCGTTTGATATTTTTAATAGGAGCCTTAGTAATTCTTTCGCCTATCCGTATGGGAAGAACATTCCTTTCAGCTTGACCTACAACCTTTGCCTTTACGTATCTAGGTTTATCCTTACTTTTACGCTTGTTAACATCTTTTGCAAAAATAGTCTCGCCTTCATTAAATCTAACATCTTCACCACCTTTCCTTTCCCTACGCTTTTCTTTCATCGTTATCATTTTATTTGCAAGATGCTTATACATAACCTTTATACGCTTTGCATGATCTTTAATAATTTTCTGGAAATATTGCTTTTCTAACTCTATACTATAGGGACTACTTGCGTCGGTGTGCCCGAACACAACTTCAAATGGAGTAAGTTCAGTAACAGAATGAATGGTATGATTATAAGCCATAACCGAATACGTCATTACGGATGCCGCATTAGTACATCTCTTTTCGTAATTTGCCAATCTGTATATTTCAATCAAAGTAGAATGAAAACGCTCGATTAAGCCCATTGAATTAGGGTTGTTTGGTGTACCTATGTGAAGCTCTACTTTATGTAAACTTAAAAATTCCTTCATTAATTCATTATTGAATTCCGTACCTGGGTCCGAACTTATTTTTCTAGGGATGCCATAGTAAGAAAAATATTTCATTAAAGCTCGGACAACCTCTGGAGTAGATTTGTTAGAAATTTCAATGGCCTGTCCTAGTTTGCTAAAGGCGTCTATAAGTGTAAGATAAATTTTACCTTCGATACTAAATAAATCTATAAATAGTTCCTGAAACGGAGCATTTTGAGTTTGTGTCAACTGTAAGGCCGGTTTGATAGGTCTTCTATCATACTTCATTTTCCGGCATGCCTCACAACTATTAATAATTGCTGTTACTGTTTCTTGCATTTTATCCCAATAATAATTTCTACGAAGCCTAACTAATGTCTCTTTAATACCACGATGGCACGTCTTTCCTTCATGGCATTTAAATACTATATCTCTCTGTTCTCCTTCATCTTCAACGTATATTACTCTTTCTGTACATTCATAAAGATCAAGACCTTCTTTAAAAGTTTGAATAACTACATTACTGAATAATCTACGGTGTTCCTTATCCTCAAAATATATGAAATATTTAATTTTTGGTTTTATGTAGCCTTTTAAAAATTCTTTTACTAACTCTGGGTTATCTTTTGGAAGGAAAACTTTTAATACTTTCTGTTTTTTACTTGAGAGATCTTTTACTTGCAATTTATTTTTGAGCCATGAGAACACTAAAATTTGATTTGGCTTATTGTCTACAGCTTCATGTAAGATGGGTATTCCTGTCGACTCGTTCAATGCTGAATGGACTGTACATGATTTGCTAGATTCAGACACAGGGTCCTCATTTACAGTTTCATCCACGAATTCTATACTACTAGCAGTGGCTGTCCTACTCATGTCTGATATAGTTATAGTCGAAGAATCGCTGGGTTCTATTCGGTCTTTAGAATTTCGCTGCTCTGTCACTACACTGTTTAAATTATCATCAACATTAACTACTAGTGATTGATTATCGTCAACTGAATCTAACGCATTTAATTTTATTCTAGAGAAAGCGTCAGCGTTGGTATTTTGCTTGCCATTTTTATAAATTAATTCAAAGTCATAGTCTTGTAATCGAAGTCTCCAACGTGTAAGTTTACTACTAGGGTCATTCAGAGATCGAAGCCATACCAAGGGTCGATGATCCGTGTATATGTAAAATTTCCTACCATATAAGTAGGGTCGGAAATGTTTCACCGCCCATATTATTGCAAGCAATTCGCGTTCAATCGTACTATAACGGGATTCAGTATCGCTAAGGGTGCGACTAGCGTACGCAATAGGTTTATCAGAGCCAATTACTCCCTGCGACAAAACTGCACCAAGAGCTACGTTCGACGCGTCAGTCGTAAGTATAAAAGGTTTGTCATAGTCGGGGTATTGTAAGAGAGGGGCATGTGTCAATAGTTCCTTGCATTTGTTAAATGCGTCAATGTAATTTTGATCTATCACAATTTTGTTACGTTTTTTTAAACATGATGTCAATGGTTGGGTTATCTTTGCAAAGTCCTTAATAAAACGTCGATAGTATCCTATCAGTCCAAGAAAACTTTTGATTTCAGTCGTCGTTGTTGGTAAAGGGTATTTTAGTACAGCTGTAATTTTGTCATCATTAGGTTTCAGTCCGTCCTTAGTAATTTTATGTCCTAGGTATAATACTTCCTTACGTAAAAACTCGGATTTGTCTAGTTGAACCTTCATGTTAGTCGCTCTTAGTCTGTCAAAAACTGTTCTTAAATTTTGAATCATGTGATCTAAGCTGTTTCCATATATAATAATGTCATCTAAATATACCATACAGTGTAGTCCTTGTAAACCGCGCAAAATGTTGTCCATAGTCCTCTGAAATGTAGCTGGGGCAGTTTTTAGTCCAAACGGCATTCTAAGAAATTCGTAATGTCCGTTTTGTGTAGAAAAAGCTGTCTGTCTATCATTCTCGTCTAATTCAATTTGGTGGTATCCGCTAGCCAAGTCAAGTGTAGTGTAGTAAGTGCTTTTCCCTAACTTGTCAAAAAGGTCATTTATATTTGGTAGTGGGTATTTGTCGTCCGTTGTAATCTCGTTAAGTCGTCTAAAGTCAACAACCATCCTATACTTTCTTTCACCAGTCGCGTCAGTCTTTTTAGGCACCAAGTGAACTGGGGCATTCCAAGGCGAATGCGATTCTTGAATAACATTGTCTTTCAGTAATCGGTCAACTTGTCTGTTAATTTCGTTTTGGACAAACGGGGCTTGTCTATATGGTTTCACATATATAGGGTCGTCGTTCTTAGTTCGTATGTGATGTTTTACCGAATTAGTGAATGTCAAGGGAATTTGGTCACAATAAAATATGTCTTTATATTCTTTACAAAGTCTATAAATTTTTTCTCTTTCTTCTTCGTTTGTGTGGTCAAGTCTAAGTTTCTTCAAATTGTCTTCAAGTAATTTGTCTGTCTCTATGTCAGTCTCATTATGAATAAAATTAACTTTACAGTCAACATTTTCATATTTTGCTACAGGAAATGGATGTTTTATATTAAGTCGTTTTGAACTATTTGAACAATTTTGAATTACTGTATATGCATATCCATTTACACAGTTCACTAAAGCGCTAGGCATACGCAGACCATTCTCAAATTCTTTAAAATCAATTACAGCGTCACCCGAATGCTGATCGATTGGTAGCTTTACTCGTTTCTCGGTTCGTGGCGGTATATTAATTATATAATTTAAATTATTATTTATTATAGGAATACAAGTAGTGCTAGTTGTTAATATTTGATTCTTTAAATCGATTACTGCACCTAATTGCTGCAAAAGGTCATTACCAATAAGTCCGTCATATCTCGGATCAACATCGTATAAATAGAATTTATGCCAATTATCCGTTGCAAAAGTCGGTAAAAGAGGAATTTCTATTACCTTATCATGTACACTAGAAGCATGGGTGCTAACTACTACAAAGTTTTCATGTCTTATATATTCACCGAAATATTCATAAGCCTTTCGGGGACTTATGAAAGATCTCATGCTTCCAGTGTCAATCATCATTTTTGCGTCTATTTCTTCTAAATAAATGTACGGAAGCTTTAAATTGGAATCACAATTTAATTCTAAGATTTCTTGTCCTTGCTCGAGGCATCTTTCCGAAAATTTATATTTTGACTATCATCTGTTGATTCTAATTCATTGCAAGGTACGTTAAAATTGTCCATGTCATTTAAGTCGGTAGATTCGTCATAACCATTTAATGTATTGTCACTGTAATTTTCGTCATAGTACTCGTATTCATACTCATTCATACATACATACGGACTGTATTCATACTCATAATCATTCATATTAAGTTCATTTAACGTAAAACCTTGTTGTGGCCTCAATGGGGCCGTCCTCATCGAAACGTCTTGGTCTTTTAAAACCTGAGGGGTATTCGACTGAATTTGTTGTAGCGGTTTATTTCCGAATTGCTGCGGTGGCTTATAACCGAAGTGTAAGGGTGGCCTATAGCCAAACTGTTGAGGTGGCCTATAGCCAAATTGTTGAGGTGGCTTATAGCCAGCTGGTTGAAACGGTTTATAACCAAAGTGTTGTAGTGGTCTATAACCAAATTGTTGGGGTGGTCTATAACCAAACTGTTGTGGTTGTAAGCTTAGTTGCGGGCGATAACCGAAAACAGGTCGGAGCATTTGACCTTGACCAATAAATCCGGGTACTGATTTTTGTGCATTTTGTGAATTATTAAAGTTAAATTTTGATTGAAAGGGTGTCAAGGATTTGTTTCCTAACGTTTGGTTACTACCATGAATGCGGTTACGCATATTATATTGTTCTAGGAAATTAACTTCTTCAAGCACAATGCTTAAGGCTGCTTCAAGGGTTGTGGGCGCTTTAAGCCTTACGATACGCACCATATTTTCAGGAAGGTTATATAAAAATACATTTAAAGCTGTATTGTTGTAAATAATTGATTTAGCGCGAATTAATTCCTCATCATCGATGGTATTCACTTTTGACATTAATAACGAACGGACACCTTGAATTCTGTTACAAAAATCCAAAAAACTTTCACCCGATTTAATTTTTAATGATTCTAATTCGATATTAATACACGCTTCACTACGCGGATCTCCAAAATGTTGAATTAATAATTCTTGTAAAGCGGACCAATTAACAATATCTTTGCGTTCCGATAAAAGCGCAGCTGCATCCTCTCTTAGTCTACTCGTTATGGCATTAAAAACATAAAGATTTTGTTCGGCAGTTCCCTTAAATCGGTCAATCACATATTGACATTTTCGCAAATAAAGGTTTAACTGTCTTTTGTCACCATTAAATATCGGAATTAGTTCTATAACATCTTTTGGTATTTGTTCGATTGTAGTAGTCATGATTACAGAGTAGTTAACAATTAGAGGTAGCAACTCACTTTTAAAATTAAAATTCTATTGAATGACACACACACACATAAAAAAATAAAATGAACAGTTGAAGCACAAAGGTTACAGTAAAAATATAAAATTTAAGGTAAAACACTTTAAAAAAAAAAATGTATAAAATTAATATGTATATGCAATATACCAAAAAGGCAAAAATGTATTAAGAACTCTTTACTAAAATTACCACTGAGTTTTAAGTGATTAATTATATTTGAATGTAAAATTACTTTAATAAAATTACAATATTTAATTTTAAATTGTTAACTCTCTAATACTGACTCTACTCTAGGCCTTGTTCTAAGAATTAACCAAGATAAGACCATATAATTTCATATAGGCTAATCTTTCTATAATTAAATTACACACTGTTACATGAGCAAGGGTTGATCTCAAATATAACAATAAAAATTTAACACTAAAGAAAAATTAATATGGGAGGATTTTGGGAACAAAGGATTGGCGAAAAGTTGTACTCACCAGCCGCTTGCGACTCCCATCCTCGATGTTTCTCACACTCGTCGATACAAAAGAATATTTATTTGGTTCGTAGGATTTCTCTAATTTCGTACAAATTTGCAGATTTGATGCTAATAACGAATTTCAACGAGAAAATCCCCACCGGCTGCGCCACTTTTGGTTGAGAGCGTGTAACCCCTTAACTTTACTAATAATTAACTTAATCTCAGAATTTGACCGAGGATTAAAATAAAATACGTAGTACCGATTTGCAGGCTACTTTATTAATGTCTCAAAATCAGTTACATGGTGGGCTCAGACGGTGGCCACATTCCGCTGAGCTAGCGTCTAGACATGTATCCATAGGTGGCTATGGTATTGTACATACTTAATTATACTTAATCTAAGGCTGAGGTTTGAGGGCTATCCATAACTAAGTTGATGTGTGTTATGTTATTATTGTTTTTATTTAATTTTCCGTGTTGTTTGTGTTGTTTAACGCCTATACCCATTTCCTTTTGTGCTTTTCCTTCTGTAATACCGGGTTGTCTGGAAGAAATCGCTTTAAAGCGATAAGACCGCCCATTGTTTAAAATTCTTTATAGGTATGTGCTTTTTAATGTAATATTTTATGGTGTAAAACAATAAAGCGTTAAAATAAATAAATAAATATTGTGTATAATTATTTCATTTTTTCAGCACTTTTTTCCCAACGCTACCACAACGCTAATTAATTGACAATTGTTATTTTCGATTTACTACAGTCATTACCTTCCTGGTCGCGCACGGATTATACTAGTAGGTATAATAATGAGTCTATCACTGTACCCATCTGACCCATTTGATTGTAAGTGGCGTCGTGGGTCAAGTGACCCACATAAATGTCGAGTGCGGTGACATGACCATGGCTCGTTACTGAATCAGGTACAGTTTCATAGTGCAAACATTTATAATCCGGCTTTCCTCCAGTTCGTACGATATTATATCCTAATGATTAGTTCGTATTAATTACCGTACCTTGTTTATTTATGCACCATAAACGAATAACGTTCATATAAGTTGAACGGTATTTACAAATCTGAAATAGTCCTTTTATTAATGATATCGGTAACAGTAATATTGGGAAAAGCGGAACAATGCTAATTGGTAGCGTGTTTCCACTCTCCATCACGATATCGGCCCCGGCTGGACTGTAGCCGGAGTACTCGCAATCATTTATCAATCCGCTATGACGAGTAGGTTTGACTTTTATCGAGATTTAGGTATATGTATGATGAATTAATGGTATATTTTGTGTATAAGAAACGTGTTAGCTTTTTACCCGACTGTGTTAGAAGGAGGGTAATGTTTTTGCAGCGTATATATAGGGTGTGTAATGTGTATGTATGTTTGTCCATTTTTTAGCACACTCTACAGCAAAAACTTTGAAATATGAGGTGTAGGCTATAAACACAAATTGTCAAAAAGCCGAGATCAACTTTTTAGTTTTTTAAGCATTCGGGTTTTTTGTTTTTATAATTTTGTATACATAAGTAGTATAATTTTCTACTAGATAAAGTTAAGACACAGTCAGTTGTGTCAGACAGAAACTAAATTATATAATTTACCCATATTACAATAAGGACATACGACGGCCTGCTGCTTACGTTTTGTTTGATATATTGTTTAGAATAGCTTGTGACTGTTATTTATACGATAGCAAACATTTTAAAATTGTAACAAAATAAAGATTTACTTTGGCTACTTTGATATGGTTAGGCGGGCATGAAAGCGATGTACCTAAGCTAACAGTACAAGGTGCGAACATCCGATTGCAAGTGACGCGACACCCCAGACAGTGGACACGCGTGAAATGTAACCGCGTTATGGCATTACGTAATTATCGGAGTGGCAGGTGTACGGTGTACGGTGTACGGGCGGAGTGTGTTGATTGGGGAGTTGCGGCCGCGCGGTAATCGCCTGCAAATATCGTGTTGTGTGTGCCCGCGGCTGAATCATGTCTGGCGGCTGTGTCACCTGGATAGATTGTCAGTTTGTTGGTTGACGGAAGTCCGTTACTCCTAACTAATATTCACAAATAATAAGCGTTTCACAAATGTTCTTTGTTTTTACGAGGAGTTATAAAAAACAAAACAAAGAAACTTGATTTGTGTTTATGTCAATGTCTTTCGTCATCCAGTCAAGAAAGTCCATGCAACTGAGTACAAATTTTGAGCACCTGTACAACAGTCAAATGAACTTCCGCATGCAAATGTTTGCCTCTATCTTCGACCTAGAATCGTATCCTATGTACGGGAGCTAGCCGTGCACTGCAATGCCATCTACGCACCCAAATGACCGGTGACGTCACGCGTTAGCGGTGCCACCCGGGATAGAGGTAAAAACGTGTTAATTATGAGCCGGCTGAGCCGCACGTGGCTCCAGTTTTTCCTCGGGCGCCCGATGAGCAAACAATGTTGATTGGAGCGTCGTTTGGCGCCTACTTTTTGTACGCTTCGCTGCTTCTGCCTAATGTCGTGCCCCATGTCTATGCAGTCTATCTGAGCAATTGTGCTTGATTGTGTCTGCCTATTGGGAAAATACGATTTACTCGCACACAACACGTGAGTAGCGTGGACATACCCAATTAGAGCAACACAATGAAATCAGAACCAAGGCATTGCTTTTGCAATATCCGTATACTGAGGGTCATGGCCCCCTTCGCGGATCGCTATATTCTAGACTAGGTTACGTCAACTGTGCCAGTTTTCCGCATTGTGGCCACTACAACAACAACCATGGCTTTAGAACATAAAACTACTTAAATACATTATAAATAAAAAAAAAGATTCTTAAGTGATCCATCAACAACAAGCATTCTTGCTGATAGTATGCCAAAATACTGCAAAATGTTTCCTTATGTAATCTTAACAAGTGTTAATTAAAATTCTCACGGGGTATGAAATTTAGAGTATTCACATTTGCATTTTAAAGTTGCTTTATTTACAAAACGTAATTACCTTAGTTATTTTGTTAGTTGGCTAATTTTACCAAATACTTTTGAATAAGTTTGTATTCAACTATATGTGTGTGAAAATGTACCCCGTGGGTCGCGATGCCAAAATAACTTGGAAAGAGTCGTAAATATCGAGGCGGGCGCAGCGACCTAACTAGGACACCAAATACATGAGAAATTCGGAAGGGCTAATACTCAATCCCACTGGGATTTATACTACATCTACAACCAATCTCAAACAGAATGTATGAATTATAAAACGTGCGCGAAGGAACTCATTTTTATTGATAGAGATTATTCAATGGGGTGCATTCTCTTAGTGTAGTAAGTAATAACATTGCGCTGAACGTCACGCCAGACATGCATTACGCTTATAAATCAACTGTGGACACATTGATTGAATTTATGTGGTAGTTTTTGTACAGGTCATACAGAAACATTCACATAAATTCAAATTGTTCCTCTATATTCTCACACAATATTATGTGTATACAATTAACCGATAAGCCTATTGTAGTTTTATACAGCGCTAGTAAAAAACTTAAATACCTACATAACATATCTATTAGTGAACATGAATAATAGATTCACGGCCATTTATCACCTAGCCTAGCCTGAGATCATCCTTTGCTGAAATCTAGGTTTTAGACATACTAGGAATACGGCGGAAGTATCATCGAAATCAAAATGAGATTTTCTAAACAAAACGAGAACTTCATAGCAAAAATGTTCTTCGTGGTTGGGTAATATAAATGAGATGCAGCCGGCAGTCTTCACGTTGCAACGGGTGTTGCGTCGGTGGCGGCTGGCCGCACGCCAGCGGGACATTGGCACGACGGGACACCGGGACACCGGGACACCGCGACACCGGGATACCGGGACGACGGGACACCGGGACGACGGGACACCCGGACACCGGGACGCCGGGACAACGGGACACCGGTACAACCGGACACCGGGACAGCGGGACACCGGGACAGCGGGACGCCGGGACACTGGGACAGCGGGACAGCGGGACGCTGGGACACCGGGACAGCGGGACAGCGGGACGTCGGGACACCGGGACACCAGGATATTGGGACACTGAGATGCCGGGAGAAAGGGCCATATGCGGCACAAATTTTTGCTCACACTGGCTTAGTACATAGTATCTCAATGGTCACATCACGATTTATTTCAAAGAGAATTTACTCAAAATGAACTCTAATGAAAATGATCCAATTACCTGCTATTTGAGGCCTTTATTACACCAGTGGATAAAATTAATGTTAATAAAACCAAGTAACACTTAACATAATTGTTCTTCCCAATTCCGTCCCTAAACACAATCCAAATAATATAGCTCCGTTACATGACGAAACAGTATAATTACGTGGCCGATACATTCGCGACCGCTCGCAACCCACTAGCATAAAATCAAACGAAGTATCGTAACGTGGCTTAAATAAAAATAGTCTACGAGAAAGCGTCAATCGCGTAGAAAAAGCGCTCGTGGGCTACGCTACGCCGTAGACTACGCTACGCGGGTTGAACGACCGGAGTAACGGATCGATAACCCCGCGCCTCAGATGAGTGGAGGGACGATGTGTTCTTGAAAAAGATCCGCGATGAATACGCTCCCGGCGGGGAGTCCCCGCGAGTCGCCGTGCGGTTTATCGCGTGATTGATCCTCCTAATGACGTCAGCGGTCGTGTGGTCGTGTGTTCCACGTTGATGACGTTTTAATTAGGTATTCGTTATACACGCTTTACGTTGCGTTATTTTTAAAGAACTAAAATCTAAGCAACGAACCACGAATGAAGTTCGCAAATGGATTTATATTACGAGGAATTCGTTGAACCGCCGCGATCGTAGTCATTACAATTAGATTGTTAGAACGATTTTCGAACTGAAGCTGAATAATAGAAAATTGTGACGATTTTGATCAATGAACTGTATTTAAAAAATAAATTGCTAGAGATAGTAGATATCGTAACTGTTGTTGTTAAAATGTGGCGGACGCCTGTGCATGCCTACATTCGCATGTAATATTGCATGCATATCAATTGTTATTCACTGTGGTAAGGCGTTTAAAATTTAAAACTGTTTCATATTTTTATCGTAGGCCCATGTATCGAATAATAATAGAAGAAATAATAATTTATTTTAACTGAAAATTTTCAAATTTTAGAAACAATGGTTGCTCATCAAATTTAAAATGTGACAGACCCTAAATGGATATTCTAGTTGAAAAATATATGAAAATTAAAAATGAATTTCCACTTCGTAGTCAATGATACCCATGAATGATCGATTCTTAAGTTTGTTTTTCAACATATTGTGAAAGGTTTAAGCCTCATATTAACTTTAATTACTTCAGACATACCTACTTGCAAGATCTAATAGATAGATTGACGTAAGAATCATCAAACTCGGTCCGCGGGCGTGGTCTCCGGAGCGCCATAAAATACATACATATATACATACATACGTCTACACTGTTACACACATTACCCTCCTTTGGGTCGCGCTGTCGAGTAATTAGCAGTAAATCTCGTGGAGTAGTCACTAATAACGTATATGCGGACACGCAGACAGAAACAGTTTTATATGATTATGGTGTTGGAGATTGTATGTAAGCTGCCATATTAAAGAAAGTTTTGAATTTTATTTCCATGTCTTATTTTAAAACTATTAATGAACTTGATTGAATTCGAAATTAAATGATCGCAATGACCCTCCTACCATAGTCCGGCATTGTGAGTAGAAGAAGAAGCTTTTTGGGAGTTTCTTGCTGCTTCTTGTTCTAAGACAGCTCACTGGAGGGATTTGTTGAAGCGATGGCAAAGTTTGAATTTCGAAGTATTTGTAAAAGCTATTTCGAAATGTACGTCATTTCATTCATCATGGAATCGAGTGCTTTATATAAGTCATCAAATATTGTCGCCGAAACTAATTATTAACTGACAGTGATAGTTTCAAAAATTAATATTATTGAAGAAATAAAAACAAAATACTGTAATTCTTTTAAATATACATAAATCAAAGGTGACTGACTGACTGACATAGTGATCTATCAACGCACAACCCAAACTACTGGACCGATTGGGCTGAAATTTGGCATGCAGTTAGCCACTATGATGTAGACATCCGCTAAGAAAGGATTTTTCAAAATTAATCCCCTAAGGGAGGGAAATTGGGGGGGGGGGGGGGGGGGGGAAGTTTAAATGAATTCCACGCGGGCGAAGCCGCGGGCTGAAGCTAGTCAAATATACGTATAAAATGTTTTTGTAACATAATTGCTAAGGGACGACATGTTACAACAGCGAATAAGGAAGTAATATGAAGAAGATTTGCAAGATAATAGAGAGATAGTGTTCGGTGGGCTTCCCCTGGCCCCCTGGCATAGCCCCTGGCGAGTGGTCGGTGTACCACCGGAAAAATTGCCATCACTAGTATATCAACGTCTCTTGTCTCACCAGCAGCTGCAAGCGACAAGTGAACATAGCATTGTTGTTGGATTTGTTTCACAATTTTTTAACAAGTTTCGTTTTGAAAATTGTCATTTCTCTTTGTCTGTTTTGCACTTAATATAAATTGTTTGAAATATGACTTGAATGGACCACCATTTATGGGATTTGCCACAATTGTTCAGAAAGGTTTATTACAATGGAAATTGTCTACAATAATCATTTTCAATGCTCTATATTTAAGGGAAGTTGTCAACACCATCCATCCATGCATAGTCGGTCTAAGAAGAAAAAATAAAAAATAATTTCCTATCTTTTCGTCCAGTCGTGAACAGTCAAAAGAGTACCTTTTGTCGGGTCTCCGGAAAATCGACATTCGACCCGCCAAGCAAAGCATGTTTAATTCAATTAGGGCACACAACCCTGCCTCCACTAAACCTTCCCGTGACAGCCTGGATGGCCCATAAACATATTGAGAGGCATTATCGCACACATACCCAAATATACGTTCGCTTTAACCGAACAGCTGAATTGTATTTTAATAGGTCCAATATGAAAATATATTGTACGAGTTACGAATACGATACCTGTAGTATGATTTGATAATAGGTTACTTGTTGCTATCAGGATTGTAGGTAGACCCATGAAATTTGTAGCTACATAACTTCATAGACGTCTTTCGGCGAGACAGTGCATTGTGAACATCGTAGGCTCCAGGAAGATCAGCCATGGGACCAGGACCGATTAGGTCAAGTCTGCGGTAGGAGGCCCACTGCATGAGGGTTTCAAGAGGACTGCAAAAATTGGCGAGGGATCGTGACCCAACCCCTACCTGGAACACTACAAGACAACTACGACTCTGTCATTATGAAAGAGAAGACGTGGACATTAGTTGTCAACTTTGAGTAGTTTTGTAATTCGTTGGAACTTGCTATTTGTGTTACTAGTTTTGAGCTAAAAGATATACCTATCTATCTATCTATCAGCCTATGGAAGTCCACTGCTGGACATAGGCCTCCCCTAATAGGCGCCACTCCGACCGGTCCTGAGCCCTCTGAATCCAACGGTTTCCCGCTGTCTTCTTCAGGTCATCAGTCCACCTTGTCGGGGGGCGTCCTATGCTCCTTTTACTACCTTAAAGATATACCTACTTAAGTTATTTTTACAGAACCTTGCTAATTAAGAAACGTTTTTACAGTATATTGCCATAGTACGCCAGATACGGTAATTTCGTTTTACTTACTACGATACTGTAGGTTGTGCAGATAATGAAATCGCCGCCGTACCTCGGCCATCGTGGTTTACGGTAATGATATTAAAGGCGAGCAACTAATGCGCTAAAACTCCGGCTCCCTAAGAGCTTTGTTAGAAGATAATGTACCGTCGGCATTATTCTCCCTCCTCGCTTAAATTCATAAGCGTGACGGAGACACCACGAGGTCATAAAGATAGTAGGAGTGCAGCCAACTTTTAGTAGGAGGCCCATTATGTCAATTACGCGTTATCATAGACCAGTAATAAGTTATTACGGGTGTAATTACCATGCGGCCCGGGGGAGCGCGCTGGCCGGCGTGGCGCGCGGCGCTGCCATTGTTCCGTACCTATCTCCAGGGAGACGCGCACGCGATTATAGTCCTTCATGCCGGATAAACAGTTTAGGATGGCGCGAGATTAAAAAGAAGATGATAATATCTTTCCTTTTTTGATGTACCTACCTACGTTGTTTATAAGTGGGCAGTTCAAGCTAAGGGATGGGTAACAAATGTTTCTTGAGTACGATCTAAAAATTTAACTCTCAATACATGAGCGTCGAATTCCTTATACATGGCACTGTAATGCAGTAAAGAAATTTCAATTTCAAGTAATTTATTTTTATCGAGAACGGTCCGGAAAATTCTGCCTAAATAAGACTACAGTTCGGTTAATTTTATTGAGAGTGGTCCGAAAAATACTGTCTCCAATAAGACTGCAATTCGGTTCAATAACCGGAGTACATCAGAGTTCATTCAACATTAAATAGAACTGACGTCATCTATATCTAATTAAAAAGTACAACAGAAACAGCGCATACTAATTCCCGTGCAATGCTGCACTATCTCGGGCACATTACGTTTAAAATTTGGCCGTTATCGCCTATTTCCCAAAAACTTTGTCCAACTGGCAGTGCGCGAGCTGGTCTACATTACACGAGCACTTGGCAACCGAATAAACGTTTCCTTAGCTTCCTCCGAGTTTCAGTCTTATTATACAAAACTACAGATAAGGCTGTGGTGGTTGTGGATAATCTTTTTATCAATATAGTTATGCGGATTTCAAATTGCTGCGAATGGTAAATTTATTAAGGACTTTTATGTTTTGTCAGATATGCGGAACTGGTAGTATTTTCACCAGAAAGCCCAGTACAACTAAAGCATTTTATGTTCTTTCAATAGTCTCAACTCTTGTCAGAAGTGACTCCACCCAAAACAAAACTTACCTCCATATCAGAAATCAAATGAAAAAATCGACCAGTAAAACAAAGAGTATTTAGAATAGAACTGGCCTTAAAAATATGAAAAAGTCTAAATTTCATACATTTCTCTTATATTTATTTACAACATTTTGGATTTGTTTCAAAACTACCACCTGTGCAACTCTCAAAAACGCCTGGCTTCCTCATAATAAAAAACTTGTTACTAATTAAAATTAAATCCCCATGGTACCCTCTTGCGCACACTATGTTTCTAATTACGGCAAAAATTGTGGCTTTGTTTAATTTTCTTCTCCATTAAATTCCAGCGCTCGCAAACTAACCGTAATCCCAAACAATCTCTTCCTGAATAAATAATGTCATAACCGAAGGGAAAACTAGATGGTTTAAATGCAACGCGGTGCGCCCGCCCGCTGTTTAACGAGGTCTTAAGATTCCGCTTCTGTAATTTAACCCTAAAAGCATTCCGGCTATGCCGCCGGTATACTGCTGCTGTAAATATGTGTATATTCAAAAATGTTATCGTTTAGTTAACTGAAAAATCGTCTTATACAAATATTTAAAGCTGAAGAGTTTGTTTGAACGGGCTTCTATCTGTGGAACTACTAGTTCGATTTGATTTTTTTGTGTTGGATAGTGGATTTGACGAGGAAGGCTTAGGCTTTATAACATCACGCTACAACGAATAGCAGCGGAGCAACAAGTATCCCGAAGTGAAGCGACGGCGTCTATTGGTATAATAGATTTTTACTAACATCACTTTTAATAAATAGCAGTGTTAATTTATAGCAGTTCTAGTGATCGGTCCCTAAGTTGGTTAGATGCTACGTGACAACGGATCTAGAATGCCCAAATCATACTTAGAGTTACGTTGCGCATTATAATTAATCTAGAGAATATTAAAAGTAGCTTTAAATATTGACATTGAAATGACTGTAATTATTTCGTACAGGAAAATCAATCGAAGTTCGGGGCCAATTATTATGCCGGTATAATATTGGTTATGCCGTTGGTATAAATGACGATTGTGGACCGTACTGACCATTTACCAGCACTCTGCTCGTTTATCTACGTCATAAACTATTAGTTACAGTGGATGGAATTCGGAAGCAGTGGTCTTTCAGTGTGTGTAAATAATGAAAACTAAATCCTTTATGCCGCGCGGCGCTCACATCCCGCACTGTTTAACGTGGGCTTAAGAATCCGTCCGTGTAATTTAGCCTTAAATGGAGTGCCGGGCCCCGAAGTAAGAGGGACGTTGTCGAGAGTAGGTAGTGGTTTGTCATTTTAACGATTGATATAAATTATGATGCATGTCTGCTGCTAAATTCGTCTTTTTGTTAACTTGTAAGAATAGCTAATCATTGATATATATTACAATTAAAAGTTATCGATAAACAATTAATTGATGTTATTATTTAAATTTTTCTATTTAGATGATGTTTTTGACTACCACGCATTCTCAAGAACAAGAAGGGTTTACATGTTCTACCTACATGTAATGCATCTAGACATTAAGTTCGCTCATTGTAGACACTTAAAATAAAGTGTAAATAGATAAATAAAATAATACAATACAATAAAATATACACTCTTTATTGCAAACCATTTTACAAGAACGTTAAGTACAATGTGAACCTTAAAAATATACTTTTAGCGTAAACAGTGTGCTTTAATTTTAAGAAATACACAGTTACAACTTAGTAGGTACCTATGGTCCAATGATTTGGTGTTACTTTTCGTAAAATAGTAATTTTATGCGAGGTCATATTCCATTCTGTATTAAACGAGCGGTTATTGAAATCATATTCGATTTTTCAATTCATTTCCCTCCGGGCCAAAGGTTTTATAGGCTAATAAAGATTACGACTTCTACTACAGACTTTCGTAAAGTATCGCCAGTAAATTTAAGTACCTATCGTTCCTTTCCGAATCTCAATTCTAATTTTTATTACGTGTTAGTATTGAATCTCTGTTCTCTTATCATAATCCAAATAAACCAATATATTTTTAGATTGTTATTATCTTCATTTTAGGTTCCAAGCGGAATTAAAATAAGATATATAGGTACCTTACACGTATAGGTTTGATGATAAAAAGATAAGTTTCGGTTCTAAGAATGGGGAACACCCAAAATTTATTATTATTATTAATAATAATAACATAATAATAATAATATATAATAATAATAATAACGCTTCACACTCACAGCCCCACACTAGGATTCTCTGTGTCGTGGTTGCCATGGACATCACACTAGACAAGGACATACACCCAGACCGAGAACGGAAATTCAAATTCATCATTCAAATTACCGCCTCGCTGGGAATTGAACCCAGGACCCTCGGAATAGCGACGCGGCGTGTTAACCATTACGCCATCCGGGTCTTCAATTGTTTTATTTTCTATTTTTGTGTAAAATTAGTTATATTTTATTTTTGTGTAAATATAGTTTCAGAAAAAAGTGGCTATGACGTACGGACGGACGGACAGACAGACATACATGACAAATATATAACGGTTCCGTTTTTTGCCGTTTGGCTGCGGAACCCTTAAAATGAAAACTATATTTTTAATGTGGTATTTCATGAGTTTCAGTAAAATCCATTTATATGGTAAACTGCAGTTGCTTTAATAACAACACAGATACAAATAGGCGATACTGTAATTATGTTTTGTTTGCACGCGCGTCCAATATCAAATCAAAATCGCTACGGTGAGCGATCTTGTGCGGACGTTCTTTGTGTTGTTGTGCCCAATAAATTAATTATTTGTGTACGCAAAATTGACTCATAAAGTGTGTAACAATTAAGTATTATAAGTGCAAAGTGCAGTGAACAGTACAAGTGTTTAAAAATACGATCGAGAAATTACACTGCTGAGGTAGGCTCCTCTTCACCTCGGGTAAACGAGACGGGCTGCGATTAGCGAATAATTCATCTCGTTTGCACAGCAAGGCCAGCACACATTGATACGTGTTTGTTGCTCTTCGCATCCAAATATGCCAGTCATTAAATGCAGCGCTTGTTCTTCAATCATACTAAATAATGCGTATATGGAATGCTCGTATGAAAAGTGTAAAAAGAAATATGATTTGAAGTGTCTTAATATAGAAGTCAACACTTTTAAGGGATATACTCAATCTTATAAAAGAAAGTGGACTTGTCCTGAGTGTATTTCTCCGACTCATAAAAGGAGGAACACTCCAAATACTACAACTCCAGTTGAATCGAATCCAATAGATTCAAACATGAATCCCTCGTCGATCGCCCGCGTCAATATGCAGCGTGGAGGTCAGACAGAATATTCGCCAACAGAAATGGAACATATCACGCTGCTGGTCGAATTAAAACAGCTCCGAACAGAAATGTTAGAACGTTTAGATAGTCAGGCTCACGCTATAGCTCAATTGCAAAACCAATATTACGAGACAAAGGGTGATATTGATAAATTGGTTGGCATTATGAAGGTAATTGAGGAAAAAATTAGTTGCAAAGCGCAAGATGGTATGTTAGAGAATTCTACATACACGTTTGCAAATGCAGTAACTGAGCAGGCTAGCCATAATGGTGATGCGAAAAAAGCTAAATCTACGAAACAGCGCGTCGCTTGCGCTTCCGGAATGCACTTGCCGCATGGTAACACAAGTGGGGCCACGAAGTCCGCCGTTATGGCGTCTGATTCTGAAGTTTTGCCACAAACTGCTGAAAATACTATAGGCGAAGAAAATAATTTGACTGCACGGAAGAATCGACCTGTTAAATTTGGTAAGCAAGCAAACATCCAAGTTGGCAAGAATGCAGAATTGACGTCAATACAAGCTTCTGAGAAGAAGAAATATCTCCATGTGTGGCGCTTGCACGAGGAAACCACCGTAGAAAATGTAACTAATTATGTCAAAAGTGTATGTGGGTCAGATATCTACATAAATGTTGAAAAAATCAATCATAAAACGAAAAGAGATTACTCATCGTTTATTATTGGAGTAACTGAACAACAGTTTGAAAAATTAAATAAGGCGGAGATTTGGCCGTTACATGCGGAGTTTAATGAGTGGATTTGGTTTCGGAGATCCAATCGAAATCAAATGCGTAAATAATTGCATAGGCATATTTTATCAAAATGTTCGGGGTCTTAGAACAAAACTAGATGAATTTAGAAATAATATTGAATCGTTCTCTCTGGATCTCTATGCAATTACCGAAACAGGATGTAATTATTCGATACAAGATGCTGAAATTGTTCCGCCGGGGTATCAAATACTGCGTTGTGATCGAGAGGATGGACGAAAACAGGGCGGCGCGTTTCTCGTGGCCACACGCCGGTTTGAACTACGCCGAGTACTCATAACGAATGTGTCGCTCAACGCTTACGCCTTCGAGATAGTGTGCGCCTCAGTCTACTTGCACAATAAGTTTATGTTTTTATGTTGTGTTGTATATATTCCCCCAGTTACTTCCGAAAGCGAATATATGGTTTTGTTTAAAATAATTGAGGATCTTAGTACTAAATACAATGAAATAATTGTAGTAGGAGACTTTAATTTATATTCTTGTCCAGCTAGTATTTGTAATTATTATGAATGTTTTTTAACTTATTGCAATTTTACTCAATATAACCAGGTAGTTAATCATCTGGGTCGTACGTTGGATTTGGTGTTGACGGCTGGGTTCCGAGGGACGGTGTCGGTGGCGGCGGCGGACGATGCGCTCGTGCCAGTGGACCCGCACCATCCGCCGCTGGCGGTGACGGTGAGCGGCCCCTGCCCCGCGCACCCCGCGCACCCCGCGCACCCTGCGCCCGCACCAACAACATTTGCGTCCGATAAACACGCTCAGAGTATTCGACCGCAATGGAACTTTTATAAGGCCGATTACTTTAGGTTATATTCCATGTTTGCTTCCACAGATTGGAGTGATTTATATGGTATGGAGGATTTAGAATCCATGATAAATTATTTTTACGATGTTATCTACAACATTATAGACGAATGTGTACCGCGGAAAAAGATTTACAAAAAAAAACATAAGTATCATTATCCCAGTTGGTATACAGCAGATATTATTATTGATTTAGCAAATAAAGCTGCACTACATAAGAGGTATAAATCAACTAAGTTGGATGATGATTATATGGAATTCTCTAAATGCAGAAGGCGTATAAAAATTGCCATTGGGGTCGCCCATAACTTATACAAAAGTAGGATTCAGAGTCAGCTAGTCAAGGACCCTAGATCTTTTTGGCACTATATTAAAAGTAAGAAGGCTAATGTTAGTATGCCGACTGTAATGAAGAATGGGCAATATTTAGCGAATGAAGATTGTGCTAGGGAATTTGCGAATTTTTTTGAATCTATATATAGTAGGGAACCGCCACAGCTAAACATTGAAGCGGCAGTGGCAGGCAGCGGGGCGACTGCTAATTGGATACATTTAAGTAACTTAAGTCCGAAGGATGTCAGGCAGGCATTGCTACACCTCAAGCCAAAACGTTCAACCGGACCAGACGGTATACCTGCGTTTCTTTTTAAGGATTGTAGTAGGGCACTAGAGCTACCGCTTTGTCATATATTCAATGCGTGTTTGAAATTAGCGGAATTCCCACGTCGGTGGAAGATTACAAGGGTGATACCGGTTCCTAAAGGTGGTGTGGGATCCGATATCCATGGATATAGGCCGGTAGGAGTGTTGTCGACCCCGGCAAAGGTGTTTGAATCTGCTATTCAAAGTCGCGTTTACGAGCAGGTGCAAGTGCGTTTGTCGGAGGCGCAACATGGTTTCAGGCCTGGGCGCAGTACAACCACGAATCTACTCAATTTCATGGCACGAGTGGTGCCAGCCGTAGATGCGGGTGTGCAAGTAGATGTTGCGTACTTCGACTTCAAGAAGGCGTTCGACACAGTCGATAATGACGTGTTGCTAATGAAGCTTGCGAAAGTCGGGTGTACGCCTCATCTCTTGCAATTACTCGTCAGCCATATGACGGATCGTCGGCAGTATGTTGAGTACAATGGGTGTGAGTCCGAGCCTTATAATACCTGGTCGGGTGTGAGCCAAGGGAGCAATTTGGGCCCTCTTGAGTTCCTGATAATGGTAAATGACCTCCCGGAGGTTGTAAGGCATGGAACTTGCCTCTTATTTGCTGATGATCTCAAGTTGATGGTGGAAGTAAGAGATAGATATGATTGCTATAGGTTGCAGGATGACATAGACAGGATTGTGGAATGGAGCCATCATAACAAGCTCTATTTTAACGTAGCCAAGTGTGTGGTTATGACAGTCTCTCGTGCTCGAACGCCGGTGCTTCACGATTACACTATTGAAGCAGAGCTGATGAAACGTGTCACACACGTGCGGGATCTTGGTGTTAGTATCAACCAGGAGCTAACATTTCGCGACCACGTCACTTCAATCTGTAAGAAAGCCTACAGAAACCTAGGCTTTATACTGAGACAGTCGCAGGGCTTCACTAGCATCACTGCAATTAAAATCTTATATGATGCTCTGGTAAGGAGTCATATGGAATACGGTGCAAGCGTATGGGCTCCATATGAAGAAAAGTATATCACTATGTTAGAACGAGTCCAAAATAAATTTACGCGACATCTATATTGGAAACTGTATGGGGTATACCCTTTGTATCCACTAATGTATCCAACATTGTTTGTGTTGGGGATGGTTGGGTACACGGAACTGAGAGTGCGCAGGGACTTCGCACTTATAGCATATTTAATTAAAATATTGCGTGGAATGGAGGCAAATTCGGGAGTCTTAAGCTATTTGAAGCTCTGTGTGCCTGACAATTACATACAGAGACGCCGAAAACCAAAACTGCTAATGGTGCCGATAGCTAGAACTGTGCTGTTGAAGAAGACACCACTGTCGCGGGCAATCAATGTAATTAATGTGCTGCATGATAGGGTGGATATATTTTGTGATCCATTGAGTAAGATTGCAATAGTGTTATTAAATTTGATTAGTTATAGTTAATAGGTATAATAGTATTTAAGTTAGTTTAGTTTTAGAGTGTTAAGTCAATATTAAGTAATAGTTTTATTATAATTATAAGTAACTTAATGTGTCTATCGCATTGGGTGTATACCTGTAATGATAGGCATTGTTAGATAATATAATAAAAAAAAAAAAATAAAAAAATATCGCTGCGGGTGCGGCCCCAATCCTCAATTCCGAGATGAGCCTGTAAATCGTGGTGCGAGCGAGACAGCAGCACTTCCGTCCCGCTTTTCATTTCCCGAACGATCGAGTGTCTTTGCGAGGTGTTTGTTTAGAAACAAACTGGAGTCCGATTTCATCTCAATCAGTTCCAACGTTGACTTAAAGCCTAGGGATTTGATTTAATGGATTTATTTGCTTTTAAAAGATAAACATTTACTTATGATCAGGTTAGTGAGTCTGGTTTTCAAGGTAATTTCAGGTTTTTTGACAATGAAGAATTTTATGTCAAGCGTAACTTAATCGATAGGAGCGCAAAATTAATCGTTTCTGTAATCCAGAGAGCAGCCAAATTTGACAATGACGCGATTGGTTGAACCGATTTTGATACGGTTTTCAGCATCGAGTTAATCAGACTTAGGAGAAGGATTTAGGAATATTAACCGCGTTTTACTGAACCGATTTTTACTTTTCGGCGTCAAAGTCGGTTCAATTTTGTTAAAAGTTATTGCTGTAATCGAATAGGTACAGGAGTAGGTAATAGTAACTATATTGTACTTCGCAGGACCGAAAAAGTGTAATCAATACTCATGATTTGTGTTTCTTTAAGGGTTATTGAAATCTAGGTATACATTATCAGAACAGTACAACTATACGAACAGTTTATTTATAAGACATTTCAAACAAATATTTCATTATCACACAATAGAACTTGTCTACTTAGTCTAATATTATAAAATAACTTAAAACTAAAACACAAGTAAAAAATATATGAAATGAATATTGGCAGTTTCTTTGTTATAAAAACTATTCGAATTTCATCTTATTAGTCCTTCTATAATTTTGTATCTTAGCTTCATTTAAAACACACTACATCTTTTTTTATGGAATTAAGATAGCAAACGAGCATGCAGCACCACCTTCCGCTGCCGCCCATGACAACTGTGACCGACCCAGAACTAGACTCAATGAGTCTTGTTCTAATTCGGTCACAGATGCGTTGCTACCCCTGAGGACTGAGATGGTTGCCTCTAAAAAAGTGTAACGTATAATTAAAAAGCGGTTTTAGTACAGAAACAACAACACCATCCAGTGTCTACACGACAAATTATGAATGTGCATTTCCGCAAGTCCCGATTGCAATAATGGTGCGCTCATCGCCCCACATACACCATACACTGCACATTTTGGGTAAATAAGGCCGATCTCAAATTGCCGGAATTTTCCACGTCGCGCATGCGGCCATTGCATCGCTCGCTTCAATTGAAATCATGAAAATTGTGGAGCCCTTTTTGCCGGCTCTGAACGAGTAACATAATTATTGCAAGGTTTTCACCTTAGTTAAAAATTCTCGCAAAGTAAGTTAATGTCATTTCTGTAACAGTTGGTTTTTGCAATACTGTAAATACACGTAGGTCAAAATTTTTATTACAGGTAAGCCATGCAGGTAAGTACTTGTGTGAGGTATGCAACTGTGACAAGAAAAAAGTCTCTTTGGGAGTTGCTTGCCGTTTTTCTTCCGAGGTCACTCGCTGGCGAGTTTTAATTTGAAGCGACGGCATAATTTGACCGTCGCCAAATTATTGCAAAAACCAACTCCAAACTAAATTTAATTTCAATTCGTTGTAATCAACTCCCTGATTATGTCTAGTAAAACGTAAAATGGAATACCAATACATTTTCAATACAAACAAAGGCAAACAAATCGTGTGTGAACTGAATAATATTGCATGAGTTGATTCAAGAACTTCCATTTAAGTTGGCAGCCTCTGCGAGTATTCAGGAAATTTGAATAGTCCGCAACAATACTGTTACGGGTTACGGGGCTCCGGGGTTCACATAATGTGGCCTGTGAGTATTCACTGCTGAGGCCACGGGCCACGACGCGACGGGCCCATTCAGCACTCAACAGCTAAACACTTCACTGTGACATACAAGATTACAATACGAATACAACATTAATCTGACCTAGTTTCACAACGAAAATATATTCTTGCTTGTGTTTTTGTGGCGGCCCAGCTGCATAGCATCGGTCCATAGTCTTTGCGAAAAAGAATTGCTGAATAGTTTGACCCTCGCCACATTTTTTACCGTTAAACTTTCGCGTTTACTTTGAAGGACGGCACAAATGAAGCTTCAAACAAATCTCTTAATCACCCACCACTTCTAAACGATCTTCTCTTCTCTTTATCGTAACTTCGGGCTACAGATTTTCCTCCAGGTGGATTTTATTCAGTTCTGCTATTTCACAACAATAAAATTCCTCTCCGTCGCAGCTCGATTCTAGAAACTCATTAAGAACCACGAACAAATGTAAACCCAATTCAAATTCACCGGAAACACCTTCGAGAATTTCTAATCCTTCTAAGTAAGTTTTGAAACCATAATCTTTAATTAATAAACATAAAAATATATCGTTGAGTAAAAAGTTTCAATTAAAAGCCGACTCGGCACTTAATGGCAGTAACTTCAAGATTTTAAAAGATGAAATATAAGAGCCAATAACCTAGCCTAGCCATCGAGAACCTCGACGACGAAACGAAGTAATATTAAGCGGGATAATGTCAGAATCGGAAAACAGAGCGAGAAACGACTTAAAAGCCTCTCGTATTAATCATTCTGAAGGTTAATAGGCAATACTCGAATAAGATCGAGGCAGTGTTAGTCTCGACGAGATCGGATTTTCATGGAAGACGCGTCAAATATACTCTCGGAGATGAAATGCGAACTCATATCGAGCATATTGGTCTTGTAAACGTGTCATGCGCAATAAATACCTTTGAACCGTCGTTTCCTCGGTAGATTCTTTCCCTTTTATCGTCAGTTCTTTATAGATACGATAAGCCCCGATATCTTTGAGGAGCAAAACGTGAGACGATTCCGAGTGACGCACGTCCTTAATATACATTAGATGAGGAATCCGCAGCATGTCTCGTTCGGTATCGCGAACACTATAAACGTGTTATTAAAGCCATCGCAGTTATTTCAGAGTGAATTTAACTTGGTTTGCGTAATGGCTTTAAATTATGTTCTTAATGCTCATAACGGGAGGAGTTTTCCGGATTGTTCGCGCGCCCATTATCGTGGATCCTGTCTTGAATGTAAATTGCGGAGGTCACTGGATCACCATTTACATATTTGCATTCTTCTCGTTGCGTTATGAACTTCAATACAGAGCTGCATCTTCATAATAAGATTTCTCTCGTTATCTCTGTCTTCATTAAATTAATTTGTATACACTTCGATATTCCCGTTGCTGTCAGTATGGACGTTTATGACAAGTTGTATAGCACCTTTCCCGAACCCGATTCCTGCAATGAGATCCGTCGGCACTTCCAAGCCCCTGGTCTCGCTGGACACCATGGCTCCTAAGCCTTCAGACTGTCGTGTTGGTGCGGATGACGTGAAAGCCAGCAATAGCACGATGGAGAGCAATGCTAGTTCTCTACCGTCGATCCTTGAAAGATACAGAAGGATTACATTAAGACAGAGGATAAAGAAAGTTTTTGATTATGATAACATTTTACATTCAATTTCAGGGATAAGAAACTGTTCCGTCTAAATCCCCTTTTCCCTCCGGAGCAGCTATCGAAAATTTTAAAATTGAAATTTCCTTAATACGCAAGTCCACCGGTCTGAATATAATTGCTTCATTCATTTGAGAATAATATTTTTATAGTATCTCGATGAAAAGTGTTATTAAAATATCAAAATGGTTAAACTTTCGCAAAATGTATTAAAATTCATATTTTCGTACCTAGACATACCCACTTTTCACGATAAGTCATAAAATTACAATAGATTTTGCGTGTCTGTTGATAAAAAAGAGCGGGGGCGTAAAAGAAAAAGCAATGATATTCTTCTGTACCCTATGTTAAAAATATTGAAGCCCATGATTGATATACATTATGATGATACTTTATATAAAACAGAAGCACAAACACAAATTATCTGTCAATTATGCGTTATTGGTCTAGGTGCAAAATCAGTCCAAATTTGAACACTCCAAGGCAACACAGAATGTCTACAATAAATTTTACGCACTCGTAATTGACTACTACACTCACTAATATACATACACGTAATGACGTTATTACAGTTTACTGCTCGAGTAGTATTCCCCGTATGGGAATACGATACTTTAGGCACTTGTTTGACGACGATTTCTCATTGTCGAAATTTAATAACATTACATTTGTTAACATTGATTCCATTACATCCGTCACACAGTCACGTCTCAACCAAGTGGCCGCTCGAGTCGTCAATCGTAAACAATTTATAAAATTTTTGCTTAATATGAGTTAATTTTTCTTACATGGCTATCCGCACATTGGCACACGATCACTCCTCGAGTCGAGATGTGATGCGCCTCGCGGCCAAAAACCTTCCAAGATCACTCGATAAGCCTATCTTCCGATAACTGAATCGAAGTTGAGCAAACTCAAATTCAATTTTATGAATCGTTTCAAATAGATAGTCGAAATTGTGTTTCCACAAGAGAAATTTTCGAGCATGGGAACGCGATAAGATTAGGCATCTGATAAATTTTGTCTTCGTTGTCACAGCTCGGTATTTGCTTTGAATTACTGCGAGCGTAGAATAACAGGAATGGTGGAAAGAACGACATGCGTGGCATGGCTCGGGTCCGTACAAAGAGTGTCTCGCATGAAGGAGCTCGTTTGATGGGACTCGCTTTAACGCGTCTGTCAAAGACGACAATTGTTACGGAATTGTCTCATATTGATATCAAACGCGCGATAGAACAATGTTTGTAGTAATTACACACGCGCTTACGCTCGAGGCATTCGCCGTCATTCGCGCCTCGCAATAGGATTAGTGGCGCTAGAAGTAATAGTGGAAAGTAATAAATTAGTACAGTTTATCGTTAGTGATCTCGGTTAGTGTTAGCGTAGGTACGAAATATATTTAAATGAAACACGTTTCATTTCTATAAATTATTATTGGTGAAATTAAATAATCAACCGAGAGAATAATGGTACGTCATGACGAAAGAATTATCAGAAGTCGGTTTATCGATCATATTCCTAGATAGACGCTGTGAAGGTCCCGTTCAAAGGACTTGAAAATTTTGTCGTTATCCCTAGTAATATTATAAATGCTGAATTAACATTTTTTTTACAATTAAGAGTTGAAGTAGTCAATGATTGAACCATGAAATTTGTTATTTAGGCACTAGATCTTTTTCACGCTTACGCCGTTTTTTACAATTAAGAGTTGAAGTAGTCAATGATTGAACCATGAAATTTGTTATTTAGGCACTAGATCTTTTTCACGCTTACGCCGTTTTTTACAATTAAGAGTTGAAGTAGTCAATGATTGAACCATGAAATTTGTTATTTAGGCACTAGATCTTTTTCACGCTTACGCCGTTTTTTACAATTAAGAGTTGAAGTAGTCAATGATTGAACCATGAAATTTGTTATTTAGGCACTAGATCTTTTTCACGCTTACGCCGTTTTTTACAATTAAGAGTTGAAGTAGTCAATGATTGAACCATGAAATTTGTTATTTAGGCACTAGATCTTTTTCACGCTTACGCCGTTTTTTACAATTAAGAGTTGAAGTAGTCAATGATTGAACCATGAAATTTGTTATTTAGGCACTAGATCTTTTTCACGCTTACGCCGTTTTTTACAATTAAGAGTTGAAGTAGTCAATGATTGAACCATGAAATTTGTTATTTAGGCACTAGATCTTTTTCACGCTTACGCCGTTTCACTCATTGGCTTCCAACGGCAGTCGAAGCTGCCATGATTTCATAGTACGTTCACTTCGCTGGAAGTCAATGGAATAGAAAGAGGTATCAAATGATTACTTATCAATTAATGATTGGAAATGTTCCAGAGTTTAAAATTTTACTAGGTTGAAATCATGATGTTCATTAAAATGTATTTTTGTTTGTCAACAGATTATATGGACTCGCTATGCAAGGACCACTTTCTGCAGCGACAGTACCGCAAGCTCGATGGCGGCGTGCTGTGGTCGCGCAACGAGAGGAACCTGGACTGCACCGTCACCTTCCAGACCCACAGCATCCTGCAGCGGTTCATGCTGCACTTCGAGATGCTGCAGCTGGACTGCAACGACCATCTGTACGTCTATGATGGCGCCCATGCTACCGCACCACCAAAGGTAATGCTACCTGCTTTTGGAATTAAGGTAGCAAACGAGCAGGCAACACTAAGTCTCAAGAGTCTCGTCGGGATTTGGACACAGGTGCGGACCCTTGAGTACTGAAATGGTGGCCTCTTAAGAAGTGTAACAGACTCCCTATCTTTCTATCCAGAACACAATTGCTATAAAAGAAATTATTATGTTGCGGATAGGTACTTCCAAGGGTGAGGTTTTGGCTCTAACCACATAGACTTTTTGTAAGTCCCGAATTATCTTTTAAAACCTCATCGAAAGTCATTCACCATAATATTATATCACCTTTGATAGATCATTCTTTAAAATTATTTATTCCAATTTAATAAAAGGCAGGAGAATAATGAGAATACCATCGATATGGTTTTCAATTTGGAGGCATTCCAAGACGTCGCGATCGGCAATTACTTGCCGAATTCCGGATTACTCCCATTTATTCTCCATTACCGCTTTCTATGCCGCCGTTAATTTGTAAGAGATCCGTCCTCAGGTATGCTAATGAGATCTGAATTGTGAGGACATTTTTGTGCTCCTTTGTTTGTGGTAACAAGCTCGTGAGCCATTCTTGCTCGGATAAACTCACAAACTGAAACATTATAATATTATTTTTAGTTTTACGTATTTTGATGGTCAAATAAATAATACAAATTAATGAAATTTGTTGTATTTACTTGAACTGAAGAAAACTATCCTCGTACATTCAAAATTGAAACACACAATTTGAACTGAATTAAATATTAAAAATGAATACGGAAAGTTGATTAATTTTCCTCATGGAATAATTAATTTTAAATTAGGTTAACAAATAAATTTTGAGACGAATTCGTAATAAGACAAGAATATTTCCTCCTACTATTGTTTCACGGGTACAGTTGAACACGAGCCCTTTGTTGTATTTAGTCAAGCTGACTACGGGAAACTTTGGAAGTTGTAGTGTAGTTTACTAAGAAATATAATATTCAGAGTGAGAATGTTAATGAGGGAGAACCTGGGGAGAACTCAGTGGACGGCAGGGCCAGGTAGCATCGCGCCCGTTAATAATTAACACGCCAACAAAGACGCAACTTGGCGTATTTTAAATTCAAATTCGGCAAGTTTCAGTCACAACGGTTTTCTACAAAGGACTTTGTGCAAGTTGTGTGGCCGTTACGGTGGAGCGAGGGTCGCCAACTTCGGCGGCTTTCTTTTAGGGGCGTTTTGTTTATTTTTCCTTATCCTAAACATACACAATTACGAATAGAGCCGCTAAACAATCTTCCCTAACTCGACGGATCGCACAAAGCCCAATGCCATTCATTATAATTTTATGCCCCTTCCCAGCAAAGGCTATCAGACGTCAAAGAGGAAAATCGTAATTCAGGATTTGCGTTAGAGTAGGAGAGTTCACGTGTTAGGCCTTTTATTTAATAACCTTGATGGGCCCTTTATTACCATCATCAACAATGGAACTATTTTTTTGTGAAATGGACAATTTGAAGGAAGCATTCATCATATTAGGTGTATCGAATAATGTATTATCACCTGTATGTGTGTGATTTCATTCAGTTGATTTATTTCTTTTTCTATAATATGATTAATGCTTAGGCTCCTCGTTATAGGTCGCCCATGACTATATCATGAGTATAATTGCAACCACGCTCGTGCTTCGTTTTATTTATTTGGCCACCTTTAATTTAAAATCAGCCCAGATTTGTGATTTAAGCATGTTTACGTTCATTTTTCGAGGGCCAGAAGCAGGTCTTTGCTTCCTTTTAGTTTCGATGCGTCTGTTTATAGGAAAACAGATGTGAAGAATGTCATGTGTGGGAAATAAAAACTGTAGTCTACTGACATAAACATGTTTCTTGGCAATATTCCTTACGAAACGAAAGAAACTCAACGCTAATCCTAGCCATAAAAAAGCAATAACACTATTGGCCCAACGAAATCATTATAAAATGACTAATGTTAAAGTTCTATAAGACATCTTAAGTTTACAAATAAAAACTCAAAAGATAATGCAGAAAGAAAAAATTGTTCTCAAAATTTAATAAGAAATAACCTTCGAGCAAGTCTAAAGTCTTACGGCGGGTAATATAGACGATTATGGATATTCATTTGACAGCCGGAGTTTGCTAACTTCGTCTGTCCCAAACATTTAAACTCAACCGGTCTGTGTTCTTCGGTTACTTAGGGAGATATCTAAAAATGAATTTTCTTAAAACTAACTGTAATTCGAATGAAACTTTCGTTTTATCAGATGTATTAGCTTACTACGAAACTTCACGAGTTCTAAGTTAAATTTCAGAGACATTTATTTTTGAATGGAAAATTTTGCATGATCATTATTGTAATATTTCTTGGGTATTGTGTGAGATTGCAGTAAGGTTCATATTCGATACAAAGTTTAGTCGATAACGTCCGCATTTTTGTTTATTCTTTTATTGTCCGACAAGGAAGGAAGTCTGTACTCGAAGATGAAATATCTGCTCCCTGTTCCTTAAAATTCGTATCGCATCCCTGCATTGGAATTTGCTGTCTTGCGGTGATATTTCACTATCTGCCCTGACATGCAAAGCCTTGTGATCGTTGATGTCGGCGGGGATCGCGTGACGTCACCATCTTCCCCTACAAAATGAAATTTTATGCTAAAAGCTTCACGTCGTTAAAATCTAGTTTCGTTTCAGCATAATGGCTCTTGTCATTTGGAAGACGAGAACTTAATATTTTAGGGGTATGAACTCGAGTGTAATTTGCCTATTATGAAACTATTGAGCATAGTTTAATGAAATAGGGAATCTTTTTATAACATAAAATAAAATTATTTAAAACGTAGAAAGTATTAGTTAAATCTGAAATAAATCCAGATTGAAATGCAAAATTAAATGGAATATATTTCACGGCAAAGAAAAAAATTAATCATGAACAGACAAGCGAAACCGCAGGAACATGTGAATGTAACACAACTCTGCGGGGAGCAAAAACAATGTTACGGATTCATTACAAAGACAAAGGGCGAAGTTACGACCACCTGCAACGCTACCAACTATTCCAAACTACGCGTACCGCGCGCCGAACGCTTAAGACAATAACCGACAAACAATGTGGTAACTTTAGATAACTTTCATTACAGAAATGATACAAGTCCACTACCGGAGTCGTGGGCCAAGTACAACTCCGAACGCTTATTGGGCGAGTCGATGTTCATTCGAGTTACTGAGTTCGGTCGAGATGTCCTCGAGCCAGTTACAACTTTTCATGATGTGGAAGAACTGAGAGTTGCACAGCTTGAATTTAAAGTAGGCAGCGAGTTCATCGTCGTTTGTAATTACAGCATGGAAGTCGTGCTTAATGACCGAGAAGAGATTGGAAGGGAAATTAGACTGACTGTACCCATAGCTCGTTTGTTACTTCGAGGATACAATTATTTTATAACGTTACATTAAGTGGAACGGATACCTTTTAAGAAATAAGGTGCCTATTGACGTATCTGAAGTGTTTCTTTTGTAATATTAATATAGAGTTTTATAGAAGAGAAAAGATTTCCACGAAATATAAAATCGGAATTTTTAACGATGGGAATTCCGAGAATCAAATCGATACACACTGTATCCTCCTCAAGGGTCTAGCTAGACCAACTTTAACAGGAACCCTCTATATTTACAATATAAACATACATTACGTATGATTCTTGAATTTAAATATACAGTCTTGTAATGTACTTAATATGTTTTTGTCAATGCAAGCTCAATACATTATTTAAATAAGTAAATTTAAACTAACACTTTTAAAACAATGTCAAACACTGTACCACAGAAAATAGTTCCTTCGTAACTGACTGTACTGTGACTGTACTCTACTGTGGCTGTACTCTTTACAATCATTAAATATTCTCATCCAGAAGTCTACTAACGCAGCTATCATGTATCAATAATGTTCCAATATTCCAGTGCTCCATTAAAACTTTGAATTTCAAACGCCGGATGTCGACAGCTAACACCTAGCGAACGGTCATCAAAAGTTGAAAATATTATGGAGAGAAATTTTAATACCCAGCGTAGTCTGATCTTTGTTAAAGTTTTATAAAGTCCGATGCAACTAGCGGCCGGGATGCACCCCTCGGGCCGACACCCCCCGGGTGATGTATAGCTGTGGAGGATTCAGACTAAATCCGAAGCCGTCACGTCTCTGCGATCGCTCTCTCTGAAATATGACAGCGATATAATGCGGCCATCGCTCAGTAAGCCGGGGCTCGATGAAGAAAATATTGCCGGCGCCTGAGAGCTCAGGGCGGACGACCTGTGCATTTGTCCAATAAAGAGCTCTTATACACTTATACCGAGACATTGTACTTCTCGATTACTTTATGTGGAGCACGTTTGCTCATTTTGTTCGAAAGCTACTTCGTCTTCGATGGTATTGAGATCGAGCTAGACTACTTTAAGAGCGAATTTATTTACCTATTACAGTATTCTGCTATTGACTTCGAGACTAATCGATTCTTAGCGAGAGAATTCCAACAATGGCATTTATCTTTAGTAACAGATATTACTTGTACACGATCGGTACCTTTAGGGACCTTAATGATCCGCTAGATTTGTTCCTTTAACCTTTGTTACAAGCCAATATTTATCTTGATCTAAGATCCCTAATTCTTCTTTATTTCTATTACCTTCAACTATAAGGATTACTTAGTCTTAACTGACTAACGAATAACGATGCTTAGTAAGATCTGTTCCTACATTCTGCCCTTTGACATGACAACTTTCATTTCGTTCTTACCTTCTAAAAATCTTTTAACATTTTCTTATCTGCAGCATTTAACTGGTCCTAATCTACTGTTGTTTCCAGGCGGACCTGTCCTGCCGCAACACCAAGCAGCAGGTGGGCGCGCTGTTCACGCGCAGCAACTTCGTCACCCTCAAGTACGTGACCGACAACTGGGGCACCGACGCCAACGGGTTCAAGCTCGTCATCACCGCCGTCAAGGATCCCAGTAAGTTTCTATGATACCCGGATTACCGCTTCAACTTTATCGAGCTGTGTAACATCTAAACAAATAACCACTTTAATGGATTTATCAATGTTATCGCTCGATAATCCTATCTGATACAGCTAAAACTTTTGTTCCACTTAACGGCTAATCTCAAACACCTTGTTGTTTGGTTACGGTAGTTATCTGAAGATATTAGTATTATGCGCCTTTATCAATTAGGTATAAGTTGTTAAAAATGGAAGGATTTTGTTAAGATTGTGTATTTAGATTGTTATCCATGGACATATCTAGAATATTTAGGTACAATAGATCGCTGCATTTGTAAGTATCGTAGCTTACACGTAGGTACTCTCGTCTGAAGTTGCAGATGAAATTAGCTTGCAGATGCAATTCTAACTAAAAATATGGTTTGCAGCAAGAGTTCTCGGCAAGTTTCTACCTATGCTGAGTTAAATTATGAGGGCATCTATAACTTGAATTGAATTACAAATTCAATTAAAACACGATCATTATCTGAAGATTTATGGTCTTAAAGTAAATCGCCAGATAAGCAGCCATGCTCGTAATCCACTGGGAGTTCGCTGGATGAACGTAAAAGTATTTTAAACGGTTGTCACTAATCCAGTTGACGAGGAAATAAATCTCACGGAGGAGAGGAGCGTTCCATTACGCGCACACACCGGCGAAAAACAGGCGTCTGCTAAGGTCGGCTTTCCTATCTCACGGCCCTCCTTAATTTACTCCAATGTTTATTTATTTGTACATAAAAACAGCTATGTTACCTTGATGAGTATACTTTTAAGTCCATATTAACCATCGCATACGACCTGTTGCGCATAAAAATTTTAGTCACGACTCATCATTATAATCTCTTTAAAGCCTGAACGCCTGCAGTAGTTTATGAACAGCAACTAGTTTTTTATGAGTTCTGAAGGTCACAATCACGATAGCCGGGGAGGGGCCGCTCGTTTGTGTCATGACATAAAAAAGATTTTCGATCTCGTTAAGCTCAGGGCAAAAATCCTTTTTGTCGTCACGCAAAAACAGCTTTCATGAAGACCGTAGTACAGATTTATAAAGAGAAGAGGCTTGCAAATATTTTTAGAATTAAACGTTTGTATATTCGTGTACCTTTGTGTTTTTAATTAAAATGGATCCAAATCATTAAAGGTTGCGATTGAAACTTAAGCTGTATATTATTCGAGTTCTACAAAATTATCTGTCTTGTTATTTGCTTCTAAAAGGTTTCAATGATCTCAAGTTTATACTTTAGATGAGGTTTGGGCTCTTTCATGTTTTTAACTTTTAACGAGCAATCCATTTTAGCTAGCTATAGATCACCTTTACATTAAAGTCATCATTACTGCATCAAAAAAGAAGAGAAAGTTATTTTTAATTAATTCGTCATCATTCTTAATAGTTATAATTTTAATTGAAAATAACGCATAGCAAATCGAAGCCGCAAGCCGCTTACGTCGCGTTAGCAATACAGGACGGTTGATCCGCCGGATGTTTTTCGCACTTTATTCACGACCATTGGCAATATTACGACAATAATGACTGTAATAAATTGTGTCGATATCGGGTTTGGTGTGAACTTGTCGATTTACCTCGCCGGGATCGAGTGACCTGCGACCCTCGTCCCTTATTTGTCCCGCGGGGTTAGCGCTACATTATTGGAGATTTGAGATGACTCGCTAAATTAATTCATTGTTATATTACCCACGTCCGAATACGTTGCTTTTAATTTTCGCATATTCGGAGTTTTTTTTAGCGATTGGTAAGTAGATGTGAACGTTTCATTTACAGTTTCAATATTACGGATACGTAAGAAAATAATGTACAATCCTATTGACTTGTTGCGTCTAAGAAGCGTTAAAGCTGTAAATACTTAATCAACTTGCGCCTCGTCTTCTGTGAGATTTCTAAATCTAGACTTTGAAAACATCGATACAGTTATAGGGAAACACAGTGATGCCATCTGTTATCCAAAAGAAGTGTGACTCCACTGAAAAAATTGATACAAAAGGTTTTCAAAATAATTACAAGCGAACCGTGGCATCTGCTTGAAATTTAAATAACTTTAACTCGTGTATAACATTACATTGAATTCGTTAAACATGAAAGAGCTCGGAGGGCCACTGTTTGTTTGTCCCCGGACCCTCTGGAATTCGTCCGTCCGTCCGTCATTCTAACGCAAAACCAACACGACCATTAAATGTGAGTTTAAACCTTTGTTGTAACGTACACATCCTTGGGCACATATTATTATGTACCGATTATGATCCCAGCCGTCTCAGTTACATTTAATTTAGGTATCTTTTCATTGTTGATGCTTACAAGGAATAAGGTACTTACAAGAACTGATAGGTTCGATAATAACACAATTTTGAATGGATATTGTTATTAGTTTTTCTCTTAATGTATTGTGTTTTTACATAGGCACAAGTATGAATTGGGGTTGGTTTGAATGACGAAGACCCAATAAAATTTATCACCGGTTGGGTTAAGTTAGGTTTTAGGTTAGGTTACATGATAATTTATAATGTTTGTCGATATTGCCTGTCATTTGTCACTGGCGTCACACAACATTGTTTATGTTAGTAAAAGTTAAGTTATTTTATACTGCACCCGCCCACGTGTTTTTAGTTGTCCTTGTACAAAGAACAACAAAGAACATACGAACATCACACAGTAAATGTACTATACATTTTTGTCCAATTGTATCTTTTCCATTAGTTAATTGTCTTGTTTAAAATTTTAACATAACGGTGATGAAACCTATAAATTAAGGAAGTGATCGAACTGACTCAACGAGACCTCACATCGACAATTTGACTAACCAACATTTAACTTGATCATCCAACATTTAAGTATATAAATGTAAACATTAACATTCATGCATAAAATAGCTCGACTCCCTGTTGTGGAGTATCAGGCGCACAGAAGCAATTAGATTTTCTGCCCCGTTGCGTGGAAAAGTGCGCATACCTCGCCTTCGCTGGGATTCGGTACAGACGCGACCTGGACTCGAATGTGTGATCATAATTTGCTTTGTGAAGTTTACTTTGAGGTTTAACGAGGATTTCCGCCGTTGACGTCCCTAATTGATTCCCGGTTATAGTTGGTTTAGGCCATTAACAAACATTAATGTTACAGTAGATATTGTGGAGCTGTTTAACAGTTATAACATAATTAATTGGTTTGAACATTGTTTCTTGAACAGGTGGTCTAGGATTGACTTCCTCTTGACCAATTGCTGAATATTATTTAAGTATTTAATATCATTTGCTTCAATGAAGGAAAAAAGATTGTTCTTCACCTGGACGTTTGGAAACATTATCACTGTCAGTAGGTGCTCTTTTTCAGTAGCATGTTTCTAAAACATTCCGAAACCTTCAGGTATTACATTTTATACAAAACACTTATGCCATCGTGAGTGCAGTCAAACTGCTCAAATCCGCTGTTTTCTCTACCTATCATACCTACCTATAAGATGTAATAAAAATTCCCAGATGTTAGAATCATTAATATAAACTCTCGTACGAAGTGTCGAAGAACAAGAATAAAGTAATACCCAGCCCTAGTGTTAGGTAAATAATTGCAAAGAACATGTGCGTCTGTGTCCCTAAATTAATGTCCATATCGAGTGACGTTTACTGCCTTGGGGATGATCCGAGGGCTGGACGATGGTCGTAATATTTTTACGCGCGGGCCATCGGTGGCGGCGATTGGCCAAGCTGGCTTAACTGCCGGCCCGACCTGATTACTTTTGGTTACAAGGTCCTCTGCTGAGAGAAGATTCGGGCTTTTGTCGTAATGTTTGTTAATTAAGTAATGATAGTTTAGCCGTAAATTCTTCTTTTTTTGGGTTTTGCGTTCGATTTTTTCATTCATTTCTATTTTGACGAAGTTATATTCATAATTTAAGATTAATACGAATAAACAGAGGCCGCACTACGGCTAAACCGCCGCGGATCCTCACCGCCAAATTTCATGACTCAAGGAAAGCAATACCACCGCACAAGCGGTTTCTGATAGTGTATGAACTGAATGAATTACAGCTGCGGGAAAAAACCGTAGTGCGACCTCGGCCTTAGGTATAGGAACATAACATACGAAACTTTGTATACTTTGGAGATTTTCTAATTATTTTCAATCGTGTGTGAGTTTAGCCACTTTGGAGTGATACAAAAAAGTGAACTGTAGACTTTTATTTACGACAAAACTAAATCCAATCGTGGAAATGTTAGATACGAATTTTAATGATTTTTACAATACGTTATTTATGTATTTCTACAAGTCGTACGTGTGCTACCATTACCGAGTTCTGTGGGATACCTTTTGTCGATATTGCCAGTCTAGCCGGATTCCCCCACGATGCAATACCCATTGTTAAGAGATACAAGTTAAATTTTAATTATTTTCGCCGGACTCCCGCTAACACGAGAAAGCTTTCGACGTTAAAATTAATTAATAGTTTATTTTAAGTAGTGTAATAAAAAGCAAATATTTTAAGCCGTGGAATAATCCTTTGAATCGTTTTAATTATAAATTCTTTGAGTAAAGGGAAGATAGTGCGGAAAAAGTGTTTCATTACAAACTTTACATTTAACTAACATTATAAACTTTCTTTTGAGAAAAGACCATCTGAAAAATAACGTAGTTAGTAAATACCTACTTATGAAGTTTTAATTAGTGTTCCGTATTTAAAATTATACTTTTTGTTTAATTTACTCAACTTTTTGACTGTCTGTAGAATTTGTAGACGGAATCATCTGCCTCACTGCTCCTAAATCGTAACTTCGCTATTGCTTTCCTGCAACGTGATGACTAAGTGTGGGTCAGAATTGCAGCATCATTATTTTGAAAATAGGACCCCTTTTACGACTTAGTTCTAAATACGACCGAGCCTAAGTTTGTCACTTAATTTGTGAGTTTTGTGCAGGTTTTGACGTTCTTTTTTCTTTAAATTAGGTAATTGTACAACTATGTAACTGAATAACGTACCTACCTATATATTATATGTGTCGTCATATGTATTTTTTTGCTTCATTGCTTCGTGATTAAAATTATAATGATAAAGCATTTACCCTTTTTTGGAAAATTTTAAAACTATCAATATTGGATGTTTACCCTTCGCAGTATTTCTAAACCTCGCGGAGATCGATCGCCAACGGAAAAATAGTAGATCCGGTAATTAAAATTTTTCAGCGACGAGATTTAGCCGGTGACGGCCATTGTCTGGGCGAATCTCATTTGATAGATCGTTAGCTGTCGTGTCCGTATTGTTGGACCACATCGATCCGCCGACACTTTACCGGGACAATCACTGCTTTGATTGCTCCATTTTTTACCATAAATGGATTCGATGGCTGCGCAGTATTGGCCAAAGAATACCTAGTGTTGTTTTCTAGAAAAATTTAACGTAGGTCTGAATCTTCCTTTCCATCTTAAAGCTGAAACCAGTGCGCTGATTTACTAAAGATCGTATAGCTTTAACATAAATATTATGTAGTAGGTACCTATGTGTTTTCGTAATTGCTTTGTTTAAAACGATTATGATTTTGGCATATTTATTCGTCTTGAAGTTTTGCAGCTATTCTCTAGAAATAAAATATAAATCATCATTTGGGCTACTGATACTTACAAACTTTTACAAATGAGAATTTATTAATCAACAAGTGACCGATGCGAATGAAATCCTACGTGAGGCTAGAAATGTCCAAGGTCTGGAAAATGTTAGTGGTGAAATCTTAGCTTTGAAAGAATTTAGAATTTTTTTAAAGATTTTTTTTTAGATGTAATTAAGAAGTAGAAAGCTGAAACATTTCGGAAAAGGTTGTTTAGATGACCAATTGTTAGGATATCTACTATAGCGTGAATGTCATATTTATGTCAGTAGTCATGTAGCCACATTGTTTGGATGACCATGACCACTTGTATGGATATCTATAGCGTGAATGTCATAATTATGTCAATAGTCGAGTACCTATAGCCAATAGAGGAGCAGACATTTAACAGCAGTATCAACAGCATCTAACAGTACTAGAAATTAGGACATCCATTTAATTACAGAATTTCCAAAGGCCATCACAAACATCCAAAAGAGGGTGCACGGCACGGGTTGGAAAACCTTAATTCTGATAAGTTAATGAATTAAGCTGTGCGATACTCTGACATGTATCTATAAAGGCCTTGATCATTGAGTTGCAGAACACGGATGCAAGGAGTTCAGGTGCAAGCAGCGCGAGTTCTGCGTCAGCGCCGACCTGATGTGCGACGGCGTGGACCACTGCGCCGACGGCTCCGACGAGGACACCGCCGTGCTATGTCCCGGTAAGTTGATTTACCTCTTCTTCTTCTTAGTTTCACTCTTGTCAGAGTGACTGTTCGCCTGACTATTCGTCTCCACCCTTCTCTGACAGCACCCTTCTGTGTGCTTCGATGCAGAGTTATCTTCAGCATATGAGTTACCTCATAGCCGGTGAAGAAGTGTATGGACCTAAGGATGTCATCTATCTAACACAAGGAAAGGAACAATTACCGCCAAAAATCCAGACAGCAGGATACTATGTTTTGTTTCGCTTTGCATGCCGGTTTTATCAAGATACATAATATATTAAGATTTTAATCGGGAGTAACATGGTTAGTCTAGTTAGTTATGTTTATGTCTATGTTTGCGTCGAGCAGCAACTATTATTCTGCGAATAAACATATTTCTTCCTTATTAAGAATTTTAAAACTCTTACTTCTTTAGCTGTTGTTGTTAGTACCAATGGTAAAGTGTTATGTAAACAATTCCAGAGAACGGCGGCAGTGGCGCGAACGGCGCGTGGGTGGCGGTGGCGGCCGGCGCTGGAGCGCTGGTGGCGCTGGCCGGCCTGCTGGGCATCTGCTGCTACTGCAGGAAACGAGCGCCACACCGACGCACACATCTACACTGTGAGTATCGTCATAATTATCTCGTTTGCCTGTTGGCTCTGACTGGTTGGTTCGTGGCTAATGTTGGAATATACATAGACCTCTCAACTCGTCATTAACATCATAATTGTAACCCATAATTGTACCACTGCTGGGCACAGGTCTCGTCGCAGAATGAGAAGGTTAACCACCGCGCTGGCTAAGTGGGGATTGATGGACTTCACACACCTATAAGTTTTTGCGAACTCTCCGGCATGTGTCCAGCAGTTTTCCTCGCGATGTTTTCCTCCACCGTTATAGCGGGAACTTCCAAGTAGGACGCCAAATGAGTGTTTAAGCTAAGCTATCTTTGCCTTTATTACCTACCCTCTCGACTAGTAGTTCAAATTAAGATTTGCTGTGTTTTAGTAAGAGATTGGGCTACTTATGGTGGCTTTAAAATACAACTCATCTTTCGATTTTCCTCATACATCTGGCAATTTGCACGTTCCAAATGGTTCTCGGCATCGGATCAATATCATTTTCTTAGATACGATAAATATGTAAAATTTTCGACCACATTGAAAAACGCTGCTCTGACGCCTCCCCTGCGCCACTCCACGGAAGTATCTTTCTAATCTACATTTCCAATTTAACATTCCATTTTACAAAGTTTTCTTTCGCAATAACTTTTCTTAAATTCCCTCTAAAGCCGTCTAATCCAAGTTTAATGAAACGAAGTGAGTAATCATCATTTCATATTTTTTGTTAAAAAGTTAGAAAGGTACTTATAATACTTCCTATTCGTATCTATAGGTTCAGAAGTTGACTTGGTATTTGTATTTTTCTGGTGCTCGTTTTCAGATAACTACGACAATGGACACCCAAATCAATTTAAAATATAATAGCATACTGAATAATTTATAAGTAGATAACAAAATTAAAGTTTGTGGTAAAGTATGTTTAAAACTTTACCCATAGTCCACGTTGTCAGTGAATGAATTAATCAAAGAAAGCGAAGGCCTCTCACTATTAATTTTGGTTCTTTCCTTGGCCTGACCTTGATAATTTCGTTGTCTGTGATGCTACCTACATTATTTTAATATGCGGTTGAATCCATTTTCCTCGTTATTATTCCAATACAGCAAATGGAAAATCCTTGTTTAACAGTATCCCCGTCTTTTGTGTATCTATTCTATTTCTACCAATCTTGAACTACATTTTTATTTTCATTATGGAATCATTCCTCTTTAATACATCAGTAGCTTATTTGGATAGTTACCTACTCCTCCGTCCTCACATTGTGAGACAAAACCCGTCTTCGGTAGGGGGAGGGTAATGGATTATAGAATCACATTAATATACTCGTAGTTATTACAAGTAGGAAGGTTCTCAATTCAATTGTATTTATGTGTGTTACCTCATAACTTTGTACAGCGCGAATAAAAATAAATGCAAGCAGTTCATGATAGAAGTTGTTTTCAGTTCTTTACTCACTAGTAGGTACTGAACAACATGAGTATAACCCCGTCATCTTCTTCTCAACCGTTATGCTCTTGGCAGAGTTGTCGTGATCCTGTACCCTTGCACAAAATGATTGGGATGTCACAAGGCGCGGTACTGAGGTGTGTGTGTGTGTGTGTGTTGCAGTACAACAAATGGCGAGCAGCAACGGCGCCGGCGGCAAGCCCGCGGGCGGCTCGCCGGGCAGCACGCGGCTGCCGGGAAACTGGGTGCACCCTGCGGGCCCGCGCGGGTAACTACCACACACTTATCAGCAAAGTGTATGTTGCAGCAGTTGCAACATACACTTTGCTTACCTTTCCTTGACTTTGCGACCATGAAGTAAATATAGAGAGGAGACGGCCTAAGCAACTGTGCCTAAGCACTGTGACTCAACTAGCTCCTGACGTCATCACAGTGGGCGTGGCCTTAAGTCAGTCTACTGACGGCTCTTACCAAATAAATTTTTACTCGACGTTAGATGGCGACACTTTGTATCAGGGGAAATAAAAATGCATAGGTGCGTAGAGCTAACAATTACTATATCTTGACAATCATACGTACTGAAATTCGTCCTACATTATTTAATTCCTAAAGAATTTTTTACCACCAAATATTATTTCTCTAGTTTTTATAATCATTTTGTAAACACCGCCATCTATTGACAACTACTTACAACAACAAAAATACAGGGCCGTATTTGGCCCATTTCTTTATCCCCCTCACCCCGCAAAGCGTCACGTGATCTTTCATAGAGAAATCTACATACAACGTCTCCTCTCTATATTTGCTTCATGTTTGCGACCGACCGTCGTAGAGTCTACTTACCCTGATGATGCCCTGTTTTGGGGCGAAACACGTGTTGGTGGTGGTCTGTTATTTATGTTGGTGTATACATTCTTTGTTTGTTGCATGTTCCTGGGTGGAAGGGAGGGAAGTGCTACTTGCATGAAGGTATACACCGTCATACATACGAGTTTGCTCGCGGATTGTTGCAAAGTAGATTAATCTTTAATCTGTTACTTTGCTTACCGTATAGTCAGCATAATAACAGCTTTGCAATGACTCATACAAGTCAGACTATCAGCATAATCAATCAGAATATACTCAACGCACAATATATACCTACTGGTTTGAACAAGACAACTAATGGTTTTATCCATGGACAAAACAGGTAGAAGGAGCAGAAGGAACCGTAGAATTGTATAATCTTTTGACACATAATTGAAACGACCCTTACATTACTAAAACTACCACGAACTATTCAGAAGACTATTGTAGTTATGTATGTTGCGGCAGGTACAGGGCGGCGCGCCCGGGCCGCCTGCGGGCGCGGGCGCAGCGCTGAGCGCCGCCCCGCACAAGGACGAGTGGTTCGTCTGAGGCGGCCCGGTCGGGCCCGCAGGGCGGGGGCGCCGTACCGGCCCCCGAGCGTCGCGCGCACGCCGCCAGACGCCGACATCTCTCCCGTTTCTCGCCCGCCACGTCGCCGCGTCGCCGCGTCGCCATGTCGCCACGTCGCCACGTCGCCACGTCGCCACGTCGCCACGTCGCCACGTCGCCACGTCGCCGCGTCGCGCCGCGAGTCCCCGCGCGATCCGGCGACCGCTCGCTCGCGCTCGCCGGATCGCCGCGCTAGTTACGTCGTCGAGAGTGTCTATCGTATCATTAAACTCATATCGATATTCATATCATAGACTGTTATAGAGGTTCATTATATTTAAAGTTTACAGATGTTTTATGGCCGCGGCCGGGCCCCGCTCCGGGCGCGGCGCGCAACGGCAGTCTGATACGTTACAATAATATTTAGATGTAATAGGGTGAAGCCGATATTCGACGTGGCGTGACTCAGGCGGGCGAGGACGGAGCGCGCGCCGCCCCGCGGTCTCCGTGAACCACGGCGGCGCGCGCCGGGCTGCGCCCCCCGGCTTCCCACGGGCCGCCGGGGGGCGCAGCCCCCGAACGATCTATCCGAACGTATCTATGTATGTAATACCTAATTTTAGCGAGGATTTTTTTAGGTAAATTTTTACTCGTTTAGTGGAAGGCGCACCGCGCCGCACGCGTGCCGTGGTGTCCAGGTTTTTGGTGTTAACGATAAACGCAATGTAAATTTATCGATATGACATTAAACATTTTTGGCTTATTGTTCGTATGTTATTGACTTGTTATTACCGAAATACCTTATCCTTGTCCTGTGGAACTCTGCGCCCTGTCCGCATCGCCTTACTGAGGGAACGTGGATCGCTAGCACCTGTCGAGGGATTGATGGTAGAGTGTCGACGCAAATGGCAGATACCGTTTAAACAAATTCTAGTTTACTTCGAAGTCAGGAAACGCCTAAACACGTTTACAGCTACTGATCAACCCCCAGACATTTCAATTATCTTAGTAACGCTGTAGACATAGGTATCAATCTGTAATAAGTAGGTACATATTATTTAAGTCAATTTAAAGCCTTTTTTTCTCGTCACGATCCTTTGGAATAAAAATCAGATTTCAACAATGTAACATGAAGTGATCACGACATCAAAGTAGTCATTCCACCCGACTTAGATACAAAGAATATTCTATTGAGCTCATTGAACACATTTACTATGTGGTAACCGCCAGTTATAGTGTCCGTTACACAGGTTACACTGGAGACGTCACATTTGCGTCGCTGAAAGGTTGTAGTTTCAAAAGCAGGGGTGAGCTTTGTCGTGATGAAGCTAAAGGAGAAGGCGACAAAATTCAAACAGCCACAGTGGAAAGGAGAAACTTCTACCCTGAAAAGTAAGTAAATAGGTAAGTACCTACGTTTAGTAGATACAAACATTAGGTAGTTTTACTTGTGAGCGTAGATGGAAAAATATTGCCGTAATCATGACTGAAATCGGATTCGATTACAAATACCTGGAAAATATTAGAACTGGGCAACAATCATGTTCATCTAGAACGGCTTTAAGCGTGCGGGCACGTTAAAATAAAAGATGGAAGATTAGCTTCCATCTTAACAACACAGCATAGCGTCATGGTCCGGGTATAACGGATAGAAGATGTATTTTTACTTGTTACAAATATTAATTAAATCATAATAGCGGAGTTTTAAAGTGCTGTGGGCGGCTAATCGAGAACAGAGGAAAACAGCAATAGTCAGTGACGCCATCTAGGTTTCCAAAATTAAACTGTATTATAATATTAGAACAATGTTAATTACCTTGAATTGTATGGATATTTAAATATTCACATACAATTTTATATGCCTTGTTTCATACTTAAACTGGTTTGGAATGTTTCATTTACAAAATAATAAAAACCCACGAAGTTTTATATCGCAACATACGAATAATGATACAGCGCCATCTAGTGGTGAATAGTCAAACTACGTGTTTAACTAGTTCACAAGATGTCCTAAAGCTCGGTAAGCTTTTGTTTCTTTTCAACGAACTTTTATTGAACCGTTTAATAACACAATTTAAATTGTAAGTATATTAAAAGCTCGGCCTATTTCGATGTTTAAACAAATTAGCACATAAATAAAGCGGTTCTTAACGTAATTAATAGATTATTAGCAATATTTATTCTGAAGCTTTTTTAAGCTCAAACGGTGACCGACAGCCGTCAACCTGCGGTGGTCGAAAGCTCGGTCGAGTGGTTCGGTTCGGTTCAGTTCAGTCAGTGGCTCCCAACGCGTCGAGACGGTGGGCGTGTGTCGAACGATTCGAAAGTTTCGCGCGATGTTATTTCGCGTTTCAGATGTGATTTTGAATGAAAATCTTTCATTAACTTCTCTATTTACACTTTTAATAAATTAAAATAATATTCCATTGACATTCACTAGAAGATAATTATGTGTTTCTGTGATTTTCTACAGTTTATTTTATAAATGCAATCGGTTAGGAAATTTTGATTAGAGCGCGCGACAACATTCTTTTTCGCGCCAAATCTGATATGATATAAAATTTGAATTTGGAATTAATTTTGGTACGAGTGCTGTGAGTGTTCTTAAAATTGGCGTTTTTTAGAGTTGTGGTAATAGTGTTGTGATGTGGTGGTGAGTGTATGCGTGGTAGAATGCGGTGGTGGCTGCTGGTGGCGCTGGCGGCCGCGGTCGCCGGCAAGGGCAAGAAGCACAGGCATCATAAACCAGGTGAGAAGTCGTGATTTATGAACAAATCATTTTAAAACACCAATATGTTTTTTTATGTAAATGTAAGTACCTACCTTTTTTTTTTTTTTTTTATGGAATTAAGATAGCAAACGAGCATGCAGTACCACCCTTCCCCTGCCGCCCATAACAACTGTGACCGACCTAGAACTAGACTCAAAGGGACTAGGATGGTTAGTCCAGTTAGTAGATGGTGTTAGAATATTAGTTTGTTAGTTTGTTAATAAGTGCGAGGACAGGGTATGTTAGTGATAATTAGTCCTGTTAGTTAATGTTAGTAATAGTCCAGTTAGTTATTGTTAGTATGAGTCTTGTTCCAATTCGGTCACAGATGCGTTGCTACCCCTGAGGTCTGAGATGGTCGCCTCTAAAAAAGTGAAACCGGCTCCACAAACCTTCCTATCCGGAACACAATTGCTCTTAAAAACAATTATTATGACGGTAGGAATGGTACTGAGTACCTTGGCGGGCGGTGGTACTACCCCGGGCGAACTCTAGGCTCTACCACCTACAACGTAGGAGACGAGCAGACTAGCTACCCGATGGTAAGTTGTCATTATCCCCTATGTACCTAAAGCAAGCCAAAGGCGTCCCAAATACGATGCTGGGCAAACTAGAAGTTGTTCTGCAATATTTAGGCTTTCTGACATTGCGCCCGAAACATGAACAAACATTTTATAATGTAATACAATGCTTCTATACAATACAAATCCTCATATTTGTACATAAGTTTTTTACATAAACTATACAATATAGATGTATACCTAATTACAATAAGCGGCCTTATCACTTTTCAGGGATCTCTTTCAGATAACCTTAAAATATTAACTGGTTTACGGAGGGTTGTTGCTAGGATAGTTTAGGAAAAAATCCTTCCTATCTACATTAATACCGCTGGAACTAATTTAAGAACTTTATTAACATTTCAAATTCAAATTATGTCATAAAACTTGTCAGTAGCAGTACCTAGCCGGTACGTTGAAATTTGATCGTCTGGAAAACTTTTAAATCAACGAAACGCTGCATCAATCAATGCCAACATTGTGTGTGTACACTATAAAGAATCATGTTACCATTATGTTATTCTGATTTCTCTGCGATCCCGTAACATCGCACAGCATTGCGGGCCGAGGCTCATGTGATGTCTTGGATTTATGGCGCAGATCGAGTTCCGTGATAGGGCGTATGTGAACTAAATCAAAGTACATACTTGGATAATATACAAGGTACATTGAAGCCTGTTCTTGCGGAATACTTTACATGCCGTATAGGCACGTTCCAATCAAACTAGGTGGGGCAGAATGTATAGCTGTCTCCCCGTACCTCCGGCTCTTGTGTCTTCAAAAAATCTGGCTCTAAATCCAATTTAACCTCTCCTCCCTTCCTGGAAGCTTTCCCTTCTAAGTAAGAAGCTGGGTACAAACATGTAAGTAATGCTTGGAAGCTTGTCTGGCATAGATCATACACTATATAAATGTGTCTGGGGCTCCATCCTAATCGAATCCAGGTCATCTTCTCCTGCTTGTGGCGCACCCTGCTGAACGGACGCGGCTGTGGTTACTACACCTCCGTGCTTAACCTCGACGATAAATAGTCATAGAGTTCAATGTCCTGCTTCTACTTAATATTACCATAACGTTTTGTTGGCATTTATGCTACTAAAAATTTAACCGAAATTCACTCTATTGCATTTTCGTAAATCCCAAATTACATCGCATCTTTCTATGTTATTGGTATTTTCTATGTGATCTATGATATCCTTATAGACGCCAAAACAGTTAACGCACAAAATTATTTTTCAATTTTATCTCGGTCGTCATGCCCTTATTATGTACTTAGTTTGTAAACCTATGAAATAAAGTGTAATGCCTTACATAGCATAAAAAATGCTATTACATCTCTATGACATTAAAAGATACGGGAATTTTTCGACCAAAAAATCACTAAAACGCGTTTTTCCCGAAAGTTACATTTTGATAGTTCGTGAATTTTCTTTCTATGGATACGTTTGTATACCTATGTAGTAAACGCTAGCAATTACACCATTTTGTAAAATTACGAACTTTAGGAAGGTAGGCAATGGTTGCAGTAGGTACCTATCAATAGCCGGGAAGCGGTGATCACTTCTATTGTACAGTGGTATTTACTGAGTAGCGAGAAGTCGCCGAGGATTAGCAATTAGTTAACCTATACACTGTATTTAAATATAGAACGCAGTCCATCTTTGTAGTTCTACCTTTTAGATCTGGGACAGTGTAATTATGCCCTGTGTATCGGCGGTCGAGATGTGTCAAATTGAATGTTATGCTTATTTATAACTTGGGATATGTAAATTCCTGTTCTAAGGCTTGCTTCTCAATCTACGTATTCTTGTATAAATAGAGTGATTTAGCTGAGAAGTACTTCGTTTCACACCGTCTGCTTCTTTCATCTCCAAAGCATTTGTAGCGCCTAGTCTTGCTTTTGCGAATAGGCCACGATGACTACATACGATGGTAAATTGTCTGCTTATTTATCGGCTATTATTATTGACGTAAAGCTTACCAGAGTCTCTGATGGGCCTGAGGAGTGAAATAGTAGTCAACTTGAGGTAGTGTGTGCAATGTGCATACTTATTTTACGGACAGGGTAATATACGTCGTATCTTAGTGTTCTACTCATATTTCCTGTACCTAATGAATCTCTTAATGCTCGTGGAAGTCATAAAAGAATGTACTTAAACATGTAAGCCTGATTTATTGAAGTAATTATATTTTATTACGTTTTGAAGTATAAAAATATTATGGATTGCGCCGGTCAACAACAATTCGTTTTAACGTGTGAGTAGGTGGACGAAGACCACCTTGGGAAATTCGTTTCAGATGATTGTTTCGTAACAAGTGACTAGCTTGCTTCAACCCATTATAGGCCCTCTGCGGAGCATGGGTCTCTCGTGATCAATGAGCAGGCCTTGAGCAAACTCCCCCTTGGTGCTGCAGTGCACTTGGAGGGGTTAGCGGTCAACCACAGTACCGGAAGTTTTCATGCCGCCCCAGGACTTCCCACATTGCTTAACGACTGCTATCTATGGATAACAAACGGAGTCAACAGCTTCACGTACCCTCCGAAGTACGGAAGCGCTCAAGAAATATTTGCCAGTAGCGGTCACCCGTCCAACTAAGATAGCGCCTGCAGTTACTGAAGTTTGTCGATCACTAACGATTGAGATAAGCTACGGTTATGAGCACGTTAACCTTTGATCCAGTGACTTTTAAATATTAAATGTGTAGGTAGACCAATACAAATCAGTCAGAGATTCCTCCGAGATGATCTCTTGAAGTGGCGCAAGGCTAACTGGAGCACCCAGAGGAATTAGTGAGGGTAGAATTACTGAAAGTTGTGATGAGGCTCCTTTCTCTCTGCAAAATCAAGTTTTTCAGCAAATCTTGCCATGATCGTAATAATATGCATTCTTTGCGGAAACTTTTAATCACACATTTATTGTACAAGAAAACATTAGCTAGGAATTTGAGCTCAATAATAAACATCAAAGACGAAAGAGTCTAGTACAAGCACACCTCGCACAGGTCGGTAAGTCGGTAAACAGATGGCGTTACAGGAAGCGGCGCTGCAGCGGGCTCAATAAGACTGTCGGCTCCGAATTTACTGGCCGTCCGCTGCGCCTGCGCCGGCCGCGTCCACGCGAAACGATAATTGAAGGCGGATTCGGTTACTGCGCAGCTGAGCTGGCTGCGCTATCTTCTATGTGCATATCTATGTAAAGTGATTTATTAATTGTTTTTAATACAACGATTATTATTAACAGTATATTATTATATTTATTTAGGTACTAGGCGTTTTATGGTGTAAGCTGTTATGATTTGTTATTCAAAACGGAATAACATCTTATCATTAATATCACTATCATATAACAAATATTCATCATGACATCTGATCATAGTTATTTTTTAATCATGGTTCATATTTTGTACAAATAGCGTTTCACAAGTTGTTAAGACCTTGACCTGAACTCTTATCAATAAATACTCAAACTACATGTGTATTTATTGAAATACGAACAATATTGAACGCCAACATATTTACACTTCATGCACAATTGCACATAATATGTACTACTAGGTACGTAAAGAATAAGTTACGTGTTAACACAGTATAGGCGTGAATAATATGCAGAGTGGCTATCTCAGTGTCAGTTGAAACTAACTCACCCAAACAAATCCATGGTCGAACCATGGGTTTAAGCAACCGATCCGGTAGCAATCATCACCATGCCTTTCCCTAAGCCTGAGTTATTCTGGTGCGTTATTATATTGTACGAGCCGATGAACGCTGATCAATCCGGGAACGGGTGTCGACTGACACTGTCGTGCGTGCGCGCACCGATCTCTTCTTGGAAAATGCGTAAAGATAGATTAGGAGCTTGTGTCATTGCCGGCGATGAACGCGAACGGTTAATCAGATTTTTTAAGGCTCCACCCTTGATGCTGCAATGCTGTCAACTTTGTCTAAGCTAAGGCTCAATTCACTTGGAGTAGCGTAGAGGAGTATGACTCTTACTAGGCCTTCTCGAATGTGAGAAGGGGCATTAATGAGCTGTTATTTCAGTACCAACTTATTAAACACTTGAAATTGCTGAATATGAAGGCTAGATGAAATTGTAATTTGTGGGGCTGCAATTTGTTCATTGTTACAGAAGTTTATTTCAAAATTTAGTCACTAGACACAAATTACGTATTCATATAGTTCGTACCTACTTATCATCATTTTTGAAGTGCATAAATTTAACATGAATTCCGATAAGAAATACGGCCTGGGATCAGAACCATAATACACAAACGCAGTCAAAACAAAGGACATTTACACCCCAATCATTCTGATTCCCATAATATAACTGATTATACCTTAACCACTACTGTTTTGTAGAGTCTAAATTTAAATTTAGGCAGATTGTTGGGATTAGATTCTTGTTTGGATTGTACGTAACTCCCGAACAAGTGAGTGGCGCTGGCGGCCATTGTCGCGCGTTCCCGGAATGGGCTGGAATGTTGTGTGCTCACCGTTCTCACTGCTCGCGGATGTTGGCTTACCGAACTGCTTCGAGGGACACTCGTCCGTGGCGGGACATTCGTTGAATCTCTACATAGCCCATGTTCCTTTTCTAGATGTTACTCATCAAGTATATGGACAAATTAATATCAACAACCTTAGTTTAGTACTACAAAGTTCGAATTTGCCTCTAAGCTAATTTCTCCGATTCTCTGTGTTTGTAATTTTTTTGTAATTGCTGCTTAAATTTGTCAGCATCCTTAATCCCTATTGTTCCTGTCTTGGGTGACCGTCTGTGTTTTCGGCTATAAACATTAAAATTATCAAGACTGCCTGCAAGGGATTTTTTTGTGTTCGTCCATTTTTTAAGTCTTACTTACAAAGTTGTCCATCCGCCATCCGCCATCCGCCATCAAGCAACATGCGTGCCAAGTAATGTGCGCATTATTTATATCGCAGTCGATAACGCTGGTGGCGAGTCACTGACTGATTGCTCCGTTATTGTGCCCGCTCTAGCTCCCAGCTCCCAGCTGCTGGCTGATGGATATCTCGGAACGGGCGCAAGGTATTTGCTCAACCACTCAACCTGAGATTAGTAACTCGCCTCGGCAATTGTTTTGATAGGTACAATAGAACACACGTAGGTACATCAATAAGAAGATTATAGGTAAACAAATGTCAGCTTTAGGGTCTGTTATTGGCATAGGATTGGCAAAATATAACCTGAATCTCGTAATTCTCGTTCGAAGAACAATAAATATTTAGAAATGTAAGTTAGAAAAGTGGCAATTAAAATATCACGCCGTAAATACACCCACACACATACACACCCACACACATACACACACACACACGCACACGCACGCACGCACGCACGCGCGCACACACACACACACACTCACATACACACGCGTCTTCACTTTTCGATCGCGTTATAATCTAAGTCGTATCTGCATTGCGTTATATCATGTTTTTAATCTAGTCTAATTATACCTACAATTTAATTACATTCTTATAATTGTTAATATTTAAAAAAAAATTCCTATTCTGCTGTGACAAATTACCAAAATGGCTGCTTTCCTTTTGTATTTAGAACGTATTATACATAATAATTATTACTGATTTGTCTTATACTTACCCAAGCTCCACCAACACACCAATAAACCTGCTGTACTGTATTTATGTTATTTTGTACTCGCTTTTGTTTTAATTATTTAAATTTTAGTTTAATTATTATTTCTACTTTCTATTCTATAAATGTAATGTTCGCACACCACGCTTATCTGGCAGAATTATGCGCAAACGCTGTCGGCCGCATAGAATATCAGAGTGTGAAGACTACCCTCACACAAAATCTGAATGCGGTCGTTTCCGTCAGGAGGGTATGGTGTCTGCTTCATCTATGTACCTACTTGTCCTTTATTTAAATGTCGTTTTTTTTTGTACACTGTAACTCTGACGGAATAAATATGTTTTCTTTCTTTCTTTCTTTCTTTCTAAATCTTGTACTTTTATTTTCGCCTGAAAATTGTCAACCAAATTACAATACTCTTAAAATCCAAAGGCGATCTTAATGAAATCTTATTCAATTCCGTCGTAAGCAATAACCATGCATAACCCAATACAATAATGATAAAAATACAAGAGGCAGCTTATCCGTTTGCAGGTGTGGTACAGGAAGAGAGGACAATGGTGGGTAATAAGACGTCGACAGCCTCTCGAAATAACCGGAGCGCCGGATACGGCCGCGGCGCTGCCGGGGAAATGATCGAGCTTGTGACAAGTTTGTCGTCCTTTTGGTACTTTTGGATAACTCTTAGAGGCTCGTAACATTAGTACGTACCTACCTCTTATCTTATGGCAGTAGTCTAAAAACGAAACAAACAGTAGCCTTTGCTTAATGTTCACAAAGGCACAATCGCTACGTAGAAAATTAGGATTTCCGTCTCTATAAACACAAAAGGTGTCAATATAACTCTATGTATCTATACTTTTCGCTATTTTTTACATTTTTTTTTTGTAATACAGTTATACTGAACTAGGCTCTTACAGATAAGCCATTTTTTAGATGACCCATTGTCCGATTCATTACAGGCAGGTGCCTAAAAGAATGACCTTAACGTAAAGCACAATATTATTTTAACTAATAGCACTGTATTAACCTTGTACTTGTCGACAAACAGTAATTCTTCTTTTCATTGGCTGTATTTTTAACTAAATACCTGGCAACAGTAGAATAATATAATGCGATACTGCTAATCTGTTAATAACTAATTTCTTCCATCGTCTGAGGGTAGTTACAAAAAGTCGGCGTTCATAACCGTTAGCGACTAGTCTAGTCGAGTTACGTGATCCCTTCTATTTTGTCATAATTACGGTGCGGAAACTATACATGCTCGTATTTCTAAAGTACAAACATCACTAGACCGAGAAGTGCATAATACTTATAAGTATATTCCAAATTAGTTAAAAAACAATATTCCGCTAGTATAACCAACAAAAGTTTTTGGAAGATCGGTGAGCGCTCGCGATCCCACTTCGAATCGACCGCTGGGATAATGGCTCCAGGTAATTCTTTAACTAACTCTTTGTTTATTCGACAGTTGCCTTATTCACTTAGAATTGAATACGATATTTTTTCCAATTCGTTTTAGTGTGCACAGCAACAAGTTTTACAAATGTTTGTTTATTTTCTACATTTCTGTGATGAATTCCATCTAAACGATCTATGACTGCTCGTACTACTAACATTATTTTGTAAGGGAAGTGAAAACAGTTTTAAAAGAAATCAATATTTAGGAGAAAATTAATTAAGTTGATAATATTTCCTAATACAGAACCCTTAACACATTTTATATTCATTCTTAAATTTCTATTACAAACCATAAATTAATAACTCAAGTACTTTCAAAGACCAATTCGTTTTACTGATTAAATCATTCCACTCGTACCAATCAAACTGAGTCGACAACCGCCATGAGCTCAATTGAAGCTGTCACCAACTTCCACTGTCAAGTGGTTACATATGTCGAACAATAATTTCGTTTGAAAATTTATTTTCTAACTTCGCGAGGGTAAGTGACCGGTGATTCAGAATCGATCTGTTTCGTCTACGACCACATGCGCCCCGCTGGTGACAAGCAGTTTGCTACTATAGGGTGTTAATTTTAGAGTTTGTTATCGAATGTCAGCGGGTGTAAATAGGATAGTTTGAGTTTGTCGCGCCGAAGTGAGTACGTCTATATCGGTAGCCGCCGGCGACCCCCCCCCTTCCCGAGTGCGTCTCGTACTATTTATTCCGCGCCCCCTACTTTTAGCGGCCCATTGAGCAAATGTGGAGGGAAATCATAATTCAGCCAATCGGCCTGCCGCCAGCACCAGGCCTGGCCGCTCCGGTTTCCTGAACGACTTGAACAGTTGGACTGCTGTGCCGATTCATTGATTGATTAAATTGGCGCATGGACACATGTTGTTTTGCGTCTTGATGACTATACACTACTGTCTACTTATGTGTGTACTAATAATTGGAGACTTGGAAACTGTCGGACTCAAATTGGATCCTGAACATGAATGAATACTTTACACATACTCGTAGATATAACATACCCTGAGGAACCGTTTGAGTCAATACCGCTGTCACTTATTTGTACTACTCATTAAGTTAAAGATATAATCGTAATATCGTTGAGTGACGTCCATTGTATTGTCGCTTCTAATCATCAGTATTTGAACAGTAGTTTGAGCCGACAATCTAGCAAATAAGAGACTTAACGGTTTAGGCATATCTCATATCATATCACCAATGCATTGACCAGCAAGAAGGATGTTAACAGTTGTTTTAAACGTTAGTGACATTTAAGGAAATGTGTATGAATAAATGAAGAGCTATTATGTCCCATGGACTATCTTGGGAAAAGGTACCTACCTAATTTGAGCCATTTACGTTTTGCCTACCTGGCCTTGCAGTCCTCTAAAAACGACATTAGATAGGTACTGCGATAGTAAAGCGGTCAGAAGTCCTGCAACCAGTATTATTCATTATGAATCCTTATCAATATTCAGCTTTCTAAGGCTGACACAGCAGCGGCAACATTGTAAGCGACACGCTCGGAGTCCACCGAGTCACGTCTTCCTGAGTACCAGTTGTAGCCGGCGCCGGCGCCCACTACACTCGAAATAAAGAGGTACACGACTTAGACTTACTGTAAATGTGACTAAGTCGATCTCAGTTGTAAAACTGATGGAACATCGACCTCTATTTATTATAATCGCCGGAGATTTACCTATTACTTAATCGTTCAATTTACTATTTATTGTTTAGCTGAGTAACTTAAAAATAGGTCTGTAGGGGTGCACTGTCTATTAAATAAGAACACTTCAAGCACCGTACATATGTCTTTTTATTCGATAGGTAGGTATGCAAGACACATAGATTCCGTAAGCAAGTTAGTACGTACAGTTTGAAAGTTAGAACTTAGATTAGAACACTAGACTTAGGACACACTGTTAAAAATAGTATTTTGAATAGGTGCAGAAGTTAGCAAGCACATAACACGTATGCAGATACTATATTGCAAGTTATCGCGACGGGAAAAAGCGAGAGGGCGCATGCGCAGCCTACCGGCGTCCAGGATCGTAAGTAGCGACTGAGCGATTTTCGGCGACTGCTCTTTACCTATGCGCGCACGGCGGGCGCGCGGCACGAAGACGGCCGAAACCACCCGAACGCGTTGCCAGGCATTAATATAAAAATTGGACTGCACGTCCGTCTATCAACACGTCGCCACATCAGCCCCCCTGGAGACCTTTAGGGTCGATAAGAAATGTTTAGGAAAACGGACTTGACGACCGTAGCGCGTAGTTTTTATAACAGGCTGATCTACTACTTCAGACGGTTTTTCAGTCTCATTATTAAGTTCATATGCAGGTTTTAAACGATCGATGGAAACGGTAACAATTTTGTGCGCAATTTCAATTTTATAATATTTTGCTGTGCGTTCAACTACTTTATATGGCCCAGCGTAGGGCTGTTGCAAAGATTTACGAACAAAGTCCTGCCGTACAAAGACGTGTGAACAGGATGATAATTCCTTGTACACGAACGTGTTAGACGAACCATGACGAGCCACCTTCGATGGTCTAACCTTTTCGAAGTGTAACCGTAAACGTGTCACAAAATCGAAGTAGTCGGGTACGATGTTAGTATCGTGACTACGATTAAAGAAATCGCCTGGGAGTCGCAATATTTCACCATATACTAGTTCGGCGGTGGACGCTGACAAATCCTCCTTCCAGGCACTACGTATACCTAGGAGTACTAGTGGAAGGACTTCCGACCAGCTATCATTCGCATGGCACATGATAGCTGCTTTTAATTGCCTATGAAACCGTTCAACTAGGCCATTGGCGGCGGGATGATAGGCGGTAGTTTTAATGTGTCGCGACCCTAACAAATATGATAAATGCTCGAATAGGTGCGACTCGAACTGTCTACCTCTATCCGTTGTAATCTTTTCGGGGCAGCCGAATCGAGCCACCCAAGTACTAAGGAACGCCTTTGCAACACTCTCAGCGGTGATTTCGGTAAGCGGTACTGCCTCGGGCCAACGACTGAACCTATCGACCGCTGTTAAGCAATACCTAAATCCATTCGAGATGGGCAAGGGTCCAATCAAATCAATATGTACGTGAGAAAACCTGGCTGTAGGTACTGTGAAGTCGTGAGTCGGTGAGTGCACATGACGAGAGATTTTTGACTTCTGACAAGCGATACACGAACGCGACCATGCCTTGCAGTCTTTACGAATGCCGGGCCACACGTAGCGTTCCGAAACAAGCTTGGCGGTTGTCCTAGCACTGGGATGACTCAACCCGTGTAAAGCGTCAAAAACCTGTTTCCGGAACTCAGTTGTAAGAAAAGGTCGTTTAATTGAACCCGAAACGTCACAAACTAATTTAACATTACCAAAAAGTACTTTCTCTAATTTTAATGACGAACCTTTTTTAATTAACATATTTAATTCTGTATCTGTTAATTGGGAATTAGCTAATAAATTTAAGTCAATTATTTCTGTTATGGCGTCCGTCCTCGACAGAGCATCGGCAACCACGTTGTCCTCACCTGCGATATACCTAATGTCAGTGGTAAACTGTGCTATGAAATCTAAATACCTAAACTGGCGGGGTGAGCACTTGTCGAGATCTTTTTTGAAAGCTGAGATTATGGGTTTATGGTCAGTGAGAATAAAGAAAGGTTTTAATTCAATCATATATCGAAAGTACTTCACTGACTCATAAATGGCTAGAAGTTCCCGGTCGTATGAACTATATTTCTTTTGCGCCGTGTTTAGTTTACGCGAGAAAAAGCTAAGCGGCTGCCATATGCCAGAAATTTGTTGCTGCAAAACCGCGCCAATAGCAGTATCCGACGCGTCGGTGACAATGGACAGAGGAGCGGAAGAGTCCGGGTGCGCTAGAAGCGTAGCATTAGCAATACTTGACTTGCAAGCATTGAAAGCCTCCTCCAGCACTGGAGTCCACTCAATGGTGCTATTGCTCTTGATCGATGTACCACAGAGTAGTGCATGAAGAGGTGCCTGTACCTTTGCAGCATGCGCTATAAAGCGTCGATAAAAATTGAGAGCTCCTAAAAAGCGGCGTAACTCTTTAATAGTTTTCGGCCTGGAATAATTTAATATTGCCTGTACTCTGTCTTCAAGGGGTTTAGTCCCTGACGCACTTACTAAGTAACCAAGAAACTCGACCTCTGGCACGCCGAAAATACACTTGTTTGTGTTAAGTAAAATGCCATATTCACTAAAACGTTCGAAAACAATTTTTAAATGTTTTTTGTGTTCGATTTCATTTACAGAGGCTATTAATACGTCGTCAATGTACGGAAAAGCAAAATCTAGATCTTTCAGAACTTCGTCCATAAATCTTTGAAACGTTTGCGCCGCGTTTCGTAATCCAAAATTCATAAATTTATATTCAAAAAGTCCGAAACTTGTAGCTATAGCCGTTTTGGGAATATCCTCAGGTGCCACAGGTATTTGGTTATACGCGCGTACTAAATCTAATTTACTAAAAATTGTGCAACCGAAAAGATTATGTGAAAAATCCGCTATGTGCCTTACAGGGTACCGGTCCGGGATCGTACGAGCATTAAGTGCCCTGTAGTCCCCACATGGTCGCCATCCTTTATCCTTCTTAGGTACCAAGTGTAAGGGAGACGACCATGCGCTTTCCGACCTACGTACGACACCGGTACGTACCAAGTCCTCGAATTCCTGTCGAGCAATTTTTAATTTATCAGGTGCCAAACGTCGTGGCCTTGATGAAACAGGCGGACCGGGGGTCGTACGTATGTAGTGCTGGGTATTATGTTTTACGATACGCTCACACGGTTCTCCTACCGGTCGTGTTATATCTGGAAACTGCAATAATAATTTATGGTAGGGACTGTCACCAATAATTACTTTTATTTGAGGGCAATGGCAAGCGGAAGCAGTTACGGCGGCTGATGTAAGCGACGTGTTTGAATCAATCAGACGTGAGTTACGGACATCCACGAGTAAATTGTAAAACGATATAAAATCCACACCTATTATAGGCTTGCTTACATCCGCTATTACAAAGCGCCAGTTAAAAGCACGGCGTAAATTAAAATCTAGACTAAGACTTATCCAACCATAAGTAGAAATAACAGTATTATTAGCTGTGTACAATTCATAATTTGTTTTAAACCGACGTTCGTTACGTAAGTATTTAACTGGATAAACACATAAATCCGATCCGGTATCTATTAAAAATTTAATATTAGTCTTTTTGTCCTTAACGAATAAGCGGCTTGGCACAGAATTAACACAGTCACTCGCCGCAACTAGCGACCGCTTGGATCGTTTTTTGAAAATGAACAAGGAGGTCTACACTTAGCTGCCTTATCTCCGAAGTTGCGATGGTACCAGCAGTCCGTACTACTGGACGACCTGGAACGATTCCTGTGCTGCTGACGACGTTTGCTCGACGACCTGGACCGCGGGCGGAACTGGTGATACGCCCGACCTCGCGACGAAAATAACGACTCCACTTTCAAGGTAAGTGCTTCGAGTTTTTTGTTCACATCCTCTAGCGGAGTAGACGTAGATGCTGCGGCCACCTGTGATGTCGTGAAGTGAGGTGACGCATCCATGATCTGGTCGGCGAGCTGCGCGACCTTGTCCAACGGCGAGTCGGCCTGCGTGGCTATTATAGCTTGTACGAAACTGGGCAACCTGTCTGCCCACAGTGTTCGTAAGAAGTCTTCAGTAACCTCTTTATCAGCGAGTGTTTTGAGGTGGCGCAGGAACTGGCTGGGCTTTCTATCGCCGATTTCCTCCTTCGATAAAAGTTGTCGCACGCGGTTCTCTTTTGAGGCTGACAGTCTGGCTAACAATTCTTTTTTCACAGTTTCATACTTATTTATAGCCGGGGGATTCGTTATGACGTCTTCGATCTCTTCAGCGTATTTAATATCCAACATCGCTATCACATGGTAAAACTTGGTCGTATCCGATGTTATGTTGGATAAAGCGAACTGTCCGTCGAGTTGCGCGAATCATAACGCGGCTTTGTTCGGCCAAAATGGCGGCATCTTCACGCCGACACGGCATAACTCGTGGTCGGCCATTTCATTGTTCTTGCCGCTGTTCTGCTTGATGCCGTCGTCTTTTGACATGTTGAAATCGGTGTTCTGCACGACTTTGGGTCACCAATTATGTAGGGGTGCACTGTCTATTAAATAAGAACACTTCAAGCACCGTACATATGTCTTTTTATTCGATAGGTAGGTATGCAAGACACATAGATTCCGTAAGCAAGTTAGTACGTACAGTTTGAAAGTTAGAACTTAGATTAGAACACTAGACTTAGGACACACTGTTAAAAATAGTATTTTGAATAGGTGCAGAAGTTAGCAAGCACATAACACGTATGCAGATACTATATTGCAAGTTATCGCGACGGGAAAAAGCGAGAGGGCGCATGCGCAGCCTACCGGCGTCCAGGATCGTAAGTAGCGACTGAGCGATTTTCGGCGACTGCTCTTTACCTATGCGCGCACGGCGGGCGCGCGGCACGAAGACGGCCGAAACCACCCGAACGCGTTGCCAGGCATTAATATAAAAATTGGACTGCACGTCCGTCTATCAACACGTCGCCACAGGTCGTACTGTAATAGATATTAAGTACAATTATAATTAATCCATAAATTTATCTGGAACTACTGCGTTTCTTGAGTTAGGATTCCTCTACCGACAGCCGCCAAAGGCCTCGACGAGTTCTTTGTTGGGGTCTTGAAAGCCAAAACTTATCTTCCGGTCTCGTCTGTCTAGGCTGACATCGCCTCATAGACATAGATGCGTTTGCATATCATGCCTATTCATGTCCGTGGGCATTGGTAAAAAAATTTATTACAAATTCAAATACTAGTCTGCTCGTTTGACAGATAAACAAAAAAGACCGACTAGATAAAATTCACTTTCACTGCAGGGCAAAAGATATTAATAAATCATGTATAACCGATTATATTAATTGAAAATAATATGAATAGACACAAAAGAACAGCATAGCATTCCAAACCCGAAAAAAAGTTTCGATCGCGTCGCGTGTCAAATTAAATCGTTTAACCTGCTCTGCACCGCCTAATCGCGTTAGACAATACGACTTGCCACCTTCCCGGAATTGTCTACCTGTAGCTCCTACAGTACCTGCCTCCTGCTTCCCCCTCGCCCGTCGCTGAAGTGCCGTTACAGACACAATAACACTCAATTTTTTACCATTGTACGGGATTGTCGGCCGATTTGTAATTATTTTTATGTTTAGGGAGGGATTTTGTTGGGAGGTTTTGAGTTCCAAGTCTGTGAGTGTACAAGCAGCAAATGCAATTATCAATCAAGATTTGGATAAACACACATCTTACTTTGACGATATTCCACGTGAGGTTCGATCGTTTGTTCGAACAGAACTCAGAGTAGCAGTTTAAAACAGTTAACTCCTCTTCCAAGACTACCTATGGTAAAGATGGCGTGTTTTCCCCTTTGAAAAATATTAATTTATAAAAACTAAATTCGATGAGCCACTTTGATTTATACCTACTCCAGCTTATCCTAACGATATAAAGAATTCTAAAATATTTCATGTTGTTAGCATAACCATACTTCATAATGTCATGACATAACTCAGACGCAGATCAATTTGGATTAAACCAAGCCTCTCCAGCCTGGAAAGGACATAACCGATCAATTTGGTTCAACAAACCTTAACCCTTCCAAACGTTACATCGGTTAGTAATGAAACGTACTTGACATAATAACAACATGTCCTTTCATACGGGTCCTTGAGAATGGGCCAGCGATGGGACGGGCTGGCGTTGGAAAGTCGCCTCTGTGTCGTGGTGCCAGAGAGCCAATTAACCAGGGATAATTGGCCCATGACCAGGACCGGTTCCCAGCGTCTATCGTTTTTACTCGCACGCCGCGCGTGTGGAACATAACTCGCTCGTTAGATGCTTGTACCTTGTACTCGAGCTCATGGGTTTCGGATTAAGGTTTTTGACATGTTCCAAGTTTTCGTCTGCTGTACTGCTTGGCTTATTTCTTGTGTATTTTTGTTGTTGTTCAAAAACTCGTGTGGTTTTCTACGTTCTTCTCTTAAAATAATGGTAACTATGATCATGTTTTAGACTGTATACGCATTAGAAAGAAAGTAAAAGTTGTATGGAGAACTTTCACCCCATGTTATGACATCAATAAATGAATTGATGTGTCACAACTATTGAACCTTATTACCTAAAATAAGTTGAGGGAAGTGTGCTAAGACGTTCATAATTATCATTGTTATTATCATAATTCATATCATATCATAATTATCATTGTTATCATCATAATTATCATAATTATGCATTGCTTATCTACTTAAAAAAATTTCTTCTAAGCCAGAAAGTTCTGAAGGTGTGGTAATGGTTTATGGATAGTCCAAAGAGTTCATTGCAGGTTTAGTATGAATATTCCCATCTCTCTATATTCATGGTACTGCGTATATTCTGTAAGGAACATTTCGTAGATGGTTTAATAGATCTGTCCATCTTGTGAGAGATCGGCCGCGAGAATGTTGTGTAGTGTTCAAATTAAAATGTGTAGTAGGTATTAGATAAAGCAAAAATATCGTTTGCCACAGGCAACATAGATTTATTATTTACTGTGTAAGTATACTTAATCTATGATAGGCAATCATTGTAATTGACTTGACTATTTTTAACGGACCGGATAGGACATGGGGTTCTCTTTGTTATTGGTGAGGATGAAAGTACAAAGTACAAACCATGTCGGTTTGTAGCTAACTCATATAACAACCATTTGGCAATGGACAACCCAATTAACAAACGTAACTTCGGAGAACCAAAGGTCTAACACGTTACACAAATAATACATATTAAAAGCTTCCGAATCTGTGTAAATTGGTCAAACCCTGACCTTTACTGGCACACGGAGCCCAGTAGGCTGACAGCGGTCGCTAGCGTGTCTACTAATTTGAGCAGCGCCGGACATTAGTCAGCGATGTGGTAGCGCGGTGGCAGTGAATCAGTGTGCCGATTCTCATTCTGTATAAATAGAAATAATACAATAGCGCAATCTGTGGCGCGAATAGAAATAAACGACACACGGTGTCGCGGGGCGGCCGATATATTGTGCTAGAGGCGGAGGTCGAGCTCCTTGGCTTTAGGATGTACGTGAAGATCTACTTTTGGTTAAATGCAACTTATTACCTTGTTTTAGCATACAACTTATTTAAAACAATGATGGAGCGGTATTGCCAACTCATTATGTCACTAAATAATAAATGTTTTAGGGGAAAATGGATTTTTTTTTCACTAGCAAAAATTAAATTAAATATGTAGCTACGTCAATACCTATATACCTATTGATTAAGTATATTATTTGATTAAGTATTATATATGTTTTTGATTATTGTAAGTGCATATTTCTTTGCGGGAGGGAGGGAGGTGCCCCGCATATCTAATGTTACAATCGGCTATTGTCACAAAGTGGACCAACACTCGCTTAATAAAAAGTGGTGCCTAAGCAGACGTGATGCGGCGGTATAGCCGCACATTACAGCATTATGCAATATCCAGTAATCCCCATAGCGTGCGCGAGTCCACTCTCACGACAATTCGGTTAACGCATTATGACCAGTTTACACGGCGGCTCCGATGTCGATCACGTTCTAGTTAGTCGCATACCAGGCTGATGGTCACGGTGCAAGTCTCTGCATGCTGCGGGCTCGGATCAGGGGTACTGCTAGCTGCATGAGCGCCTGCGTGCAATATAATTACATAGTTTTGCATCCCCCCTCATCGCTTATGACATCATTATTTTGGTATATTATTATCATTCTCTAAAATAAAAATAAAAGTAAATAGTATCCAAGGTTCATGACAGTTTAACGATGTAATAGTAACCACTAAAGCTTTGGTTTCCTAGGAAAGCGGTGCCGTCATGTAGTGGCCGTAATATTACGGACGCAAGTAGACGGCCGTCTTGACGGTGATGACATGTGGAAAGTTCCAAGGCCGTTTTAACACACCGTCAGTCATTTTAATAATTAATAATTCATCAGAATTTAATATTTCTCCACTTTCAAGCCACCAATTCTGTTTTAGTTGACTTTTTTCTTTACTTTTTATTTTTTTGACGTTGTTCCGAAAAAAAAACACAAATACATATTAAAAATAGCTTCACCGCTATCAATAAAACGTTGACCAAACCATCGGTGTCGACAAGACGGCCGTCATGCAAATGGCGGTACCGCATTTTGACGTTACGGTGTCAGTTACCGCTCTCCAGGAAACCGCGCCATTTCGTTTACATAGACAACGTTCTAGTGACGTCATTCACCGCTGTATTACGGCCGCTACATGACGGCACCGCTTTCCTAGGAAACCAAAGCTTAAAACTAACAGTTTACTGGTGTACAATTATCAGAGTGCGTAGATTTAATGGCGAAGGAACCAGAACTTGAACCAGAATGAATGAATAGAATGTCAAGGACTGAATATATTTAATTGAGAATTTTGCCCAAATTTGTAGTCCCGGCTATCCCGGGAATATAGTGTGACCGCGTTCGCTTGCAATTTGTGCCATAGTCCAAACTGGCCAATGTTTGCTCAGTAAACAGGCGTGATGCCCTTGGTGATGATCATCCGTGTCTCGTGTCGCCGCGTGTGGTCGCGCGGTGGACTGGTCGACTGGTCGCCTGGGCGCACTGTCGCATATCTGATTGACACCTTCACGCTGGAAGTATTAGTAGAGGCTTAACTAAGTTTTGCTAGGGATTTGCTAAGTAATCGGTATTCAATTTTGAAATTTTCTACATATTTTATAAATATGTACCATGAAAAATAGTTATTTCATTATATAAGTTGGTAAAGGCTTGATCACAATCCTACCCGATGGGACAGGAGATAAACTAAAAGATGGTGAGATGAGCGCCCTAATTTAAAAAGGAGTAACTACCTATTCCTAAAAAAGTACTCACTGTTTCTTTAAGACCAATTGAGTAATCAAGATAAAAACGTGTTTATCTTAATTGGATAAACTACTTTACCTAATTCTAGGCGTGTGGTGGTCCATTTACGGTTTTGTATATCACATAAAAGTGGTGATGTATGTACCTAAAGTGGACATTTTTTGATTTCTGTATAAGGAAGCTTACTGTATAAATAAGGGTATTATACCTGAAAAAGGTGAGCACACTCCCCTCCGGTGGGGAAGGCACCGGTGCATTCACACGACAACCCGGTTATGGCGTGGACATTCGTCTGCTGGCACCCAAGCAAAGGACATTCCCTAAAGGCTCGCATAGTTGTAATACTACCTAATCCTTCATATTTAGTTCGGGTATATTTGTAAGGTGGTAAACATTTTGTACACCTATTGTCTTGTTGTATGCCATCATTTTTGTCTTTTTCTGTTCTTCTTTGTTTTCTTAGTTGTGCCTTTATTTATTGTGTTCGTCGGTAGCGGTTGAACTTCTACATGTACATACATGTAACAATTAAAATATTATGAAAGCTCATCTTGTTTTATTATGAGATTTGTCAATTGATTTCGTAACCTAAAATTTTCTTAGTAACCAAAGAGTGTTTAATTATTACATGAAGTTTGTTAATCGACGCGTACCCAGCGTAGCGGGAAGTTTCATTATTTCCTAATACCTATATATGAGTTACAATGATGAGACAGTAACGCTGTTTGGCCAGTTTAGTTGAGTCATATAACGCGATAGCCTTTGAACGTCGTCGAAAATAATAGCTTTTCTGGTGACGAATGTCAATTTATATTTTAATCTTTCTACTTTAGTTGCTTATTATGGCGAGACTCTGTCGTAAATTTTAATGCATGTGACTGACTCCATACAACAATTGTGTCCCGTCTGATCTTTACGCTTTGGTATTAAAGATCAATTTGTCATAGCCGATGGCGCAGCAATCTACTCACGTTTCCTTTCATTAATGAAGCAAGAAATCGAATGATAAACGCACCTTAGTGAAATATTTTAATGACTTACATGGTGCGTTACGGGAATGGACTCATCTTTCCGTGATATATTTTAATGGGAAGTGTCTGAGAGTTATGAAACTGCCCGGAGAAGGTACACAAGAAATGTTATATGGATGATTATTTTATCACAGGATTACTTTAGGAACAAACAGCAGAGTTGTATGACACTTTTATGTGAATAGCCCTAAGAGGGGCAATCCAGCCAAGATGGAAGTTGTTATAGACGCTCCTCTTCCACAGTAGAAACATTAAGATTTCGTGGGTGCCATGGACAACGCACAAAGACAAGGAGGACACGCATCCAGACCAAGAACAAAATTGTGAACCCATTTTAATTTTCGATTCGCTGATAATCGAACCTAGGACCCTTCGAATGGCCGTTCGGCATGATGGACCTTCAAACATAGGTCGTCAAAAGGGTTTCAAGAATACATTGCAAAAAATGAAGAAGAACGTAATAATATAATATTATTGTGTTTTGATCACTATTGTAGACTAACATTGATGCAGTTCTACCCGGAGCTAATCTCGGCGGCTGTCCGGAACTATTTCGAAAGATTCCTTGTGTCTAGCGGAAGACCGTTGAACCCGTCCAATAAATATTCCAAAACGGTGCGCCAACAAACCGCCATTTGTATATATTGTGTTTACGAGCGTTTTTACGGCCGCGTCGAAAACGCAGCGCCGGTACTAGATAGATTTGTTCTGTTGTCGATATACATTGAAGTGAAAATTATTCTGATCTTAATGTTTGGATGTAAATTATTCGTGCGTCTTATTTGGAATTGATTTGATATAAGTCTTTTGTGATCGAAAGTAATATTGAGAATTAAATCTCGGATTTTTCGTATGGGGGACTGATTTTAATACGACTTCGTATGACAAGCAAAAATAGACGAATAGAAGGCAAACATAACGTACGGTAAAGAGGGCGGTAGTGCGGGCCGGAGACGTCCTAGATTTGTATGAAGACCAATTTAGCGACATCATAAGGTATAAGAAGCGTTTGGAACCGCAACGTGCTGGATGATTGATGACCGTTGAGGCTCAAGATGCGTTTGGACGGTAGCGAGGGTGGGCGATGCGACGTTTTGACTTGGGCACGGGAATATGGACATTATATTGTGGGAAGTCATTTTAATTATTATTATTTTATTAGATTATTTGAAGAACAAATTTAATACTAACACGACTCAAAATTAAACCCGGATGATTGATTATTTTTTGATGATTTGAGACACAAGACCGCTTGACAATTCATATAACATTGTCATAACGTTACCTACGTAAGAGTAAGCAGAAAATATTTTATTTGGAAGCTATTTGTCCCTTTTTCTTCAAAATCTATCATCTCCATACTTATAGACGTACCAAATAACTCATTAATTTACATAGATATTGTTTTTATTGCGGCAATCAACTTATAGTTACGTTGACGCCCGTGAATTGTCTGTCTCGTATTTTAACGAAATAGCTGTCGCTATCTCCTTCTTTCTTCATCCAGTTAAAGTTGACCTTACCCAGCCTCCTCGTAAACAGACAACGATGTTAACGCAACTAACTTCGCATTTACTAGCCTTTGTCAACTGGTTGATATTTCATTGTTTACACGCTCCGGCGGCAATAAACATTATAGTTTCTTAGATGTTATAACTTTTTACGGACTGACAAAGTTACAACGAATGCTCTCTCTGATAAAATGTATGGGAACAGCCTCTATAAAATAGTTGAAATTGACATTTGACATCAACCTCTTCTGAATCTTTTTCTATTTTCATAGTCTACAAGAGGTGTGCCAGGAGATTTGTCTGACGGAAAATGTTTTTTCTTCATCATCCTCAATCTATATTATATGCTAGATTGCCAGCCCTCAATGAATGACAATATTTTTTTCTCCTTTGCATAATCACTGAAATCTAGTTCTTTCGACCAAAATTAGAAGCAGGCAATTGGGATGAAACTTCTCCAGGCCATATTCAGTAGATAATGACGAATCGATGACCAAGACACTACTCAAACTAAATTATATCTATCACTGAAGAAGCGCTTACGGTTAAATATACAATTATGTTGTTACCTAAGAGTTCTCAATTACTTCACCATTTCACATTTGCATTATAATTACGCATTGATCAAGCCAACCATTAGATAAATTTGTAATAGTAATGATGCCTGCATATCGGCCGCTTGTAACGAGTTAATCAATTCGCCTCCAGTGACCCCGATTATTAATGGTCCTGGCTGAGGAATGCCACATTATACCACAAGAGAATCTTTGTTCGATACAAACTTATCAATTAATGAAAATGTGCAGAGTTATCATTGGCAGGGCACCATTAGAAGCCCACTCTTAGAGATAGTTCTTCACAACTAGGGCGGTCTGCTGTTGCAATCTCCTGGTGCATTCTGGACATTTCTGGATTCTTAGAGGGATTAATAGCTGTTTTTTGATGCGATGATGTCCTTAAGTGAAGATGGCCATTTGTAAGATTCAGATAGCTTGCCAACTCGACCGTGGATTACCTATGCTATATTTTAAATAAGAGCTTTGCCAGATTTAAGAACAAATTTTTATTTTCTTAGACCTTATTGATATTTAAAGTTGATACATAGGATAGGTACATATTGAATGACGCCATACATGAGTCTTAAAAGGGTGTAAAGTGTGTAATAACGAGCGACCCCAGAGAACGTTTCGCGGCATAACAATATGTTTTAAGTTTAATGCCAGTTTTACACGCCGGGCGCCAGTTAAGCCCGGCTCGCGATTTTAACAATGCGATTGAACTGGCCCGACCGACCGACGGGCATAGAGTAAGCCTCGCGCAGTAAATGCCATTCTGAAATCATTCCTGTTTAGTCACGCTTTCTGGAGAGGATATTGAAAATTCGAATATCTACCTACTTGTTAATGACTTTAATGATAACAGAGTTAAGATCTAGATTACTTTGAACACTTCTGCTTCATTATAACAATCGCCGAAGATTGACGTTTAATCTACATCAATTGAACTCATTAAGAACGTCTGCAATCATATTCTTAAGATCTTTGTGGTGCTAGCTATCTGAAATAGTTAAAAAGTCCCAGATATCTTGAACGTTAGCAAGCATCTGTGAGAGAAATGTATCGTAGGCATGATCTTCCATGCATAATTTCCGCGCACCAGCAGTGATTAAGATCGTTTCAACAGCCGGGAACAGGTTGCAGGCAAAACCTGGGGGTTTTCGATACCGATCAGATCATATCGCGACCGCCCACTAATAAATTATGCATTAGAATTAGCTTCTATTTATAGACGTGATACTTGTCACTCTCATGCACGCGACCGATTGCATTTGAAATTGGATTTGCATGCTTAGGTCCTGGCGTAGGTACCTAATGAAAATTTACCAATTTGATCGGGAGAGCATCTTCGTCCAAACGTGAATCATATTTAATGATAAAAGAAATTATCGGTATTTCAAATAATTTGACCGCGTTAATGAAATGTAAAATATTATGTCCATAAATAGGTGAAAAAGTAGGCTAAAAGCGAAACATTTTACTTTACTATCTTAGGTCTGAAAATTTACTTATAGCAACGGTCATCCCAGGGGATGAAAACCATCAAGCATTTAAATACTGTCAGAATTAAATTGTGCTGTTCATAGACCAAAGCATAAAACAATTATTGCCATAACCATAGCCATCCATTGTTCAGCAATGCACTTACGAAGCTGCACTTACGAGGCCTTTGGCTTCCGAGAGAAAGGGCTGAAAGACTTGCTAACATTTTTGGAATCTCAGCCTTAAATACCTTATAAAATGATGGCAATTTAGCGGCAGCACCAACCACAACTTAAAAGTTACAATGTAACGAGGTATTTACATATTGATCGCACACATAACTCCTTTACATTTGTGACAAGTACGACTGCTGTAGATAAGATCAATTTGGTAAGGGATCACCCGAGGAAACCAGAAATAAAAAACAGCTGTGTCAAGAAGATTATATCGCGGTCAGAGTCATTCAATTTCTGAGTTTATCGGCTTACAGCTTGTAATGTCTGTGAAGGATTCTGTAGCCGTTGTGGTCTTTTGAAAACTTTATGATGTTATTATGATATAGATGTTCGTATGGTGTAATCCGATGGGATTTTATAATCCTATTTGGTTACTCGCAACAGTATTCCTGGTTGTTAGAGAGAGAAAGACTCCAAAGGTATTTCGACAGAACCTAAAGAAGCGCCTTGTTGACAACTTTACATATTAGTACAAAATTTTTTTGTACATTTCGGTGTAGTTATTTATACAAAATCCGTTTTAATAAATTTTTGCTTGACGATAAATTGCAGCGAAACCTCAGAAGTAGGTTTGATACTTTTGTTCCTACCTAAAGACTAATACATAATTTGATGACCATGATGGCACTATAGGCATAAATGAAAGCGGCAGTACTGATAAATAATCAGTTATGTAAAGTATAATTAAAATTGTCTACACTAAATGCATAATATAATTCTACCTTAGTTCTCAGTAATGTGATTAATGAATAACGACAATGATATAGACGAATATGATAATAACACAAATGCCTGGAAGTAATAAGCAGTCACGACAGCCCAACATAGAATAATTGCTTCTGTTTTACATGAATAATACATGAATACATGAACTCACGCCTGCCTCCCATTGCAGCCAGAAACTATGGACTGTCAGACGCTACCCTGTTCAACTCATTTAGATTTCTGACACGTTTTTATTAACTAACTTTCGTGTATATCTGGTTAGTGGAATTACATGGTTGGTTTTAAATGATTTCCGGATGAGCTACAAACTTCAAATGAACATATTCATTTCGTTCATTCTCATTTTGCGAATGTTTCGAAAAATTCATTTTACCCCTATGTTGCACGTCAAAAAAAATACGGTACCGTCCTTATTTAAAATTTAGTTTTGATTTAAAACGGCGCATGTTACCACTAAGTATCATAAACTTTTACTTTTATACTCATGATTTCCGTAACAATTATTGTACTGCAGTTATTATTAGGAACTTATGTATGAGTAAGTTATCTTCTACGTTACGGTAAGATAGTTATATGGTCTTTATGCCTACCAATATCCCCTATAGACAGACTAAATAAATATTACCCACAATCAATCTAAGCGTTATTGAACATCAATACATCGCACACGAGCTATTTACAACCCATTACAAAACTCATGATGGGGCGCTTCGAACTTTAATTCCCAACTTGTAAAGAACCCGAAGCAACATTCCTTCATCGAATGACGTATTTTGTTCGTAAATCTGGTTTGATCAAACAACAGTTGTGCTCGAGCTGGTTTTATTATATTATTATTTTATGTTTATGGTCGTGAGGAATGAATGGGAGTGCTTGTGGGGAGCTATTAGGGCGGGCTGTCTGTCAGCGCTTTCAGAAGGACAAAAACGGGGCTTAATGATCCTGCGTCATCGAGGGAACAGTTGGCCTCAGACCATGATTTTATGACGAGATAGCTCACATTCTCTTATATAAAGATTTCTGAGGATCTTATCTTGTAGGGATAAAGGAATCTGATTGTTATGAATCTTATTTGAGGCTCAGAAAGTGAAGTGTTTGAACTGTAGGCAATGCGCGCGAACTTTACTCATGAAGTTCCTTCATGTCAAGTTCAAGGCCTAGACACAGTAATAAATACTCAATACTCAATACTCAATCATTTATTGCTTAGTCATGGATACATAAAGATATACATAACAGATACCCCTTCAGGGTGTTGCAATTTTGGATTAGACCAGACCGTTTCGTTTTTTGCGTCATTATTATATTTTTACTTATTTATATAATCTAATCTAATTTAATTTAATTTAATTTAATTTAATTTAATTTAATTTAATTTAATTTAATTTAATTTAATTTAATTTAATTTAATTTAATTTAATTTAATTTAATTTAATTTAATTTAATTTAATTTAATTTAATTTAATTTAATTTAATTTAATTTAATTTAATTTAATTTAATTTAATTTAATTTAATTTAATTTAATTTAATTTAATTTAATTTAATTTAATTTAATTTAATTTAATTTAATTTAATTTAATTTAATTTAATTTAATTTAATTTAATTTAATTTAATTTAATTTAATTTCCCCCATAATTTAAAAATTCATGCAGATTGTAAAAGCATTTTTCAAGCAAGAATTGTTTTAAATTGTTACAAAATTTTTGTGGGTTTTTTTCGCACCTTATATATTTTGGCAGTCTATTAAATATTTTTACTGCCATTGCATTCGGACTGTTACTGTGCATTCTCATTTTCGATGGCGGTGGTTTAAGTTTATATATGTGTCTCGTCGTGTGTTGCCTTGGTACGTCTGTATATTTAATAAAGAATTCTGGGTGTTGGTCATTCAATCATGCAGTCAAATCATTGAATCATGCAGACTATCATTTCAATTTTATTTATTTGCCGTAGGCATTTGTTTGCAACATGTACTTTTTCGGTGTGGCATTATTATTGAGGAAACATTTTGACTGTGGGTCTAGATTGAATCATGTCCATAAAATTATTATTTATTTATTTATTTATTTATTTATTTATTTATAACACGTCAACAGCAGAACACACAATACATTTTTGAATACATATTTTATACAGACATATTTGGCTCGTGTGAATGCCAATTACAGACGTGAACAACATTCATGGGAAAATAACACAAAATATAAAAAGAGTAACTGAAACTGTTGGCAACAATTTCAACTTGCATGTTATTTGTGCATGAAAAAGGCGTTTGTAACTTATTATGCATAGTTGTAATTGTTGCCAACTGGTTGCGGTCGTGTTATTAACTAAGTATGAGCTAAAATTTTTTGTTTTAAAGTAGGTGCTGTGTCAAAGAAAATGTCGAAATTCTTATCCATATTACAAAATCGGTTGTACTCAGCACACATTCGGGGAAGAGGAGAGTGTTTAAGGACGTTAGTCCTACACACAGGAATGGAAAGAAGTTTGGATAGAGGATAACGAGGATAACGGGACGGGACGTTAAGTCTAATTTCATTTAACAAATTATCGCAGACAATGGCTCCGCTCAGAAGTTTTTTGAGAAATAAAATATCTAAGATTTCACGACGCTTGTGTAATGATGTCATGTTGAAATGCTTTAGTCGGAGATCATAGGGTGTTCTGTGTGAAATATCGGACGCATGGAACGCCAAGTGCCGCGTGAATGAACGTTGAATGCTCTCTATACGCTGTGAATATATAGAGTAAAGAGGAGTCCAAACAACTGACGAGTATTCAAGCTGACTTCTTACTAAGGCGCAATAAAGGATTATTTTTGTTTGGGGAGATAGGAATCCTTTAGTATTTCTTTTGATGAATCCTAGCATTCTGGCTGACTTTTTAACGATAGCATCAATATGAGATGTAAATTTGAGTTGCGAGTCCATTACTACACCTAAATCTCGAATTTCAGACACCTCGGACAGTTGCTCGCCGCTTAGAACGTAGGAAGATTTTATTAGGTTCTGCTTTCTAGTGTATTTAATATGGAAGCATTTTTTTGGATTCATGATCATACCATTGTGTTTACACCACGTGTTGATTCTATCGAGATCGTCTTGGATTTGTTGAATATCGGCTGCGGTTTTAACTGTTCGAAAAATCTTCAAGTCGTCGGCAAATAATGAAAATTCGCAGTTTTTAATGGCTGATGTAATGTCATTAATAAAAACGGAAAATAAAATTGGGCCCAAATGTGACCCCTGAGGGACTCCGGATTTAGCATAATACTCATGTGATTTATGTCCATTGATGACCACTACGAGAAGTCTTTTTGCTAGGTAAGAATTGAACCAGTGTAGGAGAGAATTTTCTATGCCACAATTATTTAGCTTACTTATTAGAAGAGAATGGTTGACTTTGTCGAATGCATTGGAAAAATCTGTATAGATAGCGTCAATTTGTTCGTTTTTGTCGATATGCTTGGCAAGGTATGTAACAAAAGATACTAAGTTGGTTTGTGTGGAACGCCCGCTTCTGAAACCATGCTGATGATCAGATAAAAAGCGATCTATATGGCGCGTGATGATTGGGCATACAAGGGATTCAAAGAGTTTTGAGAGGCATGACAATATAGAAATTGGTCTATAATTCTTGGTGTCGTGTATATCTCCTTTTTTGAATATGGGTACTATTTTTGCCCTCTTCCACTCATCGGGAAAGACGCCGTCCTTAAGAGATCGGTTAAAAATTATGAAAAGCGGAAGGACAAGGGCTGCTCCGCAGCGTTGTAGAAGAATTGGTGGGATTTCGTCGGGACCAGCGCCTTTGTAAATATCGAGCTTTTTAATACCTCGTGAAATGTCTTTTTCGCTAATTGTAATGCGACATAAGTTGCTAGTAACATCCATGAAATTAGACTTTTTTGATACCAGGGGATTATTGTCGAATACTGAGGAAAAATTAGAAGCAAATAATTCAGCAATATCAGATCCAGTTTTTGCAACGCGGTTGTCTAAATGCATTTCAGATGGTATAGTAGAGTCACCATTACGCCTATCCTTGACAAAACGCCAGAAAGCTTTAGGATTACTCCTTATATTAATTTCTATTCTAGACTTGTAGGTTTTAAGACATTGATCCTGTAATTTGTGGCCCCGTTCGCGAAGTATTTCATATTCTAAACTATCCCGAGGGTTTTTATACTTACGGTACTTTCTTCTCATTCTTTCCTTCTCAGCAAGCAATCTAATGAGCGGCTTAGTAAACCACGGAGGAAATTTTGTATTTCTAGGCAAGGACGTAGGAGTATACAACTGAATAGCCATATTAAGATATTTGTACAAGATAGTTGTCATGTCATTAACATTTGTAGACGAGGCAAATTCCATGTTCCAATTTACGTTATTTAAATATTGGGTGATTTTTGTGTAGTCTGCTTTGAAGAAATTATACTTAGGACTTCTAGATGATTTAATAAAATTAGGTTTGTAGTCGATTAGGGAAATAAGCAGGGGTGGATGATAGGGGTCAAGTTTGCTTAATACATTTGATGCTTTGGTAACTTCCACTGTATTAAAATCGGTGAGTACAAGATCTAATAATTTGTTATTAACATTTAGTACTTCATTCACTTGTCTGAAGTTATTAATAGATAAGAAATCGACAAACAGATGCCCCGATTTACAATTGTAATTTGTTGGCACATAGGAGGCATCATCTGAATTGCGTGACCAAGTAACAAAACTTAAGTTGAAATCACCAATTATTACAGTTTGATCAGATTGCTCGAGAACATTATTAGCATTATTTAAAAATTTTGTTAGAGAATCCAAAGTGACAGGTGGAGGAAGGTACACTACACATATCGATATAATTCTATTAGTGCCGTTAATTTTTAGTTCAATTGTCACCCACAGATCTTCTACTTCAGATTCGTAATTAAGAAGTCGACAAGAACTAATTTTTTTCGAAACAGCAAGTAAAACCCCTCCCCCATCTTTTTTGGATTCGCTATAACATTGCCTATCCCTGCGGTATACTGTGTACCGGTTATCAATAAATTCACGGTCTTCTATGCTAGCGTTTAACCATGTCTCTGTAAGTGCTATGACGTCATACTCATTAAGCAAAATATTTTTTAAAATATTCTCAGTTTTCGTCCTCATACCACGGACGTTTTGGTAATATATTGATACAGCAGCCATGATAACTAAATGTATACACTAATAACTTATATAACAAACATAAATATTACAGCTAAGTGAACAATTTTAAGGATTCTGTATCTTTTACAAAAATAGCCGGGCTCTGTTCGTTTTTCCTTGCAAATATTCTACCATCCCTGACCCATACGAACTTATATCCTGACTCTTTAGCTTTTTTACGGGTAAGGGCATGAAGGTGTTTGTTGGTAGGTGTCAAATGTTCCGCTACAAATACAGGTACTTGTCGACCACTTATTCCAAGGTGTTCGGAGTTCAGCTTGTTGCTACTGTGCTTTCTGTTGTACTGAATAACTGCGGCCAGTAGTTCGTCCCGGCGACGTTGACTTTTTAACTTAACAATTACGGACCGCGGACGGTCAGTTTCCCTATTAAGTTTAGCTATACGAGTTACGTGTAAAACATCGTTCTCGGATATCGGATTATCCACTACACTGCCAAGTTGCTCTATGGTTTTTAAAAGGTTTTCAGTTCTGTGCTCCGGTATACCATTTATCTCCAAGTTGCACGATCGCATTTGTTGTTCAACCAGACCCAATCTATCAGTTAGCGTCATCACTTGTAGAGTCAAGCTGTCATTCTTATTTTCCAGACTACTTATTATAGCATTTTTCTCATTCACAGATTTTATGAGATCATCGTACTGTTTGCACAGGAATGACAGCGAGTCTTGGAAGCTGGATATTTGACTTCTTAGGCTTGCTAATTGCTGTGAGACAAGTTGTGTGATAATCTCTGACACATCCTGTCTAATAATATTACGAAGCTTATCTTCTGTGACGTAAGAATCTCCGCTATCCGATTTAGATCGTTGTTTCTTGAGCCGTAGGGTAACATTGCTCTGCTCATCAGAGATATGATGGATGTCGTCATCGATCCCGATTGTGTGTACAGTCGCTCGTACTGGAGTGTTCGAATTATCAGTTTTCGGCTGCTTGCTACAGCATTCTTGGCATTTCCAGCAGTTCTTACGCTCCTGATCCATTAGATGGTAGCGTTTTAGAGAAATATTTGCACAAAGCAAGTCGTACCCGTTGTTGCATTGAGAGCATGACATGTACTCTTTCTTGGGTAGATTGTTATGACATCCGGCGCATTTTTTTGCAATCGTAGCCATATTTAAAAAACCTCACTTTTTCTCTTGTTATTTAAAAACATGCAAGAACAAAACCAAACAAAAAATTTAGTAATATGTATTATTTAAATAATGTCCGAAATAGTAAACGTTCAGTGTCCGAAATAGTAAATGTATAAAAAAAAAATTAGAATAAGAAAAAAAAATTAGAATAATGTTCACAAATTAGTTAGCTGATGTGAGATTCGATCCGGCGACCTAGAGTGGCTGCAACAGAGCTGTAACCGTTACACCACTAGACGCGTTGCGTGAGCGGGCGAAAATCTCAATCCAATGCTTCTATTAAACTGCTGCGGCTGATGGGTCCAAAGTTCAATCTATTGTTTATGATGTCAATGCATAACAACTAACGGAAGATTTTAAAAACGTTTTTTAAGTTTTACGCTTAACTTCGCACTATCTTGACAAAATTTTAACACAGTTTTATTGCGTTTTTTACACCGATTGCAACGATATAACACAACACTATAGATTTCACTTTATGAACACTTTTTACATTTAATTTATGCTCTGTACACCAATAGCACGTCCGTACTCTTTCGCTTGCACCGACGCAATCTTATTATTACATAATTATTGTAGGATAATACATTTGTAGTATAGTGAATACACTTCCATGGATTATGATTATGACTGCTTTAATGCTGAGAAATTTTTGGTGAGGTAGGTAGGTACTATTGACCACGCTTAGGTATACTTGTCAGCTGTACAACATGACTGATTCATCACTATAGTCTCGACGAAACGTAACCGTGATGCCCTCGTATGTATGTATCTGGGTCGAAAATACATAAATGCCGCAGCCGTTTCACACAGGATCTTCTCAGAAACGTTAGGAATGGCCATGTCACATTCAGGGCCTAAATCGGAAAGCTATGATACCAGGATTTGTCGGCAATGGCGATGGCCCGTCGATTGTGGCACCGCTCGTTACATCCGCCATATTTGGCACCGGCGGCGGCGCCGCGCCGCTGCAGCCACTGCGAGCGTACGGTGGGCTAATTAGGATCGCGTTTAAAGGATATCGTAAGTATGGCTGCTTTTAGAAATCGCGGCTTCGGTAAAGCATTTTTGAAAATGATACCGGGGACCTATTAAATTTTATGAGTTTTTGGAAGGGCGATGTACGAGTAGGCATTGTTGGTTGCTTCGTGTCCTGTGGCAAAAAAGGAATTTTATCTAAAGAGCTTTGATACAAGTGGTCTATTAATAATAATTTAACCTGATAAAATATAAGATAAAACCAAGATAGGCTTAAAATTAGGTAACTTGGTACACACCTAGTCTGAGTACTAAATAAAGCCGACCGAGGTAGATTTTTTCTCAAAAAACCCTGATCTGAAAGAGCCCTTAGTCTTTTAAAGGCGTTGTTATTACCTCATTGTAGGTAATTATCTTTTTTTCTGCCGTGTTATATTGAGTTCAGACCTCGCCTGTACATTTAAATTACTATTTCGCGCTAAGATGGTTAAAGTAACAGGTTGTACCGAGTGTAACTTTGTGAAATTACATAGATTGAGCCTTGTAATCGTCTAGTTTCAATCATCTGCCAGCGCCGTCCCACGGCGTTTCTAATGAGAGTCCCCCGAGCTCATTATTTCAAATGATTTGTGTATTGTTGTTCTCTGTAATGTAATCACGCGGCTTGTTAACTCTTCATTCAGTCGTGTGGTTTTAGTTTCTTTTCGGCCAGCCTATCATTTATTTGGTTTGTTGTCTGCTCTGTCTGTTGTATTGACTGTGTTGCAATTGGCCGGTATGTGGTCACTGTATCACTAGTCACTACTTATTGCTTCATGTTTTCAAAGACTTGCGGCCAATCTCGATCTATCTACAATCTATCAGCCTAGCTGCAGTCATACCTCGCAACATTGTTGTTGCCATTGGAGTATCTTTCGCTGTTTCATCTCTTTAATGATATAAGTATGATAAAGTACCTTTACGAAACGGTTGCAAAAGCAAAAAATAAGTACTTTAAATTGTTTATTGTGAAACTACCCATATTATAAGATGATTTTGAATTGGAATGATTGTTTAACTTTATTATGATTACTAATTAGCTTTACACACGCTATAATATTTAACGATTTCGCCAATGATGAAAGAGTTGCACAAATAATAATAGATGAATAGAAAATCTCTATCTATTATTGTCAGTGTATAAACTGAAAAACATTCGTAGATGCATTCACTTTCAAGTTATCACAAGCGGTGTGAGGTCATTAGATCGTAAACCACTCGCATCCCACAATCGGGGCTCCGCAATGGCACGTACAAGTCACCCACCTAATGTTACCATCTCTAAATTTTAAAAGTGAGCATTAGCTGAATGTTATAAAAATCATGGATATTTCAAGAGTATAAACATTTTATACGCATAACAAAAATTGTAGTTTTTTGCTTCTGGCTGACCGTTTGATATTAAAAGTTATAATTATATATTATTAGCTTTTTTAATGATATTAATGAATTGAATTTTTCTATTTTCATAACAAGATGAAAGGATAAATAAATAATAACTATATTAAATAATATACCTACTTCGTTTTTGTATAAATACATATTAAACAGCCGGATAGAGGCTTAAAATTTGGGACAGGTCCTGACAAATTCAAACAGTCAGTAACCCTACATACACCAACACATGTTAATAAGCGGTATTGGTAGAAACAATCGATAACAAAACAATTTATGACCGACGATACGTACGAGTATGTAGTCTCACGAGAAACTACGCGGGGCGACACTTTTCTGAGCGGCGTCGTTGTGAACCGCTCAAGTGCTCTTACATTGTAGGGGATTACACTATTTATTAGTTCCTTTAAAGAGCTGATAACTAAATGATGTGGGCTTGGGAAATTTTCTATTGTTTTACTGATATAGTTCTTTAGGAACTTTGGTACTAATGTATAATAGGAATTGTAACGTCGTTGGATAAGTCAAATCAGTAGAATCAGGTTGGGAATACGGGATTGCAACTCACCGCTAAAACAAATTTATTACCTGTGCCCACAGTTCAATTTAGCTCGTAAGGTAAAACAATATGACATTTTAAATTCTCGCCGGCAATCTGCAATATACCTTAATTATAGGGGCGGAAAGCTGAAAATTGTATGGGATGCAATTAAAACGAATACTGAACGCAGTTCGGTTTAGGGTGAGGAGTTCTGTTTTAGTTTATTAAGCTATTAGAGGCTGGCAACGTCACGTCCACGCGACTAGACAACGTGTAATAAGTTTTTAACTGGGAGTGCCAATTCCATATGTTCGGCGATTAAAGTATAAATAAATGGCTCTGGACCAGCGTGGTGCCGTACGCTCATCCATCCATCCATCCATCAGCCTTTCGATGTCCACTGTTGGACGTAGGCCTTCCCTAATTGGCGCCACTCTAACCGGTCCTGAGCCCGTTGAATCCAGCGGATGCCCGCCGTCTTCTTCAGGTCGTTAGTCCACCTGGTCGGGGGGCGTCCTATGCTCCTTCTTCCAAGACGCGGTCTCCATTCGAGGACCTTTCCTCCCCAACGGTTGTCGGTCTTCCGAACTATATGGCCGGCCCATTGCCACTTCAGCCGGCTAATTCTCTGGGCTCTGTCGGTTAACCGTGTTCGTCTTCGGATCTCATCATTTCTGATTCGATCACGTACGGTCAAGTCTGCCTCAATTGTTGACCCTTGCTCTGTTGTGCAGTCGTTATAAGTTGAAGTCCTTTTTATAGTCAACGCTAACTGATTTAACGCGTTACTGCTTAATAAAGAAAGAATGGGGAAGTATAACGGTGTAAATGCTACTGATTAAACTGATTTATGTAAACAGTACAGGGTGGCCAGTTTCTATTCATGACTATGGTCGAGCTCTAGCAGATCTGAAGTTCGTAAGTTGCATAAATTTGACCCGAGCAAATGAACCGCATTGGAGCAGCGTGGTGGAGTATGCTCTAGGCCTTCTCAGTAATGAGGCGAGACCCGTGCTCAGTAGTGGGCCATTAGTGGGTTGTAGCTTAGCTTTTTTTAAATGAAACAAACGTTCTATCAAAAAGATCAAGGTGCTCTTTTTTATTTCCCATTGCAGACTTTCTTCTATTTCAGTAATTAGCTATTTGGTTATACGGCCCCTTTAATTGTTTAGTACCCAAGCACAGCAGTAAGGTTATTTGTATACCTCATCCAAAGAACGGTCCTTCAGGTGCTGTTAACGATTTACATTCCTTACTTTACTTCATTGCATTACCTTAACGGCTTGTCATAAAAGTCTACAGATAGCGTAATCTTGAGTATCTTGGTAGAACTAAAGATGTAATAATACTGCCAATATCTTTGGGTTGGTATGCTTCATAAGTTATGTGGGAAACTGATCGGAGGTCCAAAGTGACCGGCTCGTCTATGACGACTGACACAAAAGACGCCGCAAAGTCCACCAGAAACCATGATTCACAGACCTTTAAACTCCGATTTGATACGCAGACATTTGTCACAGTCGCTTCGGAACAAAGACAGGGGCTATAAATTCCAAATGAAGTGTCCATTTGCGTTAAGAACCCCCTCGCAGCGGGGATCAACAGGTAGGTGACGTAGGTCGCATTCGCGTATCGCACACAGGGCCCGCTCTCGTAAAGTGTTGGCCCGCGGCTCGTAAAAGTCGAAATCAACGTTTATAGTCGCCTTTATGATCATAGCAAACAAGCCGATGTGATGGTTGATAATTTCTGAACTAAGCTTTTTATCGCGCCAGTAAATTGTAGCTTGCCAGTGTAACCTGTAGTTATTTGTAATTGCGGTTAATAGTAGGTACTTGCTGAGGTTCGGACGATAATTTTCGTTTTTACCGTCATGCTAGTAAAGTAGGTAGGTATGTATGTAGTGTGTACTCTTCGTTGAAAAATATACTTCAAATAAATATAGCAGTAACTCATTAAGGAAATAAACACGATAATATATACAATTGTATATTTATTTCCATAATGTGTAAACATTACCACTCACACTGCGCAATTAATTAAGTACCTAAATTATTTCCAATTTTTTATCTGAATTGTGCTCAGTCTAGTGGTCTCGTTAAGTTTCATCGTGCATGCTGTTGTACAAAAGTTTTTTTTGTTTTTATATTCAGTCTAAGCTAAGGTTACGATCCAAAAATGTATTGACGTAGGTTATTTATTGTGTCTCCTCTATTATCAATACTCTGTGGTCCCGAATAGGCTGTGGTGCGGCTACACGAGCCTGCATCATAGATCACAATGATTTATCCGGCTTCAAGCCGACAATAAAGCGGCGATCTCTGTTTTTTCACATTACACCCTGTCCAGCGCGGCGCCGGCGCCGGCGCCCAGGGCATGCTCCGGGCCAGCCGCGATTGTTATTGTCCCGGTATTCGTTACGCAGTACCAAGCTCTGCTAGCTGATACTATTATAGGCTCTATATGGTTTTTTTATTCACGTTTGCTTCGGCAACGAAGTAGGTACCTACCCATGGTACAGCTGTAGGGAAGCTTTTGCAAAAGGTCGAGAATTGTGGTCCGGATAGGAAGGTGTGGAGCCGGTTACATTTTTTTAGAGGCGACCATCTCAGTTCTCAGGGGTAGCAACACATCTGTGATCGAATTAGAATGAGACTCATACTAACAATAACTAACTGGACTATTACTAACATTAACCCTCCTCACACTTATTAACAAACTAACAAACTAATATTCTAACACCATCTACTAACTGGACTAACCATCCTAGTCCCTTTGAGTCTAGTTCTAGGTCGGTCACAGTTGTTATGGGTGGCAGCGGAAGGGTGGTGCTGCATGCTCGTTTGCTATCTTAATTCCATAAAAAAAATCAAATAACATTAAAAAGGCGAATTGTAAAACACCACACTACCAGAAACATGCGTAACTTATAAGCTTGGCTATTTGATCAAGTTGTATTCATATTTTATTCTAAAAGCGACGCCTTACCGCTACTACCAGTTCCGACGGTCATCATTGTGAATCAGACAGCAGACGGTGGTCGCCAGCGGTTAGCTGCGTGTTAACCCTTTGTTAAACTTTACTGTTCTCATTAAATTAAGCATTTATGGGTATCCTCGGCTTAACTGCCAGAATTATGAGCGTTAATGGCGTTTTAATGATGACTTCACGTATTTATGTAGAGCGCTGTCGCGCGTCGTTAAACTTGGAATAGTAAAGAATGCCTTAATTAAAAGCCGTCAGAAGCTTTTAATAATTTATTGGATTTCAGAAGAGTTGAGTATATTTCTTATGCTGCCTCTACACATAGGCCAACACGTTGGCAAGTGCGTTGGCTCCCAATGTGTAGAACGGGCGTTGGAACGTTGGCGGTAGGCATTTGAACGTTGGCCGGCGCGCTTGCGAGCTTGCCGCGCGGTGTCGGTATCATCAAAGAACACTTGTCGCAAGCTTGGCGCACCATCCACACATTGGCCGCGCGATCAGTCTGCCCGGAGCAGCGATCAAGAGTGCATATTTTCTTCTTGCGGCGTATTAACACCTAACGTAACAAAATGGCGTATAATATGAATAATGATGAAACTTTTAAATTTATTGAGCTCTATCAGAGTGAAAATTGCCTATGGAATCCAAAAAATAAGTACCATAAAAATAAAAATGTTGTAAGTATTAAAAATGCTAAATAAATAAGGTTCTTGGACATTCCGTTTTCCTTACGATATTTTACTTCAAAGTAAGAGCATCATACTTTATTATTATTTTAATATTATAAATATGAAAGTATCACCCTTTTCTTGTACACTTTTACGTAGTAATTATAAGCTGTGAATAAATATACAGCTGCAGCTGTTACCAACTCAACATCCATTTTTTGATCCGTCCGCACATTGGCCCGAACCAAAGCATACTGAACGACCTTCCAATGTGTGGATTAACTCACAAGCACGTTGGCAAGCGCACCGCCAGCGCGTTGGCGAATGCGCTGGCCTATGTGTAGAGGCAGCATTAGAAATTATTATTTGTGCTTTTATTTTATGTTGTTTCAAACGCATTTTCTTTGTTGTGTCCTAAGATAAACGTCCTGTATTTGATACATTAGAAGTTAATGCAGAATTTATTTCTGTAAGTTAGTCAGTGTGTAAAATTGTACTCTACTTTTTGTTAGGAAAGTAAAAACAAAATAGAGATGTTGTTTTAGCCTGAAATAAATTCGATTGTTTTCTCCTGAACGTCAGTTATGCCTCTCTGGCTGAAGATCCGAAGCCACTTAAAAACTCGTAGCGCGCCAGTGACTCGTGCAAAATGGATTTCCTACAAACTGGTCTCCCATCCAGTAAGGAGTGTAGTAAATGCCTACACTTGTAAGGAACAGATATTAAATTGGATAACTGCAGTCGATCCTAACGTGGGGCGAGCGAGGCCCGCGGGCAAAAAACCCAAACACCTCAGGTCTTACGTACATGGCAGATGAAACTAGGAACTAGAATCAGCTGGGTAAATTACTTGACTATGTTAGGCTAGTGTACATTAATTTTTCTGCATCTTTACATGTATGTGAACATATTGGTGTGTTACAGATAGCAATACACCGTTCGACTTGACTAGTTAGTCCTAAAAATCTGTAAAGTAAAAAATTGAGACACTAAAACGGTAAAAGCTCGCTCGTTACACTTATGCTACGCTATGCTACGCTTCGCTGCGTTAGCATACTTTATCCATTTCTATCGTTATATTAATTAAATAATCCTTTCACAGAACACCCACGTGTTCTATTTTTGTTATTGATGTGCTATGCCTATGCCGCAGGTGTTATGTAGGTAAATCAATTTTCGGAATATAATGTTTCTTTTATTCAAACAAGTGATTTAGGCTTGAACGGTCAAGCAATGGAAAACACCAAATTCTACAATTCTTATTATTTACCCAGAATAAAACTTTATCAATTAAGTATTAGTGAACATCTATAGTAGTCTGTAGTAAACTTCCACATGATTAAGGGCCTGCCCTCACAGCTATTCTCGGACGAACCCGACTAGTCACGGGGCGAATGCTCGGGCCGTCATCTGCAGTTCATGACTAAACACCTAGGATTAGTCGGACTCTCTCGAAATACTCCGTATGGATCCTGTGAGAAAAAAAATTGATTGTCTGTGATCTATTACTTTCTTTAAGGTGAAATAAACGAGACAGAAATTGACATAATTTGGGTTTTGTATTCTCTTTAAAATGCATCTAACTACAGGCATTGTAACTTTTGCAACCGATCGATAAGTGCAATAATAAATGTTTTTATAAATATCTAGAACACACAAGAGATTCGTGGTTGATAGATACATATTATTTATTTATATAAGAGTCGAGTAAAACTATTACGTAGATACCTACTTACAAAAAAGGTCTTAAATAATATTTTGGATTTTAGTTTGTTGCCTGTTCATTTGTTCCAGTTAATCTGAGAACCAGTTTATGTAGGTATTAACCGATGTAAGATAAAGTAGGACCACGAGAAAATTATTTAATTTCAGCTAGTTCACAAATAAATTTAAAGGGTTTACTAGTTTCCAACATAATATTTTGTGGCAAATAGAACCAGATTTTCGTTTTAAGGCAGCTACCTAGAAATTTATTGAAGTAATCAATTTAAATAAGTAATATGGTAGTGTTACTGCAGTCTAACAGGTTCCCAAGCGGGGCCTTGTAAACTGGCCTGGCGTCAAATAAGATAATTAGGCGATACCGTACCGAGAGTAGGTATATTATTTAACAAGTAAGTGGATTAGGTATTTGAAAATACCTAATCCACTTACTTGTTACTTACAAATTTTGTAGGTTTAGTAGGTAGAGTTAGCAGGTAGAGTCCCTACTCCGTTTGCGTTCGATATGAAATTCGTTTGAATAACAACCCGCACATATGTCCTTTTCGTCCAAGTGATTAAGGTTCATTTTAGATTGACGACGTGAATTTAAAATGCCTTAAGTAAATTTTGTTTACAAATTAAAAAAGCTAAACTAAACTGTAATCACACTGTCCTTGCTCCGTTCCTCATACTTCTAAGAAACACTAACCAACTAATGTTCTAACACCCCTAATAATGCTAGTTCCCATTTGTGTCTTGTTCTGTTGTCTGCATAGATTTATTATACATATAACTATAGATTGGCAATTGTGTCACTTGGACGAAACCAAAAATGAATCGCCCGCCGTCGGTGCCGAGCGCGACGCCTGGGGATTTTTATATCTAGAGGAGTCACATCCAGGTACCGCACAAGTAACCATCACTAATTAAAACTACAAAGGACGTTATTCCACACAGAAATGTAAAAAATAAATTAGTATTTTGAAAAAATTGAGGAACAATTTTTGACAAGAGCCCGCTAAGCCCGCTATGCCGTCTAAAAATTGGTTTCGTCTATCTATCTCGCTCTGCCATACGTGTATCATATGTTTTGCTCTTTTGCATTGCCAATCTATCTAAACGTCAGTGTCTTTGTTATTCATAGTAGTAATTTCATTAAAAAACAAAGATACCAACATGATTCGTTTGTTTACACGCCGTTGTCCCGTAAAGAAACTACGCAGGCACACAAACATTTTACTTACGGATGCTACTGTTTGAATGTAGACATACCAAGGTACGTAGTCGTAGGTACACGAAGCGCACACCACGAAAGCCTCGGCAACTACGAGTGTGAAGATAACTCACCGTTCTTTATGTGCCTTGGTGGTACTGCAAACTGGACCTTTAAAAGCATACTTTATGACCTAAGCATCGAGTGTCTGGGCAATCAACACACAAACATTCGCATTTACAATAATTAGTAACAATAAAGTGCCCAAAGTATTTCGTGAATCACAAAATTCCATGAACTTTTTGCGACCTCGGACACTATAAGAATCTGGTGAAACCATCAGGCGCACCATTAGCAGCGATTTATCGCATTCCTTCTCCGTGAGGCGGATCGCTACCTGATTGTATCACCAGCTTATGGTCCTTCTCAATATCCTCTCTATCTAAGCTCCTCAGCTAGTTAGCAACTGTTGAAACTTCACGTTCATATATTTATTGAATAGATAATCATTCTGACCAATTTATTTTGTCCTAATATTGAACTACGTAGGTACAATAAAATATACCTGTATAAGGCAGCTTCTTATTTAAGAAATGCGGGAATTTGGTAGTCACTGTACTCTCTGTTCTATTGATATTCGTTCATGTTTCATTCGGATTCGAATTGTCTCTTTATTATCCAGAAATATTCTTTGTATCTGTGAGTTGGACCGAATAAATTCATAAGACAACATTTTTATTTGTAACCCGCTGTATTGTATAGTGCCCTTTGTGAGAGCAAATACATGGATTTTTGATTATTATTAAAAGCCTTATTTAAGTCGGACATAATTAAGTATGTCAGCTTTGTATCAGATTTTGGTTAAAAACATAAGGTCATAGTAAGATACTGTTACGACTGTGTTCGCGACCACTAACATCACTTTCATCATTATAATCTACACTAACTAAAGATTTACTCATTGGTTTTGCAAGCGACTAACAGCATAATGCTTTCGCAGATTGACGCGTATTTCTCGCGAGCCTGTTGTAACATACGAGTACATCTGTAAATGCTACCTGTGCCCTATGATGCGCTAATAAACTGGAATATGCGCAACAGATCAGATACATACAGGCTCCAACCACACGCATTCAATACAGAAACGGTTTCATTCTCATCGCTACAGACACAACTTACCGTTTAAATACAAATAATTATGCTAATTTTTAACCCCTGTGTCTTCAGGGTTGGAATATCAGATAGTTTCTCAGTCAGGAGTTTCTCGTTTTTTCTTCTTATTCTTGTCTAATCACGGTGTTTGTCAAGATTGCTGACGATTTTATATAGATAACATTTACTTTACACGCTATTACAAACACACACATACACACGAACGCAAGTTGTAGTAAAAAAAACAATTCAGTGCTCCTAACCATTTTGTAAGCGTATTCTGCCCCTCAACATTACTTAGATGTATAATAAAAAAAAACGTACTTAATATGTGAAATTTACTGAGATTTATAAGAAACGTGTGGCAGCATCTGACCACCAAACCACTTTTTGCGCCACCTAATTTACTTCTGAATTTGTGAGCGAAGAGAACGCACTCCTCATTATCTTTAACTCCGTCACTAACAAGCAAGAAAATAGCAACATTACGCGAGAATAGTGGCGTAAGAGAAAAAACAGCTGATTGAATCGTCCGATCGAATCGTCACAGTATCGTCGCCACATCGATGGAATATAAAAACATCATGTGGCCATATTTGGTGCTTCCTAATGAGCTGAAGGGACTTGTCTCACTGCTGGAGAGCAGTTGTGGTTCGGGAAAGAGTTTATTAGCTTTCAGAGGACACTGTAATACAAAGTAATTGATGATATCTGTAAAATATACTGCCATTCATTAATGTTTACCATAAAAAGTGGTCATAATCAGAATCATTCATTTATTTGCTATACACACGTTTACAGTACTCAACACGCCCTTTCATTTAGATAAATCTTTATTGATATGAGGTCTTTGTTTAACTAGTTTGGGGTTGAAACCACATGATTGTTTAGTTAAAATTAGCGATCGACCCCGGAATCACACGGGTAATAGAGAATAAAAGCATTTTTAAAATCGATCCAGTATTCTTTGAGTTTATTCAAAATTCTAAAATACAAGTTTTCATTGTTTATTAAATTATTGCAGGGGTGTAGATTACAGCCTAGAACTAAATTGTTGCTGCAAATTGTTGTAGTAACTTGTAGTATTGCATTATTGCATATTTAAAAGGGCATATTATGTTTCCCTAACGCTAGTCATTGCAAATATAATTCATAGACGAGATTTAAAGATACAGGAAAATATTTTGTATTGAACTATAACGTTGCTATACGACTGAACTATCGTTAGTAAGACAAGTGTCTTACGAAGGAACCAGAGGACTCGCTCCCACGGGACTGAAGGTTTTTACTTTGTTCCATTTTGGTTGGCTCTATGTTCGTCCAAGGCTGTTATTAAATAGATGTTTGTTTGTATATTTCTAGTTCTTGGTACACAGCGCAGTAATTTCCTCCGTAAACTTCCTTTCTTTCTTTGAAATAGACGCACTTCTCGATGTTTGCCTTTTAGAGTGTTTGAGTTGGAATAGTTTTTTCTTGTTTCGTCTCTCCAGCTGGGTCTACAACTTTGTGTTTGTTAGAAATTAAATTATGGTAGTAAAGAATGAGAAAATCGGCATTATTTTCCATTTTATTAACTTTTTCAGCCATGACGACTGAAAAGGTAAAAAATTATGTTGTTGTTGTAAATGTTTCAGATCCGTTTTCTGTATCATAAAAACATCGCATTATATTGTTTTATTATTTCAAAATTTTATTGTTTTTATAGCGCTACACATCAGTGTACGCTAAAACTATGGTAACAACCCTTTGAGTTACATAAATCCTATTACCTTTTCTTCTGACCGTACTTTACATAAAGCTAAACGCTTAATGGAGCTTCCGTTTCCTTGAACGGCTTTGTTTCATTAAGTGCTGTTAAAGTGTACTCATATTACGTATTGTTTTTACAAGATTATGAATTTACACGTAAAGCAATTTACAAGGCAGATGTTTTCAAACAATGGACTGCACGAGCGATATGGCGTGCGGCTCGCGCGACCATCGCGGCGCGGCTTTGCGGCCAATGCGGTTATCGTGCGATCAGTTATTGAGATAGGTACATTTTGCTTTTGAAAGTTCATAGTAGATCGGATATTGACATTTTGTTTTAATAGGTATATTTACTTACCTATAAAATATTAATCGAATGCTATCGCTGGATTTGCGCAACATGTCCTTTAGATTTTTAGGTAAGTATGTGCGGCATATTTATGTGTTCCACAGACACCGTAACTACCTCAGATTAAGGTAGGTTTTGAAAGAAAGGTATCGAGTACATCAAATCAAAAGTAATTTAGTTATTATTTATAAATACCTACCTACGAAACATTATGCAAAAGTTACGTTGCTGATGATAATTATTTAAAAAAATTGACACAATGCCATCTACCGACAAGTAGCGGAAAGTCGTTAAGATACGGTTTTAATTTATTACGCAGCCGCAGCTTTTCTAGGATGGTGGATCGCGTCGAGTGCTGTAAATACTTCCTCGAGAGGTAAAAGTGGCTGGTGTTTAGAATAGCGAAATAGTTCTGTTTACGCACGATTTGAAGTGTTTTAAGTTTTGTTTGGACACCTACCGGGTAGTTATGACGCGTGCTTTCCGTGTACAGGTTAAGTGCTAATTGAAAATAAACAAACTCATGTAGGTAAGTATGATTTTAGGGATTGTATTTAAAATTTAAAATAAGCGCTTGGTATACCACAAAAGTGTTTGCATTCCTTTATTGTATTTTACCTAAATCATTGTTTAGTCTATAGAAGCAACATACGACCAACGGCAATCGCGACCGATCTACGTAGTCAACTTAGGGTTGTACTAATGTCAGTTCCATGATTTTAGTATGAGTTTTAGTAGTTTAGTAGTTTTAGTATGAGTTTAGAGGTTTTTTTAGTTGAGTTGATGGTTGGACAGAGTAAAGTTTCACTTTTGAATGAAACAGAATCAAATGTTTTATATTTTGTGCTGCGATTTAGTGGGCTGTCGATTTTAATCAATTTTAATATAATAATAGCAAAACCGCATCCAAACAAACAAACTTCTTCATCTTGAGAAGAATTATGAAGAATTCTATAGAGTGGCAAAGAAAGAAATAACTGCGATATAATAAAACTAGCTTCCGCCCGCAGGCTTCGCCCGCGCGGAATTCGTTTAAACTTCACCCCCCTATTTCACCCCCTTAGGGGTGGATTTTCCAAAAAACATCTCTTAGTGTTCCCCTACACTCCTCAAGGAACATACATGCAAAATTTCAGTTTCTTCTGGTTCAGTAGTTTCGGCTGTGCATTGCCTGTCAGTCAATCACTCAGTAACGGAAGAGTTTTATATATAGATTATCTAAGACTGTTCATTGGCACATTTTGTTCGATCTATCTAAAACACCTTTCCATAATCAAACCTAGTAACTCCAGCGCGCAATTCTACTTACCTGAATATATCATTTTTTAAGAAGAAAAAAAAAATCAGTGAATAAAAGGTTAAAAATATTTCAAAGGCTGTATCCATAATAGTACCATTATCACACCCGTCGAGTGTGAAGCAGTGTGGCCGTGTGGTCAGGGCCGTCGCTCGAGCCTGATGTATGCAGGCAGGTGACGGCACATTATCTGGACTGCGTGTGGTCGCCGACCGCAAACCGTCTGTTGTCACGCGAATTGCATTCTGCACAGGGTCAAAACCCTCTCGCTCCTTTGTTCCTGGCCATGTGCAGTGTGCACAACGCCTTGCTAATTGTGGTCGGACTATGAGGGCGATGTAATTCAGGATTGTGGTTGTCCAGGAAATTCGACTGCAATGCTTTAACACAGTTTGAAGTTTGAACTTTGTCTAACTTCATATCTCTATTGACCCTTCATCGAATTTTTTTAAGTCTATTAATTTCGTTAATCCTGCAATTCATTATTTATACTTAATTATTAATATTATAGTCAAAAATAGTATATTATATTATATTCAAAAAATAATCGTCAAATATGTTTATTATTTTTATATTATCATTACTAGATTTAGAAGGTCTATTAGTAAGAGATCGAGTAATAATGATAATAACTTTATCATTATTCCCATTCTGGTGGGCGGTTTGTTGTTTATCTTTGAAAGAACCAATAAATGAAGGTGCTTATCCGAATGTTTAATTAAACAAAATAATTGTGACCGAATAAAAGTCCAGTTGCGCAATCAAGCATTGACATGCACTCGTTAAGTACAATTCACAGGCACACGTGAACGGCCCGTAGCCGTAATGGCGGTCGTAAATTGTCAAGTTTCCTGCGTGAACCATGTTTCCGTCATCATTGAATTTAATGATGCCACCAGATATTTGTGATAAGCATTTAAATGATAAACTTTGACTTTAGGAACAAAAACTCTTGCGCCGGGACGCGTAGTATGTAGTAGTATGGCGCAATAGTTACCATGCCATATTGCCGTTCGATGAGACCTAGTGTCGATTGCAGTGAGGTGAAAATTTTGAGGACGAGTTTAAATTTCTGTTCTCAGTCAGGGTCATTTCTTATGTTTTGTCTATAGCTCACACGATAAGGGGGATTCTAACGTGGGACTTGAAAAAAAAGATGATCAAACAAATATTAATCGGACAGTCTTTTGACGCTACTTGCATATCATTGTATGACCTGTAGCGGAGGAAAGGTCATACGAGACCCCAAATGATACACGGATAAAGAAGTTTAAAACGCCTGGTTCAATAAAGTCGAAGTTAAATAAACAAACAAACATAATGCAAATCGAAACAGGAGCATTAAGTACAAACACTAAAGTAAATTATCATTAACGATATCGCTCGCCAATCTAAGTACCTTGTAGAACTCGTACAAATACCATTAGGTTCAATAACTGGGACAACAGCAGCAGTTAGCAGCTGTATCTTATCGCTACACGCAGATATCACCGAATATCACGCGATTTGAACAATGAGAATAATACTTCACTTTATATCTGCGCCATCTGATAGGGTTAGCTGATGGAAGACTAATGGATCTAACTGGTCTTACAAAAGGTCACCCAAGAGCACCCATATAAATTCATATAAGATATTGTTGTAATTTTTTTAATAATTTTGTGCAAAAAACACTATTGATTTTGTGCAAGGCTGCCGCTAGCTGCATGAGCTACCACGTACAATTTTTGTTTTGCATCTCTCCCGCCATCGTCGCTTCAATTACTAAGTTGATATCGATTTTTTTTTACTGAAATAATATCCCATGTTGCCTCTCTATAGTCCATTTGTCACACAATGAGTGCAACTTCTCAACTACATCTTCAGTCCTGCCTGCATAAACTAGCTAAAAAGCTAGTACACCTCGTGACTTGTGACCTCAAGTCACACCTTGTTTCTTCTTTCTCAGCCGGCAACGCATCAACGATGCTTTTTACATTGCTGATGTTACTGTGCCACGGAAACAATTCGTCAGTATTGCTTGCCTGCTCGTTTCTTGTTTATTTACATAAAAATTCCTGAAAATCCTAGATAATAATATATTATGATAACCATGAACAGTCCTGTCCATCGCAGCTCCAGTAATCAGCGGCTGGCTGTCAGATCAGAGGCGGGGAGACACTGACAGGATCCTCATTAGGCCCACCTCGGAAGCGTTTGTTTATTGCCCTCACGCCGCGGTGATTGATAAGAGGCAAGGCAACGTTGGTGCACGCACGCTCTTATTTATTTAAAGACTCGCTTCCTTCGAAACCAGATCCAAAGAATTCCATTGTTAGGCCCGAGGAGGAAATACGAACGAGTTGGTTAATCTGTTTGATCAGTCAATTATTGAGTAACTTTAAGATGTTACGTGAGTGCAGTCGAAGGTGTTGAAGATTCCTCGAACATCATTTCTTTATGTAGCGGGTAACAGGTGGATTTTATTGTACAAAATAAAATTCTTTAAAAAGACTAACTTTAGACAATTTTAGAGAGGGGAAGATCGATTTTACATGCCATGGTTTATGCGTAGCTTACAAAATGAGACTCTTTAATCTTACAAGTCTATGGCCACCACGAGCTGTATCACGTAAAATTCTCCAAGCAGTGCTTTTTCTGTACAAATAATTTATTTAATTAAAGAGATAAGATAATTAAATTAACGATTAACATTAAATCACTAATGACCCAAACTCTATAACAAATTCTCAGATTAAGCGGTATTTTCTGAGTGTTCTGACAGCGTAATCTCTCTTGCGCCGAGTAATTTGTGGTGTTGGTGAAATCTCTCGTTGTGTTGGCGATCTCTATCTGAGGAGGCGAATGTCGCCTAACGAGCCGGGACCACCTCAGCGGAGCCCATGTGGGACAGTACCTTTGGTATTTGCCCTTGTGTTCTCCGGGAAGTTGCGAATTCCAAGCGACATTAACATTTCTTCGATAACTAGATAACAAGTAACTCATCACATTATGTTTTATAATATTTTTCGTCTTTTTACATCGATTTAATATTATTTTTTGTCCTTTTTCGAGCCTCAAACTAATTCCATATTAAATTCTATCTAAATTAGTCCCGCGGATTTAAACGTGTTAAGGTAGTAGACAGATGACAGACAACTGTCTGGTTATTTTCCGGATTGATTTATTTTCGGTTTCATTACAAAGCCATTTCAATTTCAATGTTTAAGAGATAGAATTATTTAATCACTAGTAAATCCGCCCTCGCTTCGGGTAACCAGTCCCTTCAAAAATCTCCATAAATTTTAACAAATTATGTTATTCCGATGTCTAAGCTATATTACTGCAAAGTTTCATGAAAATCCATTCTGTAGTTTTTGCGTGAAAGAGCAACAAACACACACACACACTCACTCACATACATCCTCACAAACTTTCGTATTTATAATATTAGTAGGATTATAATATTAGTAGGATAGTAGGATTTCTTTTTTCTATCTTTAAAAATTTCAAAACTACACTTAGAAGGGATTTACTGTTTATGCCGTATATAATAGTTTTGGCATTCAAGAAGCGTTTGTTAAAACTTTATCCAAGTAAAACCCGGTGGGTCCCGTACGGTGCGGCGCCGCGGCGCGGTCACGAACCAAAAGTGGGAACCGCCTAATTGCGTTAAACGTACATGCTCTCACGCTGCTTCGTGCTGCACTGATAACGCTGAAGATGGCGCTGATTGTCACTGAAATATTCCTAATTATGTTAAACTAACAACGTCTTATCTTACATTACACGTATAACAGACTTCGCAGTGGCTAACGAGGCGTGCGAAACTGTGTGTATCCCTCTACTTATACATTCGTCTTCGTCTTTTGAGGTCCACTTATGGCACAAAAGGTTTCTTCAGCTGTGCGTTTTTGTCATTGTTCATATCCCTTTGATCAATACCAATGGCAAGTTACCAAAAGCCAGCTAGGACCTCTTACCTTATTATTTTTCGAGTCTTCAACATAATATGAGAAGCTTTAATATAAAGCAAATTCAACAAAATTATTTTTAGCACATGTTACAAATCATTTAGGTAGATAAGTACTCAAAGGTAACTCTAAAATCGTTTATTATTAAGTTATTGCCTACCTCTAAAAGGTTTTTAAGACGTGGTCGAGAATTCGGCGGAGCATGTTTACTTAATTAGCCGTTTTGTTAGTCCTTCGTGTATCTGGGCCTAACCGCAAGTCGCCGTGTGTCGCTGTGGGTAATTGGATCTCTACAATCGCGACGCGAACGCTAGCGAAATTCACGATTATTTTGGTTACAACATTCTGTCGTACGACATTTTTGATTCCTGTTGCGCCGAATAATTGTTATATAGCCTACAATACGGTGTATACTGAGTTCACCTTTACATACCTACATCACGGGACACAAACCGATTGTTGGATTCAGTTACATGAGTAACGAGCGCGGCTCCGCGGGGGCGGGCTTCCTTTCAAAGGATCTCCAGCGAACTGGAACACATTGGACATCTTTTACATCCTTTATACCGTATTCTTTATTTTATCAATGCAGTACAAAGATATATGGTTGAGATAAACGCCTGAATCCTTGTTTTTTGGAATCCATACTAATATTATAAATGCGAAAGTCTGTCTGTCTGTCTGTCTGTCTGTCTGTGACGTTTTCACGGCTAAACCACCGGTGCGATTTGGATGAAATTCGGAATGAAAATAGTTGAAGACCCAGAGTCACATATAGGCTACTTTTTTTTTCAAAAATCAACCCCTAAATGCTTGAAATAGGGGATGAAAGTTTGTATGAAAAATCTAAACCGCCTGACCGATTTCGATGAATTTTCCCAGGTAGATAGTTGATGACGTATCTTCTTCCCCACTTCCCCGGTTCGCGATATAAACGAATTCCACGCGGGCGAAGCCGCGGGCAAAAGCTAGTACTTAAATAATATCTCAGACTAAATTATGGCCCGGTAGTTAGGTATTGGGAATAAAATGGTTAGTTGTTTCTTTCTTGTTAAGTAGTACACTAACGAGCAGATGGGTCATCAGATGGTAATTGATCACTGCTTAATGTTAGATATAATAATGTAGAAAGACCAAGGCCATATATGTTACTGAGCCTCCAAAACACTCAGCAAAATACTTTTAGGTATGTATAAGTACATACGTAAACATTTTACGGTCGGTTTTATTAGTGTGTGTACAAATGGAATGACCCATCAATACGACAATTTATTATTATCGGAACTCATTACGTCTCTTATCTGGTCACGGATCTCCCCTCATAAAGTGAGTGATTCATACCATAGGTAGTCCATCAAGCTGGTAAGTCCGCATTTACCAATTTCAAGCACCTTTGAGAAAATTATGGAAAACTCTTAGCTATGCAGGTTGTCTCATGATTAATTAAGTAAATTAAATTCTGATATGCACATATTTTTTTAAATAGTTATTGCCTGCGTGGAGGATTCGAACTCAACAATCAGTTTGGAATTCCAACATCAACTCCAATTGGCCATCAACGCTGTGAAAATGTGTGAAATAACACTTACAGTAAGTTCAACATAACCCTAATCCGATCTTCGATGTAGGAAGACATCGTCGCAGACGATAAACAGCTCTTCAATGAATGAATTCCTATTAATTCGTCCTGCAGCGATCAACGTTCCCACAGCTGGCAACACTTTGATAATTCGAAAGCAGCAACACATGGCAGCGATACGTCCGATGAAGCTCTCAGCTATGCATGCGTTCCTGGTAATCTTGATTTAATTTGTTCACGAGCCCGTGGAATTGCTAACGAATGGTTTGATGGGATTCCAAATGTTGGCGGGTTTAACTCGGAACTATTTCGTGATTACTTTAGTATGTCTTAGGTCAAAATACTTAAGTAATATCTTTTAACCCTTTACTGAATTCAGGGTTTTAGAATAAAACTATTTCCTTTTTATTTTCTTGACTTTATATTGATCGATTTGAACAAAATGTTATAATACCTACCTATGTGTATAATTTATTACGTATAAAAGAATCAAACACGCAATAATTCAAAAGTAAACGCTCATACCGCCACAATAGGAGTCTTTGGGTGGCATGCACAAACCGAATGAAACATCTTAAACTCCCACAATCCGAGAACAAAGGTTACACGTCTGCTCTGGCCAGGCATCTAACCCGGGACACCTTGTTTCACCGTCAAGGTCTCTTCCAAGTGCCACCTACCAACACCGGTCATTAATGACACGCTTTTTCAATTCGAACCGCATATCCGAACATCATCACAAAAAGCTAATACGCCAATGCGCTACGCGGGCTGCGCTCCACGCGGGTAAATTAATCAAAAATCAGTTACGAATTCCCACGTGGCCAGTAACACCTCCTTATTTGGATGGTGTTTTTTATTCATCCATTTAGCGTTATTGGCACTCGCGGCCACTAATTAAATTAGCACCCACACTCTCTTATTAATATGTGATAATTAACTAAGCTCTTACTTTCCAAGTAGCGTGCCCACGGACCCACGGACACCGAAAAGTTACATTTGAATAAGCTATTGAACGCCGGGCGGAATAATTAGTGCCTTCCTTTTTAACTCGTCCTAGCAGTGTAGTACGATTATTAAAATGAGGATTGAAAAATTAATCTTTCGTGGCAAAGAGTTACATGAGCATTGACCAATCTATACGTATTCCCGTTGCAAACTTTAACTTTTCGAACTACATTTTAGGGCGATTTGGCAGAGAAATGTTTATTTTAGCAATGGGTTTTATTATATCCCGTATTGTGATTTTATGCCTTACAAAATCACTTAAACAACGTAAAAATTTGATTCTTAACTCAAATTCAAATCAATTACTCCAAGTTTAGATGTCGGAAACCGTTTCTCTCACTATCGATATCAACCAGAATACGAGTTGATCAGGTTTGATATCGATGGAATCAAAATCAATTATAGTTTAAGTATGTACTTAATCGATTCAATTTAAACGAATAATTATATCGATAGTGGTCCAAGAGGCGCATGTAATTAGCAGTAAAACGGTTTAATGAGATTCGATATTCGTGTCGGAGCAGTCGGGGCCCGTCCGATGTGTTTTGAATTTCATTATCACTCCGGTGATCGCAGTGAGAGCGAAATAAAATAGACCTCTGATATTGTTTATCATGATAAGGAAAAAAAACAGATCAAGGTTTATTCGGACTTGCAGACAGGGTTCCGTACCGTTGATCGATTTTAACGCTATTGTTTGACCAATCGTAAAACAGACTGTACTAGAACATTTTCAAATAAAGTTACTCATATTGGAATCTTATCTAACTTGTTACTGTTGTTTTAATAGCGGAAACAGTAATGCGTATTTTAAGTATTTCAGGTGTCTAATTAGGTATTTCGATTCTCGAGATCGAATGTTGTGACAGATAGCGGCATCGGAGGCATGTTATTCATTATAGTCCTACAAGGATCTTTTGGCGCGTGGCTGACGTGAGGGTGACTTTCTGTCACCCTGTCAGCGCCTTACAGTTTGCCTTCCCTGTAAGGCGCTGTCTCTGTCACCCACACGTCATCCACGCGCCAAAAGATCATTGTAGGACTTTACATGGTTTCATTGGTCACTTTTTGGGTACGGAACCTTTAATCCAAAATTATATTGAAATACACTTGAATTTATACTTCAAACGCAGTAAATGATTATTTTACGAGAATTTTGAAAATGGAGCTTCATTTAAATATTCTTATCTATCTGCATCGGTTTGTACGAACTACTCTGTAACGCTGCTGCTACGATACCGAATACCGAAATTATTAAATACATACAGTACATATACAAATAACTGTGTACATTGTTCGGCAGGACGAGCAGTCCTAGACCGACTGAGCAGCACGACGCTGACCGAGGTGACGGTGACGAGCGACGCGGCGAGCGGGTTGCTGCCCGCTCCGCTCGACGTGGCGCCCTACTCCACGGTCGACGCCAACGCCACCTGCGGAGTGCACGGCCCTGAAGAATACTGCCGGGATACGCCGGGAAAGTAAGTAATATTTTTATTTTTATTTATCGGTACATACACACATATGCACTAAATGAGCAAATAAATATTTTATTGCTGGCAACCCTTATGCTTTCAGAATACTCAAAACACAAGATTTTTAAAAAAGCTTTAAAAATTAAGTGTAAGTAAATCAATATTTTAAACGCGTTAACAAAGTCAATACTAGTTTACAATTGAACGTCATGAAAGCTTGTAATAAAACAAAACAAAATGTACTAAGAACATCTTAACATTTCTATAGGTACCTCATTATTTGTTCTAACACATCTAACACCTGGTTACGCATATAGTTATCATCATTTAAATTGAATAACATCCCATCATATAAACACAGCAATGTACTGAAAACAAAATCATTTTATCATTATCAGACGCGGCATCATCTGCGACGTGTGCGAAGGTCCGGAGGGCTCGCCGTCGCGCCGCCACCCAGCTACCCTGGCCGTGGACGGCGACCCCGCCACCTGGTGGCAGAGCCCCACCCTGGCTGCGGGCGAGTACCGCCATGTGGAGCTCGTCGCGACGCTACCTGACGTGAGTTATGCTTTTGTTTAATGATTGCAGAGATATTATGTCGTTCAGATTCGTTTCATTCGTTGTTGTATGAATACTGAAAATTTACCAGCATCGTACGTGCTTTATCTGGCTGGTACTTCTGTTACATTTTATATTAAATCTGTAGAATATTGTAAATATAATAAGCTATTGGCTAAAAGCAGCAGGTACATCATTGTAATAACATTAAAGTAAAAATAATGCCAAATATTAGCCAATGAGATTATTTTTGGACCATGTATTTTAAAGAATGTATTTGTAAAGAAATTTAATGAACCTTGTCTATCTTATCCTGCGTGTTTTCTACCTTCGCCGCTTCATTAAATCAAATGTTTTTATCAAAAGATTCCAGGTTATTTTCTATAAAAGCCCATCTCGTGTTATTAAAGCACGATTTTACCTGTCTAGCAAGCGTCTAGTATCCTTTAAATGAAATCAGATACTAACCGCTTTTAAACTGCGGCTATTAAGAGAAACGGTTATGATCACTTAATATCAGGTAGCCCTTCTGCTTTTTTGGGTATAAGAACATCTCTAATTAAGCTATTATTATAATATCATGTGAACAGCTAATAAATAGCTACAGACCAACAAAAAGTCTGCTATTAAAATTAAATTGGCTGTTCTCAGTAGTCGACGGACAATGCGGTAAAGAATGGTGTCGAAATTTCATTTAATTAAAGTGATACGCGGCAACGTAACACAAAATTTTATGTCAGCGAGAATTAATGCCCCTTAACTACAAACGTGCTTAAGATATAATTATCAGACTACGCGCCGGTGAATAATAGCTGGTTACAGAGTAAGGAAAGTTATAAAATGGTCATCGGTGGCAAATTATAACATTACGTAGGCATCCGCCGGCTTACGTTGGTCTCCGTAATTTCCTTATTCTGTATCACTTTAAACTTACAACGCGCGAAAAGATAAAGATGAAGCATGCTGGATTTTCTCATATAAATTTTCAGTTTTAATTATTCCTAATTACTCTCACCTGGAATTTCTATCAAGGAGTACCGTAATATTTTAGTATGAACCCAAAAGTTGTCATCAACAACTCCACCTTGCAATCCGTTCAGCCAGTTTTGTTGCTTCCGTAAACAGTAGATATAACTTTTCGATTGCTCAGATATGCTAGACAAACTGTTCACTTAAATCCCAACAAGTTTAACAAACTGGTATGTACAATCTCGGTACAAATTAATTAGAAGCAGAGATAGACGCTAAGCCACAAGTGAACGACTACCTGCCGGTGGTGGCGCTGGTATGTCGTAAGCGTGACCATTTTAGGCGCTGCTGCAGACTCGCCCACGCTCCGTCTGACCCTAGCGGGAGGGTAGTGTTTACATTATGAGCGGAAGCGGAACTAGATCTTACGTTAAATCGACAGATCTTTTTAATGTAATGTAATTATCTAAAAGTCGAATGTGTACGTGACCGATTGATCATTTTTAGGGTTCCGTACCCAAAGGGTAAAATGGGACCCTATTACTGAGACTTCGCTGTCCGTCCGTCCGTCCGTCCGTCTGTCACCAGGCTGTATCTAATGAACCGTAATAGTCACACAGTTGAAATTTTCATAGATGATGTATAAATTTCTGTTGCCGCTACAACAACAAATACTAAAAAACAGAATAAAATAAATATTTAAGTGTGCGTTCATACTTTCGAAGCCTCAGCGAGTTACCTTTCGGTCCAAGAGATGGCGTTGTGGCTAATATGTGGCTACAATAAAACAATAAAATATTTAAGTGAGGCTTTCATACAACAGACCAGATTTTTTTGGCGTTTTTATACATAATGGTACGGAACCCTTCGTGCGCGAGTCTGACTCGCACTTGGCCGGTTTTATTATGTGTTCATAAAGTATTCGACTGCTATTTTCGTTTATTTTTGTAATGCTCTATTCCATTTCTAATGATCATACAACGTATTTTAAAAATGTAAATATTTACTTATAAAGAAATATACAATGAAATGTTTCTTAGAATTTTGTCGGAGAGTAATGTTATTACTGGTGACGATAAGAAAAAAATTATAAAATTACCCATAATCAACCTGAGCTAAATTAAATGTTTTAGCCCTGTAAATATCAGACCAATATAAATTTTAAAGCCTGTTTATTTTCGAGCCTACACAATGAATAGCTATCGCTTATCGCTAAGCGAGTGCAATCGAAACGATTATCTTCCAGTTACAATGATTAATCCCGCTCCGCCTCGCCACTGATCGCTGCCTCATTATCGATATAAGAGTAAACTATCCAGTGACACATGCTCCACCGTTACTCTAAGCGCTGGTCGCTGCCGGCCGTGAGACTGACGGGTTTGTGACCGCTTCTGGTGTCATGTTCCATGTAGCTATGTCAGGAATTCTGGGTTTGCATCTACTTCATGTTGAATAATATATGAATACGTTGCATTAACGTAATGGGACTGCGATTGGAATGTTATAAGTAAACGTTTGTATGGTTTAACGTAGAGCTGATAAGATTATAATGATAAAGTGATTAATTAGGGTAGTAATTGGTTGTAGACCATTCGCATTTTAGAATGTCGTCTTATTTTGATTCTTAAATGTATTTTTCCTTAAATATGTCGTAATTCTCCTAAAGCAGGACGAAATCCAAGATATTATATATCCAATACGTTATAGATTGTGGAAGTAAAAAGTATCTTAGTAGTTGAAAAGACATCAATTATATGAAACTCTTCCGTTACCGAGTAACTGACTCGAAAGACTGGCAGACAACGCACAGTCGAAACTACTCAACGCATAAAGCTGAACGTACCTAGGTGCGTGCCAAACGTTTGGGGAGTGTAGGGTTGGATTTAGAAAGTTTTTTTTGTAAATTCGATCAAGGAATGAAAACGGGAAAAACTGAACCAAAATCGCTAGTTTGATATAAGTGCATAAGGATTTGATTATTGTCATCTCCTATTGTCATCTTTCCGCTCCGCCAAACTATGCACGTTACCCAATCTGCACGGCGCTATGCTCTCCAACCCTGTAGCTACTTATTCACTAACCATTCAGTAAAGCGTGTTCGCAATATACCGTAATTTATGAGGTGTGGTTCCGTATCATAGTTAGATTGTTTAAAGTTATTGTGGCATGTCGGGGTATGATAAGGTGCTGTTTAGTTAATGGTTTTATTGGTTTGCGAGCTATTGATAGGTAATATCTGCTTCTTGTATTGAAATAGTATTTTGCACGTTGCCTTTTGGCTTCAACCCTTTAATAATCCACTAAAGAGCACGGGTCTTCATATTCTTGAGGAGGTGTAGAGCACACGAGCTCTATCACGCTGCTCCAGTGCGGTTTGCTGTAGGGAAAGTGGCCAACTGATATTGCTTAAAGACTGCTATATATTGATAACAAACGGGACCAACGGATTAACGTGCCCTCCGAAGCACGGAAGCGCTAAATAATTTTTTACATCACCTATTATGTCGCTACATTTTAACTGATTGAATGAACTTTTGCCGAAATAGTTTTAACCGGACTATTTTTTCAAAACGCGGTTTTTCTAGTTATTAATTCCTTAAAGGTTCAAAGGTTTATCGCAATATGCACTTGTTCAAAATAGTAAAATGCGTTTGAACTCATGGGTTTTTATAGACATGCCATACAAATTCGAATACTTATCTAACTGTATTTTAAAGCACAAAAAAATAATAAAGAACCTTTCGATGAAAATATTCAGCCAAGATTACTTCATAATAAGTTACAAGAAAAGTATTGTAATTCCATGGGACATTTCAATTATTTAGTCGATGCAAGTTCCGTTAGCAGTTTAATTAACTCATCTCGCGGTGTGAAATTATACCGAATGCGCCGCAAAGGGAAGACACATTGCGCTTTAAACGATACTAATAGCAGCCGTTCTGGGTTTCGTCGTGACCATGATCCGCGGAAGCGGGTCAAAATAGCAGTACAAAATAGAGAATTTCAAATCATCCCAAGCTACGTAATGCAATAGATTTTATGTAAGCTGCTATGTTTTGTTTAGGCCTACATGCTTTGTACGGTTTCCTTGAAATGCCACCACCAAAATCTGTTATATCAATGATTATAATTCCATCCATTCATCCATCAGCCTTTACAGTGTGTACGATTTTCTTGAAATGCTCTACGAAAACCTGTTATATCAATGATAATCCATCCATTCATCCATCAGCATTTACAGTGTACCTGTTGGACGTAGGCCTCCCATTACTGGTGCCACTCTAAGCGGTCCTATACCTACTGACTCTAGGGGATGCCCCTGTCTTTTTCAGGGCGTTTGCCCAAGCGACCAGGTGATCGAGGAGGCTCTTCTGCTTTATATTTGCTTGGTGTCATAGCTATCCATGGGCTCATGTGCTCGCTTGTCGGCAATTAACATAAAAAAAACTAATGATAAATTTAAGCATATCTCGCCGAGGCGCCATTTGTGTGGAGGCTCGATAAGTGCTATCGGCAATCGTTATTAATTCTGATATCGCGGTGATCATACGACCCGCCACTCTCTTCCAGCGTACTTAAAGAACAATAGATTATCTGGCCACTCGTTGGAGCCGAGACTTCATGATGTGCGCGGAATGTAAGTATGCAAGTGCAACACTAAATGCGTATGTACTTATTTCGCAGACGACTCGTTGATTTAGCCATTCAATTGGACGCCTAGGCATTCGATTGGTCTTGTAGTTGAATTTTTATGGCACTTCAAACGTTCAATACTTCGGCTGACTGAGAGGCAGGCCGATGCGATGGTTAAATTAATATATTTAACCGCCGCGCCGCGATGCTAGCTCCGCTTTGTTTATGTGGCTGAGAAATGCGAATATCTATTAGAAATTTCACGTAATCCCTATATATTAGGTACAATGAAATCACGGTAGATGATGAAATGAAAGAAGCGCTCATAGCCCGGCGGCTTGCGTCGATCCTAAGCGATCGACAAAGTTAAGCAACAGCGGGCGCGGTCGGTAGTCGGATGGGTGACCACTAGTGGCAAAATTTCTTGAGCGCTTCCGTGCTTCGGAGGGCACGTAAAGCCGTCGGTCCCGGTTGTTATCGATTGATAGCAGTCGTTAAGCCATGTCGGAGGCCTTCGGGCGGCTTGAAAACTTTCAACACTGGGTTGGTCACTAACCCCTCCACCAATCCGCATTGGAGCAGCGTGGTGGAGTATGCTCTAGGCCTCCTCAGTAAAGAGAAGAGACCCGTGCTCAGCAGTGGGCCATTAGTGGGTTGTAGCTTAGCTTTTAGCTTAGCTTAGATGAAATGAAATCTCGGTTAGTCGCTTACAAAGTCCACCAATTTGCATTACAACAGCGTCGTAGAGTATACTCTAGGCCTCGGGAATGTGGCAAGACACAGGGGTCCATTAATGGGTTGAAGTCATTTTATTTGCTACCTCGTATCTACAAAATATATCTAGCGTGAGGGCTATTTATTTTCTAAACACGACAAAAATTGTTTAAAAACATTACAAAAAAATTAAAAAGTAGCTACACCACTTAACTATACCGATAACTAAAGCGAACAGGGCTGGTCATAAATAACCAGCGACCACCCGTTGGTGGAAATATGGGATAGCCAGGCACGGGTTAATTTTTTGTACACTTTCTATGTAAAATATTTTAAGCATTTAAGTTACATTATGCAGGTTAAGTTTATGATTAATTTTGCGATAAGCAAATCTATTATCGTGTTAAATTTCAGTAGGTATTTTGAATATTTGTTCTAAATTGAAAATCAATGGTACGAGAAAAAAAATGTGGGTAGCTATTTATCTACACGAATTGCCTACAAAATTAGGAAAGTCTTATCCAACACGAACAAAATGGCCACATACCTGTGTGCGGCGCTACTTAGCAATTTGTGTCCACTCGGGATGGAATTAAAAAATGGGCGTTCTTAAAATATTTTTATAGATAAATGGGGCGCACGGCGCGCAGCGAACAATAGAGACGGTTGTCGGGAACAATGGAGGCAAATGGGCGCGTATCGGGATAATAGACCCGATACCGATCTCAGCCATTACATCGCCGAGTGGACGGTGTAATGATAGGGGCACGGACTAACCGAACAGAAGGGTCGTCTGTTTACCTTGTTAATTGCCTATGCGAGCGCGCACTGTGGGAGAGCTGTTTTCATTCAGTAGATTAACTGTCATTATGTAATAAATCAATTACTACATTAATAAATCAATGACAACACACTCATACCATCGTAATAGGATTTCGGCGGGAAAAACGTTAAAACTCATCGGTCTCTTAAAATGTGTAGAGTCAGATTTGAATCCGAGAGCAGACACTGAGGGGACATCGTTACATTATAAATTAAACATTAGCTTCGAGTAGCCGTCGCTTTAATTGTGTCTGTAAAGGTTCTTATTAACAACGTTACGTTGGATCCAGGGCATTCATTAAGCAGTAATCGTTAAGGAATAACATAGACTGACTCTTAATAGGAAAATTTTCAAAATGTTAATAATGTTTACGTTCCTACAGTATCCAGTAAGCAAATAACATTTAGGTATAATTAAATAATTTATAAGCCTTAGATTTGATAACGCGGGTTTACAGGAGACGCTAGATGCAATCCCTTTTATTAGTTTCAAAAATACGCCGTTCCAAACAGTGAATTTGTATCTCAGTCTCTTCAGTAAAAATAATTATTATAATATTGCAGATACTTATTGTAGTTGTTAGATCTGTCGTTGAATCGTTACATCAAATTAATTTGTGTAAGTTTTTAATTTATTGTGTTAATATATAACAATCACTTACATTTTTACATAGTTCTATCACAGATGCCGAACAGAGTGGGCCTTCTGTTAAGATATTTATGCGTCTACATCGTGATCGTAGCTGTGCTTGTGTTGCTATCTATTTCACGGTAGATGGCACTGTAAATCATTATTGAGGTGACCACTTCTTTTATTTTTTAATCAGACCTCTTTATTAAAAAGTTAAATGGGATAACATTATTATAATATCTTAATGTTATTGTCATTATTGTCCTGTTAAATGTCTCTACAGTCCACCTGAGACCAACTTCACAGGCTTCCTGCTGAATGATGTACCTACTTAAAAGTTTGCAAATACCTCTTATCTCTGCTTTAAATTTTATCTACATTTTATTCGCTAAAACAATATTGTTATTGTTTTTCACTCTAAAACAAAATTAAGGTATTGTAGATAGTAATATATGAGATGGATAGATATATACGAGAGTTTCCCAAAATTTTAATCTTTGCACAGAAAGATTAACTGTGATCATCGTGATTGATGATTGTTTTCAAATAAATTTCTTTGTCCTGAGTTTCACTTGTAAAATTGTCGTTTCTTGTGAGACACAACCATAAACAACGTCGCAACGCAAGTGAATGAAGCACCAGTTTTTAATCGCATCCCTGAGAATTGGGGCCGCGCAGACCTCTTCTCGTCGTCATAAATCTTCCCATCTTAACGACTAACGACCCCGGCAATAATAATGATGTAATCTTACTTAACTAAATATCGTCCGCGAACTTTAATTTGTATCGTTGTGTATAAAATTGTTTATAAAGAATTTCATTTAAGCCTGAATTGGTATTAATGATAGAAGGTTTCCTGCAATAACTAGATATATCCAGTAACGTTTTCGTTTCTTGTATCGTTTCCTGTATTTATTCAAGGGTTTAGGATATTATTATCTACTAGTAAATCCGCCCTCGCTTCGCTTCGGGAAACCAGTCCCGTCGAAAATCTCTATAAATTTTAACAAATTATGTTATTCCGATGTCTAAGCTATATTTCTGCAAAGTTTCATGAAAATCCGTTCAGTAGTTTTTGCGTGAAAGAGCAACAAACACACACACACACTCACTCACTTACTCACTCACTCACATACATCCTTACAAACTTTCGCATTTATAATATTAGTAGGATCACAAATCACATTAAATAACATGATACACTTCGAATTTTTTTATGATTCCTTTCACATATAAACAGTCGATTTTTTTTGTTTACAATGCCAAACATTTTTTTTTCAATAAATTATCGTCATCATCATCAGATTTGCATAAAGTGGGGCATGGCAGACAAAAAGACTTATAAAAATTGTAATTTTCCATTTTAATAAATGAATTCGAATTCTCAAAATGCTGATAAAAATATTTTTTTTATTATTATTTCATTAAATCTTTGCGTCCTGATAGAAGTCTTTTACACGACCTGTGTTGATCACAGATGTGAGATGCCAGATGTCAGATGTCTTGTGATGTGGGGCAATATCATGGATGACTCTCACCAACTGGAATCTCCTTCAACATGATATTGCCATCTGAAGGCTCACAAACAAGTATTTAAAAAATCAATAGCTTGTTTATCTGACTGTCCCGATGCAATCTGAGGCACGAAGCAACGTGATGAGTCTCGGCCGACAGAGGGCGTCGGGGAGGTGCTAACTGGTGATTGATGGTGTGGCGGAGTGTGGCGGCGCCTTTAGGACCTTTTTATGTAATATATTGATGCTGGGCACATCGCACTTGTCTTGCTTCATACTGGGTTCGACACGTAACGCGATATTTATAGCATTATTATAATTAACCAGTAATTAAATTACATCCTTTGGATTTATTATAATTAAAAATTGCTTTTTGTGCAAGGTACCTACATACCTACGAGAGATACATTATAGTAAGATATATTTTTGTGGTCTTGTATAGGTACGGTCGGCCAAAGAATTGGTTTACCACCCTAAGGTTGAATGCCGTTTGCAGATTCATAGGTGATAAAGGTTAGTTTCGCTTGCAGATCGATCTGACAACTTTTATTGCCATCTTTATCCGATTATAAATACGTGACATTTGTTTTGTTCTTAGTTTAAACTTGATAGAACCATTGACGTCGGAAACTTAGTAAGTTGGTATATTTTGTGAACCGCTTTAAGATTTTCACACAAAAATAATAAACTGCTGGGGTTCCCCATACTTAGAACTGAAACTCTAAAATTTTTTTTTTCATCAAACCCATACGTGTGGAATATCTATGAATAGGTCGTCAAAAATGATATTGAGGTGAGCGAGAAGCACTCCCAAAGTGGTAAAATATGTGCCCCCCCTGTAACTTCCAACATAAGAGAATGATAAAACTAAAAAACATATATGATGTGCATTGTCATGTAAACTTCCACTGAAAATTGGTTTGAATGAGATCTAGTAAGTAGTTTTTTTAATAAGTCATAAATCGTAAACCGCAATTTATATTTAATTCAATCTACCTACTCGAATATTTCTTTATATATTATGTTACTTGCTGCTACGGAACCCTTCATGGACGAGTCCGACTCGCACTTAGCCAATTTTTATTACATTACTTGCATATTTATTTGACTAAATGTCAATTGTCAATTTTCTTTTTAAAAATAATTATTTTGTCAACTGAAATAGTTCTTATGCTTTTGTTCAGAATATTTAAATGTTCTTTGCACAAATTAATGCATTATCCGTTTCTAATAAAGATTAAAATGTCTTGCACCTATAATGTGACCTATGATGTTCGTATTCTTAACAATTAGGTTTACGTCATTATTATGCGTCTCTTTCAGTGATATTTCCTATGAACTTTGATGTAACTTTTGATAACTAGGAAACTAAATGAAAACTGGTACACCACTTTCTTGGCCCACTGTACCTATGTCGTTACGTAGATATTCCCAATGGAGAATTACTAAGATTTTGAATTTGAATTTCCGATGGCTGTCAATTAGTTTTTGCGTGTGCTGTTACAAAATCATTACCCGGAGTCCTTCCGAATAACTTTTCAAATAATGCGATTAAATATCATATTAATAGATACTTATCAGTGAATATCCGTTAATACGCAAAACCTCTTCCAAATTGGCTGGCAGCTCTCAGAGTATCTCGACAATGTCAGCATATGTATGTGGTAGAGCTCCCGCGAGATAAGCTGATCGATCGATGTTATCAGTCTAGAACGTCTTGGAAAATATTTGAAGGTATAGGGAAAATACCTGTTTTGCTGAATACAAGCACATATTTTCGCTAAATAATAATCCTACTAATCCTACTAATATTATAAATGCGAAAGTTTGTAAGGATGTGTGTGTGAGTTTGTTGCTCTTTCACGCAAAAACTACTGAACGGATTTTCATGAAACTTTGCAGTAATATAGCTTAGACATCGGAATAACATAATTTGTTAAAATTTATAGAGATTTGTGAAGGTACTGGTTTCCCGAAGCGAAGCGAGGGCGGATTTACTAGTAGAGACATATTTTACTTCACATGCTTGATCCGAAATACATTTCATGTTTTGAAATCATAGGTACAATACAATTTATTTTTTTATTTTGAGACTTAAATAAGTACCTACAGCTATTTTGGTAATTTGTTAAAAGTTATAAATATTAAAATCACGTCAAAAAGAATAATTCTTCGAATCTACCTATAAATAACAATGCAAATAATAATAGTACCCGCGTATTTAAAAAAAGGGATAACAGTTAATTGACAATATGTTCGAAATAAATCAATTTTTTTTATTTTTGTACAAATATGTATACAGGGATTTATTTACACATTTAATATGCCAAAACTAGCAAAAACATAGAACTACAACATGCGTTTGCAGCAGACATTATAATGTATTATGGAGTAACGTACTGGGCTCCATGTTTTTTTAAAGACGTCGACATCATTTTACAATGAGTTTCAGAGGTGACGACAATATTAAATTTATTTTTGACATTTTAAAATAAATTTCGTGAAACATTACACATCATCGTAGTCCACAACCATTACGAATTTACATGAAATAACCACAATCTTTATATGTAGATACATACATTAAATTATAATTATTGTCAAATATAAGTATTATATACTTAAATAATACAATTAGTATCATAGTAATTGATTCATTCAACTTCATGTTTTTAACTCACAATTACATATTACCGGGGGCACCTACTAACAATTTGGTTAATACCCAATTAACAAAAATCAAGATAACCAGAGTAGGTACATAAAAGAAGTTAGCAACCACTCGTAACAAACTACTTTATTACAAACTTATCAGCATATGTATTGTACACTGAAAAATGTAACATAAATGCATTATCTTCCCGCTTATCTTTCGATACACAAACAAAAGGATATGGAAATCTAGAAACATCAATATCTATAAAATTTGAAGACTGATCTGCAAATACAGATAAAGATGTTCCAACGTTTTATCCTTTGATAACATATAAGCACATACAAATAACATAAAATTAACAAGTTTAAAGTATGAAGGTTTAAAGTATGGAGGTCGACCTCTTGCAAAGTTTGTCCTACATGAACTTTTTTTATTATAAGCTTATCAAAACTTTTAAACAAAAATTACTTTGGTGAAGAAAATCAGCGCAACGACTATTGCTTGAAAAGGACTTCGTCATAATGTCTCAAAGGTTCCCTTTCATCATCAGCATAGGGGACCAAGATTCCATCTTTTATCTTGGGATTCATTCGATATTCATCGAGTTGAGATCCAGCTATGAAGTACCTATGTAATACCTAAGCAATATTATGTTTTAGGGCAAGCTTCTTTCTTTCAAATATTATTATGCACTCTTGTATAGAAACTAGGAAGTATTATGGACTACATACTAAATTGAGGTATACGCAAATAAGTGCGCAAAACATACTGGATCCTTCATTTCTAACTTCTACCCGGTGGGAACATAGTTATCTCGCCTGACCCGACACAATTCATTTTAGCAATTGCCAAAACTATATTTATTTCGTAATAACTTATCTAGAGTTCTTTCTGTCTATTTCTAGCTACATTATTACCACAAATTAAAAAAATAAATACTGTATCTGTTATACAATATCTATGAACTAAAAATATACTTTTAAAAATCCTTACCTACTTTGAATCAATACACGACGTAAACCAGCGGTACATAAAATCGCAATAGTGATTAAGCCACAATAAATAACATAGAAAATTGATTGAACCGTGGGACATCATTAATTGTAACAAGTAATAAAACATGAATGCATCAATATTGTTTCCTCCACTTATCTTATCGCTATCGACAACCAGATCAATACTGACTACATGAACCATACAACCAAACATAACGCTAATACTGGATTTACAAACTCTTATTTTCAATAACTAGATTTTTTATACTTCAACTATAGTAAATAAAATTTATGGATTCAATATTTTCTTACTTTTTGTACCTATAGTATAGGTATCCAGTAACATTTTAGTTCAATGCTCACTATTGTTTCATTTAGATTTCAGGAATACCCTAGTATACTTAGATACTCATAGTTGTCATAGTATAAGTTAGTAAGCTCACTATTTTATTGGGTCCGACATGGACATTTGTAAAATTTTACATAGCAAATTAGTACGTATCTCTCTTTGCCTATTTCTTTTTTTAGACAATTTTCAAAGAATAATTCACTCTTTCACTTTTTTCGCTTAAAAAAGTTAAAGAATATTTACATCAATACTGTCTCGTACATTTATCACAACAAATATAAACACCCATCTTAAGTTCGAGCACACAACTTACAAAAAAAAATGCATTCGCATACATTCCCCGTCAAAGTCAAGCGAGATTATCACACACTGCCCTTAATCCGGCGCGGCGGCGCGCGCGGAGAAGATGCCGCCGATCCCGGGCCCGATCCCGGAGCGATCCCGTTCCTTGCTGAGCACCATGGCCACCACGAGCCCCACCACGGCTCCGAATAACACGCCCACGGCCAGTAGTAAGAACCGCTGCGTGTACGGCCACTTGGAGCACGCCCAGTACTGCTCGCGGACCACGCTGGAAGTAAACATGCCGGTTTAGAGCACTGATGTATAGTACTATAATATATAGTATAGTTTAATGCGAGGGTTGTCCAATGCCTAAAATCACGGAATAAAGGTTTTAATAACTAACAGAACTCAATTAGTAAAAGTCTCATTCGAATTCGGTTACATATACGTTGCTATATTTGAGGACTGAGATGGTCGCCTTTAAACGGTTCCCATACCTTTCTATCCGAAACACAATTGCTGTAAAAGTAATTATTATGACGGTAGAATTAGTACTATAGGTAAGTACCGTAGCGGACGGTGGTAGATAGGGGAGACCGGGAATGGTCGACTATAGGGGCAAGTAGACTTACTGTCAAAAACGCGAGCTACGCAAAGTTTTTGTAATGGTCAACTACTGCCATCGGAGAAACCGAGTCGCAAACGCAAGTCGTTTATCAGAGCTTAAGTCACTATCAATATAAGTGCTTCATAGAAAAATAAACAGTACCAGTACTTACTTAAAGAAATAAAGATACAAATGTTTAAACTGAAAATAAGACAATCATCCCCGGTCTCCCCTATTTACCTGGGTGAATCTATGTACGTATGTTGGTTCCTTTAAGGCAGTTTTAAGAACAAACAATTGCTTCCTTTTTGCTGATCGTTACATAAACCATGATTGTGTACGATATACCTATCAGTAATCAAAATCCAATTGGGGACAAGTGGACGATATGTTGTGAAAACAAAAAAAAATACAGGATTTATGTAAAGTGGGACTGATATTTTAAAATTCTATTCAGGTTTTTTTATTGTTTTTTATAGATTCATCAAAGAGACTCTATCACGATTTAAATACATAGCCAGATTTAAGTCTCAAACTTATTTGTTCGATAAAGACAATAGTATTCATAAACCGATATTGCACTCGAGTTACTGATTTTCTGTATGCTAAATATCATCCAAATAAGTTCAGTTGTTTTTGTGTAGTTGATTAACAAGCAATACAAACATCATTCATAATATTAGTAGGACATCTTTCAAAACTTAAAACTACGAGCCGAGTACATACCGTACCATAGGTACAATCTACTTACGTAACAATATAATTTGATAGAAAGTCCTAACGATTCGGTTAGTTTTATCATAATAATACGGAATATTAAATATTTTAACCGTAAAGGGTACATACCTACCTACTACAATATTCTTAACGCGCGGGGCGACTTTCAATACATGCAACTGGCGGGTAATATCAGAATTAATCACATAATCGTGAGTACCCATTATAATTAAAACAATCGGGTCGTGAAATCGTCAATGCAAAAATTCTCACATAAACAGTGTGACAACAGATAATATTAGGCAATTAAAAAAACATTAAGGCGATTACTTAACGTTTTGTAACCAACGTAATTTATACATTTAAAACGATATCTGATGCCTGATAACGTTCCAAATTTCATATCGAAATAACTGTGATAAATATTATAATATCTTTTATTGATTATTCAACTGATTAATTTAGATTGAAGAACGCGACTTTTTAATTTATAATTAACCATGATGTACTATGGAAATTGCCGTGAGGATATTAATGATAAAAAATACTTGTTAAGCATGTTTAAAGTGCGTTCATAAGTAAACTCAGTATTTTTATTTTTTATTCAAATTAAATTATATTTATTGGTGCACTTCAATACTATTAATTATTTGTATTTTTACAGTTCGGGTATGATTCTTTGGCCAACATAAATAATTGTCATGAAATCAGGGCTGGCTGGGATGATGGACTTTTTTTCCAACACTTCCAAACACCCATGCTATACCAACCTGCTGGGCCGTTGCATTTCCATTGGTACCCTCGTCTCCCCAAGACTACTGACACTACCCACGTAGGCCGAGTTCACATACGCAAAATCACTGCTCATGCTCGAAACCTTGGGCGCTACTCCCTTCTCGATCACGTAAATCTGGCCGTGTGTATGCCGCCTTTGTTTCTCTCCTCCCTGCCTCACTCCGTGTACCCGAACACTCCGAAGGTCCGAGTTGGAATCCAAGGGTTTGCTCTTTGACATTTTAACTGAACTCACACTAAAGTCACATATCCACTGGCGCTATCCGACACGGACGGTGTTTTGTGTAAAACTAAAGCAAGACCCGCTTTCCGTTACTGATAAACCTTATCAAAATGATAACAGGTACATAGAATAGGTGTGGTTCGTATCGGGATTCAAAGGTCGTAAGGTTTTTTGTTTAGCGACAATGTATTGTATCTATTTATAGAGACCAGTCATTTAATCGGAGATAAAATTTGATATTAATATAGGTCTGAGATAAGGTTGGTAAATTGAAAGGTTGTGTTATTAAAATAAGATATCGTCGTAATTTAAAATAATTGTAAGGAAATATTGAGGTCTATTCCTTTATTTTGCATAAAACTGGGCCGATTTTTCCCCACTATGAATTGTTTCTTGCTGTTTTATTCTGATATTGTGCGCTGATATCAAGCCGGTAATAAAATGTACTCCCCTATCTATACAGTAGGCATATATAATCAATAATAATAAATTCTTAATCTACACCACCGTTTTTCGGTCGTATAAAATAAAACAGTGTGATCTAGATTTTAAGGTGACCTCAAGTGAACCTGGCTAGAAGGCCATATTTACCAAATCTGCCACCAAACAGGTACATTACTGCAAAAACATGCATTCCATGTCAGTTCTCAGAAGCCCGATGTCCTCCGTAAAGCGAAATCCTACGAGCCGAGGGCTGAACCAGTTTGATCTGCGGATGTTCACAAAGGCCCGGCGAGCTACGATAAAATGAAGGAGATTTTCCGAGCCTATTGATTACATAATTGAAAAAAATGGTCTGAATTAGCAATAGGCTTCACATCTCATAATTACTATATGCGAATGTATAATGGATCCATTTGTTGCAACAACTCCTTGACAAGAGATGAACTAAGTTTCTTTGCCCCACAACGCCGGTCAATTGCAAATTTTCCAGAATTCATACTTCTTTACAAATATTGGAATTTTACTCTCCATCTGTTCCTTTTCCATAGCAAGTGTTTCGATTATTGATTTCTCATTCATAATGACTTAGAAAAATTTATGGTGAAAGCGGGTTTGAGACCCAAAACCCTCCAATGGAATAACCATTTATCATGCAATTTTCAATAGTTGGTCAAATCTAACTCGGCATATAGATTACAACCGTCGCGTCACTAACTGGTAAGTATAGTGGCATGGGGCAGCCATAAGCAGACAATGGGAAAAACACCAAAAGCAGGCGAGATGAGTGGAATGCCTGCGCCCGGGTCTCATTAGCCGCGCCATACATGGCTCAGATCGCATCGTACGCCGACCACGCGAATACCCCTTTAAGTGGACGATTCCACGTACTCCGTCCTTTATAATTAATGTTATGTTAAATTTCAGTTTTTTCTTCATTTACTTTTCATGTAATTGGAATGAGAATTTTGTTAGTAAAGACGTCATGTGATTGAAGATTTTCTCTTTGTCTTGTCTGCGATAGATTTATCGATTCTCGCAATATGTGTCTTTACAATCAACTCATCGCTTCGGAAACATTCGCTGTGTTTCGACAATATGGTTGTTATCAAGGAAATGAAGATTCTTTATATCTTCACTTTCTGTTTTAGCAAAGAAAGTTCTTTGTCACCGTTGGCTTTCATTGTGAAACAAATGTCACTTGTTAAAATTATTAACGTCCCCTTAAATTAAACTATGCGCGTTGCTCCATACCTCTCTCTGTCCAATTCTACTTATATTCGTGCAGTTTTGATTGGCTGCTGAATCGAATTATTTAAATTCCTGTCTTTGGGTTTTCTTTGTGCTTGTTTATTTAAAAGTGTAACAGTCTGCTCTAGAATTACTGAGGTGAACTCTAATCTTTATGGCTTATTCATAATAATTTGTCTTTTTATAATCTTTATCATTTTATAAGCTATACAAGTGTTTTATGGCGAGAGCGAAGTGAATAAGTAGTATTTTTTTTACTTTTAAATATATTTGTTTATGTCATTTATATTATCTAGCCATCATTTGGCTATAATAAAAGCGTCGTGGATACTTGATTAAGTTAAAATATTTAATTTTAGTGATGATGAACATAACTTTACAACCATAAAGAACCGATACAATCCTTAACATTCCCTGTGATGCCTGTCCCTTATTTAATTAACAATACTGTGTAGAAAAAAATATTGTTCACAGTTTCAAGTTGCTTTGGGGACCCAGAATCATGTTTTGTTGATTAGTACATCAATCAATTGCATCAAACTTGTCGAAGTACGTTAACTTGCGAGTGTCATGTTTCTCACGTGTATTGTAAATTACTGTGATGTAATGTTCTGTTAATGTCAATCACACGCTTTTAACCAATTTGTTCGAACTAAATGAACAGTCGTGTTGTTCAATTGTCACCTGTTCATTGTGTTTCTCGGTTTTAATAGTTAGGAATTTTGGATGCAGTGATGCAATGACACCTGGTCTCCCCTATTGTAGGTGGAGCTCATAACAAGATTCTAATCTATACTAATAATTATTATGATCCTAAATAGTTAGCTTGTTGGTTTATTTGACCGAGTTAATCTCAGGGGCTACGTGTCTCAATTGAAAAAAAAATTCTGTGATGGATAGTCCATTTGTCGCGAAAGGCTTTAATTTAAATGAAATAACATAACGCTACGAATAATAGGAGCGGAGGATCAATTTCAAGCAATTAAATACAGTAGCAAAAATGGGATAACATTAGGTACTTGTAAACGTAAAGAACGAGTCTCCCGAAGCGAACCGAGGATGACCACTAGTTCCACCATATTCAGCGAAAACAGTTTTTCACAAGTTTCAGTTGTAACGTTGGAGAGGTAATTATTAGATTCCCGCTTCCTTAGAAGACGCCTTTGGTATCGCATCCTTGGGCACCAGTGTAAACTTACCATCAGGCAGCGTAATCCTCGTTTGACCTTACCAAGATTACAAAAGTTCACTGTACCCGTGTGATTGATTAATTGGTAAACCTTATCGTAATCGTAATATTCGTTGCTATAGGTACATTTAAATTTGAAGAATGTTGGATTGTAAGGACTCCATTAATCGTGAAATCCCAGTGAATCCCACAATGAGGGAGAACAGAGCCTATGATAGACAGACAGCGGAGGTATTTTATTTGAAAGCTGATTTTTGTCGTGTGGTCTAATCGAAGGAGCGACATCAGATCTGACGAGCACTTTTTGAGTTATAGGTATATGCTAGTCGATGTTGACGTCGTTTTAATACAGAGTTAGTTTGTGCTCAAATAAAAATGCAATTTTAGGATCGATACACTTTCCCGACAATGACAATGTAAAGGCTCGTTGAATCGTTAAGTGATTGCAAAATAGTGTAGCGACACGCTTAGCGCTAGGCCGGCAGCCGTCGTGTGACTGTTCGCTGATAATCTTGGAGCTCCTCTTCTTTTTTTTGTTCTGGCTTTGTACTGATGACCATCCATTTCATACGTTTAAGTGTAACTAAATGTGTAATGTGTAAATTGTGTAATGTAGTTAAGGCTTCCAACGGCAGTCGATGCTGTCATGATTTCTATGTACGTTCACTTCGCTGGAAGCCAATGGATAATAATCCTAATCCTAGCCGGTTTCGGCTTCGGCGACGGCGACTGTTTTATGGCTTACTTTTAAATAGAGGCGCTTTCCTGGTTGTAGTCGGCGGTGCGCTCGTTGGTGACTTATGTATCCAATTTTTTTATTGAACGTCCTATCATGTATGGGACAAGTCAGCACTCCGTTAATTTGGTGAAAGCGATAAGCTACAGGTGGTCTAGCCTTAGTGTAATGTAGTTACACTAAATGTGTATTGACACCGATAATAACCTTCGACGTGAAAAGACTTCAATAAAAAGGAAGAGGTTCTCAATAATTCTTCGGTATGTTTTTTCTTATGTGTACCTAAATATAATACATAATTATTAAAACTTTTTATCGCGACAATCAAACGCTATATTAAATAAATAATTCAAGTCGAACTACGTGAAATAAGTACCTAACGCATCAATCATTAGGTATTTAAAGATAATCTTTAGATATGTATCTTTTTCACATGTGGTTGCGAATGTCCAATTAGGATGTACTTATAACGATTTAAAATTGGTTAGCAATCATTCTTAGTATAATTTTGAATAACTCTACTACGAAGTCGGATTCTTTTTTGTTGTAAACATATCGTCTTGATATATAATAGGTACAAACAATTCTTTCTCTTGTGCTAAAACGCTTTACTATTGACAACACAATTTACGAGTACTATCGTGTCTAGGACAATTGGACATGCATGCACTTAAATTAAACGACTCAGATATAATCAGGACTTAAAATTTTATTTATCGACACAAACAGGTAAATGATTGAACTGCATGGAACTTGAAACGATTAAATATTGGTTAAGTAATTTTCGCGTGAAATAACTGTTCTAACATATGCAAATTGGGTCTCGCGTTCGCATTGACTGGATTATTAAACTGTCTATTTAATGCGCAATATAATATTTTAACATAATCCTGTTAAGGAATGCATAGCAAGTAAGTACAACAAGACTTAGGGCCTTATCTAGATGTACCAGATTGTAAGTCTGTCAACATTAGGTTGACATAATATTTCAGTATGGGTTCGATTTCCCGTTCTGTAATATTATAATTTCAGGTACTACTTGACGTCCGGTCAAGGTCGCCATTGTAATTAAAAATTTAAGTCCCTATCGAGTTGGGTGTAACAATAAAGAAAAAATATAAGGCCTTATTCAAAATGTTTATTTTACAATAGTGTAATATAGTGGTTACACGTTGTATTAGATAAATATGAAAATTCCAGACGAGATTAAAGACCAAGACTTAGATTAAGGTTGACAAAAAGTTAGGTTAATCCTTAGATTAATGTTTAAGTTAATAATAAGATTTAGTTTCTTTGGGGACTACAGTACACCCGGGTAAGATATAGATTGGACTATTGGCTCGCTTGTGACTTTAACAATATGTGCGGTATAAGTGTAAGATAGTAGGTATAGGTTTAGGTATAAGATAGTAGGTATAGGATAGTAGGTATAGGTATAGGTATAAGATAGTAGGTATAGGTTTAGGTATAAGATAGTAGGTATAGGTTTAGGTATAAGATAGTAGGTATAGGTTTAGGTATAAGACAGTAGGTATAGGTTTAGGTAGAAGTATAAGATAGTAGGTATAGGATAGTAGCTCTAGGCTGCGCTTGGCACTCGGTTACTGGCCCTCGGCTTTTTAACCAACACCCAAAAATAAAGAATTTATATTAAATAAAATTAAAATAAAAGTCTGCTCAGCCAAAGCCGCCGCAGGAGCCAGCTTAACCCCGTGTCCAATCAGTCCACCAGCCACCAGGAGGTGCACAGCCCGCACAGAACCGCCTCCTGAAGCGTACACAAAACAACATGTGTCACCTCAAGTGTTTACAAATAATTAATGCACAGCTGAATAGGGATATCCAGTCTAAGTTACACCTTATAGTTAAAAATGATAATACCTAATTAGGCAGACACCGCTTACACTTGTATATAGCAATAAGGAGTTCATGGTTCATGATAATAATTATTTAAAAGATTATGCATTTAAGAACACAAACAGCAAAACTTAAACATTTATATTCCAATACCTAGCAGCCGTTAGGTATAATGTATTAAAGACAATAGTATATAGTTAAGTTCATTTATATTCAAATACCTAGTAGCCGTTAGGTATAATGTATTAAAGACAATAGTATATAGTTAAGTTCATTTATATTCCAATACCTAGTAGCCGTTAGGTATAATGTATTAAAGACAATAGTATATAGTTAAGTTAGAAGTTACACATTATGGAATAACTAGGTATTATTAGCGGACGGCAACGCTATCTGTCCGGAGGGCAATTATTAACATATAATAATAACTATATACTAAAGAAGTGAATCGTCACCTCCCTTAGTAAAATCAGCATCAATTCACCAGGAATCCCACAATAAATCCCGGAGCGGAGTGAATTTACTAGGTCTGAGTTCAATTTCGATAATTTAAGGTTAATTTGACAATGAAAAGAATGAATAAATTAATTAATACTCTTTCGCTGTCTAACAAAAGGTTAAAAGTACAAAGCCGGGGGACCTAACAGTTCAACGGCTTAGGTTATACGTGAAATACTACGTTTTCAATAATTTCCCCATGTGATATTTAAAATCTACAGTAAGAGAGAGTGATAATAAAACGAGAGGTTATGAAAGAAGTGAAGGCATGGAAACATACCCTACTGGAGGCACGAAAGCACGTGGTCGGCACGAGGAGCGAGGTCCCGTCTGCCGGTTTTCTATTTCGTTCAGCCAATCCCAACTGCAAGGAACGATATACTACATAACCTCGAATTCACTAAATACCGATGGGTAAAATTGCCACGAAACAAGACATCAACTACTTACGTGGTCGACCCCGACAGCCCGCTTGGAGCGGCCAACTGGACGCGCAATTCGCACGTAATTTGCACGTACAGCTCCGAAATTCGCGGCCAAAGCCCGCGGCGTTGCCCGCAGAGTATTCCTGACTTCCCAGACTCGGCACCCAGCGCACTTAGGTAGGTCCCAGGACTCCCAGGCTTCTCCCAGCTCTGAGGTCCGCTTCGCTCGCCGCTCGACAATGGAAAGAACGAAGCCACGCTCCTCACGTTCAAAACCAGTCGCTGAACCAAGACCCCACTCCCAGTACATATTCACACATTCGTTCACTTGCTTCAATGTGGTACAGATTAATAACACTAAAAACGCACTCGATGGTCACTGTACACAGACAGCAGGAATCAGTCAAGTCCAGCTTTCTTGACCAAAACATTTCCACTTTCTTCCAAATAAACATCCGAATTTCTTAATCTCGCTATACACAGAGCCAGCTGTCAAGATCAAGGTCATTCGTCCGAAAATTAAAACCTAGTTCCATAGACCCTCACATAGACCTAGAGGAACCTCAATTAATCCACTAAAAGGTTTAAATCCTTAGACCTCCTAAAAAATGAAAACTAATTAAAATAAGAACGCCTACAAGGTAATTAATTAGGACAGAAATTTCTACAATTATTCTGGAATAATAATTTTTCAAGTGAATGAGTAGCCAAGCCATCGACAATCAACCCCGACACTAGCGCCACTCAGCGTCACTGAACAGAGTCATTTGACAGATATTGACTTGACAATTACATCAGATTGATTTGACAATTACACCAGTTGTTTATCTAATTTGGAGGTTAAAAATATGTGAAAACTTGTATATAAACAAGATAAAATGGTGTAAGTGAAATTCTACTATGCCAAAAAGAATGCAAGGAGATGGGTAAACCAATTAACAATAGCGTTGCAGCAGTGTTATCGGAAATTGCGACCCAACATATGAGGTTATCAGGTCGGTGTTTACTTAATTTTTTTTAATTACTTAGGGCCCCTAGAGGCTACACCTAATTACAAAAAAAAAAGGCGTTACAGTTCGTATTTAGCAAACAATGGGCGATTAGAGTCCGCATAATCAGTACAGCGGTAGTCATGTCGCTGCTGCGGTATAGACCTATTTATATAATGCGAATAATATCAGAATTAGCTCTTTGCAATGGTTATGCCCATAGGGGAATTGTGCTTAAGATGACATACTTTTTCTTTCAAGGGAAATATTTAAAATAATTTTAGTCATATGAGATCAGCATCTTGCGTATATTCTTAAAGGTATCATAATCAACAAAATTATTTAAAATTCAGAACAATCAACGTCATATTAACTTTGAAAACAAACATCAATGGCACTTAGGTTGACATGTGTAAAATGACATATGTATAGGATAAGATGACATGGTACATTGCCACCAACTTATCTCTGAAATTGCAAAAGTTGGAACTAATGCCGTCATGTTAAAAAGTCATTCATAAGTACAATGTGGTCATTCGTCTGTCAGTAACTACCTCTCTAATTGCGTCCGACAGCGCCTCTCTTCATTTCAGAGATAAGTTGGTTGCTGTATGTCATCTTACACCTTAAGGGTATGTCGTCTTATCAATGCTAAAAGCCAGACCATTCGATTGTCCCTCACAGCTTCAATAGCCTTTTTTTCGCGTCGATGTTCATTAGTAAATGCCAGGCATTCTGTATAAAAAAAGAAAACAGGTAAGTTTTCCTATCCTATTTTACACGGATAAGATGACATAGTATGCCATCTTACACCCACGCCCTGTATGTCATTTTACCCAACGGTCACAAAATTATGGTTTAAATTGTCACGACCATACCTTTTACGTTAGGATGCGTTTTTAGCTATATTTGTGCAGTTTAATAACCCATTTTTACAATTCAAATTAGTTTAAAGTAAAGACCCTTACCTTACATGTATTTTCACCATCAAACAAAACCGAAAGCAAACTTTTGAGCATGTCAAAATCACAAAAACGTGCACTGCTTGCCAGTCCGCGTTCTTATTCCGCCATACTGAATTTGAGTACTAGCGACATCTATGTAGACTCCCGTTAACGTCACAATTGCACTCTTAGCGCGAATATTTAAAGCAATATATAGTAGGTGTGTCATCTTACCTGAGTATGCCGTCTTGAGCACATCTCCCCTATTTATGTATATTTGGTAGAAAATGACAATTGGTTCTGGTCGGAGCTTTGTTTAAGAGTACCTATTATTATTGTATCTATTGCTTTGGCATTTCTAGTAATGCAATCAAAGGGCAGCCTGAACTGTATTGACCCAAACTGCATAAATAATACATTATACTTCGACTGCGTCGTGTTTGAATATTTTGATATATTTTATAAGTAGGTAAAAAATATGTCAAAAACATGTCAAACTGATTAAACGCTACCCAACTAAAGCATTTAAAAACTAGTACACTTGGGCCTCTGCACAAAATAAGTCGCGTTGTCGAAATGTGTCAAACTATTGAAACAAAGCGGAACTGAATCATTTAATTATAAAAAAGCGACTTCGGTTCCTGATCTTACTAAATAGACTATGAAAAGTAAAGAAACCCAGATTAATAACTGTATTACACAATAATAACTGTATTACTCGTATTATATTCCAGAAAATGGAGCTTCTCCATGTCATCATCAAGTCGGGTCCTTCTCCACGCCCCCTGGCCTGGTCTATCGAAGTGTCATCGACCGAGGGCGGGGAGGACTGGCGCATGATTCGGGCCTTTGGAGATAAGGATCACTGCAGGAACCTGTGGGACCTGCGACCAGAGAGACGGAGACGGAAAGCACGAGGGACCAAGAGAAGTGGCAGAGCAGATAAACCAACATGTTCTACTCAATTTGCGAGCCTCAAGCCTTTGGAAAACGGAGAGGTATCCATTTTAATTATAACATTTATCTGTATGTTAGCTTTTCGAGCTGTTCACGTTTAGAAACTACCTTAACACCTTTTCCCGCTTAATCGGCTTTGCCAAATGAAGGTACTTTGAAATCCAAGAAAGGAGAGAAAATCCGCTAGTAAGATATAAAAATATTTAACTTCATTATCTTCATGATATTTAACTCATTAATGTCCCACTACCGAACACGGGCCTAATGAATAAGATAATTCCATTATCTAATTACTGAATTTGGTCGATCATTCAGGATTGACACGTACTGGAGCTTCAAATATACCTTAATAATGACATGAAAATCTGATAAGATCACATAAATCTCTACACTATAAAAAGTTTAAATAAGTTTTCTCGGGTGAGTCACCATTATTAATGGACGTCATTTATCAGGACTGAAGAGTCCTCTAGATACCGAGCGATATAACGCACCAACGCCACCAGCTACACATATGTACCTAATGACTCACAGCCGAATGTTATTAGTCATAACAATTAGGTTAATAACATTTACTATAGGTAAATAACATTTACTACAGCTTTACAGATACACAATATGATACATTGCAATAATGAATGTGATTGTAACTTATTAGCAAAATCATATTAATAATTGTAAAAAGACAGCTGAAGTTACATAATCGTAATGATCTTTGTTTTGATACTCACATCATAAACACAGAGGAAAGAAAAAAAGAAAGAAAGGAATCTTGCAAACCTGAAGATCCATGTTTTTATGAATGAGCCACATAATTGCTCCGTCAAGTTTTAATTTTTTTTATTAAATTCAAAAAAGCTTTCTCCATTGTCCTACGATTTCTTTTTGCCTTATTGTAGGCCAGTTTGTCAAGAGCCCACATTGCAATACTCATGATTCTCGTACATTTATTTTGCTACATATTTCAGATTTATGATTTTATCAGGAGATCTTATTCATTAAGTAGGTACATACTTTGTCCCTGTGGCTCGGGACCAGAATACGAGCTTCGGTATCCCCTGCCTGTCGTAGGAGGCGACTAAACGGGGGCCTTCGGGGTTGCGGGCGGCTAGAGTGGGAGCTCGAACCGCCCAATGGCAACCCCGGGAAGAACTGCTCTGTGTGTGGCCGCACAGAGCCGTTTGAGATGGGTCCGTACGGGACATCGCGCTTGGAGGGCACCGGTCGCGTTCCTTTGGAGATCCCGGAGTCCTCCACAAGCGTTGAGGCAGGCCACCGGGGGGGTTTTAGTGGGTAAAAGTCCCACATAACCCTGTGTCGCTCCCACGGCACCGGGTACCTTTTGAAGGTTTCCCCCTCGATAAAAAAAAAATGGTTCATACTTACTTGTCTAAATTTAATTTCCACCTATACAAATTAGAATAGTGTGGTAGAGAAGTACGCTCTACAAAACTTTACTAAGTACTTAAAAAAGACACGTGCTCAGTAGAGTGCAATTATTAGGTTGACGCCATGATTTACATACATGTCCTGATAAAACTCTCATGGTTCTCGTATATTTATAATTCATAATTCATAATTGTTTATTGCTGATCATGCTTACGAACTAGGTGGTACAATATTTCACTGTGTGTGCATGAACAACCCCGTTAGGGCATTGCAAAGTCAAGGTCAAGGAGGACAGATTTGATTAATATCATGTCATTACATAAAAGCTAATTACATGTCAACAGTTTTTTAAATTATATTAAACAAAATAATTAAATTAGATTAAAATTATTGTTATCTTCTATAATATAAAAATGAATCGCAAAATGTGTTGGTAAGCGCATAACTCAAGAACCCCTGGACCAATTTGGCCAATTCTTTTTTTAAAATGTTTGTTGAAGTTCAAGGATGGTTTTTACGGCGAGAAAAATTCGAATAATTGCTGGAAAGCCCCTAAAAACAGCCCTTTTCTTTTTCCCATAGAAACGTTTTCTAACTAAAAAGTAGAGTCAATTTGAGCTTTATTGCTGTTTAGGTTCGGCTAGAAAGACCAAAATATTGATTGATCCAGCTAGTAACGGACCAACTGTGAGTGGACTGTATATTTGGGGTGTACAAGACTGTCGTCTACCAAATCTGGCGAATGCACGGGTGTGAATAAACTATCTGTATACTCACCGATGGCTCCTCGAAGATGGGTTAGGAATGGATTATCTGATGCTGCGCAGACTTACACAGAGCCCGATTCCTACCTTCTTGATAGTAGCTCCCACAATTACGCCCGTGCAACCCGATGCTGGCGCGATCAGTCTTATACCGAAATTTGTTATGCAACACGAGAATTTAATCCTAATGGATTCGATGAATGTAACTATAGGCTCCTTGCCGATGGACCGGCTCGCCACGATAAATTCGATAAATACGACAAAACGACAAACTTGTATTAACAAATTGGCGCGCAACGTGCTAACGCCACGAGAACGAGAGGACGACCCTATAGACCACGAAAAAAGGCATAGACAATTATAATAGTTTATCTAAAATCTAAACCATCGACAATAAAACATCGACAAAAGTGAACATTCCGCCCACCTAAATACTAGTATTTACTAATAAATCGACAACATATAACGACAAGACGAATTCATGCTCCCGACAAGGCTTAAACTGACGAAAAAGCTCAGTCTAAACTAACAAGAAAACTAATTTTATTTGAGTAAGAACTATAGCGAAAACGAGAAAATTAACGATAACGAAAGTTAAGCTACCATTGGTAAAGGGCAAAGCTTTACCAGTGGCCTTTTGAATAGCCCACCGGCTGTTTTGACGGTAGCTACACGAGAAATTCCATCCGAACCGGGATGTAGAGCCACAATTCGACCTAAGTTCCACTTAAGCGGACTTGTTTGTTCATTAATGATTAACACTAACGAACCGACAGATACGTTTCTTTGGTGGGTATTCCATTTCTGTCGTTGTTGAAGCGTATGAATGTAGTCGTGGTGCTAACGACGCCAAAAATCCTGGTGCATTTTCTGTATCAACTTCCAACGATGGAGAAGACTAATCTGTTGATCGACAAAATCCTCTGCTGGAAGAATCGACAGCGGTTCTTGAGTCAGAAAATGACCCGGAGTCAAGGCCGAGAAATCATTGGGATCAGAACTAAAAGGTGTTATGGGACGAGAATTTAACATCGCTTCTATTTGTGTGAGAACCGTTAAAAGTTCTTCGAATGTGAGGCGCTGATTTCCGATGACACGGGTGAGGTGAGTTTTAACCGATTTAATGCCAGCTTCAGCAAGTCCATTGAAGTGCGGGCTACCAGGTGGATTAAAGGAAAACTTAATCTCCTGAGACTCCGCAGCTTTTTGCATAATGCCTTGAAGATAGTTATGGGCACCGACAAAATTTCTCCCTTGATCGGAAATAATGTGTCCACATCTACCGCGACGCGCAATAAATCGCCTCAACGCAGCTAAGAAAGCCTCAGTTGACAGCTCAGAAGCGAGTTCCAAATGAATCGCTTTAGTACTAGTACACACGAATACGCAAATATAACCCTTAAAGGTTTTAACGCCTCTACCACGACCGAGAGATATATCGAAAGGTCCACCAAAATCGATGACGACAGACGAGAAAGGTTTAATTTGGTTCACTCGATAAGATGGTAAATTCCCCATTAAAGGAGCAGGAGCAGGTTTAGGATGTGCTCGAAAACATTTAATGCACTTAGATGTTACCTCTCTAATTGCTCGCTTAGGCGAAAGAATCCAAAACTCCTGTGAGAGTAAATTTTGTAGAGTTTGAGCGCCAGGATGCATGAATTTTCTATGATACTCATTAATAATTAAGGATGTTAATTTGTGAGTGCGGGGCAAAAGAATCGGATGTTTGATATTAAACTCTATATTGGCTCTAGCCAAACGACCGCCCACCCTGAGAATACCCGCACTATCTATAAAAGGTGACAATTTACGGAATACTTTCGGTAGCGAATTAGGTAACTCCTTACCTAGACTCTCCATTTCCTGAGGAAACGAAACGAGTTGAGTGTGTTTTACCAGAAACATGAAAGCTTTATTAAGCTCACATGGCTGTAATGAACCCACAATTCTATTTTTACGACAAGACTTTCTCGAATTGTGAGCAAAACGAAAACAATACGACAAAATGCGTTTTAATTTCGAGAGCGACGAAAATTTATTTAATAGTTCAACGACAACATTTGAGTTTTGAGTTGCCACAAGGCTATATATCCGTTGTTCTTCCTCAATAGAGTCCATATCCTGTGGGGGTGGCGAGAAAGAATGCGGCCATTTTTCTTCAGGCTCTACAAGCCATGAAGGACCTTTCCACCAGATGTCACAACCTGGTAAGTCGGAGGGAAGCATGCCACGAGAGCCGCAGTCAGCAGCGTTCGAAGTAGAATTGACATGGTGCCAATACTCGGGAGCTATCTTGCCTTGAATGTGGCTGACTCTATTTGCGACAAAAGTTTTCCATTTCGAGGGACAAGACTTGATCCACGCTAACGCAACAGTAGAGTCAGACCAAGCAAAAAGATCTTGGATTGCGTAAAAAGGCTTTAGTGCAACCATCACCGACTCTATCAGACTGGACAACAAAACAGCTGATAAAAGCTCTAATCTAGGAACCGACAACCTGCGTAAAGGCGCAACCTTTGTCTTTGCAGAGCAAAACTGAACGGATACATTGCCGTTGGCATCTACACAACGAAAATATGTGACTGCACAATAGCCACGTTCTGAAGCATCACAGAAACCATGTAACTGCAATGAAACGATAGAGTTGACCATACGACGAGGAATATTTATGTTTGCTAACGACGACAATTGAGATCTAAAACGCGACCAATCATCTGCTATATGAGCAGGCACCTGATCATCCCACGCCACGCCCGATGTCCAAAGAAGTTGTAAAAGATATTTCATATAAAACGTGACTGGGGCGAGAAATCCTAAAGGATCGTAAATCCTTGCAATATTCGAAAGGATGATACGTTTTGTGCACCTTGACTCATGATTGCTATTGACACGAAAACGAAAACTGTCAGATTGTGGATGCCATAATAATCCCAATATTTTTAACGACAAATCAGAAATTTCTTCGAAAGGTTTAAAATCTTCTGAATATAAGTCAGCTGATGGAAGATCCACAAAGAATTCATTGTGGTTAGAAGTCCATTTCCTTAGGTGAAAGCCAGCAGACGACAAAATACTGGTGAGCTCGGACCGTAGTTGGAGTGCTTGCTCCACTGAATCAGCACCGGAGACAATATCGTCAACGTAGATGTCTCTACCAAGGACGGCTGAGCCCAATGGAAACTCATTAGTAGAGTCCGCAGATAATTGAGCAATCGTGCGAAGAGCTTGAAAAGGGGCTGATGTTACGCCATAGGTTATCGTGCAAAGCCGGTAATCCTTTATAGAGTCGTTAGGAGAGGGGCGCCAAAGGATGCGCTGATAATCGGCATCTTCGCTGCGAACCAATATTTGCCTATACATCTGTTTCACGTCGCCAGTAAAAACGACAGAATGCCAACGGAAACGTACAAGCAAGTCGAAAATGTTTGTTTGCAGCTTAGGGCCCACATGTAGAGTCTCATTTAACGATAAATTTCGTGCGTCTCTACAACTTGCGTCAAATACCGTGCGAAGAGGAGTGCTTACAGAATCAGGTCGCAAAATACCATGATGTGGTATATAATAAAAATGCCCAAAATCCGTAGCAGGTGGTTCGACTTCTTCCATATGACCACTTGTTTCATACTCTGTCATAAAGTTGACGTAAGCTTTCCTATACTCAGAATTCGAATTAAGCTTCCGCTCTAACGACAAAAATCTTTTTAACGCAATTTCACGCGAATTCAAAAAGGCAGGTTTATTTGTAGGTTCACGAAAGGGTAACGGTGTTACAAATCGACCATTATTATTACGATAGTAATTTTCGACAAAATAAGTTTCACATGCTTGCTCCTCCGCCGACAAAATTTTATTATTTGGAGGAGAAACATCCTCAACTTCCCAAAACCTTTTTAAAGAATTTTCCAACGACAAGTTCGACAAAGGCGAAACGAAAAAACAGTTTTTATTCTTTTTGTTTGGATTACAAGTTTCAAGAGGGTCGTCAACACTTCCCATTAATATCCAGCCGAAAACTGTGTTCAATGCATTTGGTTGACCCCGCCCACCATGCTTAAGACCAGGTAGCAACGACGACGAGAAAATATGTGCATTCAATAACATGTCTATGGGACCAGGAGTAGCGAAGTCAGGATCAGCGAGAGGTAAATTTTGTATGTGTGACCACTGCGAGAAATCAATTATATCAACAGGTTGATTGGCACATATTGATGGCAGAACTAAAGCTTCAAAACTAAATTTTTTATTGGAATGGGAATTCACTGGTTTTATGGTACACGATACTGAACCCAAATGCTCTGTGACTGAATGGCCAACCCCATTGACAGTAAGCAAGTTTTGTTTTATAGGTAACCCTAACAATTCTGCGCATGATTCAGTAATAAAATTGCATGCACTAGCACAATCCAGTAATACCCTAATAGGTCGATAAACACCTTTTAAATCCAAAATTAAAACTTTAGCGGTTGAAAATAAAATATTATTTGTGGAATGTGCCACCGAAGTTAAGGCAATACTATTTTTATGAGGTTCCTGATTTTCATCCTGACTGGGAGAAGTTTTACCAAAATGCAACAAACTGTTATGCGAGAAGTTACAAATATTGCAACGAGAGGGTAAGCGACAATTCTTGACACGATGACTAGGAGAGAAACAAAGGATACAAAGGTTTTTCTCTTTAATAAAATCAAAACGAGAACGAGAATCCAATTTAATAAAATCTTCACATGTGACAAGGTTATGTTGTCCCGAACAATAATGACACAATAATTTAGGTTGAGATACTACGAGAGAAGGTTTAATTTTATTTTTGTTTGCTGAACTACCATGATTATTTGTCAATTTATTGCTTTCCATAGCTCGATAATGCTTTTCGATAAAATTTTGAACATCTCCATATTCTGGTATTTCATCCGAATTAAACTCTAATTGAAAAGACTCCCTAGTTGCCCTATCTAGCTTTGACCACAGTAATTGAAATAACATGAAGTTCTTATCAGGTAAATTATATTTTTCCAAGACAGCCAAATTATCCGAGAAGGTACGATAGACTCTTTCTAGTTCTGAACGAGACTTGGTTTTAATTGGTTCACAACACAACAACTTTTCATAATAAATCATAGCCATTTGACGCGTATTATTATAATATTTCGACAAAGTGTTATAAGCATCAAGATAGCTGTCATCGGTTAGTGGGAAGTTTTTAATTAAATGATATGCCTTACCTTGTACACTGGATAGTAAATAATGTAATTTTTCTACATTTGAAATATTTCTCTTATGTATTAAAGAGTCATATAATTGAATGAAAGATACCCAGTTTTCAAAACATCCATCGAAAGGTTTTATATTAATTTTAGGTAACTTGGCCGAAGAAGAAGTCTCCCCAATAACTGGTTTTGCATCCACAACCGAAACATGCAGTCTATTTTTTATCTCCCTAACCTTTTTATCAAAATCGACAGTAACCGAAAGTTCCATTTTTCGTTGATGTTGCGAACTGATTGATAATAACAACCTCTTTTGAGCACAATGAAATTCTTCCGATATTTCAACAAGATTACTTTCACTGCACCCAAGCAAATCACTTTGTTCAATTAACTCCAATCTAAATAACGCATAATCCCTCGCAATACGATTGGCATCAGCCCCATCATTACCACTATCTGTTGACATTTTACGAAAACAATACGAAAATAAAGTTTAACACTCAAACTCAAATCACAGTCCTCTAAAAGTTTATACGAAAACAAATATTATTGTTTACTTTTAGAAGTCTAACAATGACAACCAAACGAGAGCAACTTTGACTTTGACGTAAACTACAAACTTTATTGACAACGAATGACAGTGATTATGTCAATCTCAATACTGACTTGTCATTTGACAATTGACATAGACAAAGTAGCTTCACCAACCAACCGTAATGGAATTATGTAGTAAATTGCAAACGAGAAACTTCGACGAACGTTTATATTAATTTACCCTCAAGTTTTTGATATTCACGTATTTAATTTTTACATGAAAATTATGGTAAATTACGATAAAATTTACTACGAAAAACTTTAAAATTATGTATATGACGATAAAAACTAACGAAATTGAATCACTTTAGTGTGAATCGACAATTAATGCGTACAGCAAATACGAACGAAAGTTGTTACCTAAACCCAAATTTCCAAAGGACCGCCTATCAGAGTATCCGGCTCGAAGGACCAAAATGTTTAGGTTCGGCTAGAAAGACCAAAATATTGATTGATCCAGCTAGTAACGGACCAACTGTGAGTGGACTGTATATTTGGGGTGTACAAGACTGTCGTCTACCAAATCTGGCGAATGCACGGGTGTGAATAAACTATCTGTATACTCACCGATGGCTCCTCGAAGATGGGTTAGGAATGGATTATCTGATGCTGCGCAGACTTACACAGAGCCCGATTCCTACCTTCTTGATAGTAGCTCCCACAATTACGCCCGTGCAACCCGATGCTGGCGCGATCAGTCTTATACCGAAATTTGTTATGCAACACGAGAATTTAATCCTAATGGATTCGATGAATGTAACTATAGGCTCCTTGCCGATGGACCGGCTCGCCACGATAAATTCGATAAATACGACAAAACGACAAACTTGTATTAACAAATTGGCGCGCAACGTGCTAACGCCACGAGAACGAGAGGACGACCCTATAGACCACGAAAAAAGGCATAGACAATTATAATAGTTTATCTAAAATCTAAACCATCGACAATAAAACATCGACAAAAGTGAACAATTGCTATTGTATAAAGTTCACTGTTGTCTTTGCAATGTAGGTGTGTTCCTAACGTCAAAGCAGTGTGCGTGTGTGCGTTGGAGCACAGAATTATAATAATGTAATGTCGCGTTCTGAAACTCAACAAAAGTGATGTCGCGGACCCGACCAAATTGAATTAGTCACAAAATGTAATAGATCATTAGTAGGTACTGATTTTCAATTTGGTTGGCTTCGCGATATTATTTCTTTTGTTTTACTTTAAATGCATCAGTTTACACGTCATTTCATCAGTCAAACACTAACCGCGTTACCAAAAGTATTTTTTAATTTAATATCCCTATTTTACATACCTACCTACATAAAACATTGGTACGGCTTGAAGGATTTGACTCCAAGTCATATAAAAAAAGTTGAAAATTGAAAACAAACAGTCGATGTCGATTTGCCATGATGAATCATTTCAACAAGAACTTGAATGGGAAAGACGAATCGATTTGTTGCATTGGTTTTACGATTCGTTAAGTGACATTTTTATCGATATTTAATAGATTAATAAAATTAAAAACGTCGAAATGTAATTAATTAAAATAAAACTGATCAAAACACTTAACATGAGTACTTTATTTTGCACTTTTTTACTATTTCGTTATGAAGAATTTCAAATTATCAATTTGTATTAATTTTTAAAATTGTAAATCTGTTCTGTCATTGACTCTTTGGCGGAATGAAATTCGCCGGGACAGCTAGTTAAGATTAAAAATTACATTAAATTCAATTAAGTAGGGTCAAGAATTAATAAATTACATTGCCATCGTCATAAATAAAATTAACATTAAAATTAAATAAAAATTAGATTAAAATTAAAATTAGATTAAAATTAGATTAAAATTTATCTTGTTACCTATTTCAGATTTACGATTTTATCAGGATATTCTATTAACTAGGTACATACTTGTCTAAATTTAATTTCCACCAATACACATTGGATTAGTGTGGTAGAGTAGGTACGATCTACAAACACCTTACATACAAATCAGGACACGTGCTCACCTAGTGTGCAATTATTTGGGTTGACGCCATGATTTTCATACGTGTCCAGATAAAGCATTAAAAACAATACTAATATATTTTTATGTTACTTGCTTCAATTCTACATATATTATCACAACAAGTACCTACTACACTACTTACATTTAATCTAGGTATAAGTGTCTTTGTTTTTCACCTTTATCTCTCAACATATTCGACAATTGGCCATCCTATCTGGCCGTAGTCTGATTTTTCTAGAAGATCGGAAGCCCGGATGAATATCCATAGAGGATCATTCACATCTTGCTTAAGATAATAAAGACGATGAAAATGCTGTAATTCCAGATGCACGTCGGCGTGGGCGAAGGAATCCCTGCGCGGCGCGTGCGCATATCGTTCCGCGCGGCGCACGCGCCGGCCACGCACCAGTACTACACCGTCCGGGAGCTGACTCTCGCCGCCAGGTGTCTCTGCCACGGACATGCTAAACATTGCACTGTCACCCATAAGGTACACTTCACCTTTAGTAGCTCTTGTTTTACTAACTTTTATGTATGATTATTGGAGTTATTTCCTATGACTGAAGATTCTATACCTAACTTATCTATACTACAGTTGGTAGTGAACCTGTATGTGAATCAAGGTCAGGGTTTGATTTCTGGTCGGGGAAACCCCGTGATACGGGGGATCTTAGTGCGGGGGTTTGAGTGTTTAACTGTTTATTTATTTAACTGTTAAAGTGGAAGTATACAATGGATTGAGATCAATAACATTTGTAAATAAGGCAAAAATAGATATTAGATCTAGATGTAGCCATGATCAACTTAATCTTCTTACTGTATCATATCTGTGATTAACGATAGGTGGATAGTATGCACATGCAACTGAATGTTAATAAGATACCTTATTTTATGATTGATGAAGATAACCTTAAGCGTATCTCGATGTCTTTTGTATGACTTATTATTTTATTTCAAGGAATTTATGTTTCATTTTTGCACATTTGCAGAGTGCAAAATGCGACTGCCTGCAAGGCACCTGCGGCGTGCATTGCCAGCGTTGTTGCTCGGGGGGACCCTGGCAGCCGCGCCAGCCCTGTGACGTCACCGGCGTGGATGAGAAGTATTCCTGTGGCGAGCGCGAAGACAGCACCTTGGACGATGCCGGCGCTATCCTTTGTGTTAACTGCACGGTATGAGATATCTTATTTTCTCACTTACTAACACCCTCTTTGCTTCGGAAAACTTAAATATTTTTCTACTTTTGGAACATGTTCCATCGTATCTTTCGACCTTATTATTTGAAGCGTTATATTAACCTGAAGCCTTTCTCGATAAATGGAGTATGTAACACAAGAATATTTTTTTAATTCGCACCAAGCCAACAAGCAAACTCTTCAGCTTTATAATATTTGTATAGATTAGTTTCTGTTTCTGCCACTGTTTCGCCCACTTATCATTAGAAACAAGGATCTTATCGTTGGAATAAAATATATCCCATGTCCTTTCTCGCGTCTCAAATTATCCTCATCCAAACGGGAAAAGTACAGTGATTAAATAAAGTCAGTTTGAAAGTGGTCCCATCGGGATAATATGCCATTACGCCTGCATTTAGTGAAGCCAAATGTACAAATGTATAATTGCAGGAGAATCGCGCGGGACCGCTGTGTGACCGTTGCCTAGTCGGGTTCTACAACGCGCACCCCGACGGTCCCTGCTTGCCGTGCGACTGTGACCCTGAGGGCTCCGATGGTGAGTCACTGGATATACATCGCATCTGTGATAGTACTTAGGACGTACTTATCTCTGGAACACTTTTAATAACTTTTTACAACAAAATAACTGACTTCAAAGTCGAGATAACAAGTCAAGTATGTATATAACTGTGACTCGTCATCTTGAAAATAATCTTTAGGGTCAGCTCACACCGAGACGCGACGCGACGCAACGATACTGGAAGAGGCCAGTGATTTCGCGCTGCGCCGCGCGTCGCCGCGAGACGCATCTCAATGCCGCGAGGTGCATCGTAAAAGTAGGCAATCTTGCACGCCGCGCGTACCGACGATGCACGGCTGCGTAGCGATGCACCGCGCTACGCCGCGAGGCGTCACGAGACGCAGCGCTGCATGAAGCAACGTATTCTGAATTCTCACAATGAAATGTGTATCTTTTCGTGTAGAAAATAAAGTTCTATTTTGAGCCGCTCTTTGAAAGACTTTTAACCTCACAGTTATTTTGGTTTAATTTTTACTAAACGACATTAGAAACTAGAAAAACAAAGTAAACAAACCTAGGTATTATAATTCGAAAAGCTTTCACAAAAACACCAAATCATCTTGATTCAAACAGCTTAATCTTATGTCACCTTAGGCACATGCAAATGGGACAAGAAGCACCACCGCGTCTCCTGCCGCTGCCTGCCGAACTACCGGGGTCATCTGTGCGACAGCTGCGACGACCCCAACGCGGTGTACCCCAACTGTTTCGTGCCCACCACGCCCGCCTGCAAGTGCGACCCCAGGGGCATTGTGGACCCCGAGCGGACCTGTGATGATGTTTGTGTGTGCAAGGTAACAGGTTTTTTTTGTGACCTATCTGCGTGTATAATTTAGGTGTTTAAAAGAAACTGAATATTTTGAATGCAAACGGGTACTCACGATTTTCAAATGCGGTTCTGATATTTCGACCCACAGTACGGATTATGTGTGTTATGGTCATTGCAATGACGGTGATCTCGCCATAACCAAAAAGTGAGAACCTGTCTGTGTTTAAAATGTTTGTTACCAATCATATTTACATTACTAACTAGATAGTGAACATTTTCAAGTTTTCGATTTTTAAGATGATTTTTCATTTAAAAGAAGCGAAATTATATTGCTTCACTCATCGGCATCGCATTACTGGATACTCTTCTCAGACCGCGCTTTTGTAAATGACCGAGTAACTAATGCTAAGCTCTTTAACTTTACAGGCCCTGACCATAAATTATAACATTGGCGTCAATTCTCTTCCAGGCCAACGTGGTAGGCGAGCGCTGCGACCGCTGCGCGCCGGGGTACTTTGGTCTGAGCACGGAGCGCGGCTGCCGGCCCTGCTACTGCTCGCACGTCGCCGCGCAGTGCGAGCCTGACCCGACCGGCGGGGACAATGTGAGTGTCTTCTGTTTTGTGGGCCAACGTGGTAGGCGAGCGCTGCGACCGCTGCGCGCCGGGGTACTTTGGTCTGAGCACGGAGCGCGGCTGCCGGCCCTGCTACTGCTCGCACGTCGCCGCGCAGTGCGAGCCTGACCCGACCGGCGGGGACAATGTGAGTGTCTTCTGTTTTGTGGGCCAACGTGGTAGGCGAGCGCTGCGACCGCTGCGCGCCGGGGTACTTTGGTCTCAGCACGGAGCGCGGCTGCCGGCCCTGCTACTGCTCGCACGTCGCCGCGCAGTGCGAGCCTGACCCGACCGGCGGGGACAATGTGAGTGTTTTCTGTTTTGTGGGCCAACGTGGTAGGCGAGCGCTGCGACCGCTGCGTCCCGGGGTACTTTGGTCTTGGCGCGGAGCCCGGCTGCCGGCCCTGCTACTGCTCGCACGTCGCCGCGCAGTGCGAGCCTGACCGGACTGCCGGGGACAATGTGAGTGTCTTCTGTTGTGCGACCCTGTTGCCTCTTGTCTGGTGTGTGGTGCTATATTGCTGACAGAGTAGAGACGTCCTTGTAACATTTACTGTAAGACTAGTAGGATATGAGTGTACATTGGGAGCATTCGAGAAACGACCAAAACCCTTAAATTTTTTTTTTAGAAAGATTAATATTATGAACATTTTGATCGCTTAGTAGAACCACAAGTAGAACACAGCATTACATTACCTATATTCATTCATAGAAAAGTAGGTACATCTATAACAATAGTGTGAATTATCACGGAAATTATGCTCATTACCAGACCCATAACTACCCTACAAAATATTTAATAATCTTCTATCTACCCACGGCCATAGTTCTAATGCTATTTTTAGAGTTTACGTCACCACCAACGTTGGAGGGTAGTTGTACGTGCGATAATTAAATGGACACTTTGAAATATTTGTAAGATGGCATTCATAATTTCTTCATCAACGTTTATCTGATGTTGTCTGTTAAGTGTATCTGTATCTGTAGTTTGTATCTGTGTTAAGTGTCGTGTTGGTCTCGAGGGCAGGTGGTCCTGCCGCTGGGCGAGGCCTGGCTGGTGGCGGACGCGGCCGGCAACGAGACCACCGAGCCCTCCGTCGACGCCGACGGGAGGCCTTTCGTCGTCACCTACGAGGTAACTCAGCTCTCTTAGTTTTGGTGATTGAAGTATTATTTATTGGATGAACGGTTAAGTGGACTGTCGAGGGCCTGATAAATGATGGGTATTTCCCTAAATGTCATACACTTGAATGCATTTGTACATACCTATTCTAATGAATAAAATGTCTTTTGTCTATTGAATAAAGGTTCTAATATAAATCTTAATATTTTTTTACATATTTATTTCCAAAATATCTACAAATACATTTTCTGAATATTGTTGTGGTCTTCATCTCCCTTTCCCGCTGAATGTATAATGACTGGAGTACACACATCTAAATTAAAGGTACTTATTCTTATGGTAGGTAGAAGGCTGGGTCTCGTACTACTGGCTGACCACATCGCTCAGCGGCGAGCAGACGTCGACGTACGGCGGCGTGCTGCGCGCGCGCGGCTACTGGGCCGTGGCGCGCGGGGACTCCGGCGGCAGCCCTATCATGGGGCCCGATGTTATATTGCTTGCTAGAGGTAACATCTGTGTTAGTCTATGTTACCTATAACTATATATTGCATATTGAAATAAATAAGCTGTGTTTATACTGTTTAAACGATGTCAAATTTCGTTACCGCTAACAAATTTCAGAAATTCGAAATAATAATAATAAATGACGTAAATCATCATCATCATCTCAAGTCTTTGTTGCCACTAAGCACGGATATCTTCTCAGAATGACAGGGTTGACGTTAAAGCCCACTCGAAATTAATTAATTCCTTAACACGCTTCACAATGTCATAGTGTGCATTTATAAGTTGTAGAAATGACGATGGAAAAAGAAAAATTGTTACTTTAGACTCACCGATCAATAACACCCCTCACAGTAGGTAATTGTTACTGATTTATGCAAAGCATTCCAACATCATTCACCCATATTCTCCAGACGGCACGAAGCTGACGTACGCGAACACGAGCCACGAGCAGCCGGGGCCGCTGGAGATAGCCGCGCCGCTGGCGGAGGGCGGCTGGTTCCTGGACTCCGAGCTGGCGACCAGAGCCCAGCTGCTGGACGTGCTCAGCGACCTCCAGGCCGTCATGCTGCGGGCGCACTTCCACAACGACCAGGATGAGGTGAATACTGTGATTCTTCTAGTGTGCTTCATTAAGTAGTAGCTGTTTTTTAATTCCCGTCTTTGTTCATTGTTGGAACAAGTAATACATTGATGTAACACAGGAACATCTATATTCAGTCTCACCTAATACCAAAGTTATGTTTAACGTTGGCCACGTTTGTTTTTTAATCCTGAAGGTGTTAGTGTATAGATGAAACTTCTCTAGGATCGCTGACTGTACAGGGATTAAGTCAATGATTTATACTGAAGGTACGAGTATATAGATATGCTAAAGCTGTGGTGTGTTTGATCGTGGACCCCGTGTAGTGATTTTGCCACATGACATGGGTAATTCTGAGATAATGCAGCAAAATTTACACAACTTATCTTTCTCTGAAGAGGTGTGGTCTATGAATAACACTTATTTAGGTGATATGTTGCAGAAATTATCAAAACGCAGAAACTGAAACATTTCAGCACAATCTTCTGACCTCAGTAACACTTCCAGGTTCGGTTGGAAAGCGTAGAGATCCAAGGTGCCGCGGCCGGCGCGCGGGAGGTCTGTACGTGCCCCAGCGGGTACGAAGGGCCGCAGTGCAGCGCCTGCGCGTGGACGCACGTCCGCCTGCAGCGCGCGGCGGGCATGGTGCCGGCGTTTGAGTGCGTGCCGTGCGCCTGCAACTTGCACGCTGGATGTAGCACTGGTAAGATCCTATCAACTTACGCGAAGATACGCTATACGCTAAATTAAGCTAATCAATTACCAAACCCACTGATGATCCAACTTAATCACAATAGTACCGACAGAGCATGTCTCATGAATATGTCCTATTACATAATAACACTTATTTAAAATCAAATCGATACAAACTACGATATGTATAATTCTTTCCCTGCAGTCGATGGTCCGTGTGAGCCTTGCCAACACAACACGACGGGCCCACACTGCGAGCGCTGCTTACCGGGCCACTACGGGAATCCTGTTCAGGTATTGATTATTTTGATTACAATAAAAAATATTGAGATCATATTTAGATGTAAAGTATTTAATTTCAAACAGATCAAGACTATCTCAATTGCTTAATTCGTCATTTTTTTGGTTTCTTGACTAATGGAATATTTGAAATCCTAAGTATATTTGCATTTTTTCGTACATGTAAATATGTCTGTCATCAGGGTGCTTGTAAGCCATGCGCCTGTCCTCTGTACGAAGCTTCAAACAACTTTAGCCCCAACTGCGCGCTGGCAGCGGCGGCCGGGGACGACTACGTGTGCACGCAATGCCCGGACGGCTACACTGGAGACCACTGCGAACTGTTAGTATTTCAACAGAATAATATGAATTACTTTGATCTAGGTACTCATTAGATCGATGGATCTACTATAAATAATTTGGGACCCAGCATACTTCCCTGTGAAACGCTTTGATAAAATTATAGTTTACACTAATTTACATCTTTAAATGACACAAACTTTCAGTAGCTTTACAGGAACCGTTATTAGTCTTTTACTAAATTTAAACGTTTCTGATAATAAGATTTAGGTAGGTAGGCAGGTATTTCAAAAGATTTTGTGTCAAATGCTGTCTTAAGTTCCGTTAATAACAGAACATTTTTTCTACTTTGACCGTACAGATTTCTAATCAAATAATGCTTATTGCTATTCATACCTGTTCTGTTTGGTTGGCAGCTGCGACTCTGGCTACTGGGGCTCCCCAAGCACCCTTGGCGGCTCGTGCCAGCCGTGCGCGTGTGGCGGCGGGCCGTGCCGCGCCGACTCCGGCAAGTGCCTGGTCTGCCCGCCGCACACCGAGGGCGAGCGCTGCGATCAGTGCCAGGTATACTTTTATAGACATTCATGATAAGTACCATAGCACTAAAACTATGTTTATAATCTTATACCTAATGGATTTCCTAGTATTTGGAACTATGCTAATCATTCATGTCTTTGACATTATTTAATTTAGAAAATTATCCGCTATATTTCTAAAGAACTTACTTCGACGTGATTTTCATAAATACTTTTCTATTTACCTGCATGGCCGTTTAATGCAACAGCCTCACCAAAAGCATCACAAAAAGAGTCCATTTTAAAACGTATACCTCCAAACTCGTTATTTACGATTGACCTTTCCATATCTACGAATACGATCAATTTCCTACCACCTCTGGTTTCAACCTCTCATCACCAGGAGGGCTACTGGTCGGGCGGCGCAGACGGCGCATGCATGCCGTGCGCGTGCGGCGCGGGCGCGCTGTCGGGCGCGTGCGAGCCGCGCTCGGGCCAGTGCGCCTGCGGCCCCGGCTGGACTGGCCGCGCCTGTGACTCCTGCGCTGAGGGGTATGGAGGTAATGTTGAAAAAAATCGTGTATAAGATGCGTTAGAAGCTTTTGTTTGTAGTAAGAACTACGCTCGTCATTAATGAGCAATTCGATGCAAAAATTCAGTTGTGGTCAACCAAAGGTTACTACCGCTCCAAGAATATAGGCTATTGCATTGAGTCTTTCAAAGCTCAGTTTGAACTGTTCCTCGTTACAGTGATATTTTTTTGTAAAAACCAGCACTCCAGTGTACAGTCCATAAGGCAGTACTGGAACTAGGCTTCTGGAAGTACAACGATAATCGTTGTGCTTCCAGAAATTAACAAGACAGCTGTAGTATACTTGTTAAAAGTTGGATTCCCAAACAGTTCTCTTTATCTAAGCCCTATAATGTTCGCAAACTTCTAATCTGCACTTGGCCACTTGGCCTTGAATCAGTACCCCTCACATGGTTCTTTTACCATGTGACGGAACCAAACCCCAGCAGTAAGACAATGTTACAATGTCGACGTACCCCCACAGGCGTGGACGCCGGCTGTCCGGCGTGTCGCTGCGGACCGGCGGCGCTAGACGCGACGTGCGACCGACAGACGGGCGCGTGCCGCTGCGCGCCCGGCGCCGCGCCGCCGCAATGCGACTCATGCAGCGACGGACACTACGGGCTCGACCAGCGGGGCTGTGTGGGTGAGTGCTAGCTATAGACATCTCAGGAACCTGGACAGCAAATAATACTTTTTAACATCCGACTTAACTTTGACGCGCCAGCTGATGGGAGACAAAAGGGAAACATTTTATTAAGACTTATCAAAAAATGGTTTTATGTGTCACTTAAGTATATATTTTTATGCAATATCTAGCGATTTGTCCGGCATTTGTAAACCGGCTTTGTTTTTAAAAGAACGTATTTCTGGGGTTGTCCTTTTTCCACCAAGGATCTGATGATGGAATTGCAGGGTAATCAAGGAAAACCAAGGAAAGGAAGGACAAATTTTATAGCGATACCTATACGTTATATTTTATATTGTTCTTTTTAGGTACTTTAAGATGAGACTGTCGATTTTTTTTATTTTAAAACTATACATTACCTATAATTTTCCCAATTTCAATTTGTGGCATACGGTGATACCGTTGCTTATTTGCTCATTACAAATATTACAATCTTGTGTTTTAAAAATAGATATATTTTAGGATTTATTATTAAACGATAAAAAGAAGATAACAAAGTCTGACTTTTATCGAATTGTTTTGATACGATCATGGATACGATATTAAAATATTTAAAATGAACTATCTCACTCTGTCTGGTGTTCCTAATAGGCTTCACATAGGTAAGTAGATCGTAAATTATTTCAGAATACAGTACAAACTGCGAAAAAAACCTTCATACCTTATCAGTAATGTTATCATGGGATTGGAGGTGAGGTGCGTATAAGTGTTTAATATATTGTCTAGGATTCCGTATCCAAAACGCTGTCTGTACCTATTTACCCTGTCTCTTGAACGCAAACAAGTAGTGTAGCCGATGTCACTAAAAATACTTTTAAAGTAGGAATCCAACATAAGCCCTCGGAAAAGAAAGTTTGAAAACTGAGGTTTTCCACATTTTATGACGGTAATAGTTTCTGACATGATATTAAATTTATCTTATGCTTTAAATCAAATAATAGCAACCAATTTAGATTCGACTAAATTGGAAGAAGCCACACTTTAACCGCTGCGAAGCGAGGTCTAGTTTGATAGGAAATAAATTATAATTGAAAGTTATTTTATACAATGGGGATGAAACTAATGTAACTGTTTTCCAAAAAAATGTATAGAAGTAAGTAGGTACTTAACAAGTTTTCAAAGTTTTACGTACAAGTATAGGTATATAACAAAGACAAACGACCTATTAATATTTAAATACAGAATTATATCAATTATTTTATTTGTAAGCCTGTGTATAATTGATCAAAAGTTCCTTCAGGTCCATTAAGTTGAATTCCCACTAAGTTGAATTCTCTGAATGTTGAATTCCCGTTAAGTTGAATCCCATTAAGTTGAATCCCAAAGTTATCGAATGTCGTCAGTAAATACATATATTTAATACATACTGACGTAACCTAAGGCGAGCAACAAACTTGTATGCGGGCACAATTTGCGTAATGTGGCCGGCTTAATTTGCAAACGACCGTACAGACCTCCCTCGTTGGACCCTCCGGCTTTTAGCGTTGCCGTTTTCAGTATTAATATTACAGAGGAAAATATTACATCACATTCAATAATACATTCATATTGCGGAAAGATGATAAGGTACGGTAAGGTAAGTAAGGCTAGTTTCCTCGACTAATACCTAATCCTCGATTAACACCTTGCTCTTAGCTAAAATCAACCGTTTCACGGTTTGTAAATTGAAGAGCTGGCGAAGAAGCGACGCGGTACATTGCGTAATTGCTTCCTATTTCTGGCAACACATTGGTGTAACCGTTAGATACATGTGCTTAACGAAACCATCTCTGAAATATTATTAGAAGTTTACTTTAAAAATACTTACATACCTTGTTAGTGTAATATGTTTAACTAGCGGCCCGCCCGCGGTTTCACCCGCGTGGATCCCGTTCTCGTGGGAATATATGCATGTATTATACATAAAAACCTTCCTCTTGAATCACTCTACCTATTACAAAAAACCGCATCAAAATCCGTTGCGTAATTTTAAAGATTTAACAGACAAACGGACAAACAAACAGACGGACAAAAATAGCGACTTTGTTTTATACTATGTAGTGATAAACATACTTATATGTAGGTACCTAGTACCTACATATCTACAATTCTACATGTATTATAGTTCAAGCGCTTTATTAACGCTGTCTCTGTCACCCACACGTGAACGTAAACTGTCTGGAATTAAGAGTTCATAATAGGCCTACGGGGGGAATTAAAATATACATTCTTCTTTAATTATTATGATATTATTATTCTTGTAACGTAACTGTTATCCATCAATTTCATTACTTGTAATTGAAATAAATATTGTTCGCTCCTCACCCGCGTGCGGTAGAACATGTTCGAGCATGTCATAATCATAGGTTCGACGTGTGCACGGAATTATGACGTCACGTCTGGATTTGTTTGCCGTGAAATTACGTGCGCGCAATTTATTGGCATTACGGCAAATTGCGGCGCGGCGCGGGCGCAGTGTCTTCGGGGTAATCGCCGTTTGAACGCGCTCAACTTTATGTGTGAGGTACTGGATCCTTCAATAGGTTTATCTTAGCAAACACGATACCTTCGCGGTTAATATGCGACTTGTTCGACGTTATTGTTTTTGCGTTGCGGGAAGGGAACTTCCCGCCTATCTATGTACCTACATTGATTACATAAAGTTGCATGTTTTCATAAATCTTTAGATCATAATAATGGGACTCAGAATGCAATACTTAATAGTAAGTAAATAAATTAATAAGGGAACTCTCAACTTGTAAAAAATAACTCAAAATTTAAAATTCATAAAAATCTCTAATCACCATTTGAAAAAGAGCTGGTAGGTACTCTGCAAACGGCTGGACCAATTGACCGCATTGAAACAGGTTCACCTGTTTGAGAGCTACGAGTATGATGCCACAGACACGCACACACACAGAGAACATCAAACTTATAACACCCCTCTTTTTACGTCGAGGGTTAACAAAGGAAAACTAAAAGCCTTTTGGCAGAAATCCTTAGGCAGCCCTCTTTAAACATTGATTTCTATTTGTAAAATAATTTTGTGTATAAATAAATAATTCAGAAAACCCTGATATTAGGTACTTATGTACTCCATCATTGTCTCACCGAAGTCTCAAACTTACTAATGATACCGGTATTGCCCTGACAAGGCATATTGCCCATTGCCCATGGCAAAAACTGTCACGATCAATATTATCCCACAAATAATTCTCCATTAACAGTCGTGGTTGCTAATAATATTCTATTAGCAATATAAACAAAGGTTTATTACTAGAGCGTCGTGTACATAAAACCAGAACTCTAATTGAGAAAATTCATAAGCTATAAACATGCAAATTGGATTTAATCTGCGCGAGCTCGCCATCGCCACAAAGCTTAACAATTACCATAAACCCGTGGTGGTTTACAGTAGGCGTTGGTGCGATTTATGGTAGCGGGGCACGGCGGGGCTCGGCGGGGCACAGCGGGGCAGGCGGTGTGTGGTGGGGACGCGATCATATTGGGGCTGATTTATGTTTGGGCAACACCACGCATAAAAACACTATAGGCACAAGGCGGTACACTATAGGCATGTAACTGGGGCGGAAGGGGTTACGCAACGTGTGATGGTCGCTTTAGCTTATGCCAATAAATCAGTGAACACAGTTATGTTTAGTACACCTGACGGGTAGTTTTTGACTTGTCACCCCTAACTTAGCCTGTACATAATTTACACTGAGGTTATTTTTATATTCTTTATAATATTTATTTGCTGTAGCTGTATTATTGCTGTATTATGCTTGTGTAGGTAGGTACTAAGTCCAGAAACCTAGTTTCTTCACTGACTTGAAAATACATAAAATTATCATGTTTTATCCATGAAATGTGAATCTTCTCTTTAGGATTCAGCCATAGATGGGACTATAATTAAGACGTAAATGTATGGTTTTAATGATACCAGGCACTAAATTTTGATATTCTTTGAAGCCTATCAGCACATACATAGATACTAACATAGTAAATCTTAGCAATGGTTTCAGAGTAATCGGAACTTTCATAGGTTCTATGTCTACCGCAATAAAGTGGCCTGAAGTCTGAGTACATTTTGTTACGCATAAATCACTTCTCATAAGCACCACCTTCGTACCACTTTGCTTCGAATTGTGTTGACGGTTAAATTAGTTTTCCGTACATAAACCAAATTAACGTTTGACTTTAATGGCACTTAATACTCAACACCGATGAAGTCCTATACTTCAAATGCACTTATAGTAAAAGCAAATTCGCTCACTTCTCAGATATTTTTATTCATTAGAGCCACTCTAAATGTTTTTGGCAACTTTTGGTGAGTCTGTCCTACAATAAATAAGGTGTCTGCACATTTTTGCTACAGACCTTTTTTGAAGCAACTGTAAAATTAAGTCAAGCTATAACTATAAGCATATCTATATAATAACTAGTAACCCCGCCCTCGCTTCGCTTCGGGGAACCAGACCCTTAAAAATCTCTATAAATTTTAACAAATTAAGTTATTCCGATGTCTAAGCTATATTACTGCAAAGTTTCATGAATATCCGTTCAGTAGTTTTTGCGTGAAAGAGTAACAAACCCACACACACACATACATCCTTACAAACTTTCGCATTTATAATATTCTATATTCTATATAATAATAAGCAATACTTTTAAGAAGTATTTCCCCATAGCACTAAATTCAAGGTTTAAAATAACTTCAATCGATATTGAGTAATAATAGCGATGTTAGTGTCTAATTTACAGTTAATGTGTTAACCGATGTACCGCGGGTTAACAACCAAATAAACTAGATTTTAAACACTTCAGAATCGATAACAAACAAGTGGCTAACAATAGCGCGGAAGGGAAGTGCTGTTTACAAGACGCATCATCTAAGATTCTCTGTTTGATTTGCTTTAACACTTATTAGGTTAATTCCACTGCAAAAACATTAGGTACAAACTGTTTGGCGTGACTCCTAAGACGCGGAAGTTAATTACTTTTCGCCAACAAAGCTTTGGTGGAGATTTTGGTAAATCGCTGTCCATTTGAATGCAATGGCTTACCAACGTGAGGCCTAGCCTATCATGGCTTGCCGATAAAAAGGATAAAAAGTCTCCCGCACAGCCTACCGTTTCAATGCTGACGATGTCTTGTAGATGTATCTCGTAATGCTGATGCTATTGCGAATAGAATCGATCAGGCACTTCAATTTACCTCGGTAGTTTAGTTTACGAAGTAACTATTTTCTAATCTGTAGTTTAGTATAGTCAGTGGACCTAAAAATATTTAGTAAAGTGGCGGAAGGCATTTTTTAACAGCCGATAAACGAGTGGACGGTATGACCTGATGGCAAGTGGTCACCGAAGTTTAGTTTATTTATTTATTTATTTATTCCATAGCTTACTACTAACATTACAGGTTAGTGGCTATAATAATAGTAATAATCTCATATTTGTACGTCATTAAATGAGGGGAATGTTTTAACATTCCATTTAGCATACCCGTGTATTTGAGGCAGTCTGTGGCATCGTAGCTCTCTGCCCCAGTTACTGGACAGTCGAGGAAGTCGGTGGCACCTCTAAGCCACAGCTGGGTCGTTGATAGCCGCGGTCTGTGAAAATGATTTATCAGTTGGCGTGTCGCCCGCCGACGTCATCATAACGCCGGCTCGATGCCCACGCCCACGCCGCGCCGCAGATCCTCTGTTTTTTTTGCTAACCTATATTTTCCGTAAAGCTCAGTTCACACATGACTGTATCTCCCCACTAGATTTTTTTTAGATCTTTTACTATGACGTGTCTGCTTTTCAAAAGCGTATGTTGAATTTGGGTAATAGATAATTATAGCCACCGGAACGCTCAAGATTTTAAAAGATGTGCGATGTCCTTCGATTCACAAAATAAATATGAATTTTAAAATTTTATTATTCAAAGACGTGGTCGATGCTAAATATTTAACTTTCATAACTAAGAAAATACATACTTACCTACATGGTTTGAGTTTCAATTTGATTTTTTATCAGAGCAGGCAAAGGTGAAAATGTTTACCATCAGGTTGTGTGATAAGTTAAGTAATCTAAACCTCAATCTAAATCTACCCTCTTCTGCTTACAAACCGAAAATTAGAATGATTAAGACATTAGGTACCTAACTGAAAATGAAAACTACGTACTACTTCGCCGAAACTTCCATACTTTATAGTCAGTGAACACAAAGCAAATAAATATCAGAATATAAAGAAATATTTCATTCTAAAGTAAATAATAAGGACAATGTTAATACTATTAGAAGTCTCAATGAGATTCAACAAGTATGACCGAACCTTTACAAACGGATGGACGGGAGCCGGACCGTTAATATGTATTATTTATCGAGCGACATGAGATTAATCGATATTTATTGGTGTAAATCGATACAGCAATACAACTCGCTCGCCTATTTGTTATTACCTGTTAATCGCCTTTACAGTTTTTGCCCTATATCTTTGCGGACGTGCAAGCTGTGATTCGCAGACACGTGTCCCAAGTTTTTCCTTAAACCCCATACCTCATAATGACAGGTGTAAGGAGACTCGTGCCAGACCACAATGTATTGTAGCCCATTGGATATTTAAGGGTTGATAATGAATGACAATATTCCTAGGCGTCGGCGTCGTAGCCATAAAGTTAAATAGTGAACCCTTAAAGAAATTGGCTATAGTTTATTTTGATAGTAAAACATACACGTCAAAGAATATATTTAATGAATGATAGCTCACATTACATTGTTTCCCCTAAGGTATACGGTAAATAAGATGAAAAGTGTCACTTAATATTTATCGGGCCTTTAAATCCTTTATGGACAGCTACCTGACAGAGACTCTTTTGCTGCTACCCTTAGGAAATGACCACTTTCCAGAAAATTGCTCATTTATTCGTTTGCCAGTCCCTGACGTAAATGAATCAGTTGAATCCCAGTGCTCATCGAAATACTTAGTTGTCGTGTCTGCGGCTGCGCCCGCGCCGCACAGTCTGCTGGCCGTGCCCGTGCAATAAATAGCGCAGACTGGCTCTTTTTGTTCGTTTCCTGTTCGCCTCACAGATTAACTAATATGCAGAGCATTGACAAATTAGTTAGATGGACTTCTGACGAGCATAGCCAACAAGATAGCATGAAAAAGTACGATTGTTTGTGGCATGAGAATAAATTCTACGGTCAACTATTTGCTTAGCAAAATTAGTCTGCCGTCCTAGAAAAAAACCAGCACACAAAGCGAAACGAACACAGTGTCGTTTTGTCTCTTTTCTTCACGTCATTGGCGTGTTGCTCCTTTTCTTGTGTGATTGCGAACATTCATCTTAATACCTATATAAAACTCTTGCGTTACTGGTGATTGACTGACAGACAACGCACAGCCGAAACCACTGAACGGAAGAAGCTGAAATTTGGCATGTATGTTTCTTGAGGAGTGTAGGGAAGCACTAAGAGAGGATTTTTGGAAATTCCACCCCGAAGGGGGTGAAATAGGGGAGTGAAGTTTAAACGAGTTCCACGCGGGCGAAGCCTGCAGGCGGAAGCTAGTGGGTCTATATTCTTTTACGTCTATGACGCAGACGGGACGCGATGCGTGTTCATTGGCACTTGACGGCCGCACGTGGGTGTACTGGTCTGTTTTGCGACTGTTTTAGAAGCAAGTTTACAATGCAAAATGAAGTAAACAGATTGGTTTGAACGCGTTGATCGGCCGGGAGGCAGATCTGTGACTCATTGTTAATGATCCTGCCACTGTAAACGTTTAATTTCCTAATGGAATAGATTAAGTAGTTAGGTTCGTTTTACGTGAAGTAGGTAAGGTTAGGTATGTTTTTGTCTATCCCATAGGTACATGTTTTGTAAGTACCCTTCTAATAGTTGGATTGGCCACCAATCAGCACTGAAGCAACGTGTTGAAGTATGCCTTAGGCATCCTCAAAGATGAGAAGAAACCATTACTCAGTATTCAGCTATTAAAGGGTTGCACCCAACAACTCATACACCGTTACACTATTTATTCAACCCCATTATCCTGACGAGGTACACCAACGTAGCGTCATCCAATTAGCTCTTGATCACACCCATCTTTCATAACATTCATAAAACCCATAAAAGTAAACGAGATAGCGAGCACGTCCCCACCACGCCCCATGGTGACTGGTGGTGACGCAAGCAGCACGCCTCTGTCGTGTTTAGGAAATTGGACACGTCGTGAGATATGCTCCCGAGATATGTTGACTTACGAAATTGCTGATTAGTATCAGATCGATGCTGACATCACGACGTTATCGTGGATTAATATTCTGTATTGGTTTTAGAGACAATTGTAATCATAACCTATAAATCATTGGTTTTATGCGTCACATGAAATTTGCGCATTTTGTAATAACACTTTCGAGGACACGCTTAGAGATAAGTGTTTCATCAAGACCAAAGACATTGTGAAGTTGAACATTTCACTGCTGTTCTAGAACAAAGGTGGCAGTTATCCGGTAAAGTGAAAAATCTACAAGATCATCCACGCCGAAAAGGGATACTATGACATTAATCTGAATACCTCATGTAGAGTTCAGCAATCTCCAAATTACCAGTCAATCGTTATTCAGTAGAGTGCGCTATGTATTATACTCATAAAAATCTAAAATACCCAATAAATTGATTGGAAATAGAGAGCTGATATAAAGATATCGTGCCCGACCATCAGTGTGACATAAAAGCTTTGGCGTGTGACAAAGCACTTGTTACAGTTACAGTGGTGTGGAGGTACTGTTAGCGTGGACGTCACCATCCGTGACGCTGGCCCAGATGCCGCCCGCGGACCGTTGGCTCCCATTTCATATTTCCTCCCATCAATGATATCGAGACACTCGATTTTTATTGGAAACAATCAACCCATTATCGCTTCGGGATATAAAAAAATCTCATTGAGTAGCTTTAATAAGCTTAGGAAGCTTTCTTTCGCTTTTTGGTAACTTAATTTGTGTAAAAAAGTTACTTTTTACTTTACTTTAAAAAAGTTTACGTTACTTTTAAAAAGTTACTTTTTTCAGAAATATAAATCACAACCATGCCAAGTATCATCTAAATCTGTTCAGTGGCTTCCATATGATTTTCGTAAACACAGTGATATATAAAAAAAATCTATTATCGAATAAACTTTCTTGCGATTTTCTTTGAACACTATAACACTATACTCGCGGTGCTTGAAAAAGCTCAACCTTTTTATCGTTGGCCATCAATTGATGTACTTAGGCTAAATACTTAACATTAGGTAGCCCGTCTTGTTTTGTCAGTACCTAGGTCTACAAATAACTTAGGTACAGTATTCCTGGTAACACCGAGCAAAGATTGTGCCACGTCTCTAATGAAACAACATTGGCCAGCGTCGGTTCGCACTAACTGGAGCGCTCCAACAGAGTTCAATGCATACTAAAAGAGCACAATGGCCCTCCTGTAGAACATTACAGTATCTTTGTTTCGTTATTAGCTCGTACAAGCCGCGGGTAAAGCGCTGTTGTAAGGAGCGGGCCGATTAGATTACCTTATGCACTTGTAGCCATGTCAGGTGCCTAATGGGAACGAGTCCGTATAGTTAGGTTTGTTCGCGTAATACCATGTAGAAAGTAAGAGCAGGTATAGTTCGGTGGTATGCTTATTGCCCCCTCCAAAAGCTCAAGTTTGGATCGAAATGTATTATTTTTTATAGGATTTAATGTTTATTTTTTTTACAAAAATTAACATACCTAATATATTTAGTTTTCACTTTTTACCTTAGTAACGCCTTCTAGCGATGTTAATTGCTTAATTTAAAATGTCTAACTAACTTAAAAGGATTGATCGGAATGTCCAATAAGCGAATCGTGTAGATATTAATTTTTAGATAAGATTAGTCAACGTAAAGTGCCTATTTGTTCAGTATACAAATATAATACTTAAATTATCTTTAACTTGAACAACGACAGCTATTAATATTCATACAAAATGTTTCCAACCGCCATTGTTACTTAAATGACTAAATACCGTCCCTATTAAGGCCAAATACCACATTTGTTGTTGCCAAATACGCCTTCTATTATGGCTATAAGACATCTATTATAGTCAAATGCGACAAGAAAACAGGGACAGCGTCAGTCAAGCTACAGTATCGTGGTATCGACGTCGGTAGGAAGAGGCTAGTAAAATGGCGTGGTAGTAAAATGTTCGCACGCTCGGTTGCCAGGTACGGTGGGTCTCGAATTAGCCGCTCCCAGTAGCGACGCGAGAGATGCTATCGGACGCCGACGTGCTGGGAGCTGCCCCGTCAACCGCTGCTTGAGAGCCACAAGGACCAACGGAGATGGCTAATTACAATGTATTGGCAGCCTCACTCGGATGTACACCGAGAAATTCTATTATAAGATAAATCAATGGCATGATAAGTGAGATTTAAATACAGTAAAAAACGTTACATAAGTAGATAATTATTAAACTTTCGCACACTCACGAAGTTAATATAGGATTTCATTAATTGACGGTGGCATGTACATAATATAAACATTACAGAAACTAAAACTTGACGACGTACACCTTTCCCGGACAAGGGACTACAGGACTTTTCAGAAAGAATAGGTACATGCGTGTTTATTTATCACGAATTGCATAGACTAACTAACAAATAAATGTAAGAGAATGCCCATTGCTAGACACTGCTCACACATTGCTCACGCCTCAAGTATATATTTCATTATTTCCGCCATCATCAAATCATTACTAGGTGTGGTGAAGGGGATCGTTTATTTAAGAAGGTTTAATAATATGTTTAATTATAGAGACCATATTAACATAAATATTGCATGTACCCAGGTTTAACTTTCAAACGCACTAACGGAAATTGTAATTGACTTTTAAGTTGTTCAAAAAGTTTTATTCTGATGCAAATGTAAGACGGTGGTTCAAATAAACATGGCGGTATTAAATCTGGCTAAAAATAAAAACACAATTGGGTTATGTTTACGGTGAAGAACTAACATGAAACAGCTCATTTCAAAACCGAAAGTTGGTCGAAGGTAAACAAAGGTTTGAACACGGTGATACACAAATTTTCCCTCCTTGGACAAATAAACGCTCCTTTGGCAATGGGCCCGGCGGAACTGATTTATACGGAAAGGAAAAGTATTGTTATTGTTATGAATATCTGTTCAAATTATATGTTTTAGTAACATTCAACAACACGTTACATTTCAGAAATAGGCACCTCTACAGTAACAGGATAAATTTAATTATCACTAATAACATTAACGGTTATAATATTTATAGAATATTACAAAACTATAGATTAAGGCTGTATTAAACCTATTGCATAATCCGTAATCCTAAGAATAGAATGCAATATCAAGGAACTGTTACGAGGTTTAGATTGATACCTACCTACTTTTATATTGCTCGTAATTCCAAAGAAATGTAGATACTATTTCATCTCAATTCATTATTCTGTGACGATTCAGAATATTTTTTTAAAGTTATGTAGAGTGCATTTTGCAATTTGTATTCGTGCAGACCGCAAAGTAACTCTCTTGAATTTTAAATGATAACAAATTGAATAAATGATAACAGATCGACTCCATTAACATGTCGACACTCTGAACCATCATGTAAAAACGATATTTTATTGATATTAACTTGTTTGCCAATATTTACTTTTTCGGGCAGTGACATCGAGTCCATTGAACGAATCGTAAAGCGACAGGTTCGTCCATTCAGTCCGTCGCGGGCATCGGTTCGCGTGGCGTTTGAATGTCCGGAAGTGCATGCAAATTTGGTCCTTACGATGTCGCGATAGGGGTGAGAGGCGACGGTGACGCGACCACCCGCGCGTTATCGCGTTATCAGCGCATCTCTAGATCCGAGCGGCCTAATTAGTGGACTCGCGTGTCGGTGGCCAGTGGCCGCTAAGCTTGCGCTTCTTGCGGAATCATGCTGTAACGCAATTTTTAGGTATATACGATCCAATCGTGATAAAAATTCGCCCACACACATAAATAATTACTTATAAAGGTGTTAATAGTAAAGCGGTTAGAGATTATGATGATGTAATTTCACGTTTTGTTGACTTTTATAATAATATGCTTAAGTGAGTCATTATGTTGCTGTCATGAATAGGTTCTATCATGAAAACTTTTACCAACGCTCAATCGCTAACATATTACGCTTCATAAATTGTTGGATTTTAATATCACACGTTAGTTAATTATTACAACCAATTCAATTAAAAAATTCGGAAACCCATAAATCATAAATGAAACGAATGGAAATTATATTTCAGTTACAAATTCAAGTTTAGATTTAATTCGACCAGTCGTACAACGAAAGTGAGTTATTAGTATGCAAACGAAATTTATAGCCCCCGGCACAGATTAATTGGCCCTGGTTTATGGAGGCGTTAAAGTGAGTAAACACGAATAGAAGATACAGTATCGCGTCGAGTAAATTGTTGTTCGACTGAATGAGTGAAACTTGTCGAACAATCGGTGACACGGCTAATTAATTAAGAGCGATTCAGCGATAGCCGCGGCCTAGCCGGCCCCGATACGGGTCGGGTAACGGGGCGGGCGCAAATCGGACGCATACGAAACGAGTTTGATACGTAATTGTCAATTCGTATAAACGAGAACGTGGAAAGCGCTTTTTTAGCATCCCGGAGAACGCCGGAGCCTTAAGAGATGTCCGGAGGCAGTCGTCGCGGTAATGCCGGCCGGCACGCACGTGTTCTGAAGTTCGCATTCTAAGCATGGCCGTTGGTATCGGCTCCCGCTGCGTCCGACCGACCGAACACCGCAACTAGGGATGCTGTGCCGACAGTGAAGCAGTGCTGCGTTATGACCGTTCGTGGCTGCGAGACAGCATGAGGTGGTGTGCGGTGGTGGTGCTGGTTATAGTGGTGGTGGAGGCCACGGGGCCTCGGCGGTGCGCGGGACGCCTGGCCCGGGAGCGGCTGAAGGCTGCGGAGAAGATCAGAGACAAAAGATACTACTTGCTGTGCTGCACGCCAGCCTGCTCCAGTCAGCGGCGGCCGCGGCCCCAGCTGACCACGAGGAGATACCAGCCCTACCACAAGACGTGGTATGGCCTCAAGCATGGTAAGATTACTTCGCAAAATAATCTTGATGATACACACAATAAACGTTGCATATTAGATAGCCCAGTCATTTACGTCAGTAGCTCTACCAAAAGCGTAAGGTACCTATACCTAATGTATTATGTTCCTTGTTTGGGGCAAATATAATCAAAAATAAATTCTGGGGTTACATGATAGGTGCATAATTTAACGGTATACACTTATCAAAGCAAGGTAATTTCAAAGAGATCCCTTATCATTCTTACAAAAATATCTGAATGGCAAAAGACTGCCATATCCTGTGTCAGGCGACTCCGCGACGCCTATAAAGCAAAATAATCGCAGAAAATGTGCTGCGTTAATGCGTTCCAGTTGCTTTTGAATTACCTAATAAGGAAAAACTATTCCTGCAGCTTAATAGAAAATATTAATCTGATATTTAAAAGCATTAATGCAACGAAGCATTTATTTATAGGAGTCATGTTACCTATAAGGTAATAGCTGATTTAGGCAACCCGGAAGTCTAGGTATGGGCCTACCGGTAAGCGATTTAGAGGGCTCACAATTTTTGTCGGACTCTGATGCTATTTGCGTAACAATTCCCCAGCATGGTTTGAGATCTGTTTGATTAGTAATCATAGCGCCAATCAGCTGCTGGTGCTCTGTCATAATATAATATTTAGCTGTGCGAAGTCACGCACTCTTGGTTTGCGTTGAGTTGAACTTGAACTCATAATATTATGTCATTTTGTTGTTGTTGCAAAACGAACTAACTCACCTTGAGCAACTGATTTTAAGCCAGTATGTCTTATGAGTGAGGCTAATTCAGTCTGAAAGAATTAAAAAATGGTTAAGATACTATGTATGTCAATAAGCTGGGCTTGAGTTACCAACGACGTGAATACTCGCACGTACAGTAGAAAAACAATTATTTTTTCCGTCATATAAACTTCAAAAAACCTCACGTCCAAATCTTCGTTTTACCAAAAAGTACTTAAAACGTTACACTTCCCACTTGAACCCCACGTCGTCACGCCCATTTGCTACTTCACTGACTCAAAAAATGAAAATAACATCCTAAAACGAATTAGTAACGAGCGAGCGAAGTGAGGGCGGGGCGTCAATCAATTATAACGTAGAATAATGTAAGAGGTGAGGTCGTTAGGGCAGCATTGACGCCTAAGGGCGCATTCATGTAGAACGCTGGTTACCGGCACTGATCTGCCAGCGCTTATCGGTATAGTCTAAGATCCGAATCTAAATCGACATTCATCGGGTTTATAAAAAAATCAAACACACTGATAGAAACTTTTTTGATAGTTAAAAATATTTGTTAATATTTAACAAATAATTTATTAGAAACCACTTTTTAGTGCTTAATAAATATTTCTTAGTATTTAAAAAGATTTATTAATACGTAATAAATGAATATCAGATTTATTAAACACAAAAAAATCATTTAAAATACTAAGAAATATTTGTTCAATACTAAAGAGTGGTATAAACTAATACCTACTTATATTCTGTCCAGGATTTTTGTTGTCTACCCATTTTTAATATATTTTCTAATATACGAAATTTATTATAAAATTATTTTGATTCTCTTATCAACCCGATGAATGTCGATTTAGATTCGGATCATAGACTATACCGATAAGTGCTGACAGATAGGGACAGGGATGGGCAAATGGGAAAAACATATTTTATCGTATCGATATTTTCCAAATGTATCTGAAATTAAATTAAATGTATATGATATTTCGATATATCGATATTTTTTCCCAATATGCAATTATTATGCCCCTCTTACCGGGTCAGATTAGTTTGTGGCACTTTACCAACCAAACCAACAAGCAGTGTCATTGTCATAGACAAGTAGGTCATAGACTGTAATTTTTGTTTGTGTTTGAAGCAAAGAAACTAAACCCATATAGCCTACTGCATACCTACTCTTTTTCTAAATTTAAGAAATCGGATTGGTCAAATAGGTACATGATGCGATCCATGAGCAGACAGCAGAGCTTTAAATAAATAAATATTAAATCTGAAAAAATATCGATATTTTGATATATCGGTATTTTTTACCCAAACGGCCCAAACCTACTGGCAGATCGGCGCCGGTAACCAGCGTTCTTTTCGAATGCGCCCTAAGGGCGCATTCAAGTAGAACGCTGGTTACCGGCGCCGATCTGCCAGCGCTTATCGGCGCTTATCCGCGCAGGTAGTCGGCGCATGTAGTCTCTATACTTTGTGCTGAACCAGCGCCGATAAGCGCCGACAAGTTCCGACCTGTCACACGACCGAGGGTATGTCAACGGACCAGTACCGATAAGCGCTGGCAGATCGGCGCCGGTAACCAGCGTTCTACTTGAATGCGCCCTTAGGGCAGCATTGACGCTTAATTAAGGACCCAAGGTACTCCCACGTGACTCCTGACCCCGCATGCCTCTGCATCCTCGATCTTCGCTGAACATTCCAGATATTATTTATTGAGGAATCTATTTATTCTAGACCAATGCTTTATGCCGTTCACTTTGTTATCAGAAAGTCTATTCCGCCTAACTTTTGAAGTTGGGTTATTTCGGTTTGAGTTATGATTAATTGCAATTTTGAAAGGTACGGTTTAGATTCCGAAAAAAATTTTGCGATGCATAATTTCGTTTTAAGTTTCTTATGATTTGGAAGATACCAACAATTTGTTGGAGTACACAACCGCTCTAAATTTTAGCAATATTTTTCCTACAATGTAGAGTGTAGAAAACTTCGAGCATGTTTTAATAATGTTGGACAAGATACCTACAACTGTGATACAACCAAGTTTCAGTCAGTTTGTTCTTTAGATAGTACCCTTTCAATTAATTCGTTTTGCCACTCTGATCGGAGCGCGAACCTTATTTATACATAGAGGTCAAAATTAAATTTGTTACCCAAATGTTCTTAGATTTCCAACAGCTGTCATTTTCTTAGCAATAAGTCTTCAAAAAGTCTATGTTAGACCATGAGAACCTGATCTTCCTACCAACCAATAGGTACCCATCCGTCTGATTAACGTGTAATAATCGCAAATCTCTACATGTTTTATTGAATGCATTAAAGTCACGACGTATCAATTTCATTCACAAATCAACCGCGTGGTTCCAATTTTAAAATCTCCGCTTTGAAGTGAATGGGCTCAGTCCCGCTCGCCAATTAAGTGATTGGTCAAGTGTGAATATTACGAGATGGTTCCGTATAATAAGGACTTGTGATTATGATTTTATACGTGCCTAGGTACTTACTCAATTTAAAAAAAGCGTACGTAAAATTAAGTTTATTTATTTTATCACTCATACCCACAATTCCTTTTGCTTTATTAGGGTAATAAAAAAGTGTTACATAATTTACTTAACACGAGGTACATAGGTACTTTATTATTTATCTGTTTACGAGGTCGCTAAACATCTGTTAACCCGTATTTCTATTTGTTGGCAATTGCTGTAAAAAAATCTTAATATCCGACTATCATCGGTGTCACGTACCGTTTTACACATTTCAAAGCACGAAGCGTATCTCCAATAACACATACAATGTATAATAAATTCTTGCCGCGCTTTACTGCTGCGTGTTATCTCGTGTTTCCTTATCAATGTTACGTTATTTGATGTTGTTAACGTCTCATGGCTACTCGCGCCTGTATTTGACATTCCAGAACTGGCTGACTGTTTTGTTTCACCCGAGACATTTGCTTTGCCGTATAAATGTTGCGGTAATTTAGTAAATTCATCATTTTGACATATTGACGACCCGTTTGAGTCAACCTTTCTCAATCTCAACTACGTACGTATCTCAGTTCTTACGAGTATTATCTGTCTGATATGGACTATCGTTTGAAAGGTCCTAGGTTCAATTCGCAGTGAAACGAAAAAGTCGAACTACTTTGCTCGTGTGTTGTCTATGTGAGACCTAGGATGAGGCTTTGAGTATGTAACGTTTTTAGGGTTCCGTACCCAAAGGGTAAAACGGGACCCTATTACTGAGACTTCGCTGTCCGTCCGTCCGTCCGTCCGTTTGTCACCAGGCTGTATCTCTTGAACCGTAATAGTTACACAGTTGAAATTTTCACAGATGATGTATTTCTGTTGCCGCTACAACAACAAATACTAAAAAACAGAATAAAATAAATATTTAAGTGGCCCCCCATACAATCGACGCGTCAGTGAGTTTAGTTACCTTTCTGTCCAAGAGATGGCGTTGTGGGTAATATGTGGCTACAATAGAACAATTAAATATTTAAGTGAGGCTTTCATACATCAGACCAGATTTTTTTGGCGTTTTCATAGATAATGGTACGGAACCCTTCGTGCGCGAGGCCGACTCGCACTTGGGCGGTTTTTTTATACCCATTAAACAGAAGATACGGAGTGTTTAATATCCATCCACTAATACATTATGTAGACTAGCTTTGTATGTCTGTTTGCCTATCGACAGTAGACATACTAATCCTGCACATGTTTCTAAGACGTGTACATAGTGTATGATAAATTCAAGGTACCTACCTGATGTTAGTAGGATATAGTGAGTTACCCACACAAGAAAATGTCTATTATTATTTTTCACGAAAAAAAAATATAGCGATAACCATAAACATAATATCTTCATTTTTCACGTAATGGTTTGATACACAATATAACACCTAATATGAACTATCCATAAACTTTTGAACGGAACGGCAATTGCTTTATGTTCACTGCATTCGAATTACAATCCTATCATTCATTAGTCTTTATTCATATTTCACAGATAACTCCAGTAAAGATATGTAGTGAATGGTTGCTTTGAAATGAAATCATTCACAATAAGCAGTCTCTTTCAACATTTTCTTTTTAGAGCCGACTTGTTTTCCGACGTTGTTATAAATAAGTTTTTTAAATGTACCAGATGATGTCTTTTGTTAATAAAATGTACGAGTTTAGCGTTTTTAATCACAATTTACAACTGCATTCTCAGTGGGTGTTTCCCTCACAAAATAACGAGCAAAATCCACAGTCCATTTGGCAATTTCACAGATGTTGAAAAATATTACCAATAATAGATTATTAATGACTTCACAGATTTCCTTAGGATATTTTCTATAACAAACGCTTTTAGCCCCGCAGCTTGCGTAGATCTAAAGTGAACGACTGAGTTGAGAAAGAGCGGGCAAACTCAATAGTTTGATGGATTATCGCTAGTGGCGAAAATCTTTGATCGTTTTGTAAAAACAACTTCCAGAAACTAAACCAGCTAAGTACGTATTTGTCTTCGTAGACCCGTGTGGCACACACACTGGTTACCAAGCCGGACTGCGTTTAAAGGGTCCTGGGTTCGATTACCAGCGACGCAGAAATTTTAATGATGAGTTTAAATATCTGTTATCAGTCTGGGTGATTACCTTTGTTTGCCTTTGTATGATGCCTAGGCCTAGATGGTACCAAAACAGAATCCTAGCCCTTTGAGACGCTTACTTAGAAAACGCGCCTTTTAATATCTAACTAAAAGGTCCTACATGTCCATGCTAACATTGATAAAAACTACAGACGACCTGAGTGAATGAGTTAGACATTGCCACAGATAATGTATTTAACACACCAGCGCCGCGCCGTTACTCACGAAGGAATTAGCATTAACCGGGAAGCGAGCGCGTATTGTTTGCACAAAGGCAGTGGAAACGCGGAGACCATTTGAACCGCGGGTCCACGTGGTTCCCATAGACTGCAGAACGAGATGCAAATGCATGCGTGCGGCGCATTGATAGCGCGGGGCAGGCTCATTTGGAAATGCACCTGGCGAATTCTAGGGTGAATCGAGCCTGGAATATATTCTTAACTTACGCCGGAAACTGGAAACCTGATAACTAGGAAGGCAGTTTTAAAGACAGGGAATCAGTGATAGGTAGATAAGAATGAATTATTTGGAAAGAGCAAAACTACCTCGTATCTCGTAAGATCATGAGTTTACAAGATGCCCTATTTTTAAACGAATGGGTACTTACCTACCTACCACAGAATTACCTTTAATCATAATTGCTTGATTAATTGACACGTGATATTGTTTATTAATATCTTGAAGATATTAAGTAATGTTTTAAGATAATATATGTATGTGGTTTAGTGACCCTAACCATAAACAGTAGGTAGAGCGGTAAACAAAATGTAAATGGACTCGTGTTGCAATGCATACATACTAGATGCACCTCAGTACACCTGCTGAGCACTGAATCACGAGTTGTGAATCGCAGCGGATTCGATTTAGCGAGCCGCGGGTTTACGACTCTCATATATCCTACACCTTACAGTTAATCAATTGAATGTTTATCATCTAAGATTTTTATGGTGTAGCCTTACCCTTATATAGTCCGCCGTGCAATTTAGCGATAGGAGGCGCCACGAGGTTTATAAATAAAATTATAAGTTCAGTACCCAGTAAATAAAACGTAATGTCTATTACATAATAACAAAATTTTGTTATAATGTTTTACTAACACAATACACATCATGTTACCTTTATAAATAACGTTACAACACTCATACCCCACCCTCTCTCAGGGTTCTCTATGCCCTAGGTGCCACGGACACAACATAGCCTCACGCTAGGTATCTCTGTGCCGTAGATGTCATGTACAATACACAAAGACACATAGTCAGACCGAAGACAGAAATTAAAACTCATAATTAGAATTTCCACCTCGTTGGGAATCGAACCCAGGACTCCGAAAGGATGTCCATCATGATCATCACGCTATACGTACCTAGGGAGTCGAACGAGTCCACGTGCGGACTTTATGTCAGTAAAATTAAGTAATGTGGCTGAAACGGTCGTGACCTCACCGGCGACTGCGCTACGGGCCGCGGGCCGCCCGCGCAGGTTATCTAGACAACGGGTCGACGACCCGATGTGCCCATGTAAATTGTAGCGAATATCGCCAGCAGTGGCTACGTGGATTGTATCGACCAGCCAAAGCAATCAGTATTAGTGAAGTATGCTATGGATTAATCTGTGCGCAGTTGGATGATGGATATTTTTAACATAAGATATCAAAAAAGGCGTGGAGGTTGATTCGAGTATTATTACGTGTGGTCCAATATTAATTTGAGCAACATCTGGCGAATATTTTTTGGTGACAAATCACTCGTTATTATTATTTAGTTCATCTATAGTCCTTAGTAATTTTCTTAGCAACTGTCAACAAGATACATGGGAATGGTAGTTATATTATTTTTCCTTCTGACTTATCTGACTTTTTGACTGATCTACCCGTAAGGCAAACAATGCAAAATAAACGAAATCGATTCGAATCGATTTATTGTACAAACTCTTCTTTTCCATTTTGCAGTTTGGTCGCTCCAAATTGGAACTGCCGCATTTATTTCTTAAATTATTTTAGTTATAAATTTACAGTTATTCAAAACGATCCCACTTAGCACTTACAAATTGAGTTAAATGAACACGGCAATATGAGGCCGCCGTGAAACGAGATCGCGAATTGCGAGATGACCTGTGTTCGCACTTCGCCGTCGTTAAATTTCGGCGCGCGGTCAAATATCCAATAAATCACCCGGGCCACGCCGATCGGACAAGCGTGAGCAATTTTTAAAGGCCTAAAGTGATGAAAAAATGTCCCGTTACATTTTTTCCTCTTGAACACCCTCTAAAGTTATGTTGGCATTTCCTCTCTTGAGCAAAAAGCTTTCAAAATGATTTTAGACAACTTGCAAGGTTTCTTCACGATGTGCAAATAAGTGTGCCTAATTAATATTGTATATTCACATAACCTTATTTATTTAAAACAGTACACAGAATTCGACCCTTCGTTGTTGGGTTGCCCTCGTGTTTCATTCTGTTAAGTACTAATACCTAATTCATTTCAATCACTGATGTATGGCTTATTGTATCCAATAATGTGTTCGTGCATCGTTTCATCTATTTCATCTCCCTCTATCGCACCCAAAACATTGTCCTTCTCTTTTACCTCCCATACTCTGGTACTAAATATATTACCGACCATAACGTATAATAATCGTAAAGTTAATAACCTATGCTAGCAGATATTTGTAACGCTGCCAAACCCTCCATTCATATCCGATAGTGGCCGATTCAGGTTAATAGAACGGATTCGAAGATAGGCCCCTCTGACCTCGCGCTGTTGAAATAACCACAGTTGATACGAGTATGTCAAATAGAAATCGTATTGCGCGTTCTTATTTAAACAATGCAGAATGTCTTAAGAAATTAATAGAAGTAATGCTGGCGTAACAGCTAAAGCAAATAAAGATCAAAGTTTAACAAATGTAGAATCTATAGAACTTATCTTACAATTCTCAAAGGGGTTATTAGGTACCTACTCTATTCCAAATCTTCAAATGATACTAGGTACTCTTCGTTTTCGTTATGTACATATCTTTTCTTGTTCATAACATTCGAGATGTATTCAGATAGAGACTGTTCTAAAATTATTTTTAACTGCGTAACCTTTTTATGTAAATTTATATCCATAACGTCTATAGAGTAAAATACGATATCTATAAAGTTATACTGACTACAAATTCTGACTATTCGTGGCTCAACAATCGTTTTTTTGTCCATTAGAAACGCTGACAACATTGCGTGCGGAAGACTTGTATTAATAATATCTCGATGACCTCATATTGTTGATTGAACTAATTTAGTGAACAAAAACCTCCGGCCGCGATGTAATGAACGTAATCTATGCATATTTGGACATGTTGCCTGATGGGTTACCGATCGAAGCAAGACCAGATATGGACAAACATAACGTCAAATCACTGTGCTAGATTATGCAGTAATTAAAATCAATTTGACGTTCCTGATAAGACCGGGGAGGTTCAAGTTTTTATGTAGATGAATTATCATTTCTGGGTCCGATAAAATCTCTTTTTTCTTCTTCGGCAATTTGTTTTCAATGCTTTTAACAATTTATTGCGCTGCTTATGAGTCTTTATCTATTGCAAATGTATTTTATGTAGATCTATCAATTTGTTTCTTATTAATTGCAAAATGTATGTATCCGTGCTTCATTATCATTTTCATATTTTGTTTTGGAATTTTACTGATCGATATTGTCGTAGGAGTACCCAATTTCTGTATGACTAGCAAGCATTTGCCCGTATAGACTATTTGACTAAAGTCTTTAGAGATCCTGAAATAAAACGGCCCCTTATTTGGAAGCACAAGCAATAGAGGCGGCTACCATATTGGTTTCATGTTTTTCTGCTTCGTCAATCCCAAAATGTTTGAATGACGTCGATATTTTTTGCCGACGATAAAACAAAAGAGCCTTGTCACCGTAGCGATACGTACTTGACAGCTGCTTACGCTGTTGAACAAAAATAATTCGTTGAAACAAAATAGGAGATAACCAAAGTGTGGTTGACCTTAGGGAATAGATCTGTTGTATTTAATTTTGTTGTATTTGAATCGGATACTGATAATGACTCGACTCTAAGTGAGGAATTAGTCTTGAAGTAGGAATAATCTTCTAGACAAAAAAATTGCTACATAATTTAATTAGGTACTTAGATATCACAACAACTAACATTAAAAATCCAAGCTGAGCATTAAAGACAGAATTTATAAGACATTAAATAAATGTAAAGTTTTCGGTGAATTCTGTGGTAATATAATCTTCTTTTTTGTAAAAATACTTAACAAAAAAGAACATATCCAAACCACAGTGAAATCAGTATTAAAAATTGGAAGTAAGAAGTCGGCGAAAAAAATCCGCTTCACATAACTGAAATAACATCAGTGAGAAACCTGATGGACGAGTCGTCAATCCCGATAACAGCGTACAATGTACACATTATATCATCAGTATTCAGCTATGCAAATGCCTGCTCGCTCACCGATCAATCACTGCACATCAATCGGCCGGCCGGCCACAATGAGAATGAGCCCTTGCATCCGATGAGAGAAACATCTTGCCAACGATTCTCTGGAATATACTTACTTGTCTATACCTTACCCTTTGGAGAAACTTCTTTTTATTTATTAGCGTTTATGTCAGTATCCTGTTCTATCATAATTCGGTTATTGACTATGAAATGAATCTAAAGAATTGATCATCATGTTTTTAAATAAAAAATAGATTTACAATGCTGGATTACAATAAAAAGCACTCTAGAACATGAGATTTTTATGCAAAGTGATTGTAATGTTGAAAATAACCGTAACACATTTTGCATAATATTAATAATATTATATTACATTGTCTAGTTTGTTGATAAGTTATTTCTTTATAAGACAACCTATATATCTACTGTGTTGATCTTGGCAGTTAATCTTATGTGCCAGCCGCAAAAGCTCGCTTAAAATATTTTCATTCTTAGAACGTTTCGTTTGTCCTTGGCTCCCAAAAGTTATGGCAATTTCCGAAGAATTTGCTTTTTACAAGTACCTACCTATATATCAATTTTACATACCTATATAGCAATTTCATAAAATTCATATACGTTTCAGTTTGCTCCAGGTTCAATGGTCATGAACTTACATTTGACTTTTACGTTTCGTAAGTATTTGAATTGAAACAAAATCTCTCCATATACTTATTATGTTTTTTAGTTTTTGATGCCGCAGTAATATTATTTGTGAAGTCAAATGGAACTGCATCGTGATTATTGTAATTGGAATAACACTTTGGTTCCATGGTTTTGAACTAAAACGTGCTTCGAATTTAACTTGGACGTGAAATTATTGGGGCATGCAATGTTTATCTACAATTTATGTATCCTGTCTACCACGCCAAAGTACCACAGCGACTTGTCTCTTTGTACCAATGTAATTGATGGTAGCACTCGGCTATTTAACAATATTCTCATTTAAATTCACACCTTTGAATTAATATAAAACTGTGACAATATGAACAAAACAGTTATTTGTCGTGTGAATCTTTATTTTTCTCTAATCTTACTTGTTTATCCGAATTTATCTTCACAATCAACATTACATGACTACAGATTAAGAAAAAAAACATAAGTAATTGCATCTTTACAAATATTATATAGGAGACAGGCTCAAGTTTGCTAGTTCCAGTTTCTTCCCTATCTAAAGCTTCCTATAACAGCATAGTAAATAACTGGTGTAAGGTACAAAAACAGCAGTGTTTACGCGTTGATCGCTTCATTTTCAATATCCCATTCTAATCAGTGGTCTAATGGATCGCAGTAGTATCGCGTTGCTCACTCGATAATACCGTAATCGCGCTTCGGAATTAGAGCTCTCAATCAACTGGGCGCATTTATCAATCGCCTGCCTGTGTTTACGGAAACTGGATTCAGCCTGTGCAGGGCTGACAGTTTGCAAATCATAATCTCGTGGAATGTTTTTCATTATTGCGTTTGGTTTATGTTGGGCCTGTTTCTTACCGTGTGTATTAAATGGAAGTCTGTTCTCAATGAATTTGTTAATGCTGCATAAATGGAGTAAAATTTAACTATACCTCACACCATAATGCTGTTGACTCTGTTGAATTATCTCTAGATACCCTTATTGAATGGTTTCTTTATTGAATTTTAGCTTCACATTTTAAACCCATACCAGTTGTCATAGTGAAATGAAAAGGTTTAGTACTTCCTGATTTTCTTTCAAATCAAAATCCTAGAGTAGCGTAGAGAATCAGTGAAAAATTCCAAAACGAAATATTTCATTGATCTCGGATCGTTTCGAAGCCGGACATTTCAATAACCGACTGTTACAGATTACGCAAACGTAACTGCAAACTAGGATTGTTATTCTTAAACTCCGTTAACTTAATTCCAGTTCCAAGATCCAACCCTACGGTCGCTCCCGCGGTAAACCGGTGCGACCGGCCCGCTGTCACTGTCTGACCCGAGTAAATTATTCAACGGGAAGCGTTTATCGATACACCACATCACTATTGATGCATTGTCTCAATCCGCAAATCGCTGGCCCCGATGTCGATAAATCACTCGGTACACGTCAGTCTTCAGTCTCCAGATTATTTTTCATGAAAATTAAATCCGGAAGTATGCAGACCATCTGCCGTCGCAGAGTTCTTGCAAAACAAAACTCGTAAGCTAAACTAGTGCATCATAACTATCCCTATAACAGATGGGGAGTTACTCAAAGGACTAAAATCGGAACTGGGGTCCGATTTGAGCCCTTTGTCCTTTGCGTCGTTAGTCATAATTAGTCCTGTAAATTGTTGTTATTAAAGGTCTTGATCTCATGTGGTAACAAGATGTGTTGCTACCTTTGAGTATTGATTTAGTCGTCAATAAAAAGTGTAACCGGATCCACATCATCTGTAATGTTCCATTTGTAATACACAAATCCAAGCCAGACAATAGCTCGTCAAGTAAATGTGTCGTGAACATTTATTCAGCGCACAGACGTGATAGTAATATTTCACAAATTATGTAACAGAATCCGTAAAGGTAAACAGATGTACGTGGCAAGAATAGAAAGCACCGCAATACCTCGTTGAATACATCAATGCCAAATTAGAAGCAAACTCAATCCGTAAAGCGCATTGTGTAAGTTAATTATCTGTGGCCCAGTCCGTGCGGGCTGGAGGAATATATCTTCATAGTTGAGTCCGTAAATCATCGTGTGATCTGTCGATAAATCATTCATAGCTCAGTGTCCTAACAGCTGACGGCGATTGTTTAAGGATGGGTAAAGTAAATCGCAGTCGCCGTCGCCGGTCTTTAGATCTCGTCTTGAGTCGAGAGCGACGACAACAGTTACTTCCGAGAACTGAACAGATTGACATTCGTCGTGATCATCATTGCAATCTATAACTGTTCCACTGCTGGCCTCGAGTCCCCTCTCACAATGTGGTGAATTCTGGCTAACTCAGGACTGGCGATTTTCAAAAACGTATGAAAACCTTATGGATGGGCAATTCTCAGGTGTGTGGTTCTCTTTACAATGTTTTCTGTTTGTAATAACTTTTCGAATTAGTTTATTTGTAAGCTTCCTCAACATTATTTCTATTCATACCCCAACACGAGGCTGTACTTCACGGCAAAAGTCACCAAGTCTGGTGTGATCCTGACAAAATCGTAGTTAAACTCTACAATGATTACTATGTTGTGAACGCAATAATTTGCTGATAATTATAACTAATCATAATTGATCAATCTATCTTTTGTATCAGCTGTCAATCTCTTACCTTGCTAAAAAGACCCTGCGGCAAAATTAAGGCTTACGGCAACGTCAACACTTAGTTTTGAAGCAGCTTCATCAGTATTAATATTAATATTTATATAGCACCACATAGAAAGTTTATTATCCGAGGAAAGGACTGCAAGAATATCAATCTGATTCCGTAAATCGTGGAACTATTGTCTATAAATCAGTCAATGCGCGCGTCGCTCGTCACTGCGCTCGCTAAGGTGATCTGTGGCACGTTGCCGAGACTTACTACGTTTATTGTAGTCTCCAAGTTAACTATGACCATACTAGTTTTATTTTAGAGTCACGTACTCCTTAATTCAGTTTATGAATCTGTAACTAATCACGCAGTAGTTATGTAGTCAGTACTTATGAATGCTTCCGAAAACGTTTATTTCTCATTTTATACTTTCATCAGCGATGGTTGCTACAGGTACCTACCTACCTACCTACTTTTTAAATTCTTCCTCGACTTGCTCCCTTAGATATAGAATTCAGAACCCTCGTGAACTCCATTGCCTTTTAATCAACAGATGGCTCGTGTTCTCTTTAAAAAATACTTCCCAAAGCTCAACTGAATTACTGACAACGACTCAAACTTATATCCACGTTGGTTTCATAACATTTATACGGCTCATACTTTGTACATAGTAACTTAGTGTAATTAATTTGAAATAAAATATAAATATTAAACTCCTGTTTATTTCACCGTCGTCTTTGAAGATCTGTCTACAAACATGTTGTATCGCAAGTGGCAGCCGCTGAATCAGATCAAAGCCGCAGTAATCCCGGCGCGGGCGCGGCGCGCATCTAATTCGATTACCAAGTTCGTACTAAACGTTGTTTTTTGTATTTATAGCTATTACTTAGGCGTGATGGATGCGCGATCAGTGTCTCATTTATTTCGGTTCCGTGCGTCATCCGAGGGACTTCTAGGAGCGGGGTGCCATTAGAATAATTCTTAATCACCTATTAAATAGCAATAATTTATTTTAATTTAATATATTATATTGATGTATTGACGGCTTGGCGTAATAGTTACTAAGTTGGACCGCCATTCGAAGTTTTTGAAGAGATTGTTTGAATGATGATTTTAAATGTCTGTTCTGCGTGTGTTCTTCTCTTTGTGTGTGGTCAAAACGTTCTTCCTAGTGAGGGGCTATTGAGTGTGAAGCTTTCTTAAATATATTTAGGTTACGATAGTTTTGACTCTTATAAAAATATAGGATACTTTTAAACTTCAAAGATATCTGAATCATATTTTTTTTAAATAATTTGATTGAGCTGTATGTCTAGTCCAGTTAGTACCTCCCTAATAGGTAATTGTTAGTAAAAGTGTCGTTCTAATTCGGTCCCAGGTGGATTGCTACTCTTGGGGACTCAGATGGTCGCCTCTAAAAAGGGTTACCGACTCCAAACCTTTCGCTCAGAAACACAATACCTGTGAAAACAATTACTACACGGTAGAATGATAGTAAATACCGTAGCCGGCGGTGGTATTGCCCGGGTGAACTCTAAGCCCTCGCGTCATCTACAAACCCAACAAAATCTAGAGGCCAGTAAAACACGTCAATTTCAATCATTATCTTTTCCATGCTTTTTTGTGTTCCGGAATTAAGTAATTAATATGATGTAAGGATCCTTTACTACCTATCGGTACATTTAATTTTTCTACGCTATTGAAATGCCGTTAACATTTTTAACTGGCAAAAGAAAGAACTGCAGGACAATAACCTCGTCAGGGGCTCAGAGGTAGGTAGTCCTAGACGTTTTCCTACCGAGCCTTGCCGCATGCCGCACATATTTTCGTGAGGTGATCTTCGTCCGTTAATCTTAACGCTAAGTTATGCGTCTACCGTTTGCTTCATGGTCTACCGTAATATTTCAATCCATAGTTTTACGTAATCGCAAAAAATATTAATTTTTTATAGGTATATTTACATAGGCGGAGGTCTTCGATATGTTTTTTTATGTAATTTTATAAAATTATCTCCGACATTTTTATGGTCCTTGAGGTTCTGGTGTCAGGTTTTGTTATTTTTATGTATTACGCCATAACTAAGGTATTTTATAACGTATTTTTTACTTTAAAATTATTTAGCTATGATTCATTATAAGTCTCTGACCTAATTACCTATAGGATAGGAGAGAATTTGAAATTTTACAACATATACCTAAATGTATTGTTAAACATATTCAATTTATATTGTTTTACATATTATTATGATTTAGAACATAATATAAACCCGTATCCTACTAATCCTATCCTACTAATCCTACTAGTCCTACTAATATTATAAATGCGAAAGTTTGTAAGGATGTATGTGAGTGAGTGAGTGTGTGTGTGGGTTTGTTACTCTTTCACGCAAAACCTACTGAACGGATTTTCATGAAACTTTGCAGTAATATAGCTTAGATATCGGAATAACATAATTTGTTAAAATTTATAGAGATATTTGAAGGGACTGGTTTCCCGAAGCGAAGCGAGGGCGGATTTACTAGTAGTATTATAAATGCGAAAGTTTGTTAGGAATGTTAGGATGTATGCGAGTGAGTGAGTGCGTGAGTGTGTGTGTGGGTTTGTTACTCTTTCACACAAAAACTCCTGAACGGATTTTCATGAAACTTTGCAGTAATATAGCTTAGACATCGGAATAACATAATTTGTTAAAATTTATAGCGATTTTTGAAGGGACTGGTTCCCCGAAGCGAAGCGAGGGCGGATTTACTATATAATATATATCCGTATAACTATTACTTAAATAAATTAATGATAAATTAACGGACGTTCATGACCACTACCTACTTCAGCATTTCTTGAGTCGCGGGACTCGTGGCTCGCGGGTGATGTAGAGGTAGGTGTACAAAATAACAAGACACCGTTCTGCGCGGCATTGCACTTATAGATACACTTGGAGGACACTAATATTTGAGCAAGGACCCAACCCCATGCATCCACACTTATATACTGACTAGCTTCTGCCCGCGGCATCGCGGCATCATTTTATATCGCAAAACGGGATTTTTCATACAAACTTTCATCCCCTATTTTTCAACTATTTTCATTCTGAATTTCATCCAAATCGGACCGGTGGTTTAGCCGTGAAAACGTCACAGACAGATAGACTTTCGCATTTATAATATTAGTATGGATCTCTAATCAGTGGATGAGACTTGTCCGTTAAAGGCTTGTTGATGAGCACAGGAAGTGCGGCTCGGTACTCAGTGAATATTGGTACTCGGCCAGCTGGATAATGTTGCTCCCATATGTTGCCAATGATTCAATATGGAATACTGAATAACTGAATACTCAAACCTATACTTTATAGAACCCAATACCAACGCTGGCTCTACACGTATTTGTGGAGGAATTTATATATAAAAACATTATTTTGAAAGTTAATTCTGTCTTGGTAACATACGAGATATGAAAACAAACGTATATGTCACATAAATATCTGGCCCGGACGGGAATCAAACCTGTGACCTCAGTTCGCAAACAGGGTCCCCACACTTACTGCTAACTATAGATAATTGAGTCGCTGAAAATATAAAACAAATTAATTACGTGCTCTCACCGTTCAATTTAGCTTGAAGGAAAATTATACAAACTAATAAAAAGATAATAGCAATACGTTGTTAGTGAAAGTTCAATAAATAATTTATTGTTTTTCGAACCAAAGCGACAGCAGGTTAAAGTTCCTATTCATCTCCATTATCATCAATGTAATGATTTACTCATTATTAATTACAATTGAATGGATAATAAATTAATTGTTTAGTACAATTGCTTAGTACAATCGTAATAATAGGAAGTAGTGTTGTAGGTTGTAGGGTCGGGTGGCAAAGCTTAATACCTACTAAAACCCTGAGATTTAAATCTCGAACTATCCTCGTTATTACCGACAGTAGTAACATCCAATTAGCTTATCTATGGCCGGGTTATGATAGATGGAAGCCGCCACTAACATGAAGGATATATAACACCTCGGTAATATAATAAAGATCCGGTCTGTCCCGGCACCCCGTCCCGGGTCGGGTCGCGGGTCACGGCTCACGGCTCACGGCTCACGGCTCACGGCTCAGAGTTATTGCATCTGTTGGCTCGATTGAGCTATGAGCCCCGTTCTACAGCTCGGTATTATATTTGACTCGATGTGGTGTGTATAAGTTTAATGTGACGTCATTGTTGAGTGAGTTATTAACGAGCCGTATTCTAAGACTAATGTGTAAAGTTTATAAATTTAGAAGGCTGTCTATACGATATCTGATAAGTAGTATTTGACAGTGCCAGCGATATAGTCTCACCTTGGCAACATTTTATGTGAAAGTGTTTTTGGCGGTACCTACTTCAACTCTATACATTTACTTCCAAACTAGGATCCCCTGCTTTGCGAATAGCATAGCCATCATAAATACGACATAACTTACAACTTTGTCCCAAGATCTGCCTCAGAAATTTTCACCCCGGTCGAAAACGAAACCAGGGCCACCTCACTTCATATGCCAATTTCAACTTCATGGTAATATAATTATACCTATCTCGTATTTAAATACCTAAGCACAGCCTTAGCAACAAAACATACCTCCTCGCCTCGTATCTATTTAAAAAAGTTTCTACACGATTTATTCTTGACAGATACAAGAAATTTAAATGATTGATTGAAAATTATATTTATACGAAGATACTTAAGTATATCTTGAGTTATCGAAAATTTTCTTACCGTCTTTACCATCGTACCGCAAGAACCACAAACTCAATTATAAATAACTTTTGGCACTGGCTATAAAAACCTATTCAATAAATCATCATCTCCAATGGAGCAACAAATCAATTCACAAATGGATTATATTAATTACTTTTAGTTCGGGGCGTTCACTTTTGAAATTGATGGTATTGTTGTTATTATTCTGAAAAAGTCTTTATGAATGTGTTTTAACATACAATTTTAAAAGGTTCAATGGCAAAATATAGTTTTCTTTTTATTTACGAACTAGGTCCGCGTCTTCACCCGCATGGAATTCGTGTAATCGCGCCTTTTAATGGGGAAGAGGGGTTGAGTATCTCTTATTACTTCTCTACAATCTTAGAAACATCCATGCCAAAACGTAGCGTTCAATAGTTAGTAGTGCAATGTCTGACAGACAGTGAGTCAGTCACTCAGTAACGGATGAATTTTATATCTAAATGAATTCCCACGGAACTAATGTTTACGTGGGAAAATTCCTCGCGCAAAAAGTCGTGGGCAAGCTGTATCTTCATGATTTAAATGAATACGAATTAGATACCTTAGTATGCTTCCTCTCTCCGTCATCACCTCTGACATTGGTCCTTCGAGCCGCAGACTAATGTCCCGTCGACCAGGCTATCGCTGTATGTCAAGATATCTACATAAACCAACACTATCGCTGGGGCACAGCTGTGGCACGACCGGCTGACGGCTCGTGCAGACGCCGTCAACTTGTCACCGACCCCTGTCCCCGACCACTTTCACTAGCCCAAACTTGATCACAATAGACTGTTAGTACTTCACAAAGATACAATTTCACTTTCAGATATTCCGATATGAGTTCCGGAATTGCTTACGAAATAGGTGTCCTATGTGCTACTACAGATACAGGGTAAGGATTATGATAGGGTAAAAATTAGGAGTAGGTACGGTAGACTCATGGTAGACTCTTTGCTACTCATTCATATTTATGGTGTTGAATATGTAGGTTTGTATAATTTTAATTGATTGGCCACTGACGCGTTGCCAACCAAGATCAAAGCGTTACACATTTGTTTAACTGTTCTATAGACTTTGTTTTTTTTATGTCACTACAACATATATCATTTTTCTAAGTATTAAAAAAATATCTTCTTTATTTTTATACATATTTTTCCCTCATCAGAACGTAGGAAAAAACTCTGATTCCAACTTTATAAAAAAGCAATAAAGTCAAATACAGATGGAATCGATAAAAGATAAATGTTTGATCGTACAGGATAATAAACCATTCGAATGTTTGATAAATATCTATAAACGGTTTCCTTTCGTCGTTCTGTATGCTAATGCTACAAGAAAGATGGACGAGTTATTAAGGAATTCGCGTGCAGAGCCGCAGAGCCGCAGAGCCGCGCCAGCCTTCGCGAGCCGTTTAACGACTCAATCCAGTTCCGGGCATATCGACATCGCTCCTAATCACATGGTGCTCGCGCTGCCACCAGGGTTGTGACACTTCCTAGTGGAACTTAAGTTTTAGGACTTAGGACCTTAGGGTGCGCCCTTATACAGAGAAAGCGCCAGTCACGTTACACTCAAAATCCACGTTTAAGATCTAGGAATGTAGGGCTGGATCTCCAGTAAACGAAAGTGGCCTTTTCGACCAATACGCGTATGTTACACGATGATAATTATATTGATTCAATTAGACAGGTTATTCTCTTAAAACTACTGTGTTAAGTAAAACTTTTAATCATTGTAATGGATGTGAGTGATGCTTTCAATAATACAAATACTGTCTTGGACAAATGAAGTAATGACGGATGGAGTATCAGCTCCGTCATATTAGCCAGTTCCTCCAAGTGCGTGGCGACCATTTATTTATTTATTACCACATCAGTTTATGCTAAACCTTTGGTGGCAACCCTCAACCTGCCACATACCCACCACGGCGCTCCGAGCGAGCTGTGACCACGGATCAATCGATCACAACTCGAGCCGTATAATTACCCGGCCGTGTGCTGAATGCATAAACATTGCAATGAGCTGCGCTAATTGAAAACTCACGCGAATCGGTACAATTGCTCATTGATAGCTGAGATACCTACTTACTGGGTTCAAGTATTAGTCACAGCGTTTTTCAAACTTTAACGAGTTCAGATCATTGCTTGTCCTATAAGCTCAGAGGGATATATAAGAACGAGCGACACCATCATCAAAACAGTGGTGGGGCCCTTTCTGGCCTTTCTGCCACTTGTCCATGACTGAAGAGAGCAAGGACCCATTGACCTAACACTTAATTTACCAATTTTTTTGAGTTTAACCTGACATATACTTATTAATAATTCTAACTAATTGTATTTGCTATTGAAGCAAATTTAAGCGATTTAATATTTAGTTTTTATAGACATTAATAACTTAGTCTTAAATTAAGGTGATGTCATAATGTTGAATGAACGTTAAAGTTTTCGAAATTCATCGAATCATAAAAAACAAAAAAAAATCAACAATAAATCCTATTCCACTCAATTTCAACTCAACAATTCAAATTTTAGAGCAGTATGTTACCTCTGCAGCGTAAGCGCATCCGTCTACCACGCACCACGGAGCTATAGGATAAATTAATGTGTTTCTATTTAGTTGTATAAGTTAGATTGTAATTTAAACATCAGCGCCGCGAGCCAGATGTAGGTGAATGGGTGCGCGGGGACCTTTGGCCCGCCTCTTGCGATTCCTATTAATAATATTATTTTCGTGGGAACTGGGCTTCTCTGAGCATTAGCGTTAGCGTAAGGTTCGATTACGATTCATCTGATGGACGAGTTCATTTGCAGCGATCTTTTTTACTGATACTAATGCGTTAATGTCTCGATGATAGGAACTGATGATGATGAAATAACTGATTGCATCGGTGTGCCCATAGAAGAGACATGGGGTCTTTTGCTTAGTTCTTGTCTGACAACGCGTTGATATCTTATGGCACTACTAATTGTTCGCCCACTTATGGCACAAAACAGTAGAATATTGAGGGCAAAGGACAAGGATAGAACTTGATATTCTTATACTTATAAAGTAGTATTTCAGACTATTTCAGTTATTTTTATTCCGAATATCGCAAAGAAGCCTTGAAGCGTTTTGGATTCACTTTTATTTTTGCAGTTTGGTGGGTTTCCCTAATAGTTAAGTTAAGACATCCATTTCAACCGTCGCTATGGAAACCATTGAGCCGCTCCAAAGCGTGGGTGATTTTTACCTGCCGTCATTACAGATGTAATGTAAGCAGTTATACATACCGCTATAATGATGATGTCACCACGAGATGAATTCCGAGTTAATTTTTAGGATTACAGATTATTCGTGAGAACATTAATTTGAAAATATCACTGTTACCACAAGAAACAAACCTTAATCAAGCGATTGAAATAAAATAATGAAACTATGTGTCTAGCTGTAAAATTAGAACACGCCACCTGTCCCTATAGCTACTTATCTAACTACTAAGCTTCACTTAACCACGCAGGTCTAAACCACAAACCGGGTTAAGCTAGGCTTAACCTGGGCTTAACTCGTCAACTGATTGGCCGCGATTAACGTCTACATCTGTCGTGATACGGCCGCTGTAGGGACCGTAATATGGTAAATACATTTTAACGTACACCAGTGGCTTGTAAACAAACGTCTATTTTACACTAATCCGACCGCTGCGATAACTAGATGGTGCTAATAAGCCTCTAATACCTCGCTTTCAGGCTTTTATAACATTACCCAAGGAAGTGAATGGCATTTACTGCCTGAATCCATCTTTTACTGCTAATGTTAATGATTATAACGTCTAAGCCATTTCATCGACTGATTTCTATGCTATTCACACAAACTACCTAATTATCTGCTTACATCCTGGTATTTGATTGATGATAAATAATTGTTAAGTCAAAATTATTACACAGACACCAAAGTTAAAGTATCCAAAATACTACCTTCAAAACACACTTAGGTATAGCTTTAATGCGTTTAGTGCAATACTCCGTTAAATAATAAAACAATTTCTTGTCGACACCACTTATTACGTTGTATCGCGCTACGTTGCATGGTCAGTAAAAATTGAAGCCGTTAATGGTATGGGAATGCGACGGTAACCCGAAACCCGGTGCAATCGCTTTAACCGAGCGAACGAATCGCTCCAAATGTTTTCGCCTTTCTCCATACAGCCCGGAACAAAATTACGATCGACGGCCAAGAAAAACCTTTAAAAGATGTCGAGTGTAAATCGTATAGAAGTAGAATAGAACACGCTGTACATACATAAATATAATTTATTTATTTAAGTATTTATTTTAAGACTCATTAACAAAAAAGCATGTAACGCAAACATAAAACAAAGAATTCTTAAATGTAATGGCATGCAATTTCATTTATAATTGAGCACAGCAAACTTTAAAGCGAAGTGCGTAGGTAAACATGAAACATTATACAATATTTAATATAATTATCTGCTATATAATTAAGAGCTTTAGATGCGGAGAATTTTGGTCAAAAGTAAAATATAATATAATAACTAATATCATTGTTGTGGTTTTTTGAAAACAGGATGGGACTTTCGTGTAGTTTTTCGTTTGTTTTATTTTACTTGCTTTCTTTACACACACTATCCGACCGCGTCCTCCTGTCCATCCTCCAAGCTTGGAAATAAAAATAAATCAATATCCAATTGATATTAGGTATTCAAATTCTACATGTACCTATGCAAAATTTCATCTTATTGAGTACCTATATTCCAAAAGCTCACCAACAAACACTCGCAAATGATCATAACTAGCTTACATACTTAACAATACATAATCTCATAATTTCTAAACGTTTTTCACAGTACAGTCCACGCAACAAGTTTAGTGTAGTGCGGCAAACTTAAACTACGTTCGTGTTCGAGCTGGAATTCGTTTTCCACTTAGGCGATTAAGGCCTTAAATTTATGATTGTCGACGGGATCTAACTAAAAAGATCCTTAATAATTTTGCTCATAAGCTGAATTGAACTGTGAACACAGGTAATTAGGTTGGTTTTGGCGGAGTGGCAATTCCATATACTCGGCGACTCAAGTATAAGGGCAGCAATTATAGATATAGACATTACAATTATAGATTTTTCTCTCCGATAGTCTGATCAGACAATCGGAACCTCCCTCAGTAACACGATACCAACACAGTGTAACCGAGCGGACGAATCGATTTGATTGTTGCGAGTGTTTCAACCGCTCACCACACCACACCACACCACACCACACCACACCACACGCATGGATCTGATTAATGACAACATTCATCATCCGGTATCATTCATCCCGCAGCTCGCAGCTCGCAGCTCGCGGCCAGTGTAACACAGTTTTGAACCGCGTTTATTCTGATTTATTGGACTACATGGCTACACACGTCTGAATAGACGGTGACGTGTAAGAGAATTAATGTTACCTAAGCTCTTCTAGATCTGAGAACATAATTGAGACTTCGACTATTGACTATTACTTAGTGTTCTTTTTTTGAGATAAGCTCAATGACCAGACGAAATTTTTTTTAGAGCAATGTGGTCAAAAGCCAAAATATCATAACCAGAATTTTATCAATTATTGAAATGAATAATATTTTTGCCGTATCGACACCCAGTAGCAGATCCTCTCAAATCACTCACTCAGGTCACTCAAACCTGTCTTGAGCTCTCTGACTGATAGGTGAAAACCTTTCTTTCTCTTCGAGTAGTTAGTAGTAGGCATTACTTTGAACATCACCCAGATTACGACGTTATTTCAATAACTCTTCTTTCTGCAAACGTTTGTAGGTTGTAGATACTGTCACTACCGAACGAGTTTCAAAGTGTATTTGAACACACAGCTGATAGTGTTTAATTGACTAGTTTATAATAAGGAAACTGTGGCAAGTCCTTAATTGTAATTTATCGCGACTGAGATACCCTATAAATCCTTCAAATCTGACTGCATCATATAATTATGCATGAAATATTGCTTACGATGCATTCTGTTACGTTTCAAATACAGTGTCAAGTGACCATTTATGAGGTTATGGTAAATATTGGAAGGGGCCATACGCTCGCCTCATTAATAATTCCGTAGCAAACTGCTTTATTGAAAATGCAGATAGTTCCAGTTACATCTTATAAATATAAGATGTTTAGTTATTTATAAATATTTTATTTACTGATTGATTTATTGAATGCTGATAACCGCGGAAAATGTACCTATGTCCTTATATTGACAAGACGGCTAGACCAGTAGAATGTATATTTATAAAATTGTTTATTTATAGGAATGATAACTTCTGAGATCTCTAAATATACCTATTTTTAAGATGTTCAAATGATGATTCGAATTTTTAAACATACTTCATAAAATAATGAAGTTCAAGTTATTTTTTACTTGAAGTTAAAGTAAAAAGATGTTTACATTTTAATTCGAATTCCCACAGTTCTCCTAACTGCTAAGAGATGGAACATTGTAAAAAATGTTGATTTGAGAGGCGAAAGTGACCGCGAGGGATCACACCGTAACAAATCATCGATGTGGACACAATGGGCGTGAAGTTGTCTGTCTGTGTCATAGCAGTGAAAGCTGTGATAGATAGCCCATAGCAGTGATATACAGCTGGCGGTTCACACCAGATGTCCAGGTTTGTTACTTGATAAAGAATGTAGCAATCTACATAATATTTAGCATTTTACATCACTATGGTGTGTAGGTTTATAATAACGTAGATAGTTATTTTTTTTCTGTAAAACTTAAGGTTCCGACCGTTCAACCAATTTTATCTCTTTTTTAGTCTAAGGTACCAAGCTTAGGTCAAAGTCTTTTAAATAGAATTTGTCTGCGACAGTATCTTCTTTCTTACCCAAACTCTTTGGTCTACTCATTATTACAAAAAGACATGTAGATACATAGGTATACCTAACATTTACCCTCGGGCACTAACTCAAATGCAGAGCTGATATTGTTACAATTACCTTAATGCTTACGCTATTCACCTTTGTTTCTAGTGAAAGTTAAAGTTGAGTTTTTCTTCGCACAAAATTAATTCGCCTTATTCATCGATTTCATGCTCCCGCCCCGCTTTTATCAACCAATAGCTATAATCAGCTAAATTGGTTTATAAGAAATTCATCGCCAAAAATTAACATTCCCACCATCGATTATGCTGAACGACTCTGACCCGCGGGTCACGGAATTGGTACCTGAGAGCGCCCACGTGGTAATATGATTGCTTGTTCACGGATGTTAAGTCCCTTAGGACCTTAATTTGTGCTTAACGATGACGGGGGATTGAGGGATCGCGTGGGCATCGGGCAATGAGGTCTCGCGCTGTAATGATCATCTTCATCTGTCATTAGAGAGCCCTAAAAACCTATTTCTCACATTATAGCTGCAATATAGATACATTATATGGTATAGTTAGGTAAGCTGACTCACGGCGCATCATACTTACATTACATAATTGGCGGTTTCCTCAAATCTAGAAGATACATGTAAATATTTGCAATTAAGCATTAGGTATATCCATTGCTCAAAAGTCACAACATTCATGACAATACTCCCACAGAAGTCTTCGATAACAAACAGGTGAATAGACACAGAGACTGCTTTATTATACAGCAGCGTTGAGACCGTCAATAATAATATCACAACAAAACAAACCGATTTCCCACCAGGCAATAGACATTTAGTGGAAAGGATAAACAAGTGGCTGAAATTTATGAACGCGCGAGAGCAATTAAAGGCAATATCTAGTCATTCGGCCATAACTCACTCGCGTATCGACTGAAATTATCAGCGATCTGTGGGCTGAGTGCGAGTTTTAAGTGACAAAACGCGCTCGCTACGTAATTCTGCGAGTTACCTAAAATTTGTATGGAATCGGAGCAGAGCCACCTAGCGGGACGTAAATGGCTCAGCTTGGAACCGAACCAAGAGTCACTCTCGAGAAGGACAGTGGGACCGGTTCCCTTGATTTATAAGATGGTAATCGCGGCCGGCGGTGATCCGCAACGGTTTGCTAATTACCTATTTTCATTTTCAATTTGTAACCCGTTGTACCCTGGGGCCCGCGGCCGGGGCCCGGGGCCCGGGGCCTCGCTCCGCCGAGCAAACACGCGGACCTCATAACTCAGCGAGAGGAATCTGGTTCTTGACACCTCCGGCTTACTGTTACTGCCCCCTTATTATGAACTCTTAATTCCAGACAGTTTACGTTCACAACGTGTGGGTGACAGAGACAGCGCCTTATTACCTGTAAAGCGCTGTCTCTGTCACCCACACGTTGTGAACGTAAACTGTCTGGAATTAAGAGTTCATAATAAGGGAGCTGATGTTAAAAATTGTGAAGTGGCGATCTATTTTGAATTTTGAATAAAATTTCACATTCAATGTCAACCCATACACAATATAATAAACTGCAAATGACCAATGTCTTTATGGATAACAATAATGTTGATATTTTATGTTTGTCGATTTGTCACAATTTCTGTACATTTTGCCCCACTAATCTTAGATATCAATATCAATGATAAATAAATAAATAACGCTACACACTCGTAGCCCCACACTAGGATTCCCTGTGTCGTGGGTGCCATGGACAACATACAAGACAAGGACACACACCCAGACCGAGAACGGAAATCTTAAACTCATCATCCAAATTTCCGCCTCGCTGGGAATCGAACCCAGGACCCTCGGAACCGGCGTGTTAACCATTGCGCCATCCGGGTCGTCGCCATGATGATATCAATGATTCCACTAACCAATATGTATCAATGATATTTTCATTATGATTCAATGATATTGCATTTTGATATTAAGATCATGGAGGTGTTCGTGAGCGATAGTGACTGATCACAACCCTGGTATCTCTTCTGATACTTTCTTTTCACATAAAAATACTTGTATACCAATAGGTACTTACCCTGTCACGGTTCTTCAGTGTATATTGGTGGAAAGCTTAGTAACAGACTTGTTTCATACGAGACCCGAAATGCTCTGACATATTTTGAAAAAGCCAGCTGCCGATCCTGGAACCTTCAAACTAGAAAACCTGTCAAACCTCAAAACCTCTCAAACGAGGCCCTATGTCGCTATGTCGCCCTTTGAATGATCGTACTTACTCGTTTTTAGTCTGACACTTCTCACACAACGCTATTTGCAAGCGACTTTGATCTTGTCAATGTATGAAAGCGACGCGTCTACGATGCGTCTCCTGTCGGTGAGAAGTGTCAGATACAGCTAATTTTGGGTTACGTAACTTACGTTACAGTCGCATAGCTCATAAATAGCGTTGTGTGAGAAGAGCCTTATAGGTTTTTGGTAGTGGAGGGTAAAATAGCATTGTAAACTGTAAACGCGCAAAGGAAAGCCGCGTAATAAAAACATGCGAAAGTCAATTACGGCTGCCTTCGACTGACAATTATCAACGCTGATTAAAATTTAATTATTTGTAATTAATTAAATCGAAATGAGCAATTTTCTTGGTATTCAGAGACCGATTAAAAGGTAGAATAATTATATCGTATTTGGAAACAGTGAGTTTTCACTTCAGGCAATTAAGTAGTTATTGAACTACAGAAAAAAGCGCGTGGCGAGTTTCATCAAACGGATAACAAGCGGTAGGTTGTGTTAAACAACACAAAACATCTTTTTCATCATGTTAACAGAGACTTGTTTATTTAGGTCAGTGGTGGAACGATCGGAACGTCTGATTAGTAATTATTCACAGTAATCTCCCGTCGCTGATGGTATCTGTGTGTTGGCAGATGGACCGATGCCCGCAGGAATGCTTCCCACTTCGTGTTATGTCGTAATCGACGGTGTCACTGCACTGGCTTTTTGTTTAAACCTCCACTTAAGGATTTTGTTGTGTTAATACACACATACGTCATGGACGCAAACATGTTTAAGTGAGGTGATAATGATAACTTAGATATACAGAATAGAGCGGGTAAGCCAGGCTTTGAACTGATACTTGAATAGAAAGAGATGATTGCGGTACCAAGTTGAATTAATTTGATTGTGTTACTTGACGATCTTTTCTCTTTCCAATCGTGGACTGTTTCCGCTTAAAAGCAGCCGTATGGCTCTCCTACTCTAGTGTATGTTTAGATTCTACTTCTTCACGTTGAGAATGAAGCAATGTGTTCAATAGCAATTGATTTGACACTTCTAAAGGATTTTGAATTTAGTCTTCGGTATGTAAGCGGTGACTGGCAGCTACACCTGCTAATTATACGGCTTAGCAAATTGTGAGTTTAAAGGTTATTGGTTAAGCGTTAGACTTTCAAAATACGCTCTGTGAAACTATTAATTTCAGGTTCAAACGGGGTTGCAGCTGATTGATTTATTATGGACGTCTACTAGCAAGGATTATTTAGCGGTGTTTGCAATTTAATTTATCCGATTTTATAATTGACTTCTTATATTTTGGCTGATTTCCCTATAAAATTATACTCATTTGTTGGGTGACAAAGTAGTTTTGTAAAAAAAGGAACTTCTTCGAAATAAGTATTAATTTGAACTATTTGTTCTATCTCTCTTGCTTGTTACAACTCGAGTCGTATAACACGAATAGAAATACAAGTCATTAGCACTATTCATGACTAAAACCGATACAGCTCTAACAAACCAGCAACTTTCACTACTCCTTAACAAAAGTGACACAAATCCAAATAATTACTCCGACGCCGATAGGACAACAATCAATACATAGTCGATTACATCATCAATGTCGCCATTCGATGTGTCGAGACGAGCGTTTTAATCGATTCGACAAGCGCCGATTGATCGCGCCTCACTGCCTTCCCATAAAAGGCAGTGTTTCAGAGCGGACTAACTTACAAATATCGGCAAATTATTATTCACCACCCTTAATATTACCATCTTAAAGCTCAATATTGATAGCTGTAGGTGCGAATTAAGTTGGTACAGTATACATAATTATATGGTGTTGCTAATCGCTGATGTAATTAAAGGAATTAGAAAATGAAATACGGTGATTGCATTAGTGACAAATTGTTTGATGTTGTTGTTAGGAACTGAATGGGTTGAGTAAAGTGAGGCTAATGGGTTTATCGTGTGGGATTGAGGATGTGAGGTGTGCCTATGATAGCCAAAAACGGCATTGCATGTTCTATAACGAGTTACTGTGGGTCATTTGGAAACATTATTTTAGATTCATGCGAATCGGTTGTCAGATTCATGCGTAAACTTGAGAGTAATTATAATTCGTTGCGGACTTTGAAAGATATGAATAAAATAAAGCTCCTAACGTAACGGTTAGCCAATGACTTTCGGCTATACTGGGGAGGCCTAGCTAGTCTCATTCTGGCAAAGCGCCTCATTAACAATTGTCACTCGGCGTTACCGACTACACGACTAAGTTTCTTAATCAGCAGCGATTGTCGCAAGCTGTCCGGAATGTCCGGCCGTGAGCACTTGGACGGCGAATGAAACAATGAGATAAAATCTATAGTTAATATTGCTCTAGGAAATGTGAAATCGATTCGGTGTAACAAAGCGACACAACTCGAAAGAAACAACTCGTAGTGGTTACGTTCGAGATGCTATCGGCTCGGCTCGGGCGCCTAAAATGCCGCTCGCCGACTTGATAACGCGTATAGTTGATTGAATAAATTAGCACGACGAACTTCGTCAAAATTTTATCTAGTTGAAATTTCAGTATGTGTATGTAAATCTAAATACCTACATAAGTACCTACATTTTGACGTTAATTACATTTTGATATTATAAATTCATGTATGAACACGAAAAACTTTGTTGTTTTATGACTATTTTTTATTGCTTACATAAAAATTGCGTTTATTATATCTACATAAAAATGAAACTGAAGTGTCTGTCTGTGATTTCAAAATAGTTGGTTGTCTTAGAAGATACATATTTATCGTAGGTATAATATTCGATCATAATTTTAATAATTGAAAGTGGATAATATGATTGACCATCTTTATAGTATTCTCACAGGTGTGTATTCCGCACTTGGCCAGTGGGCCGGACAGTGGTCAGTGGCCTATACCCCTCACCGAGGGACCCATGTGATTAACCAATTACGGGTTATGATTATGAGTACTATTGACCTATGAAATTTGTTAGGTACCTACTTCATTTTCTACGTAGTGTCGTAAAACTATATTTCTCCAGTTACTGACGGTACTTAGGCTGGTAGTCTAGTATATTTTGCTCAATAGTTAACAAGCTCTAGTTGGATTGCAACTTCCTATAAGTAGCATAACCATATTCGATGGTCCATATCGATGATCCAGGTCCATATTCGATCGATCCTTATTCGATATCAGTAGCAAAACTTGCAAATTCGTTTGCGAGTTCCTTACACACTACTTAACTTACATAACTTCCATAATACGAATTCATATTTCCAAAGGTAATAAAGTAGGTATCTAAAGGATCTACATGAGCACGTCGAAAACTAATATTTCTACGTCTGTGCCCACAAAAACGGCCGAGTCAGGGTCAGTCGCGGTCGCGAGTCATTACACTAGTACGAGTCGCCTAGAATATGGAATGCCTCTCCTTGCTAAAAACAAATTTATTACCTACGCTCAGAGTTCAATTCCGATTGTAAACAAAATTTACGAACGGCATTTCAAATTCTCGCTGTTCCGCAATGTTCCTTCACGCGATCACAGTTGTAGATCGCAACACTATGAGTAGGTATTGAATATTTTCTGTAAATAAACCATTATAGGACGTTGTACCTAGACTACCTAGGTACCAACAAAAAAGGGAATATGCAAGGAACTAAATTAGATCCAATTTCATCTCTAAGCAGTCATTTAGTCTTTGGTTGGTATAAGATCCCGAGAAAGTAGCTTAGGATAATTGTGAATATAGGTAAGCCCTGTCTCTTAGGAGCAGGACATACATACATAGTTACATGATGCAGTGGGCTCATTACGACCGACCTACAAAAACATCAAATCAAGATTATACACTTTGTGGTAATTAAGTTTTTACGACACATTAAAGTGTACACTGGCTGTCAATGAGATTAGTCATTAAAAAGACACAAATTAATTAAATATGTAATTGTGGAAATGATTTCTTGCATCTCGTTTGATACAGGATGAATATGCCGACACTCAGCAAACGAGAGTTCTTTTTGACTCTGAAATTGGATTATAAAATAAGTTCCAAACATGAACTATTGTAAAGTTCATTTCATATCAATAGGGTGCGTTTTATTAATACATATTTGTGGATATTATTTAAAACATTACTGCGGATTACTGCGGTTATGCAGTGGAATGAATTAAATAAATATGCATGTCTGTTTTTCATTAATTATTACATTGCTGGCCTCAGCTGAAAGAGCCGAGGAACAAACAGAAGAACGAGCTAATATCAAGTACCTTAATTCTTTTCGTATTTTATCATTTATCATGCAAACTCCTGCCCCTCAAAAAAATCTTTAACCGTTGATTCATAAACCGCTAAACAAGGATAATTAAGTGCGCTGTTTATATTATTCGTTCGCGTAGCAGCAATATAAAGTGCGGCCTGTGCTGCCCACGCGCCGGCCGCGGCTATGAATGAACTACTATATCATCGGGACATTGTGGAGTAACTTAGTGCTGCTCTAGACCTAGGGCCGCTCACCGCTGCGTGGGCGACCCAACGGGTCCAGCTAATAGGAACAGTTATAGCAGCCTATCCGGTGAGCAAAGTAATTATCCTCGACTTGCTCGTTACTTTTTGGTAACATTACGAGTGAGTCATCGTTGCAGTAGTGACATGGAGTACGCTCCAGCTTCTATTTAAGAAGAAATTAAGCTTGTATCCTATACTTCATAACCAGAAGTTGGTGCCTACGTTAGAAATTAGCTCAGCAAATCGAACCTTGAGCCTGAGTAATGACAAGTAATGTTTGGTGTAAACATCTCTAATAGGTATAAGCAGGAACGTTGGAACATATAAAACAAAACGTGATACTAAAACAGCTAAAAATAGTTTTTTGACTTACTGGATGAATCGATAAATTTGAAATATTTAATGCCTATCTACTGATAACCAATGAATCAATGTTTACGTTCGCGTGCTGAGCGTGCAGCTCATGAACCAACTAGGTTTCACTGAATCATTCCAAATTTATGTATAGTTAAAGTTATAACAAAATAAACCATAAACCTTTGCATCGGAAGCCACTGGTCAATAACATTTATTGGTCTACTAAATGGGAATAAATGGACGCCGGCGTCCTACGCAGACACAGCTCATGAATGAACCACTGAACTAGTAAATCAACTGCATACGTTCAAGGAGACCTACGCAGTCTAATATGCGATGTGTGTTTGTATTTACATACTGTTATTACATGTTATTATATTTACAATTTTTTTATAAAATGTGAAATAACTGCCCAATATCACATTAATATAATACACGTAATAGAGATAAAGGTGTATATTTTTGTTTAACATATTAATAACGTACAGATTTTGACCCCAAGAAATTAGGTACCGTAAATACACATCATCTGCATAAAGCTGTCCTTCCTGAACTAACACAACGATGAAAAATATCTAACCCCCGACAAGGAATGGCATTAACTTACCTCTATGAGAAACATTAGGACGTGTAGTAAAATATAAATGTGTCCATCACAAAAATATCGCCACATTATGACGTTTAGTAAAAAATAAATGTGTCAGTCACGTCACATGTCAACTGAAAACTGAAAATATCGCCAGTTGACAGCGAACTCCGGAACAACCACAAGGCTCTGACAGTTTTGGCGCCATTAAAAGTTCATTTGTAGTTTTTCCAAAAAAAAACTTACTTTTCGGCAAGCGTTTTACTTGCTTACATTTAGGTACATCGTATTGTTCCTGAAAGGAACTGCTAATTTTATCGCATTGTAGAAAAGATTTAATAATTTGGACTTGAACGGCGCTTCATGTCTTTTGTCATTAATGACCGGTAGGTAATAATTTATCGTCTAGTAATTGAAATATAGAATCACTGAAGTTAGTGATGTTGCAAAACAATTTTACAAATGCGAAATAATGTATCTGAACAAAAAAAATAAGGATTCTGCGTAATGGAACTAGGTACATGAATGTACATACAAAAATACTTTTTGTTACATAAAACGAAATACAGAAGAATGTATTTATTAATCTGATATTACACACAGCAACTCAAATGTTTTGGGATCTGTGCCTCTATTATGAGTTTTTAATACTATAGTTTACTATACACGCTAGCGTCTATCGTTTAGAATTTGTATGAGAATCCGTACAGCGCCTCTAGCGGTTACGATACTGAACTACAATTCTCATACAAATTCTAAACGTTAACTGCAATAGTAACGTCCTTTACGTTTACTACAACAACTCATAATAGAGGCACTGATCTCTCGTGGTAGGTAGGTATGTCTACAATAACTTCTGACCAACAAGATGGTGACCAACGAGATGGTCCAGTCCAGCAATGGATCACTGACACTCCAAGGCTTTTAATATAAAATTGGTTGTCAACTGAAATAATATGAGCTTTAATAATAGGTAATTTCAATAGCATTACGGTCGGGGAGCCGCTGTAGATGAGTTGTGAACAAACTGCTGTCGTTACTCATCAGGACGCAGTATTGTGCTGGTTCATCGCAGTGGGCGGACGCCCACGCGTGGGGCGCGCGGTCGCTTGACCTGCTCTTAGACGCTACCGACATAAGCAATGCGTGCACAAATATCATCAATGCTGAATAATTAATCTATTTAAACATGAGATGTTACCTAACTGATCGCTTTGTGTACTTGGAAGGTATATGAAATTAATAGATAACTAACTTTTTACAAAATTACCGACTTCAAAATCAATAAGTATAGATAGCTCTGAAACTAACCATCAGATGTCGCTCAAATTTACTTCATTAAATTGAGCAATTTCTGACGTTGTAGTTTTCGAGTTGTTCTTAATAATTCGTATTTTTAGTTCTTCATATGATTTGATTTCCAAACTCTATTATTTGCGAACCTAACTATACAGTCGTTTAAATGGTTGTTATGGTTGGAAATCTTGCAAACACGATTCACAAACAAAAACGCATTCCCATTCCCATTCATATCTTCGCAGAGAACACGGCACGTCGCCGTATATAAATGTTTAGACAATTTAAGTATTTATTTACAGTATCTACAGAGTTCCGAGTGATGAAGTGTCTGGTGCGCGGCCACTCCACGCCCACGGCCGCTCGGCTTGTAATGATGTCATTATACCTACTAATTTCATGCTGTAAGCTGTAACACTTTGTCGTATTCTCGTACCCACTTCCTTCGCATCCTGTGTTCAAATTAGATACTTAACCCTTAACTGTAGTCGTGGGTCCAATGGACCCATGTTCAATTTTTGAACGCGTGTAAAAACCACGGTGTATGTCTCAGCACTTCCCACTCCTAGGTACCTTCCTAAAATCCAGCGAAGCACACTGAGGGGAAAGGGCATGCTTCCCTCGCTAGTAGAAAGGTGAGTATTAGTGTGCGTATGGGTCCATTGGACCCACCACTATAGTTACGTAACTTTTTAAATTTTTGCTAAATTTTAATTTCACTTTTTTTTCAGTTATTTATGAAGGCGAATCTAAGCAATATGTTTACTAATAGCGATGAAGTAGGTAAGCAACAGTGGTTGAACGAATCAGATAGTAATAAAAGATGAAATTGGTAAAAATTCGCCCACATCTCGAAATAATGCTACGACCCACTCAAAAAATGAGTTTTCTTACAATATTGCGGAATTTGTGATTACGTGTGATCAGGATCACCAAGATGAAGATATGGATGTACAGAACAGTTCTACTGGACATCTTATGCTTGCAAGGCGTCGCAAAAACAGTACGAAATTCATGCATATAAATTAATCATTATTGTATGATGTCAAAATTTTTTTGGAAGAAGTTTTCCAATTTTTGTTTTAACTCTTTCAAAAAGCATTATTTATTGTTTGTGAAACGAGTTGCATTCAATTTTTCATTGCGTTTTTTCTATTTTATATGATTTTTTTTCGAAAGCATGTTTTTAAGTTAAGTAAATAACGCTGATTAAAAGAAGTGCCATTATAGATAAAAATAAACGTTACTTTTGTTGATTTCATTTAATATTACGATTGTTAATGTTTCAATTTAAATTTTTAGCAAAATAAAAACGTAAAATTGATATGCATTTTATTTCTATTTTAAATAAAACATAGGCGGGTCCAATGGACCCACGACTATAGAAGTGTGACTTTTTTTCACGACTACAGTTAAGGGTTAAATAAAAACAATTGTCGACCCGAATAACGCAATGGTGACTGCGTGACGTCAAATTTCATTACTGAAATAAGAAATCAATCGACAATAATAATATGCATGAGTAATAAAATGTAAATATAAAAACGTCTACTTTAAAATGTAATTGAATATTGGTATATTTATTTTAATATCTGTTATCTAAATATCACAGCGATCAAATTGATTTTGAGATGTAATCGCAATTAAGAACGCCGCTATAGGTAAAGCCAAAATATAAATACCTACTTACTGTGTGTGTGTGCGTGTAAAGTAAAACATGTTCAAAGTTAAGCAACATCTAGCGGCCAGTCTGGACGAGTTCATTAATAATTTTATTTGGATAAGTAATTAAAATTTTAGCTCGCGTTGTGATCTTAATTGTAAGTTGGCGTCAAGGTATGCCCACGCGCAACCGACGAACGGCCACAGAAAAAATTAAAGGTTCTACATTAGATGACAGGGGCTATTATGAAACGAATAACGTTACTGACAATGCAACTATCACTAGTCAAATCAATTTAGATGTTCAATCTCAATGATGTTATTTTATACATACCGACGTTGTAGTTTTAACATTTCATGAAAAGTTATGTTTGAGTGTTTAAGACTATTGAGAGTTATATTTTCCATAAATACTTAGTTCAAGATGAAGAAAGAAAAGAAAATCTTATGCTACGGGTATTACAGAAGTTTGTGGCAATTTTATTGTAATACCTACAAGTTAAAGGTAAAAGGACTAAACACTTGACTAAACAAACTATCAAACATTACAAAAACAGAAGCTAGTAAAACATGCCGACCATAAAATTTTACCTACGCTACGCCTTTTATTAACTCTAAACGTTCCTTACCGCCTACTTAATTTTTTGCAAAGGCTTTCAACTCTAGAATCCAGCGCAAATGAAGGGACAACAAAAAGTAAAGTTGTCGAGAAACTCAGCGATATCTCATAAATATAATATTGATACAGATTCAACGTTGTTTTCTCGCGAGATGTTTCTCACAAGAGAAACTATTTTTTGTGATACGGTCACGCCTGTCTGAATCTGAAGGTGTGTTTTAGGTTGGTCTTAGAAGATAAATATTCTTACACTCTGTCTGGTAGGTACTATGTACTCGCATTCTTTTGTGAGAGGCACGCGCTGTCTGTGAACAAGTCAGTAAGCTCAGGAGTACCTGAAGTTATTTGTTTCATTGTCTCATCCTAAGACATCTGCTCCGAAAGTAAGCATTCAGGACAGGTCAAAACAAACAGGTCAAACTTAACGTCGGGGGTAAAAAACTGAACAACTCGGTCTGCATCCTTCTTTTCCTGAATTCTTCGTTCCACCATGTCAATACATTGGAGATTACTATTTGTTGTATCGGTCACAGATTCTTCGGTACATGACCGTTCTCTGCAAAGTCACTTATTTCTTTAAACCGCTTTAATTTCCCGAATTGTTTGCCATTGATCGTGTAACCTCTCGCCGTAAGTTCTAAGTTCTATTAAAGTTTAATAAATGGGAATCTATAGATTTACTCGCGTGCCACCCAGATACGATCGGCACGAGAGGCGCGGGCGGTTCTATTGACGGCTCCATGATGACCGCTGGCCCCATTGTTTCCCATTGCGCGCCACCATCGGCCGTTACACGATGCAATATTGTGATAACTCGACAGCCTTCCATTTTTTCTTCGGCTCCAAATTAAATGTTACCTCACAACAGAACTGTATCGGACTTTACATCAATTATTCGTTATTTGATAATATAATTGCTCTTTTTGTTAACGTTAATATCTATATCAACAATAAAATTAAAACGGGACTCTGTTTGTACGTTCATATTTTTCATGGTATCACCGTGATAAACTTTTTCAGTTATTGTTGAAGTATGTACATGTCTGTTATCAACTGCGTACCACGAATTGAGATCTGAAGAAATGTGACTTAACGAAATGCTTAGTGGTCAATGTTTCTAAATCTGGTTATCATCTACGCATCTTTTCGTATTATCCCCAGTTCTTTTTATATCTTTTATGTTTTTATCGTAAGTTTTCTCAGTTGAGTTAAGCCTCAAAAGCATTTAATCGTTCTTTCTACAATATCTTCAATTCGACACGGAATTGATTTTTCTTCTGCTTGTAATCCCTGGATCCTTAATTACCTTGTCGTCTTTATAAAGTTGTATCGAGATCGATAGTGTGGTTCAGAAGCACAAGGTGTAGGCAAATAGGGCATTGGTCTCACCTCAATTATTAACCCATTCATCGTTTATATTTAAGACCAATTTTGTTAGTTTCGCAACCCTCAGTTACGTCCTCCACAGTAATTTTCTGAATATCCTATTCACACGACCCCGTTACAATTATATTATAAGTGTCGTTAATATAGAAGGAATGTATTTTAGAGCGTCTATTAAATAGTAATCGGTATTTACGCGGCGAGTGGGCAGACATTTACTCTGGTAATTGTTAAGGTGCGTACAGACTATATAACAAAACATGTTATAAAATATAGTTAAATAACATGTTTTATAGATGTGGACGATATGTGTTACAAAAACAAGTTATATAACATGTTATTTGTTTGTGCAACAATGTTATATAACTTTTGCGCACGAGTTACCTACTTGTGCCTTGTTATATTATAACACTGTTATATTACAATGGTGTTTTAATGTGTACGGTCTTGTTACACGTTTCATTGTTAGACAACAATGTTAGATAGTGGGGACGTGTTATAAAACAGAAGTTATATAACATGTTACATAATCTGTACGCACCCTTATGGTGCACTGTCTCCACGGCTTTCCGTTTATTACCAACTAATATAAGTCAAACGACGACTACATTTAAATAAATTATACTGAAATTTGCATAGCATACAGTCGGCCACACAGCTTTGAATGTTTGTTTAGTTTCCATTCTAATTTCAGTAGTAATTTCAGTTAAGTCAAGTTAGATAGGATTTTTTTATTTAAATTAAAGAAAGACTACAATGCCTAGCTATTGTCATCATCATCCCGTGGCTTAGACTATAAGTACAACGAAATAGAAAGGCAATTGCCCAAAAGTTCACGCCTACGCATTGCCAAATACACATTATCACAATAACAAATGAATAGATCAATATTATCAAATGAATAGAGTACCTAATTGATTTGAATTAATTAATACTGACAAACGGTAGGTACAGTTGCTATTATCTACAAATAACTGCATTGTGCTAATTTGACAACAATGTGAAAACAAGAACTGCCTGAAGCAATTGGAGCAAATTAACTGTAAGTAAGAGATTTATGATAAACGACGAGTGTGCACTTGTGTTGCATACCGTACATGTGTCGAGGTTTCCGGCTGCGAGTCACGACACGGCTCCAAACCTCTTGTTTGCGAACGTATCCGAAGAAAATAAATGTATTCTGTAAATAGATAGGAAACTTCGATGTTAATAGGAAATTATAAAATCGTTTATTAACTTCGCTAAAAAATTCTGACACACTCATTAAATCTTACAATTTCACTCTTCCACTGGTCCATCGCTGACGCAACGACCCGAGAACAATCATTTACGGGCACATTAATGTTTGCCTCTGACAGGAATCAAACTGGGGTCCCCTCGATTTGTGGACAGGGTATCAACTCACAGGGTACCAACTCGCTGCCAACTAGGCCATAATTATAAGGTCGCCATAATCACTCATCATTAGCGAGTACATTGGTTACTAATTCATCACTTATTATAAATCAATAACAATGGGTCGTTGCACCAACTCGAGCACGTAGCAGGTTCCTAACGTATTGCTTACACGGAAATTAGCGAATCGTAAACACAGACGATACTAAACAGTTCAATGGCTCGCAGGCGCAACAGGCCCCGAAATAGAACTGTTTCCAAATCATTTGAACCTACGAGGAACTATTTGCGCGGATAAAAATAATTGCTGTGGGCAATGTGTTCTGTAATAGTAGATTGTTACACAAGGGACGTAAGTAAGCTATTACAGAACAAGATCCAATTTGGCGCCAGTGCGAGCGCAGCTCGCATAGGGCGCTAATGGATCGCGTGCACCCGAGATATTTAGTCACACGAGCGAGCGCAGCGAGCGAGGGTGAATATAGTTCGAGGGTGTAATAGCTACTTGCAACCGAGGTAAGCATTCTACTTTATATCATTCTTGTGAGGTAAATAAAACATTGGTAATGCAAAATGAAATTTTAATTAGAATAATTAGCAAATTTAGAGAAAAAATAGAAAAAAATGGTTACTTATTATAATTAATTATAGTAATATTGCTGCTGATGAAGTGCTTGACATTGTTGTAAAAAACTTAAATCCCTTTACGAACAAACTTCACAAACTTTCAGATCAAATGAAATGCCGCCATTTCCATTTTTTTTCGTAAATAGTTTTCTATTTTTTTTTTACGGCTCTGAGTTCCAAGGAGTTTTGCATAGTTTGAAATGTATGGAAATTAAATGCCGCCATGTTCAGTGTTTTTTTTTCAGTAAAAAGTTTTCTTACCATTTTATAAGAAAAGAGATTGTTTACCAAGGAGTTTTGCATAGCTTGAACTGTAATGTGAACATTACAATTCAAGCATAGTGCGACGTAATGTTGCCTTGAATTGCAAACACCAACTTACAAGGAGACTTTCCACCATAGTAATCCCTAGTTACTGAGCAAGTATGATATAATAGTAGATTGTTACACAAAGGACGTAAGTAAGCTATTACAGAACAAGATCCAATTTAGCGCCAGTGCGAGCGCAGCTCGCATAGGGCGCTAATGGATCGCGTGCACCCGAGATATTTAGTCACACGAGCGAGCGCAGCGAGCGAGGGTGAATATAGTTCGAGGGTGTAATAGCTACTTGCAACCGAGGTAAGCATTCTACTTTATATCATTCTTGTGAGGTAAATAAAACATTGGTAATGCAAAATGAAATTTTAATTAGAATAATTTGCAAATTTAGAGAAAAAATAGAAAAAAATGGTTACTTATTATAATTAATTATAGTAATATTGCTGCTGATGAAGTGCTTGACATTGTTGTAAATAACTTAAATCCCTTTACGAACAAACTTCACAAACTTTCAGATCAAATGAAATGCCGCCATTTCCATTTTTTTTTCGTAAATAGTTTTCTATTTTTTTTTACGGCTCTGAGTTCCAAGGAGTATTGCATAGTTTGAAATGTATGGAAATTAAATGCCGCCATGTTCCGTGTTTTTTTTTCAGTAAAAAGTTTTCTTACCATTTTATAAGAAAAGAGATTGTTTACCAAGGAGTTTTGCATAGCTTGAACTGTAATGTGAACATTACAATTCAAGCATAGTGCGACGTAATGTTGCCTTGAATTGCAAACACCAACTTACAAGGAGACTTTCCACCATAGTAATCCCTAGTTAATGAGCAAGTATGATATAAACTATATTTCGTTCATCCTCCCGCGTTCATCTATTTAAAAAAAATCAATTATTACCTTTTGTCACCACTAGCCCATTTTTCTTAGTATTTTCTCGTGTACGTAAGGTTGCCTGCCTGGAAGAGATCGCTGCTTAGCGATAAGGCCGCCTTTTTTGTAAACATGACTGTATTTTAATTCGCTGTATGTGATTATTTCTGGTGTACAAATAAAGAGTTTATCTATCTATCTATTTCGTCATCACAAACATCTTCCACTTGATCTTTTTGTTCACTTTTGACGTGACAACGTCTTATAAATTGGTTTGCCGGGAGGCACTTCAAGAAACTGCGTTAGTAAGCTCCGCTCACGTTCCTTGGTAACAGTGTACAGAAAATGGTACAGCGCCATCTATGGTTAAGTAGAGTAACTAGTTTGTTACCTCACTTAGTTGTGACTAATGGTTAATGGTCTAACGGTTAGCAGCGCTAGATGGCGGATGGTGTTACAATGTTTTAAATATAATTCTTTGTATACGTTTACCCCATGAAGATACGGGAACGCAGGGTCAACTTCACAAATAACCACAACTGCTTGCAAACCCAAAATAGCAGTTTATTATAAAACCAAAGAAGTCGACACATTGCCTTTTACAAATTTTTCTCTTATATAAACTCCACGTTACACTCGTTAGCGCGTTTCACAAATTGGTACAATGCCATCTTGTTTACAAGTGAGGAACTATTTAACAAAAATAAAACATTAAACTTAAATTGCTTCCGCCTTCACATGACGGTTAGACAGTATAAATAAATGTTTTAAATTGTTACTATTATTTCATCCTTCTTCCTACTATACGAATGAATATTCACATTAAAATTATTTTACCACTTAAAGTCGTTGTCACGTAAAACTTTCGCCCGTATACCGACGTTACAGGCAACCAATTTTTTTAAGGTGCGTAGGTATCGATAGAATAGATCAAAAATCTGATAATATTACCGATCTCAAGCAAAACCAAAACTGTAGAGTTAAGAGGGTCGTTCAAATCTGTAGGTTCCCTATGCGTCCGATGACTAAAATGCAAAGATTATTAATTACATTTTGCATGTAGGGCAGGTATTCTGTACTTTTCAATCACATCGAGTTTAATGAGGTTTTTGTTATACATATAATAAATTGACGAAATGATTTCATTAACTACGTAATAAAATTTGTTTTTGTACCTAATGCTTCGATTTGAGCGATGCAGCGATGACATGATGATGATGCAGCGAGACAGGTAACGTCGAGTCCCGCGATTTCAGTTATGAAATATTAGATGATGGAAATAAAATCACTTCCGACACAGAAGTAGCAAGCGTTTTTGAAAATCATTTTAGTAATATACCTATAAAATTAACTAATTCATTAGCTTCTTCGCCGATGGAAGCACTTTCTATTTTAAAAAGTAATGTCAGTGAATGTAATGTTGTTTTTGAATTTAAGTATACTACCGCAAGAGAAATAATTAAGACCTTTCAGTCGCTTAAAATAAAGAATACAGGTGATTTGTGGGGCATTTCAACAAAAATAATACAACATATAATAGATATCATAGCTCCAACTTTGGCCGTAGTTTTTAATAAATGTGTCGATTTAGGCACTTTTCCAGATCTAATGAAATGCAGTAAAATTATTCCACTTTTTAAGACTGGTGACAAAACCGATGTTAATAATTATAGGCCAGTTTCTATATTGCCAGCACTCAGTAAGATCTTTGAAAAGATTATTTTAAATCAAGTGCTTGCCCATTTTAACAGCAACAACCTACTACACCCCGAACAATACGGTTTCACAAAAGGTCGTAGTACTACTGATGCTGGGGCTAGACTTTTAAAACATATCTTCGATGCATGGGAGGGATCACAGAATGCCATTGGTGTATTTTGTGATTTATCTAAAGCTTTTGACTGTGTTGAGCATGAAATATTACTATTAAAACTTAATTACTATGGGGTAAAAAACAAGTCGCTTAGCCTGATTAGGTCTTACTTAAGTGATAGAGTCCAAAAAGTTAGTATAAATGATATTAAATCATCAGGGTCTAAGGCTGTGATGGGTGTTCCACAGGGCTCAATTTTAGGTCCTTTTCTTTTCTTAGTATATATAAATGATTTACCATATTATGTAAAAAAACATGCGGACATTGTGTTGTTTGCTGATGACACATCATTATTATTTAAGACGGACAGAAATAAACGTAATTTTGACGATGTGAACGATGCTTTGTCGCATATATCAAAGTGGTTTACAATTAATAATTTACTCCTAAATGCAAGCAAAACTAAATGTATAGAGTTTACCCTACCAAATGTAAAGAATGTCGATAAGACACTTAAATTAAATAATGAAGCATTAAAAATGGAACAATCAACAGTATTTTTAGGAATTACCCTGGATAGTAAACTGCAATGGGGCGCGCATTTAGCAACTCTTGCGACGAAACTTAGTAGGGCTACTTATGCGGTTAGAAAAATAAGACAGCTTACTGACGTAGAAACTGCTAGGCTTGTTTACTTCGCATACTTTCATAGTGTTATGTCTTATGGCATATTACTGTGGGGTAAAGCAAGCGATTTACAACAAATCTTTGTATTGCAGAAGAGGGCCATTAGAGCTATTCATAAACTACGGTATCGGGAATCGTGCCGTGATAAATTCAAAGAATTAGGTATACTTACAGTAGCCTCACAGTACATATATAGTAATATAGTTTTTGTAAGAAACAACATAAATGCATATAAAAAAAACAGCGACTATCATAATCGCTTAACAAGAAAGATGCATGATTTGGCGACGCTTTCATATCGGCTAGGTAAAGTGCAGCGTTCTTTTATGGGGCTTGGTGTACAGTTCTATAATAAAGTCCCTAAGGCAATCCGTGACCTGCCTTCAGAGTTGTTTAAGAAGCATGTAAAAGCACAACTCGTAGACAGGAGCTACTATAGTATAAAGGAATATTTAGATGACAAAAAGGCATGGAAATTACCAGCTCTGCAACCAGCTCCGCTAGGTTAGTGCTTACCTGTATCAATTAAGTAATACTGTAATTTTTATTTTAAAAGATGCGGAGGAGTTTTTTTTCGCCGTTTTTTTCTCCTCAAGCACTTTTCCAAAACGGTGGTAGAATCAAAAAATTGACGTTCATAAGTGAATTTGTAAATTCCTACATGAAATAAACAGTTTGACTTTGACTTTGACTTTGACGAACCTGCCAGTTCTCGCCTAAAAATCCTCACGGAGACCGGAGTTTAGAGATACGCACAATTTTTTGCTTCATTCCTCTCAGACTAAAACAAAGAAAATTCATAGACGTTAGCCACTTAAAGCGGGCACAGTAATGAAAGTGCAAGCGAATTGTGCGACATTAGTCATTACGGCGGCGCGAGTGCGCGACACAGGGGGCGTTTTAGTTGAGCTCCTCTGTGGTCAAGCTGAAATATTATAAACTAGCTTTTGCCAGCGGCTTCGCCCGCGTGAATTTCGTTTAAACTTCACCCCTTTATTTCACCCACTTAAGTGTCATAAACGTAAGAGTAGATAAAATATAGGTATACTTAATCAGAAAGCTTCGAACTGCTAAGCTATCGGGAGTTACACGTGTTATTGTGAGTCAACCATAAAAGATAGACATATGCTGTCGTGGAATATTTTTTATATAATTTTAAGGAGAACATTTCCGTCATACATGATTTCTGTGTAGCTTTAACCATTAAGGTTGCACACGCGACGGAAGCTTAAAAAATGGAGTAAGTAACTTCTCCCGTTTCCCCAACATTTCCCTTCACTGCTCTGCTCCTATTGATTGTAGCGTGATGAAAAGTATACCTACTATAACCAGCGCGGGAGTATGAAAAATAATTGTACCAAATTTCGTTAAAATCCGTCGAGTAGTTTTTGTTTCTATAACGGTTATACATCAGACAGACAGACAAAAATTTTACTGATTGCATTTTGGCATCAGTATCGATCCCTAATCACCCCCTGATAGTTATTTTGGAAATATATTTAATGTACAGAATTGACCTCTCTACAGATTTATTATAAGTATAGATTATAAATAAACGCCGCGCGACGATTTAACGCGCCTGTTGAAGACACGCAGTGAATTTTCTGTGGTGACTTGGAATTATTAAAAATTAAGCTTAAAATTTAATTAAAATTAAATAAAAATAAAAAATTTAACATTGTTATGACCATATGTGGTATTCGTATTGTTACCATTAGTTATCATTTTTTGTCAGCGTCTTGAGCATGTTTACACTCAAAGTATTCTATATAGCTTATCAATACAAGCATAAAAGACGTATACAGCCAACCGAGATTTAATAATCACTACAGCCCAGGGCTTTTCATAATCGATCGATACTCACTATCCTTGTCGAGTGAGATGAAATGCCACATTTGTAATTGTCACGGCTTCCACGCCCATCAAAACTGAACCAACTTCGCACCTGATCGGTAACGGCGGTCCGTACAGTCGCCAAGGGTCTACACACCTTGGTTGTAATTTTATCACATAAATCTCGAGCCCTGACTAAGAAATCCCTCGCCGTTATCGGGCTCGGGGTCTCGGGTCGTGGCTGGACTGGCTGGCCGACGTAATTAACACGTCGAGATTTAGCGCCCTAATGAACACCTGGGCTGCGCCTGCGCCGCTCCGACCACGGCTTAAAAACTAGTCCTAACTAGCTCACACACTGGACTTTCACATTTAAATAAAGTTTCAGTATGCAAAGTTGTTTGTTGTTGCTGTGTCACAACACCATTAGGTACTTTTGGAGCTTAAGGTTGCTCGGAACTGACTGCAGAATTGATGGATGAAACCGACTCATTTGGAAGCTTTTGGAATTGGAATAAGTGGTGGGTTAAATTTGGATAAAATTAGTTACTTACATATGTAAAAAAAAATACACATTTATGCCCCCGAAATATGATTCCCTGGTGGAAATACACAGAATATAAACAACATTACAAAAATAGGAGAACAATATTTATTTATGACACAAATATCTACCCCAGTTGAAATCAAACAAATCGACAAACGTCATCGATTGACCTGCAATTTTTATTGCTGATTTTATTAAACAAGATCTTAAAGTAGGATCTACATATATCTCAGATATAAGTACTACACTACATTTCGGAAACTCGTCGGCGTCGGGGCGAGGCGCGGTTACTATTTAACGATTATTTTATTGGTTGTAAAAACCACTGGCAAGATAAACCACTTCACAATATCGCGGCTAACGTGCCGATTATGTGTTGCTGTTATACGGCATTTCTAAGCGTTATGAACGCGGCTATGACGAAACCGTTTATCTCGCATGTTTCAAGTTTTTTAGATGACTTCAAAAACATTTTATTGGTTAAGTGTTTTAACACATGTCTATTAGTGTGACTGTATAATGATAAGTCGGTACCACATCTAAAGTCTCTGTGATTTCCTCTTTTAGCTTGGTGGCAGGAAATTGGCAGCCAAGATTTTCACTGCTTGTTGCAGCTTTGGAATCTTTTAATGTTTTGTGGCTGACCTCAAATAGAGAACCTCAAACAGAGCGCTCCTGGTGTTATTCCTGACGCTGAAATTGAGTTTATTGAAGTTATTCATTAGAGCTCTCGATAAAAAATATTGCTGAAGGCAGATTTTTTTAATTTTTCGACGTTGGATATATTTCGATCAGAATAACAAGAAATAGGAGGTTTTAGGAATGCAGAATTTCTCGCCAATTTTCGCCAAAACTGGCTTTTTAAAGATGTTCCTTATTTAAACGCAGACCCGCAGCAAACTACCGACTGAATTTTAAAACTGGGCTAATATTGATCATTGAAGAAACATTGAACAGAAATTATCAACTTGCGTTTTTAGTTCACCTCGACGTTCCAGTTTCCAGTGCGTTAATTTTTAATTTGCTCGTGTAATTACTAACTAGACCAGCGGGAGCTTCAAAGAAACTTGCGATACGATTCGGACTTACATCATTTGGACGTTGTTGGCATGCTAATCGGTACCTAATGAAAATTGACGCATCATCTGCTGTTACATTTGCACGGAGGGAAGACCCGCGTTCGATGCCAGCATCGATTGTTGTATAATAATGTCTGACATTACTCGGTATACCTAAAACATTTTATCAAAATTATTTGTAGTTTCTTAAACATCCATGCCACTCTTGGTATATATATGGTCCTTTAACTAGATGTGAGTACCTATATAAGTGTCATAACTGATATTTTATTTAATATTAGTAATTAAATTTAAGCGTAAATTTCTCTCCTCGACATAGATCAGTATTCGGGAACAGTGATAAGTCTATCTTCATTTACATAATTATCATCGTCAGCAGAGATTATTATCGCGGTGTGGGCACGGATGATGGACGGCTGGCGGCGGCGATGGCACACGGACTGGCACATGACGGCTGGCCTAGTTCGCTGGCAACAAACCAACGGGGATATTGGTATGGAGCAATGCACACGCGCACAGAATACCCTGAGAGTTTACTGCTTAACATTCCGACCGATTGATCATGAGTCCCAACCTTAAAGAGTACGTTAGTGTTGTTCTGAACATCAAATTACCCCAGCTCTAGACAAGAAATCTATGAACAATTGCTAGTTGGATGGTTATAATTTCTTTACTATTTTCGACATGTTTCGATTCGACAGCCGAAACATCGTTCGACAGCCTTGTTGAAGGCTTTTAAACAGCTTGAAGACATCCAACATTGGATTGACCGCTGACTCCATCAATCCATACTTGGATAATGTGGTAATAAATACTTCCAACTTACGGAAAGAAGCTCAAGCCTTTCAGAAGGCCGCTAATATGTTGAAGCCAAAAAAGCTCTGCTTCGATGGCTCGTTAAGGTTAATAGGAAGTGTAAGTAGATAGCGGAGTGAAGCGTGAAGCGACGAGTGATGAGCTCCAAGATTAATGGAAGCGAACGCGTGGGAACTGGGAATATCTGGGAATAATTGATAGCCACGCCGGTTGGGAATCCGTAACTAAGTCACACCTTATCACGTGTCAGTCTTGAATGATATTATGAATCGACTAATGAGTTAGGAAAAACTGAGCAAGTCCAAAATGGACATCCAGAAAAATTATTAGGAATATTTTGTCCTTTTGTTGAGATTTATTAACTAGCCCCTTCACTTGTTAGACATACGATTTACACGTAGCATATGAAGCTACATTACGTAAACTTTTAGTAGATTTTGGAAAACTCGGACGTGTCTAACAGATTAATGCGTGAGTGATAATAAATTAACATAAGTTCCATTTCCATGCCATAAAACTTACGAATAAATCTTCGCCAAAAATCTTCGACTGCAATACACCAATGTTATTTCTTCTTTTAGAAAAGTTTTTGATAATTTCTCGTATGTGAAGAGTAAAGTTCTCAAATAATGCCAAAAGTCATATTATCTACAGTCGTACAAGGATCTTTTGGCGCGCGGGTGACATAGACAGCGCCTTACAGGTAAGGCAACCTGTAAGGCACTGCCTCTGTCACCCACACCCCAAAAGATTCTTGTAAGACTATAACATACCTATTATTAACATTTATAAATCTACGACAAGAAGATTTATGTTATCGGATCTAGCTATGACAGATAAACTCTTAATCACGCAAGTTCTTGAAGACTTTCAAAGCAAAACCTATAGTTCAGTTTATACTTAAATCCTACTTCCTACTATCCTACTTCCTACTAATGTTATAAATGCGAAAGTTTGTAAGGATGTATGTGAGTGTGTGTGTGGGTTTGTTACTCTTTCACCCAAAAACTACTGAACGGATTTTCACGAAACTTTGCAGTAATATAGCTTAGACATCGGAATAACATAATTTGTTAAAATTTAAAGAGATTTTTGGAGGGACTGGTTTCCCGGATTTACTAGTAGCTTAATATTTTAGAACGTCAAAATGTAATACTGATTTTATAGTTCATGGATAGGTAATTTGAAAAGAAACAGTAGGTACCCACTGGTACCTAATACTTATTGAATTGAAAGCTTGTTTGTGTTAACTAAGCAGTTGCAGGCAATACAGTACCCTCCTTTCGACCTAAATTATCAACTGGTTCACAAGGACTAATCTAGCTAGTCAGTACTTAATGCCAATAGCAGCTCAATAGGTAGGTAACCGCGGGTGGTCGGTTAAATCGAGACGATAAATCAGTTTTCATTACGCAAGGACGGAACGAACGCCACGAATCCACCTTCTTCAATTGGCGTTAAGTGGACACTCGGTTGCGCAGTCTCATCTACTAATACCACAAATAAACTACAAGCGCACGGTGTAGTGCTGCTTCACAGGCTCTATGTTTGGACAGTGCCAACGGTCTTACACAAACCGCGGGAACATTGTGATAATATTAATTTAGCAAGACTGTTTTTACATTTTGAAAATACTAAGTAAACTAGTCTCTAAAAGTGAAGAAGGAAAGAAAATAAGCCTCACGCTTTAATTTTAAGACATGGAGATCTTAGTAATACAAAAATCGAATCTATTATTTAATAAAAATGTAATAATGCAGATGTTTGAAATCCATTGAAAGCAGAGATTATTATTATTGCGTTAGTCGACGTCAGCTCTAACGTTTCAATTATTGTTGACGTTCAATGGACGCTTGACAGCCACCTGAAACGGAAACCTAATGTGGCCGATGTTACCTGATACTCGCGAATGTAAAGTTAAAGTTAAAGGCATGACACACGTCTACAAGATTAGTCTGGCTGTTTGTGGACCGTTCGTATAAAAAATCTTAATTTGTTATAATAAGATAAGACTTTATCTACTATTTTTCTTATCTTGCTCTTTTGGCGGACTCATATTTGCTGGAAGCTTGTACTACTTGTATACTGCAAAAACAGTACTTGTGAAGAGTCGCCAGTTGGCTGTCTGTAAAGTAGACGGAGCAGAGCACTCGTTAATGTCGGATCTCTACTCTCCTCTACTTCAGTTAAGAGTAGAGGCTCTATCCATATTGAGTTTAAGCCAACGTCATCTGCTCACGGTACAATTGATGAGGCTCTCCTGTTGGAAGTCTCTAGGACATAAACTACCCCAATTGCCCGCCTAGCTAGTTACCAGGCTCCTTCGAAGAATCAGAAATAGTGCGGCTCCCTTTTTTTCTCACATCTCAGTCGTTACGCCTTCGAGTGCATGTGACCGGTGACGATGATCAGATAACTCCTCATCAGGTCTGCTCGTTGCCAAACTATTAACATATAAAAGCCACTTCCTCCTTGAAGTTCAGAGCAAGTCAGTGAAGTAATGTTTCTACTGTTATTTCTGACACGACATTTTCAGCATTTTACGGCTATTAATTAGTTGTTCGGTCCATTTGTACAGCAAACACACGAACGCCCTACATTCTAGCAGTGACAATGTTGCAACGACATTTGTAAAAGCAACTCGACTTTACAACGTACTGGCACGGGAATAGAGATAAATGAATTAAATTATGCCTAAGGGTGCAATAGTATCTCACTCTGTCTGCTACCTTTCTACGCTTGATCGGTTTAACTGATATTATATAGATGAAATATGGTATGGGCCTTATTGAAGACTATGCAAGGGACATTTAATCTTTTTAGAAAACATCAATTTGGATGTTTAATTTCCCAACTTGCGAAAAGTGGGAAAAGTGGAAAATAAAGACCAAGAGTAAAAGGTAGAGTGCGCAAATGATGTCGGATGTATTTGCTAGTAAGAGGAAATGTGGTAAAACGTTACTCCGGTATGGCTGTGAGTCACACCATGGCCCCACAAACGCCAAGCTGGCATATTTACACCATCGTAATCCGGGAGCTAACGAGTCCAGTCGTAAACCCACTAAATACCAGCTGATCATAATCTTAGACACTTGAGGTGCCAGGCCATTGCGTCGGAACGGAATTCAGATCTACACCTAAGAGAATAAATACTATTATTTGTGCAGTGTCCAGTTATTCCTGTTCTGTAGTACCTATAGATTCGAGTAGAATTTATAGCGGTATTAACCGAAAAACTCCGCTCAAATCACTAGGCACCTTTAAACAAACTCCAGTGGATTTGAATGGATTTGAATAAAGCGACATTCTGGTTATAACGTTCTGCAGTTTATAGGAAATATTGTGCCATTTAGCTTTCTAAATACCGAATAATGGCGAGCGAAATGCTATGGTTTACATGTCGAAACATTGTCCATGCTATTGCGTTGAAATACAATTTACTGTCGATGGTATTTCGGTTCGCTCCTATATTCTGTGTCCTGTTTTCGGTCTATTCTAGAGGTGGCGATTTAATTTGTATGTTGGTATATACTTTAAGTTTAGATTTCTTTTGTAGTGCATAATTATGTTATCAGGAAATCAAGCGGAAATGTGAGGGCGTTTTTTTATTTATAAGAATTTTGCATAATTTGTGTAAGTATAATCTGTGCTGAGCTTGATTACAAATCCACTGGTAATTGGCGGCCTGATCTTGGGTAGTAAAAGGGAAGTCAGAAGAAAGAAACGAATTTATTAATATTTTAAATTTCAACGAAAACATAGAGGGTTGCTAAAGAAAGAAATAGCTGTTTACTCTCTTTAGACCAGCAGAGATCACAATCACATCACAGAGATCACAAAACAAGTTCCTTGTAATGTGGTGTTTAGGATAGTTTCACCAAACACTGTACCTAATTAACGTAAATTTAAGACATTTATTTATAAGAAAAATCTGTTAGTCTCGAACGCCTGACGCATGTCAACTGCAACAAGTTGCTTTACGCATCTCACGCAATGCGCACAAGTACCTACCGTATGTATGTTACTGTCGTTTTTATTACACATTACAAGTCTTTACGGTGAACTGTGTGGTTGTTTTAATTTTCATTGCCTTGTACCAAGTTGCTATAATACCTGAACATCAGCGGCTACATTGGTCACTTCGGCTGGATTATTTACGAATAATTTGTGGTTTTAAATTATTCGCGTTGGGAAATAACTGGAAGTTAAAGTTTAACCAGAGGTCATTGGAAGGTCAACCGCGTGGCGTGAAGAGGATAACTTTGAAGAAAAGGCCTAAAAAGTTGAACTTATTATGGTACTAGTGTTCCATTGATTTCCACCCAACACTCTGTTAAGGTATTATAAGTATTTTGTATAAAAACTTGGATTTTGAACAAGGTTAGTGAATATTTACTTCGATTACTTACTTTCAACTAAGCATTAGTATAATCAGTTAATTGAGTGTAAAAACTAAAAGTAATCAGTTATTAAGTATTTTATTTAGTAACTTTCAAGTAAATATTGCTATAAATAATAATTCACACAGTTCCTTAAAATAATTTGTAAAGATTGTTAAAGTTAACATTAGGGACATAATTAAAACAGTTTTGGTAACTTATAAGGCATTTATTTAAATTAAAAAGTATAACATTTGTAAACATTGTTCAAATAAGTGTTAAAATCATAATTAATTCAAGGTTTGGTCGTAAATTGTAATACCTAGTAGTTGTTGTTTCAAATTGTTATTAATTGTACTTATTTCAATACAGTTCATAGGGACATAACTATTAAACACATATTTAGACGTTTTATAAACTAGCTATTATTGTATAAATTCCAGGTTGACTACATACCAGCCCCCAAAATGACGCAAGAGGTAAAACTTATTCGTCAACGTGCAGCTTACAAGGGGCAATTAACGTCATTTGCGAATTATGTCAATGAATTGGATGCTTCTTCTCTGAACACCTTCGAAGTTGACGAGTTGCAGCTACGTATCGCGCGGATGGAAAAAATGTTTGATCGTTTCGAAGAGGTACAGTTGTCTTTAGAGTGCTTAGGAGATGAGACTGAATCTCACCTACTAGAGCGTAACGAATTTGAAAAATTATACTATAAATTACTTTCGCAAGCTCGTAAAATTCTTAATGATTGTAGGAGGGCTGAGAGTGTTGCGACTGAGGTAAGTGTACGTCGCTCCTGCGCCCACAACAACATTAAGTTGCCTACCATTCAATTGCCGAAATTCAGCGGCTCCTACGACAACTGGTTGGAGTTTCATGACACCTTTTCCAGCCTCATTCACGAGAATGACGATATAGACAATATCAATAAATTCCATTATTTGAGGGCTTCCTTGGAGGGATCTGCTGCGGTAGTTATTCAGTCCATTGAGTTCTCATCCGCCAACTACTCAATAGCCTGGCAGATACTATGCGATCGCTTCGAAAATAAACGGCTGTTAATTCACAATCACGTTTCTGCTATATTTAATTTAGAAGTCATCACAAGAGAGTCATCAGCTAATTTAAAACGCCTTTTAGACCAAACTAATAAACACTTACGAGCATTAGAATCCCTAGGAGAACCCACTAAACACTGGGACACGCTTCTAATTTATATAATTACACACAAACTTGATAGTAAGACCTATCGGGAATGGGAGCAGTCTATAAAACAAGATAGGAAAATAACATTTAATATATTTCTTTCATTTATTAAAAATAGGGCTGACTTATTAGAAACTATAGAAATGTCTACATGTTCAAGTAAAATACATAATAGTTTAAATTCACCTAACCTGAATAAGTCTAGCAATAAGTTAAAAACTTTGGTTACTGTTTCTGATAACAATAATTGCAACAATAAAAATAGTGCACATCCTAAACGCTGTCCTAAGTGTAATTCTGATCATAAATTAATTAATTGCCCTCAGTTCTTGTCACTCACTAATGAATCGCGGTTAAAACTACTGCCCGAGTACAAGGTGTGTTTTAATTGTTTACAGTCCGGTCATTACGCTAATAATTGCAAGAAGCCAGGCTGCAAGGTTTGTCGGCGTAAACACAATACTCTGGTGCATGTCTCGGACCGCAATAACAAACCGGTTTCTACTATTACGGGTGCATCACTCATTAACTCGGAGAATAACAATATTAATGAACATCCCATTGCGCATACGCAGGTCCCGACACAGCAGCCGCCCGAGCCGGGTGCTCGCTTGTCACTGTCGGCAAGTGTCGCTGCGCAGCCTCCCTCTCACAACGGAGATGTGTTATTGTCCACTGCGTTGATTAAAGTACTGGGTAAAAACGGTAAACAACATGTCGCTCGTGCATTATTAGACAGCGGTAGTACGACGTGTTTAATGAGTGAGGAACTGTATGAGAAGCTAGGGCTGCCTATTACTAGGATAAATAACTCCATCTTAGGGATAAATAATATCACGTCGCACATTAATAAATCGTGTCGTTTACAAATAAAATCTTTAGACGACTGTTATTCAACGAATATACAGTGTTTTATTTTGCCTTCAATTACTAATAATACGCCATGTAAATCAATAGATTTGTCTATTATAAACATTCCGTCTGATGTCTGTCTTGCGGATCCACACTTTCATGTGCCGGCCGCTATCGATATATTGATAGGCGCAGACGTGTTTTGGGATATTTTAGAAACACAACGGCTTAGGTTAGGAGACGGACTCCCGATACTCTGTGATACGAAACTGGGTTGGATCGTATCAGGTCCCATTACAGGCGACCATGTATCATCATCTCAAGCCTTGTGTCACTTTACCAAATTAAATGAAAATATGTGCGATGAGGATATTCATGACATTCAATTGCAATTAACAAAATTTTGGCAACTCGAAGAGGTAAACGCAGACTCTCAGCACTCACCGGAAGAAAAGGCTTGTGAAAAACATTTCGAAACCCACACTACTCGCCTCGATGACGGTCGATTTTGTGTTAGAATCCCTCTTAAACAGTCGCCTCAGTTATTAGGGGATTCTTTGTCACGAGCGAAGCAGTGTTTTCTTTCATTAGAAAGAAAACTTCACGCAAAGCCTAAACTTTTCGAGATGTATAGGGATTTCATGTTCGAATATGAATCCTTAGGTCATATGACTAAATGCCATAGCATTACTTCGAGTCCTAATGTGCATTACATTCCTCATCACGGAGTTCTACGAGAAAGTAGTTCCACTACAAAATTGAGAGTGGTTTTCAACGCAAGCAGTCCTACTACCACTGGCGTTTCGTTTAACCACATTCAAATGGTTGGGCCTGTGGTACAAGACGACTTGTTATCCATTCTGCTGCGGTTCAGGCAACACAAATATGTAATCGCAGCAGACGTTGAAAAGATGTACCGTCAGGTAATTGTTCATCCAGATGATCGCCAGTTACAACAAATTCTCTGGCGCCATAGTCCATCTGATCCTCTCCAAGCGTACCAGCTTAACACCGTTACTTACGGTACGGCAAGCGCTCCGTATTTGGCAACGAGGTGCATGAAGCAGCTAGGATTGGAGGCTTCAGACAAGAAAGTTGCCGATGCTATTATCCATGACTGTTATGTTGATGATTTATTAACTGGTGGGGACGACTTACAAGAAGTCATTAATTTGCGTGACGGGGTCGCTTCCACATTAGCTTCTGCTCAAATGAATTTGAGAAAGTGGAAGTCTAACGAGCCTCGGGTACTTCCTAAGCCTGAATCTCCACAGTCATCACTGGATCTGAACATCGGCGCTTCAGAGCCTAGTAAAACGTTGGGTCTTGGGTGGTCACCCAATTCTGATCAGTTGTGTTTTCCAAGTGGCTTAGTAGCCAGTGGAAATACCAAGCGCGATATATTGTCAGTTATCGCACAGATTTTTGACCCACTTGGTTTGCTGGCTCCCTGTGTTATTGTCATGAAGATTTTACTTCAACAACTTTGGTTGGAAAAATTATCCTGGGATGAACAACTTCCGCCTGAAATCAAGAAATTGTGGGCTGAGATAGTTGTTAATTTACCTTGTTTAAATAATATTTATGCCCCGCGGCGTGTTATCTGTAACTCACAGAAATCCGTTGAGTTCCATATTTTTTCTGATGCATCTGAACGTGCATACGGCGCGTGTTTGTATGTGCGTAGTGTCGGTGATGACGGTGAGGTGATAGTGCGCCTGCTACTGGCTAAGAGCCGAGTAGCCCCGATTAAGGTCATCAGTACACCAAAATTAGAATTGCTGGGCGCCTTAACAGCCAGTCGTCTGTATGAAAAGGCTATAAACTCATTACGAATAGAGAATATTCGCACTACATTCTGGACGGATTCCACTATTGTCTTGGGGTGGTTGAGAACATTGCCAAGTAAGTTGCAGCCCTTTGTTCGTAACAGGGTGGCAGACATTTTGGACAAGACTGCAAACTGTCAGTGGAGGCACGTAGGTACCGAGGATAACCCTGCGGATTACATCTCTCGAGGAGTAGATATTAAATCTATAGCTACCTTAAACAAGTGGTGGTCAGGTCCATCTTTTCTTTATGCAGACGTCTCACTTTGGCCATCTAATCATCTACCTGTTAATAACGACACTTTACCCGAATTGAAGCCCAGTAAAATTTCTTTATTTAGTGATATTAAATATGATAATGCATTAATTGATTTTAATAGGTTTTCGAATTTTTTGAGACTTAATCGTAGTGTTGCATTTATGTTAAGATTTATTAAACGTTGCAGAAAGCAGTTATGTTCTGGCCCTCTGCTTACTAACGAATTACAATCTGCATTAAATGTGATTATTAGGCAATCACAATATGAATCCTTTCCTGAGTATAAACTGCTCATTAGTAACAAAGAATTACCTAAGAAAAGTTCATTATTAAAATTTAATGTTTTCTTGGATGACAATAAAATAATGCGTGTAGGAGGCCGTTTGTCAAATTCTGATTATTTATATGAAAAGAAACACCCAATTTTATTACAGTCCGCTCATAAGTTTACTAAATTATTATTTGATTTTGAACACCGACGGTTACTGCACGCCGGTCCACAATTATTATTGTCTTCCATAAGGGAAACGTATTGGCCGATTAGAGGTCGTAATTTAGCTAGGCACTGCTGTCGACTATGTATCAAGTGCTGCCGAATGAAAGGTCAAACAGTGTCACCTATTATGGGTAACTTGCCGCAGCAGCGCCTTCTAGCAGGTTTTCCTTTCGAAAACATAGCGTTAGACTACGCAGGTCCCATGCAATCTGCATCACGCCAAGGTCGTGGATGTAAATTAGTTAAAGTCTATATCGCCATTTTTGTGTGCTTCACAACAAAGGCCATTCATTTAGAACTGGTAGGCGACTTAAGTAGTAACACTTTCCTAATGGCATTGCGTAGATTTATCTCACGCAGAGGAAAACCTTCAAACATTTATTCCGACAACGGTACCTCATTCGTTGGTGCGTATAACGAAATTTCTAAATTTCTAAAGAATAGCTGCAATTCGCTAACTGAAGGTATGGCTGCTGAAGGAGTTAACTTCCACTTTATACCCGCGTATTCTCCTCACTTTGCTGGTCTTGCGGAGGCTGGTGTGAAGTCAACGAAGCATCATTTAGTTAGAGTGTTGGGCAATTGTCATCTAACATACGAGGAACTTTCCACGACGCTAGTTCAAATCGAGGCCATATTAAACTCCCGACCGCTAACGCCTCTTTCTTCGGACCCTGAAGACTTGATGCCCTTGACTCCTGGACATTTTATAATTGGACGTCCTTTGACCTCTCTGCCTGCACCGGACTATCAAGACCGCTCCACAAATATTTTGACCAGGTTCCAGCGTGTTGAGCAGCTGCGCCAGCATTTTTGGATCCGGTGGAGCAAGGAGTATGTGTCAGAACTCCAAGTTCGAACAAAGTGGCTTTCCAGCAGAGGTGCAACATTGAAGATAAATGCCCTAGTTCTTTTAAAAGAAGAAAATGTGCCACCATTGAAATGGAAGTTGGGTCGCATCATCGCAGTATACCCAGGCACTGATGGCGTCACCAGGGTTGCAGACGTGAAGACTTCGAACGGAATACTAAGAAGATCATTCAGCAAGATTTGTCCTCTCCCTGAAGTTGATGGTTTGGGTTGAGATCAAGGCTCTCAACGCCCGGGGGCATGTTTAGGATAGTTTCACCAAACACTGTACCTAATTAACGTAAATTTAAGACATTTATTTATAAGAAAAATCTGTTAGTCTCGAACGCCTGACGCATGTCATCTGCAACAAGTTGCTTTACGCATCTCACGCAATGCGCACAAGTACCTACCGTATGTATGTTACTGTCGTTTTTATTACACATTACAAGTCTTTACGGTGAACTGTGTGGTTGTTTTAATTTTCATTGCCTTGTACCAAGTTGCTATAATACCTGAACATCAGCGGCTACATGTGGTGTGAGATACCTCACGTTTTTGATTTTTTAGGTATGTTACTTCTAAGTAGGTATGTAACCACATAGCTGACGAGATTTTCTTAACACAATAAGACATCTTACTCTCTTCAATATGAGACTAAATATTGCCAGGCCTGCTATTTTTTTCTACATTTCTGTTTCCTGGAAATATAACGCTAACACACTCATACCCCCGCAGTAGGTTACTAGGTACCTGTGTCGCGGGTGGCATGGACTTCACATATAACACATTACAATTACACCCATGACCCGAGTACAAATATTTATCTGCTACATAAATACCTGCCCCGGCCGGGAATCGAACCCGGGACCCCTCGCGTCGCAGGCAGGGTCGCTACCAACTAGGCTACAGGGTCGTCAATATTCGCTTTAATATACGTGGTGTACCTATCAATTTCGTAGTGAATTTTGAACCTTTGACGTTGTTATCGGTGCTAGTAGTGTGGACTGTGGAGTGCTAAACGGAGGGTTTATCGCCGCCGTGTCACTTGCGCTACAGCCTGCAGCCTGCAGCCTAATCAAAATATCGAAATGGCATTCACTGCAGTTTATAGCACTTACTTATTTAGGGTTGTCGACTGCTTCAAACCCACCAACGTAAGGTCTACCAAGGCATACCTACATCATTATGCTAAGGTGTAGAAAATATGTAAAGTATGTAAGAAAATACTTAAATAAAGGAGATGTTTCAAAATGTATGGAGCCCCGGCCACCACTTTGTACACCATACTCAAAAATGGAGAAACTCAATTAAAACAGTTTTCAATCATCCAATTCCTTTAAATTGCTTTAGTTTTGTGGTATAACACAAAAATGTACACTTAAAATTGCAACACAAAAACAAAAGTCTGTCATGGCGGTAAGCTGTCATCACACGTCATGTTGGTTAATTTGATAGAAGTTTGACATATGTACCTACAATTCTGTCATTTAAAGTGACAGTAGACAGTTCGCGATCTATGATCAATGACAACTTGGCAAGACGCCATGTTGAAAATTGATAAAAATGAATTATAAATACAAAATTTGTACCAGAAAAGTATGCATTTAAGCAATTTATCTTTATTTTTCCCAAATTCTATGAATTTTTCTCGATTTTTTGAGGTACTGTACATATTGTGGGCCGGATTTGAAACATCTCCTTTAGGTAACATCGTAATTCATCACAATTCCCAGGTATTGTAGTTTTACTGGTAGCAAATGGTCATGAGTTAACATGACTTTTAAATTTCGACTAGACCATATGACTATGCGACTAATTCACATAAAAAACAGTTTAGGACTTTATAAATAAATGACAACCCTGTACGCTATTCAGAGTAAATATACGGTAAGCAGTTTTATGAGACATCCCTGTCAAAGCTGTAATAATGTCGACATAAACCCACTTGGATTCAGCTCCCTTAATGACAAATATGACAATATTACCAATCTAATAAATAAGTTTATACACTGTGATATTACGTTAGTAGTACTATAGTTAATATTTATCATAAAATCAAGTTACCCTGAATATCCTTCCAAATAGTGGAGCTTTGTTTTTGGGGACGTAAGGATCTTAATCTACATTCCTTTAGGTATAACCATACTTCACCAGTGGTCGATGCCTCATGTAGCTCTGAAACTAGCCAAGTACATCCTATTACAGATTCCTAGACTTTAGGTATATCGTCCAGTTAAATTCAACATTAGGTTAGAATCAACTGGGTACCTATTATTCTCACCTGCCAAACATCCAAGTCAAATTGTTGGTGACCACGTTAAACAGGGATCTATAAGCGGCATTGACTAATCATCAGCTACCAGCAGTCTGCCCCAGGGTATACAATTCCTTAACTGCCCGATTAATGATTATTTACATAGTTAGAGTATGCAAAATTATCTTTATCGGATGATATTAATAGCAAAGTTCACATTGATATTAATTTTCACGGAGCTATGCATTATTCGTAAACAGTTCTCACGCTGCGACAGCAACTCTCACGGCAGTAAATTGTAAAGAAATCTTTCCGATCTCGATATTATTTTAAATCCTTTCCAGTTGAATGCAAGCGATTTCCTGTTTTATGTACTCAGTATTAAAGCTCACGCGACACGCCGTAGTGAGCTGAGAATGGTACGGTTGACGAGCACAATCAGTAACACGATATCGGTATTTTGTTAACAATGGACCGTTTAGTGAAACAATGGCAGTGCGTACGTGAAACGCATACGTGTCGCGTTTCGTCGACTGAGCGTTCGTCTGGCTCACTGGCTCACTCTACTGGAACTTTTAAACTATTACTTAAACTTTAATGTGGCCCTGTCAGCGAAGGTCTACGTAGCGATCCATATACATATTTAATAAGTTTTGTCAAATCAATTTCTAGAGGGAATTAACACATAGTTGCTTTTGTATTCGATGCGCAATTCGATTTTAAGGCCAACTAGCGAATAAAATTTTTTTTCAAAAAATGCACATAAATCAAATTTGGCAGGCGCACCGACGATTTACATCTATGAGTAGTGTACTAATGTGACGAAGCTTATTAACAGGGCATTTGGATGGCAGCTGGGCTGGGGTGTTCACCCACAAGTCCAAGTCTCTCCTCTAAGTCTCTTCGTGCTATTTCTTTCTGAACTTCCGACGACGCTGTAGTGATATTTCTGAGGTTCCTCATATTGGCATGTCTCTGGGATCTGTATCACCCGAGCAAATATTTTTTTTCTGGAGTCTCGTGCATTTTTTTAAGCTAATTCTTTTGTAACCCATAGGAATGCCTTACATAATTGTAGCAAAAACTACTTAATTCAAATCATTTTTTTTACCATAGGTAAGTATTCCAAATGAGTTTGCATGATGATAGGTAGGTATGAGATATAATTATTTTTATATTTACTCATAAAGCTGGTGATTTCTCTGCTGGAAATCCTAATGCATCCATCATTGTGAAATGTCGACAGGAATGTTAGGCAAGGCGCCGCTTAGAACGTAGCGCCACTCTAACTGATAAACTGCACTTAATTACAATATTAAACTATTATGACTTTATTTATGTATTAGTTAGCGACAATTTTGTTTGGTTTATACCTACATAGATTTATTGCCAAGATATCATTCTGTTGATTTTGCTTATTATCCAGTTTATCTCAAATGTTGAATGCCAAATAATTGTGGTGTTAAATATCAAAAAATATTTTAAGATGCAAATCCTTTCTCCGCCTACAAGAGATCGTTGTTGAGATCTTAACTGTGGCTCCTTTCTTTATGTCTTCCTTCCTCCGGTTAATGTATATTTACTTACAACCACGGGAAACAGATTTGGGTTGATGTACTTAGTAAGTAGGTATATAAACTTCAGAGTATGTAGATGTATCAATCAGGTGTAGGTTTATTTAAATTGCATTTCCCATGTGGCGGACAGTGTGTGTGTTTATGGGTGCAGGTGATGCCGACAGGTAAGTATTTGTAGGTAATCGTGCGCTGTGGCTGCAAACCATTAATGGCCCACCATTGAACAAGGGTCTCACCTCAACATAGAAGTGCCCCCAAGCTTCATCGTGCAATGTAATATAACCTACATTATAATATTTAACAATGATATCAATTGAACATCGATTTTTAAGTATATTAAAAAAATCGTCGATTTCGATTCAGCTGCAGATTTGCACTGCTTTACTTATCATTAATCTGAAATTATTAAATCAAAACTACTGGAATACCTAAACATTTAGAACGATAACCATTGCAATGGCTACTTGCCGAGCCAGCGATTTGCTATCTCAGGATCGGTCCCGCGGACCGAGCGGCAGTCGTCGAAATCAAACTGCTTTTAGGTCAATAAATTGGTAAAGATAATAAAATTGTGCGTAAAGTTTAAAATTCAGCGATACTCAATCTTACTTATTTGCTCTTGGACTCCAATCCTCTAATGGTTTATAACCGGACTTGGATCTTATAGCTGACTAGGCTAAGAGCGTACCTAGAAGCAGCTCCAGTGTGGATTTGGAAAAACAAATCTGCTACGTTTAAGCAGATATTTTTATTTAATTTATGGCACCTGTGAATCTGCACAGATAAATAAGTATTTCTTACATTGGTCTAATCTTTTGGTCTGAATTAGAACTCTCGAACAACGCAATACATTATTTTCTCCGAGTGCCTAAGCTCTAAACGCACGCGGTAAGTTTAATTCGAGGAGATAACGAACACAACACAATAGTTGCTTTGATAGCACTGCTCTCCTCTCGAAATAAGAGTGCATAGAACACTAGAACTCACTCGTCTTCGAACCACGGATCGAATATTAGAAGAATAAATAACAGCTATAACAGCCATAAGGAAACGTTAATAGCTCGTAGGTAAACAGAACTGTCTAGATTACAATCTAAACTCAGCTCGAGCACTTGCACTCAGGAGCCAACAGGTTGAGCGCCGCTGCTTCAGCTCGATGTCGTGTTATCTGGAACAAGTTCTAGAAGCAATCAAAGCACTTAACAAGGGCGTTATCGGCTCGTTAATTGTCGAATCAACGATAATATGCGATGGCGAACAAACCGATTAGCGGTATCGAGTGGCTTTGATTTGGTTAGCGGCTATCTGCTTACTGCTCGCCGACAACCGATCATACTCCTAGCAAGGTTGTCATGGTCAGCGCTTGTATTTTGCGAAAATTGCAAGATTTGTAAAATTTATTTTTTGCTTTTCTTTGTAAACACGACCTTTTTTGCTTTGCTTGGTAAACACGACCCATACGACGGCGACGCTGCGACAGTCGTAACCGCGCAATAGGCACTCATACTCGTACAATGCAGGTTATGCAGGATTTAGATCTACAAATAAAGGTTAATGTAAAGTAGAAAAACATTGTATTAATACAAAACCTATCAAATTAACACTGTGTTCTGCACTGCGGTATCGAGAGATTCTCCTCATACGTTTTACGTAGACGTATTGAATTTGGAGAAGTAGAGTAACGAATCCAGAAGTCGGTAGTTGACATTTTAATTTCACACAGTGATTCCGCTCGTCGGTTCCATTAATACTGTGCCAAATAGCGGGAAAATGTCAATTGCGAAACATTTATTTAATTTATTTCTTTATATATAACATAAAAACTAAATACCTTTTCCCATTCCCAATCTTTTAAAATCAGCAAATTTTTGAAAAGACTAACTTTCTTTCATTTCAGATGCATTATCAAAACATCTTTCTTAGAAGGTACTTAGGAAATAAATGGTCATATTTTCTAACTTTGATAGTAGACATTTTGTTTTTCTTTTTATATTAATTTATTATTTGTCGTTACATTACTGTATAACCTACGAGTAGGTATGTCTTTAGTCTTCCTCGATAAATGAGCTGTACCGAAAAATTTAATTCGAACCAGTAGTTCCTAAGATGGATGTTTACCCGTGTTCCCGTTGTGCTGACTCTGAAGAAATAATCTCTGGAGCTGTATTTATAGCACAGATGATAATATTGGCGTGTTGTGTTGTTGCAGGCTGCAACTGCTCGGCGGCGGGCGCGGAGAGCAGCGTGTGCGACATCCGCACGGGGCAGTGCCGCTGCCGCGCGCACGTCACGGGCCGCGCCTGCGACACCTGCGAGGTAGGCACTAGGCACTAATAACATACACGTTTGTTTTGATCTACCACTGTTTTGATAAGGTGTTTTGTAAGAGAAGAAGCAGTTTTTGTTTTGTTTTGTAATAGAAGAAGCACCCTTTGAGCATCTTTTAAAATAATACGAGAGGTATTTTTTTTAACAAAGCTTATTGCAGAGATGGATGCTTTTAAAATATTATCAAAAATGTCAGCCTCTCTCCTAAAATGCAACGCCTAACAAGGTTCATTATGTTATGAAAATGTTTTGTGACATATGTTATGCATAATAAATAAAATGAAAAATGAAAATGGTAACTGCCTAACTGCAATCAGTTCCGTTAAAAAAGATGGCTACTATAGTAGGTGTTGCAACAGCAGGGCGTTGTTCCACAACATTCAGGTCGGCATACAACAAAATAGACCTGAATCGTTCTCTGCCGTGCGCACTGATTTTATTCGGTGACTGTTCGAATTGGGCTGGTGTGTCAACATCGGAAGGGGAAAACCTTCGTGTAGTTTATCTCATTATTGTCAAACAAAATATCGTTTTTCGTGTTTTCGTGTTGTGGAATAAAGAATTAAAAAGAAGATGAAAAGAATGGACTTGTTTTATAGCCTTTAGAAGTAATTCATTTAGGATTGTAGAAATTTATAACAACCGCGACGAACTATAGTCAATGGGGCAATATTTTACGAGAAGATAAAGCTTTAAAGCTGTGTAATAACTAGCCCAATCACGCCAATCTGTCACCCGCAAACCAGAGTGAAGACTTATTTAAAGTGATCCATAAATCTCTTAACCACTAAGACCAAACGCCTCAATTACGGTGCAACCGCAAAGCTTTCGACTCGGAATGACGGCTGGTATTCATGATACTGCACATTCTACCGCTCAATCGTAAGGAAGCATTATTCGGGTGGCGGTATGCGCCACCGTGTAAATCACTGCGACCTACTTGCACGAATCAGAGCTGCCAAATGGTACGTAATTGAATAAACGCTGAAATTCCGGCCAAGTACCAATTATTGATATTAGGACTGCTCCACACGCGGTAAGTAGCCGGTCACACGCAATGAAGAAAGTGTAAGTAATTGTTAGTTGATGGTTAGTTTATAGTCAGTTTAATGCAATCCCAGATTTGTTGCGTTGTACTTGCATCCTCACGATTTAAGATCGTGACCATCAGGCAGTGATTTGTCACACATTCTCCTCGGCTCTAACTCTAATTTCAGGCGTATAATCACCTTTTATATCTATCTACCACTAAGCATAAAAAAGGGATCTTTTGGATTTGATAAAAAATATGAGTGCCATTTGTTACATATTGATCGGTTGTAAAGAAGGAATGACATGTGGGTTGTACTGTACGTAGTCTTCATTAGGTTTTTTTCACGTTTCCTACAGACCTTTAAAATCTAATCTCTGTCATATTTTCCTCTTTATGATATTTTTTAGCTCACATTCGAGTTTTACCTATGGGTGCCTCAATCAGCTTAATGCTAATTATTTTTCAGCCCCTTACCTACTACACCTACCTTTTTCAACGGTAGCGATCACTGCTGACAATTTATATTAAGCAGCAAATTTTATTTAATTGAATTGTGTAACTTTAGCAGCAGTATCGGATTTTACATCCCATGCTTGTTTTCTGATAGGTACCTTAATTTTATCATACTGTGATTTATGATAAAAATATTTTAAAATTTAAGGTTGTTCATAAGAACTGAGGATGGTGGGCTACAAATAAAATCTAATTATGACACTTAAGGACCCAGCAAGTTTGTGAAGATGACTTTTACTTCACTACTTGTCAGGTTAGTCCTGGTAGTCTTACTGCTCATACTCGTGTAAAGCAGCAAAACACATTGTAACAATGCTTTAGCGACGCAGTTTGATGACTGACTGACTAAGCTGCGTCCTAGACTGATTACGTACAAGTCCTGGTAGCTAGCACTGGCTGTGGTCGTGCAAGCCGCCTCCGTTCCGGCGCGTCCTCTGTTCCGCGCTTTATTGCTTGGGAAATGCCAAGCAGACATTTCTTCGAACGTGTCCTGCTCGACCTGCTTTGCATTTAACCGAAATGCTACCGTATCAACCGATGTTGAACTGACATTTGTATTATTATGTTTGCAGTCTTTCTTTGGTTATAAATGGGTTTATTGTCAGTTTGTTACGTCGTAAATTCCTAAAAGGACTGCGAAATCTAAAATTAGATTTAGGAATTTCGAGAGTTACCATTTACTATGCGAGTGGAGTAGTTGTCGAGACATTCATGTATTCATCCATCGTTCCTTCAGAAGATACAGGAAGTACTAGGTTCCTTGGGCTGTAATATCTAAAACAGTTAAGCTAGCTAAGCTAACTAAAGCTAAGCTAAGCTAAGCTACAACCCACTAATGGCCCACTACTGAGCACGGGTCTCTCCTCATTACTGAGGAGGCCTAGAGCATACTCCACCACGCTGCTCCAGTGCGGATTGGTGGAGTGCGGATTGGTGGAGAACTAAACAGTTATTAAGTAGATAATAGGAACCGAAAAATTTTATATTCCTTTCGACTGAAATCCTAAGCCTTGACAAAATGATAGGTACTTATATAGTAGGTAGGATACTTCAGCCATCCTGGAAAATAAAAAGTTTAATTTATTCATTACTAAAAATTAATAATATCTACCTAAAAGGAATTATAGAACTGACATAGAAACCGACCTCAATATAACTTGAAGGCTAAATACGGCATAATCTTGCTCTACCTTCATCATATTTATAGCATTATTTAAATTCTGTAACAAATTCTGCAATTATAAAATTAAATTGAAATCAAACCACTATTTATATTTTTGATTTCCAACCTTTAATCGCTGTCAGTGACAGCCCTACTGCAATCGAGTGTATTTGTAAGTGAATATTACAAAGTCGCTAAGTTGCTAATAGCGCATTAGATAAAATGTTATTGAATTACATAAAGTAGCTGAGACTAGCGCACCGCGTAACTGCAACCTACAACTTAACGCTATCGGCAATAAATCTTAATAAAATATGACAAATACGTGGGACCAAGTAAAGGATTTGTTACTATTGTAATAGAATTACCGGATAATGTTATGAATATTGCTAAACACTAAACAATTTAAAATCATATTGGTCTTTGACAAATTTATCTAGTGCTAAAGATATATCTTGAAATAGAATATCCAGATTTGTCGGACAAAAGCGGGTAGGTACCTCGTATTAGTCATGTTTCATGAGAAAGTGAGTTTGTAACAATAGCATAAACGTGGTCATACATCATCGCGTGTAATAGAAAGCCGTGACGAGCTAACCATCTAGATTTATTGTTTTGTTCAGGTCACTTTCAGATTTAAACTCTATAATGAAAACTTGTCTTTTGATCGCCGGTATCTAATACAGTTCTCGATCGAAGTGAAGTAACGTGAGAAATTAAATAATCGTCTATTCTCGTTTAGTGATCACTAAACTTGTATGGTGGTATAAACTTATTTGTACAGTAATTAGTTTGAATTTATCAGTGCCTGGCTTGACGACGCTTCGGCAGTGTGTAGGGTAGAGTCATAAGTAGAGTCGTGTGTTAAAGACTTGTTTAAAGTGAAACCACGCAGCTAATTTGCACCGGGTGCTTGGCGCGGTCGGTAGTCGGATGGGTGACCGCTAGTGGCAAAATTTCTTGAGCGCTTCCGTGCTTCGGAAGGCACGTAAAGCCGTAGGTCCCGGTAGTTATCGATTGATAGCATTCGTTAAGCCATGTCGGAGGCCTTCGGGCGGCTTGAAAACTTTCGACACTCGGTTGGCCACTAACACCTCCACCAATCCGCATTGGAGCAGCGTGGTAGAGTATGCTCTAGGCCTCCTCAGTAATGAGGAGAGACCCGTGCTCTGTAGTGGGCCATTAGTGGGTTGTAGCTTAGCTTTTTTTAGCTTGTGCGTAGGTATCATGTGCTTAGATGGTATTAAGGCCCTAAGTCCACTACCGAATGATCCAAATGATCGCCCTCAGGAAGGCTACTGGGGCCTGGAGCGCGGCGGCTGCGTGCGCTGCGAGTGCGGCGCGGGCGCGGCGGCGTGCGACCCGGTGAGCGGCGCGTGCGCGTGCGCGGCCGGCGTCGGCGGCGCGCGCTGCGACCGCTGTCTGCCCGGCTACTACGGCTTCAGCGCCACCGGCTGTCTGCGTGAGTATCTGTACTGTAGTGGTTCTGTAATGAGTTCTGTGATGTGTGGGGAACTATGGCGGAAATTTCATTATATCGTTGTCGCTTTGAAATTGGCCACCAGATATTTTCGCTTCTATTCCGTGTACCAAATAGTAAATTATTATTATGCAGTATGCGATGCTATTTTTGCGGTGCATCCAGGTATTGCTCTATGGCGTCATTTTTGGAAAGAAAGAAAGAAGAAAGAAAATACGTTTATTTCTTGCACAGGGCACTGCAACAGACAATTATTATTATGAACATACAAATTATTTCTTAAATTTATACTTACAAGCTAAAACGCAGTGCCATGCAGGTGGTAAATGAAATAGGTCACATTCAGCGAGGTTCGCTGTTTTTCAATGTGACCTGCGGCGTCGTGCGGGACACACGCAGGTGCGGAACATGGCGAGCTTGCTTACTTACCGACACTTATAAAATTAACTAGGCAACTCAAAAAACAAAACATAATACATCACAAATTATTAATAATAATAATAATAGTATAATAATAATAATAACAAAGTGCATAGAGTGGTCGAAGATGTTGAACCTTAATAACTACAGTACATAAATAGAAAACTTGAAAACTTGAAGAACAGTAGGTACATACTCGTTTAACTACGCAAGGAAGGCAAAAGAAAATAAAGTACAGTTCACAATGAGGCTGGGTCCACGACAAACAAAGTAATGGAATATTTTTCTGCCACGAACTTGGGCCATAACTTTCAGGCAAGTATTTTTAATAAGATTGAATAAATAGGTATTAATAGAGAAGTTTGAATATGAAGTGTGTGTGTGCATGTGTGTGAGTGTGAGTGAGTGTGTGTGAGTGTGTGTGTGTTTGGGATATTTATCAGTTTATTATGTAGACACTAAAGTGATTTCTGAACATTTAATAGGTACATTTTATATTTTAATTTAAATGAATTAACCGTTTTCAGGTTTCGTAAAGGAGGCGGAAGATTATTCCAACACTTCGTGGCATTATATTTAAAACTACCACGAAATGCTGCAGTCTTATGCGATGGTATCTTAAGGCTATAGCTGGAGGATCTTATTTGGTGAAGAGTATTAAGATCCTTGGACCAAACTAACTTATCGAAGAGGTACGATGGTGACTTGTGCAACACGATGTCAAATAATAACGAAGCAAAATGTAGTTGTCTGCGGTACCTCATCTTTAAAATGTTACCGCTGTTTATGTAAGGCGTCACGTGACTGCGTGGTGGGATATTGTAACAATATCGGGCGCAAGCGTTCTGAACTCGCTGTATTAGGTTTTGCGAGCGAGACAGAAGTCTAGGCCCAATTACTGCGTCGGCGTAGTTCAGTTTGGAAAGAACTAAGGTCTCGCATAGCTTCAATCGTAGGTCCAGGCCGATGAATTGACGAATTCTGTACATGACTTTGAGTCTATACGTCGTCGAATTGCAGTGTTGTGGCCTCGCCCTTACCTACTTATTGGATGTCGAATTTTGAGTAGGTATCTTAAATCATATCCGCAAATTTGAATTTACACTTGTTACTCTAGAAAACTTCGACATAATATCTATTTTTACCATAAGCTTTGCAATTTTATTGCAGGATATTTTTCAAATTCAAATTCAAATAACTTTATTATCAGGCAACTAAGGCCCATAGTAAAATACATACATAAAAATATAACAAACTAATACATACAGGTTAATAAACAAAAATACAATGATACTATATAATGTATAAAAAAACTTACAAACTACTTACAAATACTATACATAAACAATATAATATAATACTATGCTACACGATTGGACGGCGTCGTGTATCGCGCGGAGTCCGGTAGCCGGCCTCGGAAACGCCGGAATACCACACCTTTCGGCCAGAACTCTTCTTTCATGAAGGTCGACAGCTGATCGGTTGGCAATCTCACCACGAAAGAATTGAAACTTACATCATGGCGAGACTCCAACCGCTCGACCCTCACTCTGAAGGTGGTCTTTAATCTGATGTACTCCACGACGTCTTCAACCTTCGTGGAGTAATGCAGCCTGGACACGTAGAGCAACGTTGCCGGCACAGCCGGCCGCAGCGTGTGGTTCGGTCCTGTAGATGCGGTACCGCACTGGTTCCGACGTAGGGGCTTCCTCCTCTTCCTCTTATTTTTGCAGGATAAGGGTTGCGGACAAATGGCATTACAAACTTGTCCTGACAGAATGTCTTTTAACGCATCTGCTTCGAGCGTCCAGCATGTTTTATACACGTACACGCGATAACGTTATGTTTTCTTCCCCAGCATGTCCGAGCTGCAGTGACGGCAAGGTGTGCTCGCCGGCGCACGGGCGCTGCGTGTGCCCCGCGCGGACCCGCGGGCCGGGCTGCGCGCGCTGCGCCCGCGGCTACTGGGACCGCGCCGCCGGCTGCCGCCGTTGCAACTGCGGGCCCGCTGCCGTCTCTAGTAGGTTTCTACACGCTTCTATTGCTGCGTGCATGAGGTTGATAATGCTTGTAACTACCCATAGTGTTAGCAGTGAGATGAGATAAAGACGTAGGCCACATAGAGATGTTTGCATCCAAGGCTTCCTATGCACCTTTTAAGTGATACTCAGAGTCAGAGCCATATTGCAGTTCCGCCTCATGGGTACTAGTTGAAGAACCTTTCAAAACAATTCTGAAGGTGATTTTGTTTTGAAATATTGACGCATACCTAATAGTTGTAGTATGATAATTTATTCTACGAAAAAGAGGCAGCGTGTAATCATGGTTACAAACTACAATTGCATCTGCTGGACGGGATATGCCTTCGCGACCGCATTTCGAGAAAAGGTAGTTAGAGCGTTCTCAGCGGTGCCATTTCCGTGCCTCCAGATGTAATCATAATACACATCATGATAGTTATGACCATGTTCTCCTCCCCCCCAGACACGTGCGACCCGGTGTCGGGCGCGTGCACCTGCCGCGCGGGTTGGGCGGGCGCGGCGTGCGAGCGCTGCGCGCCGGGCCACTTCGGGCTGCGCTGCCGGCCCTGCAGCTGCCACGCCGCCGGCGCGCGCTGCGCCCGCGACCACTGCCCCTGCGACGCGCAGGGCCGTTGCCACTGCAAGGTAACGCTGCAGAAGGGAGGTCTATAGGCACTTGGCTACGAGAAGGCTAACCGTAGTCCCTCGCTGGTCAAGTGCGGATTGTCGGACTTCCTTTGAGTTTGACACCTTTGAGTTTTGCAGTTTTCCGTCATGCAGGTTTCTTCTGGATGCTTTCCTTCACCATTATAGAGAGTGATACTGAAGTGTTTAAAACGCACATACATAAATGTAAATTCATAAATTTAATATGGGTTATTAATTTTAGCAATGCATGGGTCAAACCATGTCAGCATGGGTCAAACCATGTCATGGGTTAAATGTGTCACGATCGCTAACATCCTCCACGTTCCAGGACAACGTGGTGGGCGACAAATGCGACCAGTGCCTGGAGGGCACGTTCGGGCTGTCGGCGGACAACCCGGTGGGCTGCACGGCGTGCTTCTGCTTCGGCCGCAGCGCCAAGTGCACGCAGGCCGCCGTGACGCGCGCCGCGCTGCACGCGCCCGCGCCGCGGCATCTCACGCTGCTGCGGGGCGGGGAGGCTCCGGTGAGTCGCCAATTGCTCAAAGTAATTCTACGCGCACGTTATCGAGATTTGGAATTGTTTCATCAATATTATTGAATGGATCATGGTCACACCCCTGTGGACTCCCCAGCTCATTGATACCTTGCAGGAGTATATTGGATAACTTGTAATATTGTTCAAATTCAAATTCAAATATTTATTTCTTCGAAGTAGGTTTTTACAAACACTTATCGAACGTCAAGTTACGCCATCGCTTCAACAAATCCCTACGGCGAGTGGTCTTGGAAGAAGAAGCGGCAAGAAACTCCCAAGGAGTCTTTTTTTTTCTTTCTCCACTCACAGTTACAGATGCACTTACTACTAATTACGGCTAAAATACGAAACTCATGTCCAAGCTGATTTATCATTAAAATATTCATCAAGTTTGTAATAACCTTTCGTCATAAGAATGCTTTTGACATGGGTTTTAAGTTTACAGTACGGCATTTCTGTTAATTGTATCGGAACTTTATTATAAATTTTAATGATGCAGTTACCCATGAAAGAGCCACCAGTTTTGCTAAGTCTGAATTTTGGTACAATCAGTTTAGCCTTATTTCTAGTATTTATATTGTGTACATCACTCTTTTTAGGAAAACAGTCATGATATTTTTTTACATACATAATATTATCTAAAATATATTGTGATATTACAGTTAATATATTTATGTCTTTAAACAAATGTCTAAGCGAATCTCTCGGCCTGAGGTTGTAAATGGCACGTACTGCTCTTTTTTGTAATATTGACTCTATATCTGCAGCTGAGCCCCACAACAGCAGACCATAAGACATTATACTGTGGAAATAACTAAAATAGACTAATCTTGCTGTTTCTACATTAGTCAAAAGCCTTACTTTTTTGACAGCGTAGGCAGCAGAACTAAGTCTCCCTGACAAGGCTTTGATATGAGGACTCCATTGCAAATGAGAATCTATAGTAAGGCCCAAAAACTTTGTTGAATCAACTAGTTCTAATACCTACTTCCTTATTCAAAACAATACGAGTTGGAACTTCTTTAACATTTGGTAAAGTAAATTTAATACATTTAGTCTTCTTCGCGTTTAACATTAAATTATTAAGTGTGAACCAATGCAATACTTGTGAAATAGCATTATTTACATCGTCAAAACAATGTTTCCGCCTTCTAATAGTTCCTGGGCAGTATTATTTACCTGCATAATATTCACATGTGCTCTCAATGCTGCGTCACAAAAAATCTATCACAAAGGCATTCATAGTTCATTAGCTCCTAAGAGATAAATATCCGAAATCTTACTGCTAGGTATTCAGTGTTACCAAAGTGCATTACGTATTATAACTGTGTACCCCTCATACGCCAGGTGGACCAGAACACCCTGATATCAGCCGACACACACTCCCCGGAGACCACCATCTCGGTGCCCTGGCCGGCCGTGCCCGTGTACGTGGACCTGGGGCCGCTGTTCCTGGGGGACCGCCTGCTGTCGTACGGCGGTGCGTTGCGGTTCCGGGTGGAAGAGGAGGGGGGTGAACCGCTCCCCCCGGACGTCTTGAGCCGGTTCCCCCTGGTGCGCCTGTACGGACCCAATGGCATCGTGCTGGATTATTTTGAGGTAAGATCATGTTTTGCAGTTGGTCAATTTGCAAGTAAGAATCTAAGATAAGTAAGAATCTAAGATATTTACATCTAAGATATTTACATTTAGAGGCTTTAGGTTTAATATACAAAACAATTCTTGCTGGATTTTCCTTGATATGCCCGTTCAACGCACACAACAATTGCAGGATTTGATATAAAGTCTCCTTAAGCCGATCTTACTTGACCTCGTCTTAATTTGTCATTGGACGATTACTGCTTTGCTCTACAAAGCCGAAATCTTCAACAAGGCCTATGTTGCAGCGCGTGCCGGCAGTGAACGGCACGCACGCGGTGTTCCTGCATGAAACCCTGTGGGAGCTGCCTGGAGAACCCTCGGCCGGGGCCTCCCGGGGGGTGCTCATGCTGGTGCTGCAGGCGCTGCGGCGCGCGCAGGTCCGCGTGTCCAGCCGCCAGCCCGCGGGCGACGAGCCGCTGCATGTGTTGTGAGTGTCGCTTGTGTTACTGTCACACTGACACCATTACATTTAATTACACTGAGAATGCCACGGCAGTCATCCCGAAAAAAAGGCTTTAAGTCATCTGATACTCTCCTTGCCCAATGCTTTTTACGGCAACCTCTCCGGGATCGAACTAAATGCCGAACTCGGTTAGGAATTCTAATTTCTTGTGAGACATATATTTTGGAATGAGACCTTTCCTAGGGCTCTCGTTTAAAAGACCGGCTTTTGAGTTCCTAGACTAGCCAGTTAGACAAACTCATCCAAACACACACAGTAAACTCTTGAAAAACCTTCCCAACTTACTGGACAATGCATCAAACAACCGTTACTGCCCATAAGATAGTACAGCAACACCCTCTAACTTCACCAGAGTGCTCAACATATCCCTAGAGACGGCGGTGCCGGGGTTGGCGCGCGGCGCGCCGGCGCCCGGCGTGGAGCGCTGCGAGTGCCCGCGGGAGTACGCCTCGGGCTCCTGCGAGCGCCCCACGGCGGGCTACTGGCTGCCCGCGCCGCCGCGTCTGCACCACGCCGCCGGGACCATCGTCATCCAGCTGCCCGCGGCCACGCCCTGTCGGTGCCACGACCGCGCTGATACGTGTGATCGAGATACCGGACACTGTTTGGTGAGTTGGCAATCTTTCTTTGGTGGTCTGGTCTTGTGGTGTGCATAGATTTAGCCTTCAGAACGATAAGGTGGTTAAATACTAACAATAACGCATTCCATTAGACTGCTGACCTTCAAAGGTTCTTGTGTTCGATAATTTCTATTTTTGGTCTACGAGTGTCACCCATTGCTCACAATACAACAAAGTCTACTTGGAGTCATGAGTTGCTCGCGTTATTTTTTTGATTATCTCAATTTTAAGACTAGAAAAAGTTACTAAAATTTGACCTAATCTGACTGATGTCAACCTTAAAAAGTCAAGGTCAAAATTTGATCTCAACCACCGATATCCGTATATCTGAATGTCTACGTACAACCAGATGAACTAGTCCTAGAAAAACTAACGGGCGTGCTCTGGTCCAGAACTGCCGCAACAACACGGGCGGGCCGTCGTGCGAGCGCTGCGCGGACGGCTACTGGGGCGCGCCGGACGCGGCCGGCGGCTGCCAGCGCTGCCCCTGCCCGTCGCCCGCGCGCTCGCACGCCGCGTCCTGCGCGCTCGCCGGCGGACGCCTCGTCTGCAACTGCCTGCCCGGTACGACGACACTGTACTACTACTAGGTTACGGCGCCTGGTACGCCATCATTTGTACTATATTACGGCTTGTTGTATTGAATCACGTGCTATAATTTTTTTTGTTGTCTCTTTGAAGTAGTGAAATCAAGTTAACGTTATCTCTGTTATGTTTAACTTCTTTGTATACCTACAGGAATTCTCACAATAAAATCTTGATTTATGGAGACTTATACATACCTAGTTAATGACTAAGAGAAACTAATTTGAGACACATTATATTTTAAAGAGCCAAAACTGGGGTTGAAGGAGTATATTACAAATGTATTTCCTCGCAAGATTAAAGCAACAGTGTGTCACAGGCTACACGGGGCAGGCGTGCGAGCACTGCGCGGTGGGCTACACGCGGGCGGCGGACGGGGCGTGCGCGGCGTGCGCGTGCGACCCGCGCGGGGCGGCCGCGGCGCGGTGCGACGGCGGCGCGTGCCGCTGCCGGCCGCACGCCGCCGGCCCGCGCTGCGACCGCTGCGCGCTGCCCCGACACTACCTCCACCACGACGGCTGTAAACGTGAGTATGTTTACACCATTATACCGTCTACATTTATTACTATGTAATGTTCCCAACACACTTACCACCACAATTTGCAGAGATATTTCATTCAGCACGTACGTTCTTTGATGTACGAACACCAAATTATGTCGTAGTTAAGGAAGAAAAACTTTTCGATACTAGGTACCAAATGAAATTTTCAAGGATCATAATTTATTTTCCAGCCTGTGACAACTGCACCCAAACACTACTAGACTCAGTCGAAAGCCTCACTGCAGATCTGCACAGCCGAGCGGATGTCACCGAACTGACCAGGATTCCACAACCCTTCCCAGCGCTGCAAGAATTCTTGAACAATACTGTCACCCTACGGGCCGGTTTGCTGCAAGCTAAGAAAGATCTGGAACATTCTAGAAGATTGGAGGATTCCATTGACAATTTAGAAGCTACCGAACACCAATTGTTCACGACAGCAAACATGTTAAAGACTGAAGCTTCCAGAAGACAGAAAGAGGCGCAATACCTGAGTTTAGAAAGTATGAGCAACTTGGATCAGGTTTTAGAACAAAAAAGACTTATCGCGGAGCAGGTGGCACAGTTGGACGACTTTGCGCAAGGGGAGAGACATCTGAGCGCTCACCGGGCGTTGAAGGAAGCCCGACACCTAGTGAAGACCATAAAAGAAGTTAAACTGGTCGACTACGTGGCTGGCGCTACTGATGTTTCGGATTCGGTAAGTAATACAATCCGCAAGTATTTTTGAAGTTCCCCTTGCAAATCAACCAGAATCCTCGTTAAATGCCAATGGATTTCCCCAAAATTCACGATATCCCTATAATTACATTATGTTCATGACTAGCTAGCTACCTTCCTGTCTATAAGATGCTATAACCAACAATTACTACCGTCCAATATCACTTCGTAGGCTAACCTGCAGTCCACATCTGTCCACGAGTACGACTACCGGATCGAAGACATGTACAAGCGGGTGAAGAAGCTGCAAGCGCTGCTGGAGGAGTGGGAGGGCAAGGCGGAGGACCTGGCGCGGCTGGGTGACAAGGTGTGGGCCGCCAGCGACGCGGTGGGAGACGTCCGGAAGAGGGTGCTGCCCAGGTTGGGCAACGTGAGAGACATCGGCGTGCGGTGCCGACTTGCTTTAGAGGTATGCTCTATTTTAGGCATTGATACTAATTTAAAAATAAAATTTTGCCTCAATTTTTACTATTGTAAAGCTGCAGAATTCTGAAAAAATATTTTACATTTAACGTATACATACGGTTTAACGATGCTGACACTCCACATGTTCAAAAAATAATGGTTCTTCAATGAAAAAACCTTGACACTCCAGCCATGTCTTCAGCAAGTATGATACTTCAATGATAAACCTCTACTTGCTCCTGCATCAAAATGTCTGCACAACAATGAACCTTATCACCACGTGGTAGGACATATCGACGCTGTCGGCGCACAACCTGACGGAGGCGACGCGCGCGGCGCTGCTGGCGGGCCGCAACGCGGCGGTGGGGCTCCCGCGGCGGCTGGCCGGGCTGCGCGCGCTCATCGCAGCCGCCGAGGAGAAGGAGGGCATCCTCTACAGCCTCACGCCCGCCTACAAGCAGAAGTACCTGGACGCCGTCGAGCAACACGTCGCCGAGCTCGCTGAGAAGGCCAAGGAATACAAGAGGTAGGTGCTTAAAAGTTTCTAAGGTTTTAAAGTGTCTACTACGTTTCAGTATGTATGCTCCAAATTTTATCTTTGCTGAACTGATGTAGGTCTGAAGGTTCTGTAGTCTCGGACTAGATTTATCGATGTCCTTGATAACCAACATAATTTTACAATTAATCATATCACAAAATATGCAGCCAAGGTTTCTTAAAAGCCATAGAAGCGAAATATCATTGATCCTTAACATTATCCAGTAAAAACAGTTAAAATAGGATTAGAGAAGATTGGACGAAATCCGCCGAATATACGAATGAAATTCCTCTGTCAGTCTATTCGCAGGCACGCGCGCGGTGGCGTCGGCGGGCGTGCGGGCGGCGCGCGCGTGGGCCGAGGTGGCGGCCGCCGTGCGCGCGGCGGGCGCGGCCGCCGACGCCGCCGCCGCCGCCGCCGCCACCGCCGGCAAGCTGGCGCGCCCCCCGCAGCCGCTGCTCGCCACCGCCCACGCTGAGAAGAACGCCTCCGAGGACCTGAAACGACGAGGGGCCGAAGTGCTGGCGAAGGCGGATGGTGAGTTTTGATATTTTTTAGTTCAACTGCGACTTTGTTACGATGCATTTTTTGTAAGGGCGTATTCAAGTAGAACGCTGGTTACCGGCGCCGATCTGCCAGCGCTTATCGGTACTGGTCCGTTGACATAACCTCAGGTCGGAACTTGTCGGCGCTTATCGGCGCTGGTTCGGCACAAAGTATAGAGACTACCTGCGCCGACTACTTGCGTGGATAAGCGCCGATAAGTGCTGGCAGATCGACGCCGGTAACCAGCGTTCTACTTGAATGCGCCCTAATGCAAGATATTTAATGATTGTGTTGTCGTATTCGCAGAGCTCCGTCGGCAGCTGGAGGCGGCGGAGCGCGGCACGGACGCGGTGAGCGTGGCGCTGCGGGCGCTCGGCTGGCGGGAACGGGCGCTGGCCGCCGGCGCGGGTACACGCACACACACACACACAGATAAACAAACACGCTCCTATACCGTTGCAACATAAGATCGACACAGTCACCATCAAGAAATTAGTCAGTCTATCAGTAGCCATCAAATTACAATACGCATTCACCCACTGCTATTGCAGGCGAGGGCGCGTCGGGCGAGGCGGGCGACACACAGGGCGCGGGCGACGCACACGGCGCGGGCGCGCTGGCGGCGCTGCGCGGCGCGGGCGCGCAGGCGGACCGCGTGTTCGCGGCGTCGCGCGCGCTGTACGACGAGGCGGGCGAGCTGCGCCGCCGCGTGCGCTACCAGCTGCGCCGCGAGCTGGCCGCGCTGCAGCGGCTCGGCGACACCGCGCTCGGCGCCGCTGAGGAACACGGTCGGTGACTTTTTTGATCTATATTCGTTCGATGTTACCTTGTGTGATGTGATGTTACGAACAAGTAAATGAGCCACTCGGTAATAAGTACAAATATAAGAAAGCTGTATCTTTTTTATGTCTTCTCACAATGTGAAGTTAAAGAGCTTAATCAACAACGTTGTCTCAATACGATTTGAACAGTTTTTATACTCCCGATTGAACATTCTAGAGAAATAAATCCAAACGTAAAGATAACCGACATACATACATACCCTGCTTTTCTTTTAATTAAAAATATACAAGCATTGAAAAGATTCTCTAATTCCTCTGGTTGCTTACAAGTGATTGTCGCGCAGTGTCGCAGATCCGCGGCAACACGCTGCGCGGCGCGGAGACGGCGGAGGCGCTGGCGGCGGCGGCGGCGGCGCGCGCGCGCGGCCGGGCCGCCGCCGCCGCCGCGCTCGAGCCCGCGCTCGCCGCGCTGCGCGCACGTGTGAGCAGCGCCAAACACGCCGCGGCCACTGTGAGTCGAACACATCATTAATAATTGTTTATTTTGTCAAACAAACGTTACTATGTGCCACCAAAATTTTAATAACCAAAGGAGTTTAATTGTGTTCTCTATCTCGAAATATAAATTACTGAATTTTATAAATACCTATGCTTGATTTGAGTGTCGGTCACATTTATAATAACGATAGGAGAAGGATTGATGCACGCTCGTTTCCTAATTTAAATCCATGAACAAAATTTAATGATATTTAAATCTGAAAATGTCCCAGATATCGATATCCATCGCGTCGCCGCCAGCGGGCGTGGTCGGCGCGGCGGACGGCACAGACGCGGCGGGCGTGGCGGGCGGCGGCTGCGCGCGCGCGTTCGCGGTGTGGAGCGCGCCCAGCGTGACGCGCGCCGCGCTCACCGTCACCTTCGACGGCGGCGTGCGCGACGGCACGCTGCTCTACATACATGATCAGGTCATTACCACGATCATACCTCTTTATTTTGATCCTGGTAGGTAGATGAGGCTGCAGTTGAACCAGCCTAAATTAAATCTATATTTTGACAATCTAAAAAGCCGACAAAGTAGATTAGCCACCAGATGGTATGCGATTACTAACGCCAATCGGGTTTTTTTTTATTTTTTTTTAAACAGCCAAAGAATTAGCTCCTAAAATACTTTGGCTTACTATGAGGTTTATTTCCATTTTTTCTCGTCAAATGTTTAGATTAATTTAATTATGTTGTCATAATTATGGTGGCAGGAAACGGAGCGCTACATGCGGCTGGCAGTGAAGGGCGGCAAGCTGGTGCTGACGTGGGACGTGGGCGGCGGGCAGGGGGTGGTGGCGCACCCCGAGCGCCTGCAGCCCACCGTGGACGACGCCGACCACACCACCTACAGGATCGACATCGAGCGGTAACGTGCTGTCTAACTGCCTAGTGTGAATCTTCTTTTTACAGCCTGAAGTGCTGACGAAATAGCGAACGAGCCACCTGATGGTAAGTGGTCATCGTCGCCTATGGACACCTGCAACACCAGGGGAGTCACCTGTGCAACGCCGGCCCGGAGGAGAGCTCTTTGAGAGAATCGTGAAATGTGAATTATAGGTATTGAATTGAATTATCTATCATCTAGCCTGTTATGAATTGGCTAGATGCTAGTGCTCCAAAAATAAATTTCTTGGACCACCCTTTTCACCCATTCCACCAGCAACAGGGAAGGCGTCGTCTGTAGGTACTTTAATAGCCAAGCATTTCTTTTTCACTGCTTATAATTTGCAAACGGAACCATACATTCATGATTTGATTACTTTAGCTTTACGACGCCTATTACGGTAGCTTTACGATGTATGTGTAATGAAGCCAAATGAATTCCAGGGTGTGGGGCGCAGTGCGGCTGGTGGTGGAGCGGTCGGGGCAGGAGGCGGTGGAGGCGCGGAACGCTACGAGCGGTATAGGCGGTGCGGGCGCGCTGCCGGCGGCGGCGTGGTGGGCGGGCGAGCCGCGCGCGCCGCTGCCCGCCACGCTGCACGCGCTGCACGCCGACCAGCGCGCGCTCGGCCTGTGGGCCTTCGCCGCGCAGCCCGCCGCGCACACCTGCGTGCCCAGCACTCACAGGTACGTACTCTTCGGTGTTGTTTTACATTACACTAACAAATGACTTAGGGCTTTTCGTATGAGGCTGCTGATATTCTATGCACAAATTGATGTTTGAATTTTTCAGTCAGCTCTTTTCAGTCAAAGATCCAAACAATTTTGATGTCAATCAACAAATGCCATCATATACCTAGTGTAATTCATTTATAAACGTAGTTCATTCGAAGTTTTGGTCCTTCGAGTCGTAAACAAAAAGTCACTTCAATTACACATGATGTAAATTATATTTTGGCAAAGCATTGTCAGCACAACGACTTATTAAAGTTACAGAAAGTTCCGTTTTCTCATATAGAAGAATAGGCGGATGAAGATTGGTGGCTATACTCTTGAAGCATCCTAAGGATCTCCGCAAACTGACTGCAGCCACCGGCTGTGGCGCTTCTTTTTAGAAGCGCGATCCGGCCAACAGCCAACAGCTCCAATAACAGTGAGCAGAATTCAGCCGAAGCGGCTGTTGGCCGGACCGAGCTTTTAAAGTGACCGGTGGCTGCAGTCAGTCTACGGGGACATTAAAAGTAGCATTGTTATTCGCAGATGGTTCAGCGGGTCGCGCGGGCCGCGCGGCGAGCAGGCGGTGTGGTTCGCGGGCGGCGGCTACGTGCAGCTGCGCCGCTCGCTGCGCGCCGCCGACCGCCGCCGCTTCAGCCTGGCGCTCACCTTCCGCACGCGCGACCACCACGCGCTGCTCTTCCTCGCCGCCGACACCGTCAATGTGAGTAACACTGTGTTCGCGGGCGGCGGCTACGTGCAGCTGCGCCGCTCGCTGCGCGCCGCCGACCGCCGCCGCTTCAGCCTGGCGCTCACCTTCCGCACGCGCGACCACCACGCGCTGCTCTTCCTCGCCGCCGACACCGTCAATGTGAGTAACACTGTGTTCGCGGGCGGCGGCTACGTGCAGCTGCGCCGCTCGCTGCGCGCCGCCGACCGCCGCCGCTTCAGCCTGGCGCTCACCTTCCGCACGCGCGACCACCACGCGCTGCTCTTCCTCGCCGCCGACACCGTCAATGTGAGTAACACTGTGTTCGCGGGCGGCGGCTACGTGCAGCTGCGCCGCTCGCTGCGCGCCGCCGACCGCCGCCGCTTCAGCCTGGCGCTCACCTTCCGCACGCGCGACCACCACGCGCTGCTCTTCCTCGCCGCCGACACCGTCAATGTGAGTGCCGCTGCCGGTGCTGGACTGCGAGACTATTGATTCTTTCTTCTATTCCCTGTCTTGACTGCGAGGCGTCAGTGCCTTTGGTACTGCTGCTGTCCATGAGTAACGGTAACCACTTATCGTTAAGTGGGTAAACTATTCCTTTATGAAATTTTAACATACACTTCCATCAAGTTATTTTGTTTGTTTTGTTTGTTATAAAATTATTTAGGCAACAGAAGTTCACTTCAAGATACGTCCATGTATCTACTCCCGATAGGTACAGCCTCACACTATGTTTTTAAGCTTCTATTTAACATGGGACTATAATCTTGAAATGGCGGTTGTGCATCCCCAGAACCGGTCGGTGTCGGTGTGGGTGGAGTCGTGCCGCGTGGTGTTCCGCGTGCAGTACGCGCGCTCGCGGCTGGAGATCGCGGCGCGCGCGCGCGCGTGCGACGGCCGCGCGCAGCACGTGCAGGCCTCGCGCCTCTTCAACGGCCTGGAGAGAGGTTGCGCACATACACCTACCGTAACATACGTCACATATAAACCGATACACATTCTTACGCGGCATAGCATACTTATGTATGGGAAAAACATCAATCGTCAATTAAATTTTACAAAATATAGTTTCGTTTATGGATCCGTGTTCTGCTAAAAATTTGCATGATGATAAAAAAAATTACTAGGAGGCTGAAGGATTACTTCATCTCAACCCATCACGGCCCACTATTGAGCACGGGTCCCTTCTCAGAATGAGAAGGTTAAGGCCATAGTCCACCACGCCGGCCAAGTGCGGATTGGCGGACTTCACACACCTTTGAGTTTTGCGAACTGTCTGGCATGCAGGTTTCCTCACGATGTTTTCCTTCATCGTTTGTAGCAAGTGACATTTGAATGCTTAAAACGCACATAACTCCGAAAAGTCAGAGGTGCGTGCCCTGGGTTCGAACCCGCAACCTCCGAATAGGAGGCCGAATTCTTAACCACTAGGCTATCACCGATTACTTAGCACACACAAATTCTGAACACCCGGCATAAAGCTTCCGCGTCCGAAATCCAAGAGTCCGCCGCATTCCCCAGGCAGCCTGCGCGTGAACGGCGAGGAGACGCTCGGCTCGCCCAGCCCGCCCGTGCAGGCGGCCGCCGACCTGCCCGACCTGGCCGCCGCGCGCTACTGGGTCGGCGGCGCGCCCCCGGGCTCCGCCCCCCGCCCCGGCGCGGAGCCCGAGCCGCCCGCGCTGCTCGGCTGCGTGGCCAGCCTCACCGTGGACCGTGAGGGCTACAACCTGCTGGACACCGCCGCGAGGCACGGCGTCGAGCTCGGTTGCGGACCCCGGGTGCGTAGATCGAGTCTACATTGCTTACCTGAATGAGGCTTTGCTGTCTTTATGTAATCCATATCATGCCGTCGATCCTTCAGACGCTCCGGTCGGCGATATTCAGCGGCGCGGGGTTCGCGGAGCTGCCGGCGCCGGCGCTGCGGCGGCGCGGCGCGCTGGGCGTGTCGTTCCGCGCGCGCCGCGCCGCCGGCCTGCTGCTGCTGCGCGCGCCCGCCGCCGCCACCGCCGCCGCAGACAACGAGGTGGACGACGACGGGGATGACCACTACCTGCTGCTCGCGCTCGTTGATGGTATGTGTTCTCGGGAAGAAGGGCTGTACATGTAATGGTTCCGATCATCGTGATGCGTTCTGTTGAGCTTCTGCTCTCGAGATAGACATAGGTTTCTCCCGTTGAAGGTGCCCCGGTAGCAGGTAGCAAGTAGCAGTGTGGGAGTAAGAATGCTAGTCCCCTGCTTCTTTAATATTCGGTAACCCATCGACAATTCCTATGGAAATATGTGTATCTTTAACGCCACTTGAAGAGAGGATAGCAGCTAAAAGGGCATCTAACAAGACGTATAATTAAATTCTATGTCAGAGTATGTCAGCACATAGCGCGCGAAGCTCATGTCACCACATTACATCTGTCCAAAACGACATTAGAGGCCTAACCCTCCGTTGGTATCGCAGGCGAGCTGGAGGTGCAGGCTATGGCGGGCAAGAGCGCGCTGCGGCTGCGGCTGAACGGCACGCGGCTGGACGACGGCCGCCTGCACGCCGTGCGCCTGCTGCGCGCGCACAAACAGGTACGCGCCACCGGAGTATAGGTACCTCCAGTCGCTGGCAATACATAATACTGGTGGCTGGTGGTACATAATATGTACAGTCGTGGAAAGTGATCAGATGACTGAGGATGTTTGAGGGTGAAAAAAAAATGAAAAAAAACACGCGCCGATGAACCGCGCTACAAATGTCAGCGCAGTACCTATTGTACCATTTTATAGTGATAAAGCCCCACGCCGACATTTGTAGCGCGGTTCATCGGCGCGAGTCTTTTTCACTATGAAACGGTACAAGAGACTTGTAAGCTCGTGTCTCGCGCGCCGGTTAACCGCTCTGGCGATAAGTTTGACTATGCAACCACCCTTAGTACAAGTTCGAAATGCAAACGAACGTGTGTAGTTAGATTGAAGATGTATGTATAAATAAGTTTTTATTTTTTGATATCGATCATATTTTTTTTAATTAAGATCTTTGACATACCTATCAAGATACCAAGTCCGTTGTATTTTAGCGTCCATAAAAATTAATGAGTCGGTCACCTCTAGCTAGAAGTGTGGGTGGACGAGAAGCTGGCGGGCAGCGGAGCGCTGCCCGGGGGCGGGTTCCCGACGCGGCCGCGCGGGCTGTACCTGGGCGGCGCGCCCGCGGACCTCGCGCGGCCCGCGCTGCCCGCCGGCGACTTCGCTGGCACCATCATGGACTTTATCGTGGATTCCAGGCAAGTCATCAACAAGTTTTGCTAAGTTTGTAACTATTTTTTTTTATGGAATTAAGATAGCAAACGAGCATGCAGCACCACCTTCCGCTGCCGCCCATGACAACTGTGACCGACCTAGAACTAGACTCAATGAATCCCGTTCTAATTCGGTCACAGATGCGTTGCTACCCCTGAGGACTGAGATGATCGCCTCTAAAAAAGTGTAACCGGCTCCACACCTTCCTATCCGGAACACAATTATTACACGGTAGGAATGGTACTACGTACCGTGGCGGGCGGTGGTACTTCTCCGGGTGAGCTCTAGGCCCTACCACCTGCAATATCCGTCCCTAGATGTCGCTATTAGTAGTATAACGCTTGATGACTATAACACTTAAAAAAATGTAGATGGAGCTAATTACACCGTTCCGTAACCCCTCGTGTACGAATTAAACTACTTAGCACTTACCCGAAATTTTATCAGCTAGGACTGGCAATAATGACCACGTGGTGTACAGTCTGATAGGTTTGGAGAGCGCGCTGCGGTGGGACGGCGTGCGGCTGGGCCGCGCGGACGGGGGCCTGCGCCCCGCGCCGCCGCCGGAGCCCCGCGCACTGCAGCAGGCCGACTCCGCCGCGCACTGCTCCAAGGTACGCTCCACTGTGGAATTATTAGTATTTTACGAGCACGTACATTGGCGCGACCTCAATCTTTACACCTTACTTAGCATATAAGAGTTTAGGCTTTATACCTAAGAGATAAATAAAATCTAGTGCAATACACAGCAGCATACGAGTTGGTCGGTTGTTTTATTCCTAACTACGTGATATACCTCCGGCCACGCTGCCCCCGCACTCACCCTTACTGAATGTACGAGATACTCCCGTACAAGTATGACTATGACTATGTTTTTTATTTACAAAAATATCCTTATCCTTACTAATATTATAAATGTGAAAGTGTGTTTGTTTGTTTGTGACGCTTTCACGTCGCAACAAAGCTATTATATGGTAAGGTTTATGTGTGTGAGGATAGTTAGGAGGGTGGAGAGTGACGTAGGCTACTTTTTACCGCGGAAAAACATCCCATTCCCATGGGAAGTTCGATGTTTTGTTAGTTGCTAGATATTCATTTTCGGAGTTGTTAATAGATGGCGGTAATAAAATTCATTTGCAAGTTCTGAATTACGCTGTCAAATACTACATGTAATTTACCTAAGTCATAGGCAAATGTAATAGGCTACTCCCCGCTCCGGCTGTATTCAGTGTACCGCCCGCCCGCTGGCACTATCCTGTTGACTGATGTCCGCAAGTTGCTCATCCAACAGGATAGTGCCAGCGGACTAGAGGGACCTTGGAGTCGAGAGCCTGAACGACTTCATCGAGAGATTGGCACGCAACATGTTCGGGCGTGTCGACGCGTCGCGGTTCCCGCATCTGCAGGACCTGGCGCCGCTCTACGCCCGTCCACCGGACCGCTGGGCCTTCCCGCGCGACTTGCTGGTTGCGCGGGACGGGGCTAGCACTGACTGATACTGGGGCTTCGTAAGTCGTCGCCCGGCGCTGATCGGCTCCTGCTGGGCTTCCCACCAGCGGGATTCACCCGGTAGGGCCTCGATCGCCTGGGCGGCGCGAAGATGAACCCCATCCCGTTTAAGACTCTGTGGCCTGTAAAAAGGCCACCACTCAACGGACTTGACCTATTGGTTAACCACAGATGGACAACCAAGGGCCTTAGGGCCCAGCCCAAGAACCGGCGCCGGCGGCCGCGAGAGACACCCCCAAAGGGGAACTAACTGTCCCGAGGGCTCCACACACCTCAGACAGGGTGGAGTGAAGAGAGCGAGTAGTAGGCTACTTTTTAGCCTAAATTCCTACGGGAGCGGGACCTACGCGGCTGTTACCTACGGGTCCCGAAGCGAAGCGCGGGCGGTTCTCTAGTACTTTAATAAAAAGCGAGCTGATTAAACTTTTAAAGGTAATCAGTAGCAATAGAAATATAAGTATTGCTTCAGGAGCGTCCGATAAAATGAAAGATAAACCGTTTCGGGTGCGATTTCCACTATAAATATTTTCCGAAGTAAAGCTTAATTTTATATTTATTAACGTAACGCTATATAACTGTTCGATACAAATAAAATATTGATAATCCTGTTCGCGTATAAAATTAAAAAAGCACTGAATACCACCATGAGCTGAAAGCACCAACCATACATGACTCACTGTGAAAAAATAAAAAATGAAAATGATTTATTTCGAACTTGGTTTTTACAAACACTTTTCGAATGTCACTCTACGCCATCGCTTCCACAAATCCCTACGATGAGTGGCCTTGGTAGAAGAAGCAGCAAGAAACTCCCAAGGAGTTTCTTTTTTTCCCCACTCACAGTTACAGAGAACACTTATCACTACTTAAGGCTATATTTCAAACTCATGTCCAGGCTGTTTCATCTTGAAAATATTCATCCAGTTTGTAATAACCCTTCGTCATAAGAATGTCCTTAACATGAGTTTTTAGCTTACAGTATGGCATTTCCGTCAATTGTAACGGAATTGTGAATATTGTGATCGGCAGTCGTGGTCGTACACGGTGGAGGCGGGCGCGGTGCGGTTCGGCGACGCGGCGGGCAGCCACGCGGCGCTGCGCGTGCGGCCCGCGCGGCCCGCGCGCGACTTCGCCGTCTCGCTGCAGCTGCGCACCTTCGCCGCCGAGGGGCTCGTCTTCCTTGTGCCGGTGCGTGACAGCTTGCATATTCTTGATTAGAAATATCTGGGGTCACCATTTGTATGTACACACTAAATGTGATTGGAAGTTACTGTTTTTAAATTTCTTCGCTTTACTTGTTGTCCTATTTTGAATATCGATGGCATAGTCCATAGTTTTCGGATTATAAGTCACGTGGGGTCACCAAAAATTATACATAGTTACTGTTAATCTCTTAATATCAATAATGCTCAGGGGAATGATAAAGTGCCAACACAAACAAGGGCAACACTATTGAATCAGGGATTGATATCCAGCTGTTGCTTTGCAATTTATCATAGTATAAGTTATCATGGTGGTGCAGGGCCCGCGCGCCAAGCCGAAGCACTTCATCGCGCTGGCGGTGCGCGAGGGGCGCCTGCGGCTGACGGTGCGCGGGCGCACGCGCCGCGACCTCGCGCTGCCCGCCAACGTCTCCGACGGCACCTGGCGACCGGTAACCTGAACTACTATATATTACACCTAAACTTTAGACGTAGAAGTAGACCCACCGCTGAACCCGACATCGCAATAAAGTAGGTACAGTAAATTATTGTAGTGAATAAGTAGGCCTATCGCTTGAACGTACACAAACACAGGTAATATTGTATTTTTTTTTTCTATCTCAATTATACCTAGATATTATTTAATTTAGCTTAAAACCGAGAAGGCTTACCTTTAGGCCGTTCTCACATAACGCAATTTGCAAGCACCTAGGATCTTGTCCATGCGTCGCACGTTACCTACCTACATTTTTACCAAGTTCCACACACGAGGCAACGCGTCTACGATGCGTGTCCTATCAGTGAACACTCTAGTGTAAGCGAACTGTGGATTGTGTCGGAGTCGCGTTGCTAATAAGTAGCGTAAGGCCTTAGTAGATGTCCGCTGCCACTTCTCAAAAATCAAACTAAATTCTTCATCAACATATGTCAATTTATACGCCCCAAACGTTGTATGTAAATGATAGCTTGTTCTCAACCTCGCTTACCGACTATCTCTCGCAGGTGACGGTCCGCATCTCGAAGTCGCGCATCGTGCTGGCGAGCGGAGGCGCGGCGGCCACGGCCCGCACGCCACCGCTGGCGCGCGCCGCGCGGCTGTTTGTGGGCGGCCTGCCCGCCACGCCGCCGCCGCACATACCCAACTCGGTGAGCGTGAGGACTGCTTTACGGCATTCGTCAGTATACAAAAACATTGTTGGGCATAGGCTGTCCTTGTACCTATATAACCAGTCCTAAACTTCCACGTTGAAAACCAATTATCAGCATCCACTTATTATTTTTACCTTCACAAAATTTTAAAAGCACTTTTTTGGGCCTCTTTTCACTCCCTCTTAAGCCTTCAGCGGCTTCAACGAGATTGAAGCAAAGCGTAGTTCAAAGAGAGCCAAGGTTGACACAAGTAGTATCAACGACGTGAGTTCTTTAAAAAATTAGGTTCTCCTACAGAGCTAAGATTATCAGAATTGCCGAGTCTCACGTGTTGCTCGTGTGTAATAAAGGCCTAGTGACCACTTACCGTAAGGACTGTCTATGGTGTCGGCAGGTGGTGCGCGTGGGCGGGCTGGTGGGGTGCGTGCGGCGCGTGTCGGTGTGCGGGCGCGCGGAGGACCTGGTGCGGGACGCGCGCGCGCACGCGGTCGGGCAGTGCTTCCCCAGCGTGGAGCGCGGCGCGCACTTCGCGGGCGACGCGCACGCCGTGTGGGCCGCCAAGTGGTGGCGCGACGACGCCGAGGCGGTGGAGGTCAGCCTGCAGTTCCGCGCCACCGCGCCCGCCGGCGTGCTCTTCTCCGCCGGCTCGCTGCTGCTCGAGCTCAAGGACGGAATGGTGAGACTACTACTAAACATGTGGTCTACGAAATCTAGCTATTTCAGTGACATTTTTGGTGAACGAAAAACTTAACATTCAAGACGACTTTCGAAGGTTTTATTGCGGCTCGAAGGACCACATGTAATAATATTATGCTACAAACGATCGATTATTCGTAGTCAATCAAACATTAGAATACTGATATGAGAAATTTTTGTCAAAATCAGCGCTAGCTTAATTTTTTTTACAGACATGAATCTTTTAACTAAATACTTAGAAGCTTTGGAAAAGGAAGATGTCCCGCCAGGCAAAACAAGATGCCTGGAGAGGGGGCGGCCAAGGCCCAATTGTGTTACCATTCAAGCTAGTATGCGAGCGCTGTAGAAATCTTTGATAGCGTTACCAGGCTCACCGTGTGTTTTGTATAGTCATCCAAATACTAACCCCGCGCGGTGCCGGTGTGTCGGCAGGTGGTGCTGTCGTTGGAGGGCGCGCGCGCGGAGGCGGCGGCTGCGTGCGGCGCGTGGCACGCGGTGCGCGCGCGCGCGGGCCGCTGGGCGCTGTGGCTGGCCGTGGACGCGGCGGCGGCCCCGCGCGCGCTGCTGCCCGCGCCGCCCGCGCGCGCGCCGCTCGCCGCGCTCGGCCCGCTCGTGCTCGGCGCTGTGCCCGGTACGTCGCACCACTGAACTACTTATTACACCACTACCTACTTGATCTTATGCCGCTCATCGTGTTTTTACTTGGCCTAATGGTTAACTGGAATATCTACCTATATCAATACACAAAATCAGATGCAACGACTGCTGTTGTCGGCAGAAAAGTATACCTGCCTGTATTTTGATGGATTTTATAGAAATCAACTGAAAGTAATCAAATGTTCGGTATTTAAATATTTAACGGCTTGTCAACGTAATTAGCTCCATTCCCATACATTTCGATACAAAATATCAAGCTTTTAGCCGGCGACGACTTACCAAAATTCTTGTAAGAATTCGCATGCTAACGTTTATTCTGCTTTTGTATTGGCAATGCCACCTCCAATAACAATACATCAACTTTCCAGAAGGCAGCGCTGAGGAGGGGCGGGAGAGCTTCAAGGGCTGCATGAAGGACGTGGTGGTGGGCGGGCAGCGCCGCGGCTGGGCGGAGATGGAGTCGCTGCACAACGTCCTCATCGACTCCTGTCCCACGCCCTAGGTCAGATATTTCCGGGGTTTAATACCTTAAAACCTTCTATGGTTTCTCATGGTTCTCATAGTAGGTGGTGTGGAGCCGGTTACACTTTTTTAGAGGCGACCATCTCAGTCCTCAGGGGTAGCAACGCATCTGTGACCGAATTAGAACGAGACTCATTGAGTCTAGTTCTGGGTCGGTCACAGTTGTCATGGGCGGCAGCGGAAGGTGGTGCTGCATGCTCGTTTGCTATCTTAATTCCATAAAAAAAGGTATTGTTTGCAATTGAGGCTGAAGAAAGGAACGCCTAAATTACGCTTATCCTGTTTAACAGTATTTAAAATCCATGTCGTTTCCAGGCAGAAATTGGTTTTTACTAGGATGAGATGTGGGCAGTGGGCACCTATTATTTTAATCCGAAATTTTATCAATAATGAAACTGTTGTAACGATGCCTATGAGGAACGATGACCACCTGCCATAAGGTGACCGTATTGTGACCGTTTATCACTTGACAAGAAGTGGAATCTATCAGTAGTAAAATTTTATCCGCATACATTTCCCTGAAATATCTATGTTGAACAGGTGCACGGAGTTCTAGAGCCCCTGGTTGTGACAGGAGATGTGGACGCTGTCTCCTATAGAGCAACACAAGAAAATCAGAAGACTCAAATGTACTTAGCAATGTATTTTATTGTAAGTGGTCAGTTTTCCACACCACAGACAGATAAATACATAGAAAAGCTTGAACGAGTAATGTAGGCATAGAGATAATACACTAGAGCGAAGAAGCCAGGCTTCAGAGCGTACCTACCTCGCATAAAAAGAGACGAAATCTTTAGTAATCACCTTTCTCTTTCTGGCTCATCGGTATCGGAGAGAGATAGGTAATTACCGTTATCGTTGTTTCTCGTTCTAACCGGGGGCGATTGCAATGTATGGGCAGCCGTATGGCTCACCCACTCTAGTGTATTATCTCTATGGATGTAGGACGGTCGGCATGCCCACCTGTATATGACGAGTATTAACGTGGCCATCACTGGTAAATGTGCCAAACGGAACGCGACGTTGAATCAACCGATTCGGAAACAGTCAACTACTGTAATAAAAAAGCGTCAACTCACGCTTGATGGCAGTTCGATATCACAACTTAAACTTATTTTTGTACTGGAAAGAATAAGATTCTCGACGTTGACACGCTCCTGCAAAAGGACTTGCTGCTATATTTAAATACCTAATTGAAAAGAATTAAGTTCAGCTCGCGTTGCGGAATAAACTGCACAAACTTATAGGTAACCGTGCGAGCACAAACGTGTACAGTAGTTGTAAAGTGCCTTATTATTTAGTGTTAACGATTAGCTTAACCCAAATCGTGCCATTAGTAAGTAGGTGAATGTCATCTTTTTTTATTGACATTAGAATTTTTAGTACTTAAAAAATAAATTGTCGAAACCTTTTTTGCTCTCATATTTTGTTTAGTAAACAAAATGGCATAAAGTTTCACACTACAATCTTTTATAGCCCTCATGAGTAACAATTTTAAGACGGCTAAAATACTGTCCTAATGATAGCAAATTCCAACCCCAGTAAAGTTTACGACTTTATACAATTAAAAACAAGCGTAGGAGGCTATGTGTAGAGGCTACATTGAAACGCAGAGAATATATTATTTCCTCAAGTATTTTAATATGCTACTATAGGTAGTTGAGTACCTAATTGACAATTTCTTGTTACAATATGACATCAATAATCTACACAATACACAGTGTAATTTAATTTATTCCTATTGACATTTAATGTACAAACTTTAATTATAAGTTTACTAACTAACTTTAATTATAAGTGTATGTGATTTGGTATTTTATACATTGTTGGAACACAGAACGTTTTGGAACAGAAGTTGTAAACTCCCTCCATTTTTAGCACGTTTATTACGCGATTACGATTTCAGTCTAACTTTCATAAATTTCGAGTAGCCTGATTTACCCAAAATTTTGCACATGTGACGACAATGCAACGTTTGTTATGTTGGCGAGCTCAGAATTGGCTTCAGACTAGGGAGCTTTCTTAACGCTAACTGCACCGTGTCTACATAATATATTATGTGCTTTGGTTAGCGTTATTTAAGCGTATTTTAGACAGATCTAAGTATTTTATTTAAATACATATACATTACTTGAATATTTTATTATAAAGTATACCTATACATTCAGACTTTTGTTCAGGCTTAAGTATAAGTAGTACAATTCCTTTATTTAACATTGCCCAACTAGTACCTAACTTTCATGGCTACAATAATGGGAAACCTGAAATGTATGTTGTTCTGTGATCCAACATACCTGTGAGCCGCACAATACTCAAATGTAAATATTTCTATGTAATAAGGTAGGTCGGTCGGTTAGCTAAGGTTGGCGAGTTCACAGTACTTGCACTAATGCAATTTCATTAAACATTGCAAATTGTATTACTCACTTAAATTAACAAAAATATTGACATAATATTTCATCCCAAATTTAATCTTTGTGATAACAAAATTTTTTTACAGAAATTTTGTGTTTTCAGTTGATCTAAAGTGATTGAAAAACTCAAAGTAACAGTCACGGTAGGTTTAAGTATTTCAAAAACGCTTGACAGCGTGAGAAACCCCTTTTTGTATTATTTTAAGATCCTACTAAGGGTCGGGCCACATTGATCGACGGCGATCGACGGTTTGTCCATACAAAAAGAGCGTAAAGTATGGAAAGCCGTACGCGTCCTTTCGCATCGACGAGCCGAACGCGCCGTCGACGGCGATCGACGGCTGACGCTGACGGCTGACGGCTGTGAGCTGTACGGAGGCGTTCGCTTCCGTACGGCATAATGCGTAATAGTGTGTTCCTTTTCAATCGGCAAAATGCGAAAGGCCGTCGATCAATGTGGCCCGAGCGACCCTAAGGCGAGTAAAGCGCATTTAGTGAGTATTGAGAGCATGCCATCTTCGTCTAATCGAATAAATACGTTTAATAAGCAACCAGTATTCGTTTAGGCTAGGCCACTGTAAATACTACGATAATCTAGATAGGAAACTGTATGTTTGTGTAGCGTAAGTTATGTTCTGTGTTCGTGTCAACTGCATAATAACAATATCTAACGCTTCCTAACTGCAAAACACAACTTACGATGTATTTCAATGTAACAACAACGATGTCTTTTCATGATTGTGTGTACTCAAAATTCAGCCTTCATGTAAGTCAGAAAATTCAGCCTTTAACAGTCATTAAGATATGTAAATAGATAATAACTTAGGGATGAGCTTTAATAGATAGATGCGGTATGAACTGGATGTCACGAATATAATCTTATCAATATTGCAAGTCGACAGTATCCACATATTTTAGAAAATTGTAGAAATCTCCCAGTTGATAAAAGTACCTATAATCTGGCCGCGCTGACTATGCGTTCCTGAAGTCTGTCATTCGACTGGGCGATGTAACTTTGAACTGGCGTACAAATTAACTGTCAATTTTTTAATATCTTTTAATTGCCTTATTAACGAGTGATAACATTAAAATCAAACATTAAATCGAATAATTATGCCAACTTACAATAGTCGTATTAATCTTGGGCTAAAAGTATTACAATTACTTAAATAACAAATATAAAAACAAATACCTTTTAAAAGAAACCCACATCAAACGGCGCTCGTTCAAGGTTATATTCATGTCATATCAACTTTTTGTTTTTGTAGTGATGAGACATAATGAGGCTTTGGGCAAAACGTACCACTCTGAAAACGTCCCACGGGACGTTTTTGTCCTTTGATTTAATTTAATTTTTTAAAGCTAAAAGCTTAAATTCTAATTAAAACAGATATTATGGCATTTGTATTAGTCATTGTATAATTGTTTAAAAATAATTTATATTAAGTACTGTATTTCAATTTCTTTTTATTATCAAATAGAAGCTAACCTTAATATTTATAGTGAAAATATCTTACACACGTATGTAGATTTTTCTGCCGACTATATCATTTAATTTTGAATTTTTGGGACCAATCGACCCAGTCAAAAAATTACGGGGGCGAAACGTCCCATGGGACGTTTTCCGAGTGTGACGTTTTGCCCAAAGCCTCTTTATTGTACATCACTAGTCATGATGAATTGACAGACTTCAGGAACGCATAGCTAGCGCGTTTCTACTATAGTTAAGTTTCATGCGGCGAAATAGTTTGAATTAATAGAGGGTATAATTTGGTTAAATGATTTGAATTCCAATCATAAAATACTATAATGCATAGAACTAATTTAATCTTTTTTATCCAATATACAAAAACGGCAATTTAAAGTCATTACCGGCATGAATTAACGAAATAACACTGTATCGAGCTGCGAATGTAAAACCGTGTTCAGTAGTTAAGCCATTGTACATAAGCGACACCTGTACATACTGACGACGTATTTATTGTAATAGATTTTGAAATAAAAGCCGCGTTGGCAATAAAAAACATTTATTTTCATTTAATCATACGTGTACATCACAAGGCTTCCCGACGGGCGCTGTGGGCGGGGCCGGCATGTTCTACGTGTTTTGCAGTCCAATTGGAAATAATACTAATCAAACGGTATATAAAAATTAAACAACTATACAATGGAAAAGATAGGAAATATCAGCAATTTTAATACATTGGTTTTTTTACAACATTATTGTTTTTTTAAACAAGAAATGTTTTGATTTGTTACTTTAATCACATTATTTTCAACTGTAAATAAATTGAAAGTAGTTTGCTAACCGAAATGTTCTAATTCATTGCATCTTCAGCATGTAAACTGTGTTGTTTTGGGAACATGCCGGCGCGGCCCACAGGCGCCCTCTATACGACTCCCTCAGGTTAGTACCCCGCGCGCCCGAGCGAGGGCGCTCTCTGGACAATTCCCATAAATATCTTAATTACATTGGTTATATTAAAACTTTAATGCACACAAAGTATTTCAAAATAACCTAAAAAACCAAATCTACAATTGCAAAAACATTTTAAAACTTAAAAACTATTATTTATGAAGGAAATCAACTTAATTAAATTTAAAAATATGAAACAATTTTTGGAAATGATAATATTTCAAAAAGGAAGGAACTGTCCAGGGCTGTGCTTAACGTTAAACAGAAATAATGTTGACTAATAGTAAATCGTATATTTGAATCGTACACTGTTTTATTTAATTTATGTCGCTTTGTTCTTAAATTATTAGTATTTATTCATTATTTTCATGGACAGACCCAATTGCTTTAGACTATAAAGCAAGGACAAAATCAAAATTGATATCATTGTTATTATAAAATTGGTTTTAAAAAGTGAGATAAAAATTAATCACAATGAAAACGACACTTCGGCCACTGTCGTCCCGGAAAATATATTACGAATTGAACTGTTTTAAACTACTACATAACATCACATTTCTATACATTTATATTCTTCACTAGTTTAATGCACCTTCGTAAACCTTATTTTAAAACAAGCGAGTGAAAGCTGCTTCTATTCTATTCCATGGAAATGTCAGTACAAGGTACAAACGAAATTATTCTTCTCCACTTATGTGACGGCCCGAATATAAAACATACATTTAACATTGGAGAACAGAAAAAAGAAATTGTACTGTAAAAAATATATGCTTAAATGTAATTTCAGCGAGTTTTAAATGAGAATATTAAAAAAGACAAATTCAAACGACCACAAAATCGATAGAGTGACAAAAACCTTAGCATTGAGGAGCGTAACTGAGCCAAGACAGTTTGTAACATGTCCCTAAACTTAAATTTTACACAAAATGACAATTTGCACATCAACGCCCCGGTCTATTACGAAAACATGTTTTAAATTATATCCTAATTTACAACTTCACAAACCCCTAGCTCAATATTAGAAGCGGTAGTTTTAAAGTAATGTATTTCATTGTATGTAGTTCAATGCCACGTACCACGAAGCGCAGATTCCCGATGATGTTGCCATAATTCGAACGTCTTGAGCAAATCCCGCTACCCTCACACAACAGTTCAACATAGTACAACATTGCTGTGTCTATAAAATTTACTGGATACATATATATATTTGGCCACAGACTATTTAACAAAATGCGACGCAACATAATGGTTCTTTTTTAAATTTTTATCTGTTGTCTACAATAATTATTATATTGACTACGTACGATGACACTCCACGTTTATCTGAAAAAATAAAACAGAAAATCAGTAAACCAATCGTCAAACCTTACCTCCCTCCAAATACTCAAACGCCGACGGGCTGTTTTCAATATTTAATCTGTACGTAGTGCTTAAGTTGCTTGACTAGCAAGAGTTAAAAACTCACAACATTAGTATTAGTTGCTATTATTTTCTGTCATTTTCAATAACCTAAATAAGTACAGTAGCTCCAACGATCAGTTCATTTTCATATTTGCTAGGTGACATACTTTTGTGAGAAGAAACCATTGAGATACTATGTACTAAAGTACTATACATCAATGGAAGAAACTATAAGAACACAACATGTCACAATTTTTTCTAATTAGAATTCTATAACATCTGCATCGTAGACGCGTCTCCTGTCAGTGAACATTGTCAGATACAGCGAATAAATAGCTAATAAATAGCGTAATGTGAGAAGGGTCTAAGGCTCTTCTCACACAACGCTATTTATTATCCAAAGTTCCCTGTATCTGACACTTCTCACTGACAGGAGACGCATCGTAGACGCGTCGCTTTCATACATTGGCAAGATCCGAGTCGCTTGCAAATAGCGTTGTGTGAGAAAAGCCTAACACTTATAATTCAATACAGATAACAGGCGACGACCTGCTAGCCTTATTAACGGAAGGTTCACACATATCAGTGAAGTCACCATTCCGTCACAGTTCCGACAAATCTTTCATACATTCTCGGCATTGTCAGTGAAGTGTCAGTGCTGACAATGCCGAGAATGTATGAAAGATTTGCCGGTACTGTGACGGAACGGTGACTTCACTGATATGTGTGAATCGAGCATAATAGTGACATTATTTTCAAAAAAGGGGGTCTCGCATTAAATTTTTGACCGACATTTAAGTACATGGTGGTAAACGTTTGTCACCAGGTCGCGGGTATTGATGATATCTTACTCGTATTATCCAGACCATAGTGTCACAAAAAATACTAGACTTCAACCTTCGACACTCCATCTTTTAGCAGCGTACACCCACCCACCGTTCACATGGAGAGGTGCCCGCACCACCTACAGCACACACGGGCCTACAAGCATAAAACCTTGTAACACGCACGTACCGGGCAGTTCACATGGAGAGGTAGCCGCGCCACCTACGGCACACACGGGCCTACGAGCATAAAACCTTGGAGCACGCACGTACCGGGCAGTTCACATGGAGAGGTAGCCGCGCCACCTACGGCACACACGGGCCTACGAGCATAAAACCTTGTAACACGCACGTACCGGGCAGTTCACATGGAGAGGTACCCGCGCCACCTACGGCACACACGGGCCTACGAGGATAAAACCTTGTAACACGCACGTACCGGGCAGTTCACATGGAGAGGTACCCGCGCCACCTACGGCACACACAGGCCTACGAGCATAAAACCTTGTAACACGCACGTACCGGGCAGTTCACATGGAGAGGTACCCGCACCACTTACGACACACACGGGCCTACGAGCATAAAACCTTGTAACACGCACGTACCGGGCAGTTCACATGGAGAGGTACCCGCGCCACCTACGGCACACACGGGCCTACGAGGATAAAACCTTGTAACACGCACGTACCGGGCAGTTCACATGGAGAGGTACCCGCGCCACCTACGGCACACACAGGCCTACGAGCATAAAACCTTGTAACACGCACGTACCGGGCAGTTCACATGGAGAGGTACCCGCACCACTTACGACACACACGGGCCTACGAGCATAAAACCTTGGAGCACGCACGTACCGGGCAGTTCACATGGAGAGGTACCCGCACCACTTACGACACACACGGGCCTACGAGCATAAAACCTTGGAGCACGCACGTACCGGGCAGTTCACATGGAGAGGTACCCGCGCCACCTACGGCACACACGGGCCTACGAGCATAAAACCTTGCACCACGCACGTACCGGGCAGTTCACATGGAGAGGTAGCCGCGCCACCTACGGCACACACGGGCCTACGAGCATAAAACCTTGTAACACGCACGTACCGGGCAGTTCACATGGAGAGGTACCCGCACCACCTACGGCACACACGGGCCTACGAGCATAAAACCGTGGAGCACGCACGTACCGGGCAGTTCACATGGAGAGGTAGCCGCGCGCGGCGGAGCGGCGGCGCGCCAGCAGGTAGGCGGCCAGCACCACCAGCACCAGCCCGCCCAGCGCGCAGCCCACCGCGATGGGCACCGCGTCCGGCACGTCGCCGCCGCCGCAGTCGCGGGCTGCACAGACAGACAGACACGTTGGTATATCACTTAGCCCCTTCTCACACCACACTACGCTATGTATTAGCTATGCATCTCCGAAGCTATCCAAAATTCGCTGTCACTTTCATTAACAGGACACACGTCGTAGACGCGTCGCTTCTTTACTTGGACAACATCCTAGTCGCTTGCAAATAGCGTTGTGTGAGAATGGCCTTATGCTACGGCTACACATCTGTGTACGCGTTCATTTTAGTGTAAAAGCCCCAGCACACGGCGTATTTTAAAACGCGCTGACGACGCGCGTTCAGCGCGATACATTTGCCAGGACCCTCCTGGACCTTTGTACGGCCAAGTAACCACTGGCTATGAATGTTACTGACGCACAAATCCTGTATCTAACAGCATACAGAAGTTGTGCGAACATCTATTACGTTATCTTTTCATTATATTATTATAATTTAATCCTTACTAATATTATAAATGTGAAAGTGTGTTTGTTTGTTTGTGACTCTTTCACGTCGCAGCATGGCTATTTTATGGTATGGTTTATGTATGTGGGGATAGTTAGGAGGGTGGAGAGTGACGTAGGCTACTTTTTACTGCGGAAAAACATCTCATTCCCATGGGAAGATCGATGTTTTGTTAGTTGCTAGATATTAAGTTCCGGAGTTGTTAATAGATGGCGTTAGTAAAATTCATTTGCAAGTTCTGAATCACGCTATCTAATACTACATGTAATTTACTCAAGTCATAGGCAAATGTTATAGGCCACTTTTTAGCTGAGATTCCTACGGGAGCGGGACCTACGCGGCTGTTACCTACAGGTCCCGAAGCGAAGCGCGGGCGGTTCTCTAGTATCTCATATTTTCATTTGACTATCGCAAATTCCATAGAAAAAAATACTGAAGACATTGTAAAATTCGTAATGTCATACATATCAGTACGGAATTTACATTATAAGAATGACAATACAAAAAATATTGAAGTTCAGCGACACTAAATTGTTCCGACTCAATAGCGTGCTTTTTTGCATCAAACATCGACCTTATTGCCTTATTAATAAGAGTCGCACAGGAACAAGAAGATTGGCTTTATCTTTTGATATGCAAAACAAAACGGTTTCATTAAAATATTATATGAAAACCAATGTGTATATAGTGATACATAAACTGTGTACATATTTATTATAAAGAGATATTGATTACTTCTGAAAATATCAGAGTATGTTCTATATCTTTAAAATATCCTAATAATGTTATTTAATATTTGTTTCAGATAGCTGGGAGCTTTTTTGATGGACTCAACGATTGTAAACTGAATACATAAGAATAATAATGTTGTACGGCCTCGATAAAAGTATCCTAAGCATGAACCTTCTAGCATATAGACCTACGAGTAGCAGCGCTAGTTTTCAGTCCAAATCTTTGAGATGGTAGTTGGGCTCATGTGGCTCAATAATAATGACCCTTCATTCCGAAACTGCAGCAGTAAGATTCAGTAGTAATAGTAACCTAGTATACCTCACCCTAAAAATATTACCCGATATCCGGAATAAATTTTGAAATCGTCAGTTAGGATTTTGTTATTAAACGTAGTGATTCGGAGTTTATCAGCCAATGGGCCGATAACAGATAACATTAATAAACTCCGCTATACTGGTGTACCATATTTGTATGAAGATATTAGCGGTCCGTCACGCCAGCATTATCGGAGCGCCATTAACGATCGCTGCCCGCTTATTTACATGGTGTAACCCGTCTGATGGTTTATCGCTATGTTTACACAATATTAAATTTGTGAAAAATAATAATTAGTCAATAATTCCGCATTTAAAATTATACTTTTTGTTCTAATGATATTTTTACCATTACATAACTAATTTGTATCCGAAAAAGTACCTGACACCGAAGACCCCCTTGAGTGATGACTGCCCGGCAAAAGAAAATGAATACGAAGAAGAAATATTATATAAGAATAAATTGTTCTTATTCTCCCTACAAGACGATACACATCCCTGCGTCCGTTTTTATTCGGACTGTAATAATTCTTTCATTTTGCCAACCCTTAAATTCGTGCAAAGTATTATAACAACAGATTGTAAAATGTAATTATTACTGTTATCAAATTAGCTGATTACAAAGTTGTGTTTTAAAATTTTAATAATTAAACTGTGACCTTGCAGCTCATAATGGTCCGCTTTGCGAAACCGTTACACAGTATAATATATTCTGGTCTGGGTCATAATAATTTATTATTAATTTAATCTACGATATTTGTCTACTATAATGGTGCGTAAAGACGGCGCGGGCTAGCGCGCGCTGCACCACCTATGTAAATACAACTCGACATATTATAAGTCAGTCGCGAGCTCACTACTTAAGTCTAAGCGTCCACAGGTTGGTATCGTACGCATCGCATTAAACGGATTGTAGTATTCTTTGTATAGAAAATCATACAAGTGCGTCCACTGATCCGCATCGTACGGATCGTACTTTCTATACAAACTGCGATACTGCGATGCGTCCGATGCGTACGATACCGATCTGTTGACGCTTAGCTTTACACGATGCAAACTGGAACGAGCCGAGAGGAACACCGTTAGTACCTTTGATCCGAGTCGAAACCGACAAGAAGTAGCATGTTCGGCGGACAACCATTAGCACCTTTAACCTACGTCGAAAACCCACAAGAAAAGGCTCGTACAAGTTTTGGCGCACCGAGCTGTACCTGGTTATTTTGACGACGCATGATGTGCTGTATCAAACGGGAGACGAACTTGGCCCGGCACTTATTAGTCCATACTGCCTTAAGGCGCTACAACCATAATACATAAAAAAAACCGAATGAGCGGAGCTCAAAAACAGAGATGGAATGATTTTATATAAAGGCAAATAGTAAGATGGCAATGGTTTATTTTAGCTTTAATATTATTGACGTAAGTGCCAATTGCATTTTAATTTTTTCTTTGAAAACTGTTTCGGTTTTTGAGTTTTTCATTCTTATGAAAACTTAGCTTTGATTATTTACTATGTTTCAAAAATATTTTCATCAACTAATTATTAAAACTTTTGTAGTAAACTTGAAAACCAAAACTATTTGGACCTAACTTTAAATTATTTTTCTATCGAGGAAACTTCTAATTTTACTGGTTTTGCTCTTATGAGATTGTTTATTATATAGTGAAGATACATATATCTAAATACCGGAGATATAGACAGTAAGCTTTAAAAATAATCTTAGATTTAAAAGTACCATATTTCGGATGTAGCCCCTTAATCGGCACAAGCTATTCCGCACCATCTAAACGCACCCCAACAAATCAAATTTGGAAGCACTCTCTCACCCGCGCTGAACGTCTGCGAGTGTGAGGTGCGGAAGGCCTCCTCCTGCAGCTGTGCGAGCGCGAGCGTGGCCACGGTGTTCCGGTCGGCGGCCATGGGCAGCCGCGCCGCGCCGCAGCGGTACGACGCGCCGCGCACGGTCGCCCACTCCGCGCCGTGCCACAGCTCCACCGGCTCCTTGATAGCTGCCGGACACCAGGGGGAGTTAGCTACTACACTAATTAGATGTATCTGTATAGAGAACTGTTTAGGGAACGTAATAATGTAATTATTCTTTTTCAAATAAAATTATGCATTATACATCAAAAACGGCTCACAATCAAAATACTACGTTAAATTTGATTTTCTCATGTAAAATTAAAGTGGATAGTAAGAAAAGATCCACAGGCAAGCAAAGTGGAGAGGTGAATTTGGATAAGTAAATAGGCAGTACCCCATTCACCAAGTCACTATTTTTAAAAACCCTTATGAGTTTTATTGTGTGGCCTCTTAGCCAAACTATCCATTAGGTTAATATCTACTTGCGGTTAGGTTTTCCTGACCAACTGCAGAATCTGTAAAATTCAGAAAACTCACCACTGGTCAGAGTGATGCCAATTAGGCTAGGCCATCGTCTAACATTGGAGATGCAAAGGCTGATAGACAGCTTAAATAGTATTTCTATTCCTCTGCATTAGGCCACAAAAAAAACCCAGCCAACTTACAAGAGTTAACAAACAGCTCGGGCGCGAGGGAGACATTGAAGCTCTGCAGCTCGTACATCTTGGTGGTGTCATTGAGCTGGAAGTGCAGCGTGAGGGTGTTCTCGGCGACCGGCCAGCCCAGAGAGATCCACTGGCCGGTGGTCACGTTGCAGCTGCCGCCCACCACCGACGCGTTCTTCGGCACGTTCAGCAGCACGAAGCCCAGGGTGGCTGGAAGAAGACCAGACCATTACAATTTATGTGTAACTATTGTACGTTTGGGATAAAATTGCAGAGTTATAAATACATCGGTATCGAGCAATGTAGTGACAATAGGTAGAATTGTTTTAAATCTGTAACTGGACCAACCAACCGAATCCCTAAATAGGTACCTAGTCTTGTTCTAGGTTAGTTCTAGGTTGAACATTTTTTACACGTTAGTGTAGTAGTAGGTAGTAGTAGTGTTCTAGGTTGAACATTTTTTACACGTTAGTGGGTACATTAGATTACTGCTAATAAGTACTACCCGCATTAACAGTATTATTGATGTAATTTTCTAATAGCGCAATGTCGAACCAGTAAAACCCAAGGAGCGCCTCTCGAACACTGATTGATTAGCCAACGTAACTCTAGCAGGCGGCTAGCAACAACGAGTAACCAGCCTGCCAGTAAACAATGGCCCGGCGAATAATGGATTCGCCGAGTCGCAATCAATTTACAATATCAACGTACATTGCATAATTCGGACACTAAATAGGCGGCCGAGAGAAGTGTACGACAGAATTCACAGAATTAACTTACGAGGTATGGTCCCGACCTCCTCTAACCCTACTAAGGTTGTACCTCAACGCGTAACGTCACATCCGTAATGACACACCCAGCACACGTGATTGAAATAGCTCACGATGCATTGAGTGCTTCAAAGTAGCACAACCTACCTATGTAAGTACAATTATGTATTGGCATGTGGGTTATATTACCAGAGCCATAACCTGGAACTATTAGGTCCCAGGCTTGGTCAAGGGGACACTTAGTTCATCTCAAACATGAAGAAAAGTATATTTTTATCCAACTTACATAGCCCTGCCCCGTTATTATGAACTCTTAATTCCAGACAGTTTACGTTCACGACGTGTGGGTGACAGAGACAACGCTTTACAGGTAATAAGGAGCTGTCTCTGTCACCCACACGTTGTGAACGTAAACTGCCTGGAATTAATAGTTCATAATAAGGCCCCTGCTATATAGTACTTCGGCAACAAAAACTGAATGTTGAAGTTATGCAACAAGACCTGACTAAGATCACATACTTAGATATCGATGAGAACCAGTCAGCTGGAGGGCAGGCGAGCAGACAAGTGTTTTTGTGTCGTCGGTCCGGTCGCTACTGCCCTGGCCGGCTGGACTGATGACCGTTAGGTACTCGTCTAGCCGGCCACCGCGACCCTATACAGGATTCCCTTAGACGTAGCCAGATCCTGGGGCCGGGAAAAATTACCTACTTGGAATTTATTGCACAAGACAAATTGTGAATTGAAGAATTGACAAGTGCGATAGCTACCTACTTAGAATCAAAAACTTTCTATAAAATTTTGCGCCTTTTGTAGACATTCAATAAATATATGTAACCTACCTATATGTAAAAGAATAAGCAAGGATATTCTCATTACCGCCTTACGTATTTTAAGGTCATTTGGAGAGTGATCTTCGACTTCTGTAGGTATTTCTAACAAGTGATTCATATACCTAGGTATCTGATTTCGAAATGCTGTACCTGTCGTTTTATAAAACACCACATTAATAAATTTACAGCTGAATTAAATCCTCTTAATTTTGGATTCAAAATGCGATCATTTGAAACTGTAAAGCTTGCGAATCGTGTGCTGGCCACTAAGGATCGGCTACGCGCACCGGAATAACATCAATATCGTTCCCATTCTCTGTAGCAATCAGTACGACCGTCAGCAGATAGTTAGCATAATATAATATTTCCGAGAACACAAACAACAGTGCACTGTTGCAAGGCCGGGTGTGCCCGTATGCCTGCCACCTTATCATTCAGCCGCCTGATACCTATCCGATAACCAGAGTCAACATTACTGCTGGCCGCAGTCCGAAGTACACTGAGGCCAGGGGCTATATTTTTGAAATGCGTCTGGCGACTTGCGTTCGCTTGGAGTAATTTTCATGCGACATAAAAAAATTCGAATCATTCTTCATTCTTCTACTACGATGACCGGCCACAATGTCGAACGAACGTATAAAATCACCACCGAACGCTCGTCGCCAGACGTCATTTCAAAAATAGGGCCACAGGAGAGGCGAGGTGCATATCGCGACTCGACATAAAGTTTAAAAAACGAACATTGCATTTACAACATCAATGTAGAACTACAATACAATACCTACGCGATATCAGAGTAAGTAGGTACAGTTCGTTTACGAGACACGAATGTTCCGCGTACGTCATGGAATGGCCCGCAGCAATATTCATTAAAGTCGTTTTCTTCACGTTTGGAACGGTGGCGTGCTAGAACATGGGATATAGACACGCATAGCATCACTAGTACAAGCTTAGGACCGAGTGCCTTATTTCTTCTTTCTTCCTTAGCAGTTCATTTGTGGTGGCTGGACTACTTTATCCAGTGGCACGTTGGCAAATTTGTCGCATATTTACAAAAAGACGATAATAATTACGTTGTTTATGCCCTTTAAACAAGGCCACTTTCCGTCAATCAAAGCATTCAATAAGAGGACCCATAAGATAAGTAAACCTAGCCCACGATAGGATGTAGCAGTAGCTGAACAGTTTAAATATCCAGTTGAACTGTAAAGGAGATAAACCCATCTGGTACACCCTAGCAGTACCTTCACAAACAAGCCAAGTTTAAATACGGACAAAAGAGTTATAATAAGTAAACCGCTATTCGTGCTTATCAGTTTAGCCAAATGGTTAGCTGGTAGAGAATGCTACAGCATTAAGCTCGCCATTTGTGCCGTAATATTTATGTTATGGTGGTCAATAAAGCCTAAATAAATAAATAAAAGAGGCGGAGGGTCATGTACCTATAAAAATGCATCGAGACCTGTTCTTGCTGAACAGTTAGCACATGCGAGGTATGTATTTGATACAAACGATGACAAGTAAATCGGGCGTTTCCTTTCGTTAGCCGTCCTCACTCGTCGCGTCGTCGCCAAGGTGCATTGTCACAATCATGTACGACCACTACATCATCAATATCCATGATTCCTCAGACACGACTAGGTTATTCAGCTCTCTTCTCACATCAAGTTAACAGAATACATAAAACTTAGCGAGCATTGTTCAGAACTCCCATACAAGAAACTTTCCCATATGGACATAAGCCCGCAGTAAAATTAATAAATTCTACGAGGAAAAAAACTTCTCATTTGTGATGTTACGTTGTTGTTGTTTTTAAGGTTCTGTCAATTAATTCAGTGAGGCGAATACATTAATGCTTCGAACTTGTTTTCGCAAGTTGAGCCGATATACTTCGGGTTTTATCAAGCTTTGTCAATTACGAGGAAACCCGAGTCATGCAAAGGTTTGGAGATAAATATCATTATCTTTACAAAATATGTAACTTCATCAGAAATCAAGACGCCGCGCCGCGCCATAACATAAACATGTCCGCGTGGAGTAGGTAAGGTACGTTGGGGTAAGATCGGTGGTGGGGTAAGACCGTTGGAATCAAATAACTCACTATTTTGGCTTTATTTTTCAATGTTAGCCACACTGCGTGAAAGATAATTTTGTTACGCCCCACCCAGCAGTGGTCGCCAGTCGCTCCTGCAAGACGCACGTATGCTACATGCTTTTAAAGTTAACAAGGTAAATTTTCCAAAATTTTTGTCCATCCGGTCTTCACCCTCAATTTTTGATTGAATATTGTAGCGAAAGTATAATGTATTTTATTATTATTTTGCCTAAATACTAAAATTTAAGCAGTGGTAATTAGATAGAACTAATTGATATCCGTCTAGTATCTCTGCAGGCTGAAATCCGGTGTTATCCTCCTCAGGTGAAGATCGGATAAAAATATCCGATCAGCGCCAAGTGATGAAATTTGTAGTGGTTGTCAAACTTTTATAATATATGATTAAAAACCAAGATAGATTATAATAACAAAAATCTGATTATAGAATAAGCAACGTAACTTGAAGTACTTATCCTAATAGATTAAATGCATACATCGCTAACAAAATATATAATTTAGAACATTATGAAAAAAATAACAGCTATAATTATTAAATGTATGTGCTTATTAATAATAATAAAATTAATTCTTAAAGCTTAATAAATCTAATTTTCTACTAATGTACACGCTTATTATTTTAAAAACTATTCTACCAATTCATAATTTGGCTCTAGTCTCCTTGGCTTCCCTTTATCACTCTCTCATATACATAGTTTTACTTATATTTAAACACATAAATTTGCTTGAAATTACTACTTGTACCTATACGTACATAAAGAAGTAAGTAGTAAGTAAAGGTCATTCACTTGTAGCAATTTAACGACAATTCTATTAAAGACAAATGTCGAGAGAACCTAAACTTTGGGAACCATTAAATCGCCTAATTTTAAAATAAGGGGTAAGATCGGACAGCCCGAACGAAAAAAAGAGCGAAAAAAAAGTAATCATCTGGAACATCTATGTTCGTAGCCTTACATAGATTTCATTGATATCATATTAAAGTACATAAAAGATCGGATATATCCTTGTCATACACCTTGTGTTCTTTGCAATAGAAACAATTTTAAATTACTGTCCGAACTTCCCCCTTAATGACCAAATTGTGATTATACTCATAAAAAAGTATATCGAGTTTTTCTAAGCGTATAAATAATAAAATATTGAGTGTACGAAGAGAAATGCTTTTTTAAATTATGCTATGTTTATTCATCATCCGTTTGCACTACATTTCATTGATATAGCACTTACTGAACTCACAAAATTTAAGTTTTTACAACATCCTTCGAACTTGTCGTAAATCCGTCCGGTATTACCCCAACGTACCTTATAACACCGATGTATAAAATCGAATTATTTTGTAATACGCTATTTTGTGCCACGAGAGGCCTACTAACAACACGGAATAACGTCAGAGCTAATAGATATTAATCTAATAAAAATAATAGGTACCTACTAATTACCCGCGCCCACGTTACAACAGCCCCGATCGTGACTTTTGTAAATAACAGGAAGTAATTGAAAACAGATTCGGAGCCTCTAAACTTGTTCAGGATATCAAACGAGGAAAGTTATTATGGACTTTATAAAATTCGCAACGTGATATTTGATCGAATGATAAATCTTTCTTTGAGGAAGGAAAATAGAAACTGATACCCCGAATGATTTAATTCTACCAGAACAACACGATGAGCATACGAAGTATAAAATACCCAGAAAAATCCATTACTTTGATTCGAATTTTATCTTTGACGACCCCGTTGAAGTAACAGGGTTCAATCCCGGAAGGGAAAATATTTATGTGACAGATAAATTAAATGATTGTTATTGGGTTACGAGCTTACGAGTGCCAACGGGGATATTAGTTTGTGACCATTTGTTACAAATATTTTATGTAGGTACATGTAGGTCGGTAGGCTAAACGAAAATACGATGTGAATGATGTGATTGTACAGAAGGCTGAAATGTAAAATTAAAAACATAAACTTTTCATTTTACATAGAGAACATATAATTATATACGTAACTATAAATAAATAATATGATATGAGGCAACGTACGCCTTTCACAACTTCACACGCACATACTATTAGCCCGACCGACCGACGGGATTTACTTAAACAATTAGTACAACTCCGGTCATGGTCACCATTACTAAACTATTTTATAATAAGTAGATAAGTTAGTGTTAATATAGTAAAATATAAAAACTGCAATATAATTAACTATGTTAATAACAAAAATATCAAAAATACGGTTGACTGTTTTAATTAAAACATGTGATAGACACAATGTAAAATAACCAACCGATATCAGCATTACGGGCGCGCGGCTAATCACATGTGGCGATTGATAACATTTAGTAAAAGTACGCACGTACGAGTACTTCTAGGACTTTACGTTTAATAACGTACTAGTTTAACTATGGATATTACTATCATGTTCATCACTAACATGTTCAATGCTCGTGTCAAAATATGTATACTTATTGGCTATGTGAAATGGTCTCTTTTCTTTCTCTCAATCTATTCTTTTCATTGCTCACTGTGTTGATGGAGCCTGGAGGTAAATGTCAACAATAATTGTCGCCGTGATCGAAACGAGGGCTTTGGCATGAGATAAGTATGACAAATCCACCGGTATGAGTCCCAGGACTCTCAGGACTTCAGTGTCGCCACAAAAGATTCGAGTTTAATGTACAAAAGTTAATATAGTATGGCCTATCTAGCGAAAGATAAATAAATAAATAAATAAAAAGTATTTTTTTAGATATTCCTAACTCCAAAAAAAAGAATTCTTAATCTTACAAATCCGTACTTTGCCGAAGATAAAGCAATCAGCGATACCCGTTAAAAATTAAAACCTGTTTACCTACAGTACCTACTACCTACTTTATGCATTTAAGTGTTAAAAATATAAAATAATATATCCTAACAAGTTGTAAGTAAACATCGCAGCGCACAGATGTTGTGCGCACTTGAAAGCCATTCCGAACGACGATGACCCCCGATCGTCCCCTCCTCATTGAGCACTATTGTGAGCCACTGTTGAGTAAACCACGTTACTCAACGCTATAAACGTACCCATTCAAAGGAATACACATATATTTCTTTGTTTTGTTGGAGCATCGGCTGAACTTATGTATGCTGTTTACCTACAACAGATATCCAAATCACACGACGCGGAGCGGCGTCTTCTCTCAAATCCTTATCACAATTTATTTCTATCAATGCCGCATCACTGATTGCTTCATTTTGGAATTGAACGAGATAAATATTAATATTTTTAGATTGGTCATTGTTTTGAATGGAAACTGTCCTCACAGAACGTAGGTAGGTTAGGTACTTACCTATCTACATATTTAGAGTGATAAAGTAGTTACACGTGTTGAGTCTATGAAGACATGATAACGCAATGCAACTTGATAAAATTCATAATACAATCCTGACTAGCAGCATACTAAAAAACTGGTACAGTCGGGGTACGAACAATGCAGGGTTCAGTTTTTGTTGGTCAACTATTACTCCTTAAGCAACCTTTCCAGCGATACTCCACGTCTTGGCATAGACCAAATAAAAAAATTATTCCCATTAAAAACCAAAATTAAAAAAAAATACTATTTTTCAACTTCGGCATGACAAATATGTACGTAGTTCCTTGAACGCTTTGTTGTTTTCGAGTTACGAACATAACAAAATGATTAGACATCCTCGTGACAGTCTAGGTCTAGCATCATATCTATGTACCTATAACATAATTTATTTTGCAAATAGAAAACCATATTAGCAAGATCGCGTGCATCTATGCTTATCTGACATCGACGTGCGTCACAACGGCAACACCGAGCAGCTGGCAACCCGAGCTGCACAGAGATGTGATCACCCTACGTGACCATAGTACGCCCCCTAACATTTATCTCCTTTCCGACAACCTCATATCTACTAATTCTCGGACTTTTTTCCTCACTGGATTCAAAATACTGGTTTTGAACGATTAAACGATTACGCATATAAGTGACACATCGAATGGCACGGAATGGTGTTAAAGTTGTGCAATTTGTTAAGTTCTCATATATTATCTAAAAGAAAATAGGAAACCCTTGGGCAAAATGAATTTAATAATTCACTTTTAATGACAACGTAGAATATTGTGCTTTATATGTTGTATACTTCATTTCATATTATCAATATTAAATTTACGAGCAATCAATGACTCAAAAGAGTGACTCACACAAGTCGTACATTGTTTTGTCGCATAAAGGACTGCGCACATTACAACGACTCCACGCCAACGCGGTTACGGAGCAACTCAAATGTAAGCATTCAATTATGATCCTTATATCTTAGGCGTCACGGTTGAATTTCGAGTGTGAACGGCGTCGGTGAGCAGAGGGTGGGGAGTAGTCCACGTTTTCTAAGTGTACACTCGAAATTCAACCGTAACGCCTAAGATATAAGGATCATAATTGAATGCTTACATTTGAGTTGCTCCGTAACCGCGTTGGCGTGGAGTCGTTGTAATGTGCGAAGTCCTTTAAATTGTGTTCGGTGTAAAGTATTAAAAGTAAATAATTAATACATTTTGTTACATGTGATTTTGTTTAAGCAAAACATTACCGCGGGGGACAACGCGACTCGATGTTGGATATCGAAACCCGATTTGACCACAGCTTCCTTATCTTCAAAAATATTAATAACAGACTTTCATTCCAGAAAGACTGACAACTATACTAAAATCTTCTCAACTCAAGAAAAACCCCTAAAACAACATTTATTCATAAATATCGAATATTTCACACATCATTCTTCTAAGTTAAAACTTGCAGCGACGAAAGAAAACACCCTTCATACTTGATAGTTTTTCATTGTGTGCATAAAGGTGATGTGAAATGCGCCAATCAGCACTTAGCCATTTTACTCGTACTCTAGAACCTGTACCCCTCGCTTTATGACCCGAGCTGTCTCAACAGTGGGACAGTTATGTATTTAAATAATGATGATAACCTCATTAAGATATTAAAACGAAGCCGATGTACAATCTCTTAATGTCCGAACGTATCGTCAAAATGTAACGTAATTTAGTAATTACTAATTATGTATCAAGTAGCGGAGCAAGCACTTTACAAAGTTTGAAGATTTCATACCGTTATTGTGAAATGCCGATGATTCATTTTGAGTAACCTGTATTCGATCTTTTGAGAATAACGGTAGCAAGCTGTGGGTTTTTAAAAAGCCAATGAGGAAAAGGTTTGCCAAATGACTAGGATTCCGGCTGCAATTTGAGACCCAGTGGAAATTTCTACTTTCTACTTTTGCCTTTGGTGTGACCGTGTGACTGATAACAACTAATCATCTTATGGGTCGTCCTGGTTTGGCAGCCATTTACATGCTTATTGCAACAAACACATGCATTGGTCCCGTGTTATGGTTATCAGCGGGGGTACAAAAGGGTAGGTAACAGGATGCAAAAATTTCATTGATTACTAAATTGCCTGTTCTAGAGTTGCCGTGCTTGCGACGAGGATTGTTACAAATGACGCCCGTTCCCAATGTTCTGTCCATAATGCAAGTTAATTTACTTTCATTATTGTTAAACAATAAATTCTTTCAGCGAATGCTACATCAGAGATTTTGCACAAAGTTGGAAGTCTTTTTTAAAGCTAAAAAAGAGAATGCCACAACCTTAACGGAACTTGTGGCCAGAGAGCTTTAATTTTCAGTTGTTAAGATAAAAAAAATGTAAACGTAAACAATGGAAATAATGTTAATACATCGACGCAGTAGACACGTTTTTACAAGTGTATGTGACGACCGTTCCGCAAATTGACCAATCATTAATTAATCATTGAGAAGCGGGTGGATGGTTTCCAGGCGATCATTCGCAAGAGGTGCGCCTCGCTGCTGCAGCGGCTGCGCTCCAGCCCAAACAGGATTCTGAAAGTGCTTGTGGATCGTGGGGACTCCCCGATGCTCCGCCACTGGACGCGCTTGCACGCCGTCCGAGAGCAGTAGGCGATCCCTATGCTATAATATGTTTCTATGTTTTGTAATGTGTATTATACTAACATTAGATGTAAGTACCTACATGTAACTACTAACAACTATGGACGAAGTCCGAAATAAAATTTTATTATTATTATTATTATTATTATTATTATTATTATTATTATTTTTACTGAAAAGTTGAGCTCTCCGAAGAGGTATATTATGCACGGGCCGAAGCCAAGTGCTTATTAAATCTGGCTAATCCAAAGAAAGAAATTTTCTTACTGTTCGGCAGGTGTTTAGAATTGTAGCTTTTTGTAGTAGTGTGACTATGGATGGATGGATGTCTAAAGATTTGAGGCTGATGTTTAAGGTTTTAGGGATAATACCAGTAGTAGAAACAATAATTGGTACAGTTTTAACAATATGGACCCCCCACTGAGACTTGAGTTCTATCTGGAGATCAGTATATTTGGCTAATTTTTCAGCATGTGTTTTGAGCAGATTATGTGAATTACAAACCGCAATGTCTATGAGATGTACAATTTTTTTACTTTTGTCTAATATCGTTATGTCAGGTCTATTAAAGTGGATGGTTTTGTCGGTTATTATTGTTCTGTCCCAGTATACTTTGAAGTTTGTATTTTCTAATATTGTTTCGGGTGTGTATTTATAGTACGGTAACTATATTATTATTATTATTATTATTACACTGCGATTGACGTCGACTAATTTACGTAAAACATAAACTGTCATTTAAATATTTATTTATCCCATGTACACTTTCTTGTTACAGTAATGGGTTCTAAACTTATTAAGGTTCCAGTAAAGTTGTTTATTTACTCCACAGCACGAAGGTAATAGATAGATGGATAGTAATGTAATCTAAGATTACGAGGTATTTCGAGCTGTATATCGAGCTGGTATCGAGCTGAATCCGCATACTAAGTATATAATTAATAAAAATGTTATATCATAAGTTAAGACTGTCCGTAAGAACCTATATGAATTGTCTCAATAAACTGTACAAGATAATAAAATAATAAAGAAAATTAGACACATATTAGGTATATACCGACAAAAAAGATATTGGAAAATAAGCAAACTTTTCACCTTAAACTATTTCTTTATAATTTATAACTATATCATTAAATAATTTTATTCTAAGGGGAAAGTAAAATTATCAAGGGTTTGACAATAACAGATTTTTTCCTATCGATCTATGTTTTTCCTGATATTTTTTAAGCAATGATTGTTTTTTTTTCATAGTTTTGGCCCTATGATCCACTGGTACAAAGATATGCTGAAGCGTATTTTGTAGCTTTTACACTTCCGCATTAACAATTTGATATGTAATACCTATTACATGACAACTACATAAAACTAGCATAACCGCTTGAAAATCTCTGCAATAGTTTTAGAAATTATCACGTTCAGACAGACACGAGACTTATTTTATAAACAAATATTAACAAATCGCTGTTGTTTGCTTCAAACACGACTTTGTTGCAGATTACGGGTAGAAACTTTACAATGTTGCAGTTTATCTGGTATTATTAGAACACAAACTTTGAATTTTCGTTATAATAAATAGGTACCTATATGAAGAATTCAGAAATTTTCTTGTGAAAAGAGATTTTAAGTCTAATAGAAGCCAACCAAGCACTCTCTGATGCACCTTGCTTTACTTTGCTTTATATGCTTTGCTTTACTTTGCACACTGTGGTGCTGTCGTGGTCTCACCAGTTGGACATCTCTGGACGCCACATTTATTACGCCTGAAAACGAATTTTTATCCGCCTATCCTAAATTCGGCCTTGAATTTTTTTGTTAAATTTTCAGTCAACAACGGAACCCAAATTGTATTATAGCTCATAGGCACGTTTTAGGGCAAGATTGCGATATAAAGCCAACGGCACACATCGCTACACGCACGATCAATCGCGTCACGCGAGCGCGGCGCGGAGGTCCGTGATCTGTTATTCACATCGCTCAATTACACGCGTCTTTATCTTATTTTTACGCGTGGACTGGCGGAACGCATGCAACAATACTAACGGCAGTTAGAGTAGAACACTTCGACAAGACTTTAGAAAAAAAAATAATTTTTTATCCACCCTGGTAAACTGTAAAAAAGTTTCTTGCTTCAGTTTGAGCATGTTTTTCCAATCCTGGGTGGGTTTTTTATTGTTTTAAATGTATTCATGCCACTGTTGAGTTTTAAAACTATTTATGTGAATTTATTATTTATAACTATTTATTTGAACGCAGTTTGTAGGATAATAAGTAAAAACATTACTTTTTTCTTTTAGGGTCGGGCCACATTGATCGACGGCGATCGACGGTTTGTCCATACAAAAAGAGCGTAAAGTATGGAAAGCCGTACGCGTCCTTTCGCATCGACGAGCCGAACGCGCTCCGGCGGCGAACTGACACGAAACGCGCTCGGTCGTCGACGGCGATCGACGGCTGACGATCGCAGTCGTCGACGGCTGACGACGGCGATCGACGGCCGACGACGGTGATCGACGGCCGACGACGGCGATCGACAGCCGACGACGGCGATTGGCGGCCGAAGACGGATTTCTTTAATTTCTTGTAAAACGCAAGTAAAAATGATAGGTTTAACAATTGAACCGTCCATCGTGGTCAAGAGGCAACAACAGTATGAAACGTGTCCAGTCGTTTGTTACGATTCGCTAGCATACGGAGCTGTACGGCACCTTACAGCTGCGTACGGCATAATGCGTAATAGTGTGTTCCTTTTCAATCGGCAAAATGCGAAAGGCCGTCGATCAATGTGGCCCGACCCTTAACCCTTGGCATGCCTGGTAGGGTCTGTCAGACCCACCACTATATAAAAACATCGATATTATCATAAATTCTACGCTTAGAGAATCCTGCGCTCGAGTAGCTTCGGATTATGAATTCAAGGTTAATTTGACGCCCTTTCCGCGGTCCAGAACGAATTCCCGTGTGAGTAAGACGGGCACAAAGTGCACGCGGGTCTGTCAGACCCGACCAGGCATACGACGTAACATTTAAAACGTAAGTAGAATTTTATTGTATTCATATATTTTCTTGGTTTTTTTATCGTTAATGCAGTATACCTTATAACATAGTATAGATTGTTACAGTAAAAATGTCGAGACCACTATCAGACGCCAGTGACTCTTCGAAAACAAATTGGCTCTCATCTTGGTGACCCTGCTGAGCCACCACTAAAGCAGTCAGATAACACAGAAAAAACGTTGTTATTTGTGCCCAGTCAAGAAAGATCGGAAGTCCAAATATACCTGTATCTCTTGCTACCGTCACATAGGTCACCCTATTATGTTTAGAACAAATTTTATTTTATTTAGAAAATTTTATTTGTGAAAATATCAAGACAATAATTGAGAGTCAAAAAAATGCTGATCAATTTAACTCATAGTTCCTTTTTAGTTTCCATATATTACAGTTTTTAATATTCAATAAAAAATTGTATTTAGGTGTTGATCTCAGTGTATAATGTAAGATTAAGAATTTTTAGAGTAGATGTGAGATTTTTGTTGCTATTTTTTAGAGGTTTTATTTTTTCGTTATTAAAGACTGAAAACGTGATGCCATAATGTTTGTCAATTGCATTTTTAGACAGCATTATACGTTAAAACAATAAATAATTTTAAAAAAATCCAAGTCTATCTTTTACTTTAAAAAAATAATTTTCAAATTACGTGTCCCTCAGACCCACCAGGCACACCATGTGAGTTATAACCACCAGGCATGCCAAGGGTTAAGCATGATTAAGTGAAATTGACCAAAAAGTTTTAAAAGTATTGGTCTATGGAAATTAGGAGCTATTTGTAGCTGAAGATGCTATTTATTTAAATGCTTCATATCATGTTATCACGCATGTAGACTGTAACAAATTATAAAAAAGAAAATGACGGCATTGGATCATAAAAACTAACCCTGCTACCGTTATCTACGTGTCTCAAATAAAGATTGAAAAGTAAATAATTGAATTATTATTGCTAAACACAGTTACAACAACCTGGCATTACAAACTGCTTCTTTATGATAAAATTAACGAGAAAATGGAAACAGAAGAGATATCTGTTCATGCTCTATCACCTACAATAGTTGTGTGCAATTGTGGCATTGCATCACATCCAGCGCAAGGTCATCTCAAACAACCATTGTCATATTGATTTTTATTATCTGTTATGCAACTGATAGCCTTCCACAGTTTAATGCATTCCTTGTCCCAGTTAAACAACAAAGAGCTTGGACAAGAACAAAGAACACTGTTTCTTCATGAATGGGTCTCTAGTCGAGTTAAGAAAACAACATCATAACATACTGATGTTTTCTCCATTTCAACATATTTTCATAGATAGGTAATTCGGTCATCAATCATTCAGTGTTCATAGATTACAAAATAATAAAACCTTCAAACTACATTAATGCGCATGAAAATTTCCTTATTTGTGACATTTTAGAAATTGTTGTATGAAATTTCTTTTGTCTTAACAGCACCAGATTCATGATAATTTTACCATATTGGTAATTTTATCAATACACTCACAACTTTTTAAATCTATGAACAGTTAAAAAAATATTTTAACTTAGAAGATAAATGGGAAATGGCTTACTACTTACACAATATATATTTTTTTAAATTCTTTTAGTAATTAATTAATAAGATTATTATTCGTTAGAACTTACTAGAAGGTGCAAAATAAAGTTAAATAGCTGCCGTTCAACACAGCAACAAAATGAAAGGCAGGTCAATTCTCTTTGTATTTAAGATAACCTTAAACATTTAGGAATGGTAATAATAAGCTAGTGACAATTCATTGTAAGTAAAATGTCTAGTAGTAGATATGACATAACTATTGCTGAAAATAATGATAAGATACACTTGCTGTGGCATCAAAATAAAGAAGCCCAAATAGGTTAATTTTCCACTGTTCTGGCTATATACAGTGTGAAACAGCTAAGTGCCAATAAGATATTCTTAAAAAGTATTATGATATTTCTAATACTGAGTTGCAATTCCTATTAAATAAGTAATACCTAAATGTAAATCTTATTTTAATTACTCTCATTATGTAAGTTTCAAAATGTCTTCCATTAAAGCCCTTATATTGCAGAATACAATGCTTTATGGTATTGGTGAAATCAGAGTCCAGCGATAGTCTAAGTTCAGTAATGAATGAAGTTAGTATACACACAATAGTAACTTCACTAGAAACCATTGCAGAAACCAATATAGTTATTAAACAACTCTCTTCGAACATTAAACCATGTATAAATTCTGGCCATCGCGTTAGGCAACCTGAGTATATTCTAGGATTAACATGATCATTCAGAGGTAAACTAAGGTTACCCCCGAGATAGTTAATAGATATTGGTGATTCCTAGATGTAAGAGTCATCACTGTTCACTGTCTTTTAAAAATTAGCTTGAATACATCATTAAACAAAAATTACTGGATTTAAAGTTTGAAAAATTATTAAGTATTGTTATTACTCACAATTATTGACATCCTTGGTGTAAGTGACGTTGAGCTGTGCCGCAAACTGGACAAGGATGCAGGTCACATTGCCCTCCGTGTAGTTCCAGAGGCCACGCTCTGGGGGCGGCAGGGGCCCGGGGGCCGGCGTGGGCGCCGGGGTCGGGGCGGGCGTCGGGGCGGGCGCCGGAGCGGGCGTCGTGGTGGTCGTGGTCGTCGAAGTCGTAGTGTTCGGCTTCGTGGACGTAGTGGTCGGCGCCGCCGTGCTAGTCGTGGTCGGGGGCGACGTAGTCTCCGGGGCGGCCGAACTGGGAGCTTCGGTAGTCGGCGCTGCTGTACTCGAAACCTCGACGGGGACGCTCGTCGGCACCGGAATGGTCACGGGTTTCTGCGTCGTCACGTCTCCTTGACCTAACACCAATAATGAGGGTAAATTGAGGATCGCGAACCACTTCGTGAAGGTACTCGCACATTTCTACGTTTCGACTAGTTGCGCAAACGACACTAGGTTGAATTGCAGTCGATGCAAAAACTCGGTGCCGTAACGTAACGTGATAAAGCAACAAAGAACACCGCAGGCAGCGGAGCTAAGTAGATACAATACTTACCATATATCGCTAAACTACAGAGCACCAAAGCGAATAAAACAATCCTAGGTCTCGCCATTTTGAAACACTTTTGATTATGACGCGCTTTCAAACACAGCTGTATCGCAAATAATTTCACAATTATGCGTAATAAATAAGTTCTAGCAATCCGGTACCTACTGAGCAGACAAAATCAGGAATGAGAAAAGAAAATGTCAACTCAATTTCTGTTTCGTCGACAGCTGACCTGTGTTGCCATAAAGAAACCTAAAATTCTACCATTAAAAATAAATTATTTGCCTTGTGTAAAAAATACATTTTATTATTTATTATTAAAGTGATGTTTTTATAAAAATCTATTGATGATTATTTAGTTAATCTAATTAAATTATATTTTTTAGTCCGGCATTGAGTAAAATTATTAATTTCAGTTACAAATCGACGATATTTATGCGTTTGCTACAATTTATTCATATGACACAATAAAAATAATAATTATAGTAAACTAAATTACATTATTTTCGCACATTTTCAGGTAGTGCAAACCTATCTGTATTAAAAAAAATATTCAGCATCATCTCAATGTACATTTCACAGTGACATAAATAGCCAAACTGAGCCAGTCCAGAGCCTAAACTAAGCCAGAGGGCCAGATTAGCTCATATGCTGCATGTATGTTGCGCGGCGAAAGAAGGAAGAATGTCGTGACAGGGTCTAAAAATATTAACAGGGCGCTAAGCGTCGCTTCGGCAAGATGTAGGTGTAGTGACCGCCTATTTATCTGCATTATATGCCTTGTCAGAAAATCAAAAAGACATAGATTCCATTTTCCAACTGAATCCCCCTTTCAAATTGGGTAACGATACAATCGTGGTGTGAATTTAGTTGTTTATCATAATACAAATTATATATAACTTTAATTATGTTTGTATAATATTAAGATTTAAGGCTGGCCTGACTATTATGGTATCATATTCATCATATTATATTATATCATTAGGTATATCATATATATTTCTAATCTACAAATTATTTTTTACAAACAACATTTTACTATTGCATATTTATGAATGGAGAAGATCCATCAATTTCATGATTTTATAAGAGTTGCGCCACCATGACTGCACATAGGTTTTATCACTTGCTTCATATCCAAGTAGTCAATAATTATAAACCCTCGAGAATATGTATTGTCATAATCATCTTGCCTTGAAGGAGCTGTCTTCTGTCTTTATTAAATAGTACCTATTTTAAGTATTTTACTTTGAAGGCACCATAAAATAGAAAAAAGGTTAGGTATGAGGCAAAAAAAGCAAGCATTATGTTTATTAATATTTATTTTATAACATTAATTATTCGACGCTGACAACGTTAAGCCATACACTAAATATCATTATAATTTGCAATGATTCATTCCCTTATTAAATTGTACAACTAGGTATATTTTTCTTGTACATTTATAAACCTTACATAAATCTGAACCACTTACATTATTATACTAAGCAGGTACTTCATATATTCTTACAAAATCAATAGAACTAATTTATGTAATTTTCTTAAACTATATATTATGTGTATTTTTTAATTTCATAACCTAATAATATTTTCATAAGATGCTTTGATACGCAATGAAATTTCAGAAGATACGAAATTATTTTATTTATTCATAATATTGAAAGCATCTTAAGTACCTAAACTTAAATTAAGTTGGCCTTAGTTTAAATGATGTATTAATGCTACCAGTGGGTATAAAAAGAGCAGGCAATAAGAATTATTAAAAATGTGTGGTTTTGTGTTGCCACCCAAGAAGCATATTTCTTATTGATTGACATTTTCTAGGAAATGAAAAAAAATATTATTACTTTCATTTACGTAATCAAAATACATTAAAAATTTTTAACTTGATAGCGAAAATACATAATATCTCATTTATTATCATAGTAAAACTAGATGAAGTACGAACAACATACCAAAAATACACTTATGTCATCTTCGTACTAGCATTGTAATAAAAAATTTATTAGGACAACATTTCTTATAAAATTATAATAATTATGTAGTTAAAATCGAATATATTTGGGTTTATTCTGTGCCCACTGGATAAAATATCGCTCTTATTACTAGAACAGCAATTTACTTAAAGTTAATAACAAAAAATATTTTAATAAATCTACATAATCAGTACATTCCCAATATACCTGGAAGCAAGCTTTAAACGTAAAACAACTGACAGTAAGTTAAAGTCATCAGTAGCCCACTTCGCGGAGCGAGCGTTATCTCTCTCAACATAATTATGGAATATAAGAAAATAGTATACGTAAACTTATTCAATATAGAGTTCAAAACGAGCGCGACCAATGCGACTAGAGGGATCATAAATTATATCCCGCGACCAAATACGGCATTCCACGTTTATCAGCACGCCACCTGCAATGTAAAAATTAACTATACATGAAATACATGGTAGAAACTGTTATTTATAATATAATTGCGTGGTAGAATCTAAACATACCCAAGTGTGAAACTAGCTGGTAACACTGATAATAAATAAACTTTTCTGGAAGGCTTGCTTGTTTTGTTTGAATGAGGGCTGTGATGAGGGCTGTGACATGCTCTATTATTAATCTTTTCTCTATGGGTGACATGCTGCTTTGGTGACATGACAACGACATATTGACATTATTAATAAGTTCTGTCACCTGTGTTGACAATGTTGACATGACAATGATAAAATAAAACAAGGTTTCTATTCTCCATTAGAAGAAGGAGTATAATTTATAGGTATCTACCAACTACCAGGCCGACATAAAATGTAAATGTACTAAAATATCTTAAGCAAATAGTTGGGTTTTTAAACGGAGTTATCGTCTTTACAGTGCCACAAACTTACCTATCTGTTTCGGTGGCCAAAATTGGAACTAATGCACTAATGCAAATGTTATACTGATGTCAGACAAAGACCACGACAGTAGCGCCCCTCTTACCGGGTCAGATAAGTTTGTTTGTGGCACTGTAATTATTTTTCCACTTTTTTAGGGTTCCGTACCCTAAGAGAATAAACCACGGAAGCCTTATAATCTCTTTGTCATCGTTTGTCTGTCTGTCGAGAACTTGTTTCTTAAGATGAAATGATTATTAAATACCCAGGTCTGAAATCCTGTGAAACAGAGAAAATAATCAAACTTTTAATTAAATTAAATACCTAATATATTATGGCGTTAATTTTGATGTTCGCACGGATTCACGACGTTGACCTAGAACCATGAAGTCAGGCAGGAAGTGATCTTACATTACCGATACCTACCTAAATGAAAAAATCCGAAAACTGCTTATTGCACAGGTACAAACAACATTGAGAAATTAAATTGTCTCGCCTTTGTGCGACAGTACCTAGGTACTAGTAAATACTATACGCTCACTAGTTTTTTTATGTAAATAGCTTACAAAAGGGCAGACAGGTTACGTCGCTAGTGAGGTTTTCATACAAAAAAATCAATGACGCATTGCTGATTGCTGACGAAAAAAGAAGCGTAGGAGGGCATAGGGTATTTTCGATCACCGCTAGGTGCAGTGACGGGCAAAATATTTTTGAAAAAAATGTTTTACAACCTACTTCAATATTTATTGATTTATTCCAATAGAGTCTATCAATCTGTGAAGTTTCAAAACTCTTAATCAAAATTCAAACCTCAAAAATGTCGATGGAACCTATTGAGGTCCCATGAAAAACATGAACTTACGCCGTGGATCCTCGAAGTGCACAGCGACGAGCGGGCCGGGCACCTGGTCGGGCAGCCCGCGCGCGGAGTACGGGATGCGGTCGGCCGTGTGCAGGCGGCTGGTGGGGAAGCCGGGGGGTAACCCGTGCGGGATGTACTGGATCGGGCCCATGTTCTCCTTGTCCGACATGTACTCCCCGTCGCACGACACCCAGATGTAGTCGCCCACTTGGTGCGCGGGGCGTTGGTGCTGTTCGATGTAACGAGAGGTTCAAAATTAGGTTTTCTAGATCTGGGAATGCAATAACATCTACTGGCTACTAGATGGCGCTACACGTCATCAAATTTTTAAACGTTTGAACAAATTTTTAAAATGATCGTCATGAAAATTATGTGCAGACATATTATTTCAGCCAGTCTAGCGTATCTGATTCTGTGTTTAATTTTTTTTTCATTCTGACTAACGTATCAAAGAACCCAAAGCTATTCCAGTAGATTTTTTTTTAATATTTGGACTCTATTTATAGATCGATGTTCTCAAATACCATGGCCTGCTTGATGTGCTCGGGCATGTCGTGCGGGATGGGCAGCGGCATGCTCACGTTGTACGGCTCCGGCACCCAGTAGTGGATCTGAGGAAATACATCGTCGTTAGGTAGGGGATTATAGGTAGCTAGCATGGAGCAAATATAGAGAGGGACGCCCTAAGCAACTGTGCACTGTAACTCAACTAGGTCCTGACGTCATCACAGTGGGCGTGGCCTTAAGTCAGTCTACCGACGGTGCTCACCAAATAAATTTCTACTTGACGTTAGATGGCGACACTTTGTATCAAGGGAAATAAAAATGTTAAGGTGCGTAGAGCTAACAATTACTATATCTTGATAATCATACGTACTGAAATTCGTCCTACATTAATTCCTAAAGAATTTTTTACCACCAAAATATTATTTTTCTAGTTTTTATAATCATTTTGTAAACAGCGCCATCTATCGACAACTACTTACAACAACAAAAACACAGGGCCGTATTTAGAATCCATCTAGTGTGAGATAGTTGAACTACGTAGTAAAGTCGATATCCCGCCCATTTCTTTATCCCCCTCGCCCCGCAAATCCTCACGCGATCTTTCATAGAAAAATGTACATACAACGTCTCCTCTCTATATTTTGCTCCATGGTAGCTAGGTTGGCAGCCTCTTTACTTTTTCAAAAATGATAGTGCTTGACAGCAATTTCACCTGCCGGTAAATGGCAGTGTAAAAGCCAAAAGACTTCTCTCTTTTTCTTAACAATAAAAAAATATTTCTCAAAATATAAGTATTTTTTTTTCAAAGTAATGGTCATTGGGATTTTCAAAAATATCTCCGCTAACCAAAAACATAATCATAACTATAGCAAATGTATTTTTGGCAATAGGGAGATCTCCCGCCAGGCGAGACGACATGCCTGGAGGGCGGCTCCCTATTGCTAAACTGGTGACGCCGACGTGATTCAGGCTTCGGTGTCGTCACCGTGTGACGTGTGTGCGGTGTCGCCACATATTGAAACTCTTCAGAGACTTTTGTCTCCAAATTCAATAATATCATGCTGCCCTACTATTTTAAGCATCTCAGAGCATACCCTACCTACTCTGTGTAACTAAACGGATTACGCTGACCAGTGAGCAGCATCGTCGTCACTCACATGCGAGAGGCGCAGGAACACGCAGGGCCGGCCGAACTTGTAGCCGTAGTAGTTGTCGACGTTGCAGGGCGCCCACATGGCCTGCACCAGCTCGCAGTCGGGCACGCGCGGCCGCTGCTCCGGCGGCTGCACCGAGCACGGCGCGCGCGGCGGCTCCTCCGGGACCGTCGTCTCGTACTCTGGTCAAATGGGAATAGGGGATTGATGAGGTGCAAAGTTATTAGGTACGAGGGCCTTTGGGAACAATGTGCGGTGGTGTGTAAATTGTATTGCAGCCAAGGGTGTAACCAGGAAAGGGCAAGGAAAAGTCGTTGCCCCTTTCTCTTGTGGACCTCGGACGTACCTACGGTTTGTGAAAGGTGTAAGGTAGATAGATGTAAGTGTCATATATGCTCTTTACTTCCCCTCGTGAATCAGGAGCATTTTAATGATTATATCGTCCTCTGTGCATGCAAATGATCGTCTCCCCAATTTTTAGGTGTACGTACATATAATAATATTGTCATTTAATGATGTTTATTGGTAATATACTGCAAGTCAATATCAACACCGATACAGAATATTGCTTGAACCCCGGAATTTGACAATACTTAAGTCAGAAGGACCCAAATGATGAAAAATAAAATATCTGTAAAATTATGGTGACCAGCGCTCGCGGCTCGTGAGCAACCCAACCAGTGTCAATACCAAAATACCACGAAGAGCCTTACCGCGCAGGAAGTCATTGATCTTCCGGAACCAAGGGTACCAGGTGCCGGGGTCCTGCTCGCGGAACTGGATCAGCGGCTCGCGGTAGTTGTAGTCGTCCGACTGCGGCCACACCTCCAGCACTAACACGTAACACCATAAACATGAGACACATTATTGACTGGAATCTCCAATCGGGACTTCAGCGGAGTGGACTATGCACCTCACATTATGATTGTGACAGTAGACCCGTATCCAGTTGTGATCAGTTACGGGTTGCGATCATAAAGGTTGCGATGAAAATGATGAAAAATAAACACGGCTTTTGGTTTACCTTCTAATGTTACAATCGAAAAAGGTGAAGAAATTTTAAATCCATTAAAACATGGTAGATGACCAGACAGTCATCTTTTGTCTGCTTAATCAGTGATCACTGAGAAGGTACCATTAAGTTTACCCTGGGCCCTGGGCAGCATAGAGCTCAGGCATTCCTTTAATTAAAGGATCTTGGAGCGACTCGTTCGACTAAGGCTGCCTGAGCTAACTTTTCATTTTCATTATCACACCTAGAATTGACATTTACGAGTGCTTACATTGCCGATGTATCCAATACCTACTTATTGCGTCATTCATTGTCTTGATATATGTAGATCTAATATATTGCGTGCTTAGGAAGTAGGTAAATCCTCGTCGATCATTGGGTTTAGTTAAATAATTTTTATATTGAAATATTTTAACTAATAGGTAAACTCAGTATCTAAAGGATGTAAGTTGCGGTGGTACAAAAATTCACACTTACCAACATAAGAACGAGGCAGCAGCAAGAACAGCAGCAGCCCTATTATAATACCTGAGAAAAAAAAATTAATAAATAGTATTTAATTATTACATTGTTTTTTTATGCTATACACAGAACTGAAGCTTGTGACGAAATCTGCTAATTAGCCATTAGCTTATACTTAGCTTTATTAATATTAATAATATTAATTAACGCTTCAATTGCCTTCCGTCAGAATAGATTGATACATTTCGAACGAGACGACCAAAATGTTTCGAACATTCCTTCTTATTGTATAGGAACAGAGTCATTGTGTTAATCTATTCAAACACGATGCAATTGAAATGATTAAGTATTAATAAGCAGACTTGGGCTTGGACGGCAAAAATGATGTCAACCAGTTTCCACTTTCTATATTAATGTTACTAGCATAACCCAAAGCCAAAATTTAGACAGTGTTTTGTAATAAGACCGCATTACTATGGTTAAATTTAATGTAATTTATAAAATTTTGTAACTGTATTTATTGTGTAGACGTTTTCAGGAGGTCGTCGTTCTTCTAGTGATAGTAGGTAGCTTTCCAAAACAGTGAAAGAAGCAAAAAAAAGTTACGTGCGTAGGTAAGTATGTGGGTTAAACAGCTTTAGTTTAAAATTTTATCAATGGAAAAAATTGGTCAGAAAATGAGTACCTAACTAAAAATGAACGAAAATTTATGTCACGAGTTCATGACCGTGTTTTAGGGTTGACCGGATTTCACTGAAGCGGATACGCTGTCGTATACGATGCAATATGAGGAAACCTTTTAACTTGGTTGTTAGTTGCACACTTATCGTCGTTTAATCCACTTTGACCGCAGCGCCTGGCCAGCGGTGAGCTGTGTACACCGACATCAATTACATCCAGCTCTATCAGGTTCAGGTCACCTATTTATTAGCTTTTATAGTCGACCTGTCCACGGTGGATAATTATATACTAGGGTAGATTGAGTAAGTACCTAAATAGGATTCCGTCGGCGAACGTACCAATACATGTTGACATGTTTATCAATAGCAAGTTTTATTTACTTTTAAATTTATTTTGTTTATAATTTTTGTTTGCAACATAATTTCAGACCGATTTATTGATGAAGAATAAATTGTATCACGCTTAAATACCGAAAAATGCCGTTCCCGCGACTGGAATTAAAAGTTGGATCTAGCTAGGTACCTACTTGGAAGTACTTACATATGTAGTACCTACAAAGAGATCATTAAATAAAATAAATATGATAAGTTTAATGAACTCTTCAAAGGGTGATTTATATAAATAATTATTAAAATCTTATGAAAATATTTAAGATGAAAAATAAATTACTTACAGGAGTACCTAATACATTTTTACTAGATATGTTTGGTGTAAACCAAGGTGTAAACATAGAAATTATATTATTAAGCAAACTTAGCGACGCGGGTTATTATTAATAAAAAAAATCATGTATCAACGTATTAGCAAAATTTTAATAATTAAAGAGACAATATTTTAAAAAATAGAGCCGATAACTACTCGATAACGTATATTCTAAGTATCGAATTAAGATTTGCATAAATTAATAACTTATAATGAAAAAGTCCAATAAGGTTATAAATAGGTAAATACTAAGTGCATTTGCTTTGTGGAGGCGTCGCGCGTCGCCGCGTCGTTGGTTTTTAGTATCAATTAGTAGGCATATAGCTATACTATCGTGCTATTCGTATATAATAAAATGGATTCTTGGAGGTAGATATTTCAAGTCAGGTAGGTACTCGAATATTAAAGTTTGAACAAAATGCGATATATTTACCTAAACGAAATCCAACACTAAGAAGTTTGGTAATCGACAAACCTTTGGTCTATAAATAAAAAAATATGTAAATGATTCATAATTATTTTATCAAAACTGATAACAATATTTCCAAAACATTATTATTATTTATAAATGAAATTGCTTAAAAATTTATATTAATATCCTTTAAATTTTCAGGCCATTCATTTGAATGAATAAATTCCATGAAACGAAATTCTCCAATATCTGGTTCCGGCTATCATACGTTTAAAATTGGAAAGTTGACAAACAAAAAGTACTTTTGTATTTTAAAAAAACATTGAAAAAGTTGTAAACTCACCGACCGTCACCAGCGTCGCGGCAACAATCACAATGATCTTGATAGACCGTTTGTCCAGGCCCATTTTTAGTCTGTAGTAAACTTGCAAGTATTTATTGTCTGTGCACTAGCCGTTGGCGCCAACCGGCGAGCGAGCTGCGAGGACTGAAACTGAGCGACGTGGAGGGTGATCTGAGGGATAGGGTGGGAAAAATGGGACTCGGGAAGTAGCACGATGTACATTGCCAATCGGAATGTATGTTTATGTTTTTTTACTGATTTCATTTAGATAGGTAATTTTTTTTTAAAACATATTTAACTTAATTTAAGAATTATACAAAAATATACGGGTGGGAAATTATACTTACCTAGTGGCATAAAATAGCGAATTGGACTAAATGCAAGTTGGTTGAATAGTAGGTACTTTAAATAAGGACGGAAATCATTCACTACCAATGATTTGTTCACTACATCCATTACCTTTTTATTTGAAAGAACATAATTTCGAGGTACCCCCACGATGTACGAAATTGCCATCACGTGAAAATTTGATTTGACGGAATCCAAAACAAATCAGCAACCCTCACATTTTACAAATACTATACGTTTTATATAATTTCATAGTATTTGTTGGTATTGAAGTAAGTAGTTTTAGTAGTAAATAGTTTTTATAAATATACATTATACGGATAATTTCATAACAGCTGCGCCACCAAAGTTACAGCAGCGCTTATCTCGGCAAATGTATTTAGGTACCCTGAAATCGTAGAAGGCTGAATCGTAGAAGCTTGTAGCCTTCTTGTAGCCCCAATTTTAGGACAAGGCACAGCAAAGAATTTGCAAAAAACAGACGGCTAAATATTTAAAATGTTTACAAATCTGTGAAATAAAATGAAAGATCAAACTTGTCAATGTACATCGTTAGTTGTGACCCCTGGCGCGACGCGCGGCCGCCGCACTGGCGCCGCGCGGGTACAGCAGCTTATATAACATGCCAAACGTCGACCCCATCACTTGTTTTCACTATCTAAGAGAAAATGCTAAAGCTTTTACTGTCAATTCCCTTGGGTAAAGATTTTGCATATTTTTTTTTAATTGTACTCTACCTAAGTACTTAATAAGCAATAAGTGGAGTGGGGACATCTCGGCGTTAATCCGTTAGACAATACTGTACTCCACGATTTATTGGAGGTTTCAATGAGCTAATTCTCTATCGCCCAGCAAGACGTTTCACAACGATACAAAAATTAAAACTAAAAATTTAATACAACACAACGACTCACTTCAAAACTTAGAAATGTCTTTAAAATTTAATCACTAGTAACTTAAAACTGAACTTTGCTCTACTACAACTAATTAGTTACATAAAATAAAACGAACTTTACTCTTAGTTGGGAAAATCGTAATGATGTAACAATCATTTTGTCGCTACCTTAACTCGTAGACTCTATTTTGTCTCGGATGGGATACGCAAAACCCCCTGCGACATTAACCACATGTAGGTACATCGACACAATACGAAGAACAACAGAGATTGCCAAGAAGATAACAGTTGTACTCTGACAAACAACAAACGGATCGAAGATAACAATTACACTGCTACGAAAAGCGTAGCACTCGCGTAGGCGTGAGACTGTTAGAAGTTAGAACCAAAAAAGTAGTATGTGCCATATCTGCATTATGCATAGTCGCATTTTAAAACACCTTATTTATTTACAACGTTGAGTTGCCACAAGTAGGTATTTAGGGAAAATATTTCACCCGGGATAATGGATCGTCTATATGGGGCATCGGGCCAAAGCCGGCGCCGGCGTGGCGCGTGAGGGAGTCCAGATTACTGCCGCTAGTGTTGCCAAATATTGACTCATCTTATCTTATGTTAGAATCATTGATTAATTTCTTCTTCTTAGGGAACATGAAAATAGGCCTTTTAAAATACGCTTAGTGGCTAGTGACATTCTCTACTAGTCAACCCATGATGAAGTTGCGAATTTTTGGTAAATAGCAAGAATTAAGTATACTTAAGCGTATCAGGATATAAGTACATTAAATCTAATAGTTACATAAAAGTACCTAATAAATTGTACAATAACAGACCCGCAGTCGCATTTATTCGGGAAGAACATTCGTGCCCCACACACATGAAATACTCGTATAGTCGAAATATACCTGAGTAGGTAGTTGACGTCAATCTTGTTCAACAAATTTAAAGATTGTATTTCTATATAATTTTATTATTTTTAATGTATTTTTGTATTTAATAAAATAAGCATTTTATATTAGGTAGATACCTATGTTCTTGAAAATGGCCATGGGCAGTTTTTGACCACTCGCCAACATTTTTCCCGTCCGCTTATTTATATGGGTTCGACACTCCTTTTAGAGCAAATCCATAATAAATTATTGAGGAGACCTAGATATTATTTCATTGTTATCTACATCAATACCAGCTCTGTATCTAATGGGTACGTTACACCCAGGCATGTTAGCGTCTCCGGGCGCCACGCTGTCGCCGCCGTCTCATATACCGGTCGGTATCCGGTTCTCTATCTGAAAGGAGATTATATCATAATACAGAGAAAATCCCGCCAACTTCAGACCGGGTCATAGCCATAAATAAAGAGACATACACGCGCATAATGTGACCGTCAAATAAAGTTAAGACAAGAGTAAGCCGTTTTTTCATGAATTTCTAATGAAATAAATACCTAACAAACAACATATTTTACAAACCATCCGTAATAATTTCTTACGTATAGCAAACACATTGTTAACTGGCATGTGGGTAGTCGCAGCATAGTCTAATATTTTTTTACGCTGAGATAGTAGTAAAATTATGGTGGAGTAGAGTATGGGCTATGGGGTGGGGGAGCGTGGAGCGGGGAGCGGGTTGAGGGAGCCTCAGCGACACTGCGACGCCAGGCGAAGAGATTACTGCTGTTTGCAAACATTGCCCGTCTTACGAGCTAGCTCATGAGGACACATTTTATCACAAAATAAATACATTGAAGATAGTTGCCACGACTCTACAGTCATACGGGCTTATATGCAATGATTTTGAAATACCGGAAACTTATTTAAAAAATTTCGAATAGTCAAGGCTTTATAACTTCCTCTACAACGCTACAAGAACAACATAATATTCTATAGAAATTATAGACATTGTTATTTTGGGATTTTACTGTTAAAATTGTAAAAAATCTTATCAACAAACACCACTAATATCGGGACATCTGTGATCTGGCAATTGCGAACTAATTAATTAACATTACGAACATCTATAATTTGCTTCAAAATGTTTTACATATTACAAAATCTCACAAACGATGAGCGTACCACCTGATGGTAGATTACCTATTGGAATCTATTTACGATGTCGTAACTAGCAGAATGAGAACAAAGCCGTTAATGGGGCAGCGCGGGGTCGGTTGAGGCCGCGCCGACCGCTCGGCGCCATAGCGCGGGGCGCGCGTCGCTAGTGTTGCGAATACTACGACTTACGACCCTTCGTAGGGTTGTCGGGGAATTGCTTTGAACTTTATTTAACAAACGTCTTTTATCCATATTATAAAACAGACTGACTGACTTATTTATCAAGGCACAGCCGAAATCACTGTAGTTAGAAACTTGAAATATAGCACTGGGGTTATTTTCATAATGTAAGTGAGCATTAGGAAAGGATTTTTAGAAATTTAACCTCCTTAGGGGATGAAATAGGGCGTGAAGTTTAAGCGATTTTCACGCGGGCGGAGCAGCGAAGGAAGCTTGTAAATTTTATGACGTTTATAATATACCTATAGAGTAAATTATACATCTTATACGCTATTTTACATATAATTAAATTAAATGAATATGACTAATATGTATTTTTCTTTCATATTCTTCCTTGAAGAAACTAGTTATTCTACTTTTTTCAGCTTGTAAGTCATAACCCTACGCATGTAAGTTGAAATCGGATAATATGTCAGCGAGACCTCTATTTCTGGAGAAACAGCCCTGCTTGGTGCTTGTGGGCAAGCAATGTAATCCACGACCCATTTATTTTGTCATTAAGTTTTTAATAGCTAAATCTAGCACTTGCACTCATGGTAACATAATTTTTAGATAGCATATGAGATTAATTTTCCTCCCATTTAAACGACTTTTGGTAATTTATTAAATATTTGTGTGCAATAATAGACCGGGCTTCTTATAAACGTATTTTTTGGAGACGATGAGGGAGCTAAATTAATATTTCAAAGATAGCTTTTAATTTTTTCAGAGAAGCATATGAATAAATTAGAGCAAAGATTTCCCTTTGATAAAATAAGGCCTGCAGGGGTGTGTTGGTCGTGAATTAAACAGATTTAGAAGCTTTTCTTCTATTTGATGAAAAAGTCACGGGCTTTTTTACTGTGACTCCATATTATTACTCCGTATCGTAACCAGGCGTAGTAGTAGTAGGCGAATATATGTAAGTGTAAGGCAGGTGTTTTTAATAAAAATAAATTACATAATTTTAATTTTACTTTGTCAATATTGTTTTGTCAATTTATGTGGGTATCAAGATTTATGCCGAGTACCAATAATCGCGCCATCAAACCATACAGTAAACAAGTCATAAGCCGCGTTCCGTAACTTGGCTAAAACGTTCAAATTTCTATGAAAAAGTGTAATTTTGGGCGTTTTCGTCCAGTTACGGAACGCGGCGGTGTATGTGCTAGTGCTGCACTCTGGTGTCAAAATTTGGCCGTAAGGTCTCCTATTGGTCAAAAATTTTGTTTACTGTTTATGCTAGTGCTGCACTCTGTCGCCAAAATTTGGCAGTAATATCTCCTATTTTAAAAATATTGCTTAGTTGCCTATAGCTAGTTGTCTAAACAACGCCATCTATTGGGAGATTGCTGTGGCATTTTCCATGTGCTTGCGTCGTTGAAGATGAACTGGAGTCTAGGTTTCCATATACATATATATTATACATAATATATTATTATAATCATCATTTCTGTATGAACCTATACGATAACAGATGGTGCTGTAACGGCTGGTACAGGGCTTACCTATTTAAGTAGTGCCTATACATGATCATCACAAGTAATGTGTATAGACTTCTCCCTTTGCCTATGTCGTTGTTTCGCAATGTAAGACCTTTCAATACAAAATGCCTGGACGATACGTCTGTTTGGAATGCTTCTAAATGGAAGATTTGCATATGGAGGTACTTCAGTTTAAAGGCACATTGACTCACTTCCATTTGGATGGCAAAAACTGAGACAAAATTTACAAAAAATGGACGCTGTTTTGCCCATTCACAGACCATTCGAACGGCTTCCAAATGGCATGTCGCATGTTTTTGATATTGACAGTCGGCAGCGGATGACGTTCATTTGGATTGGATACATGGATTTCAATCCGTTTGGAAATCCAAAGCTGGAAGGCGTCCATTTGATTGACATACGTTTATCACATTCACTAAAGCATTTTGGAAGACGTCCACTCCATTTGGACTGATGGACGTATCGTCAATGGCTACCTTTAATGGTATTTGAAATTTTGGAAGCCATTGACGATACGTCTGTTTGGAATGCTTCTAAATGAAAGATTTCCTTATGGAGGTATTTCCATATGGAAATCTTCCATTTAGAAGCAATTCGTCAATGGCTACCTTTAGCCACATAAGTAGGTAACTTTCTACTCGTAATAGGTACATGTACATAGTTAGTATTTCCGCCGGAAATATATTTTGGTGCCCCTTAAATATTTTACTTTATCTTGATTAAAAAAAAAAAAAATTTTTTGTCAGAGACAATTTACATATCTATAACGATTTTTATTTTTAGAAGGTGCTTGTCGTGATTACGGCCATTTAGTTTAACAAACGCTAACGTCACCTGTCTAATAAGTATTTTTAATTAGCTCCGTGCAATGTGTTGACAAAATAAGTTTTCGTCGTGCTACTAACAACGCTGTTTATTTTAAGCGTTATTAAAGTTTCTGATATTTATTTATGGCTCTTCAAACTGTTGATGAATCAATAATGTAAAATATTTAGTGAAACTTCAAAAATGTATGGTTCTACTGAATTTCATCATCTCAACCCATCATGGCCCACTATTGAGCACGGGTCTCCTCTCAGAATGAGAAGGTTCTATGAAACCTACTGAACTTACAACTATAAAATATGTTTTGCTTGTAACTTTGCCTCCAGTAGGTACCAGTCAAAATTTTTATTTAAATATCTTTGTAATATTTAATTTCAGGTCATATAGTAATTCCTTAACTGGGTATTCTTCGTTAGTGCTACGAGTATGCTGAAAAGTAGTAACCCCAGGCGCTATACACCGCTCTAGCGTCGATAGTTTGGCGGTCCACGCAAAAGAAGTTTGTCATCCAACTGCGACTTTATAACTGTTGATGAGAAATCCTATTCATCCATTAACTGTTGTTTAGTTTTCCCGATAAATGCTATGATGCAGTCATGAATTTAACTATTTAAACATGCGTAATTCCATGCAATGAAGTTGATAGGTAGGTAACAAAAGGACATCACAAAATAAAACACACCAAAAAAGCTAAATTGGAATCAACTATTGCGTATTTATTGACATTCCGTCCAGAAACATTACATAATAAATATTTGATAATTTAAAACCTTAGACAATTTAAGCGTGTAAACAAAACATCAAATGAGTGGCGCCCTCTGGCTATTCTAAAACGAATACAAATAAACGGCCGACTATGTGGCTATTGCTAAGTGGCGCACTTGGCAGCCGGCGCCGGCGGAGTTGGCTTGGCGGCGGCCGGCGGGCAGTGAGACTTGGCGGGCAGCAGACTTGGCAGTATTGCGCAGTCGAGGGGCCGCGTGGTGTGCGTAGACCGGTGGTATCGCCGTGCGCGCCAAGTGGTCGGGCCGGCTTACGAGCGGTCCACCATCAGCTCGAAGTGCACCGAGCCCCGCCGCTCGTACCGGTCGTAGAAGATGTTCTTCGCCCACGCCTTGCACTCGATGTTGATCAAAACACCCGCTGTTAGAGAAAAAGCAACGGTTAGAAACCTTCTACTACTAACCTATAATCCAATGTTTAGGAATTCTACAATAAAAGATGCTCATTCTTAGGCATTTGCGGCCTTCTTTTAACATAATAATACCCATTTTCACTACAGCCAGTTCGTTTTATTTTATACCAATCTACTTCTTCTTCCAATTACTTACTTATAACGAGCACCAAGAGCACATGATACTTAATAATTATTTATTTTCCCTTCGTTCCTTTGCAAACCTATTTCAATGATGATGCCATTTTTTGACTAAATCACTGCCCATTCTCACTCAACCTCCCTTCGACATTCCCAAATTTGACTTACTCTTAGGATGCTCAAAGAGCACGGCGACGAGCGGGCTGAGGTAGCCCTCCTTGTTGGAGAAGGGGTAGTAGTACGCGGGGAAGCCGCGCGTGGGGATGTACTGCACGGCGCCCAGGTTCTCCACGTCGGCCGGGTTCTCCCCCTCGCAGGATACCCACACCGTGTTCGCTTCGGGCTTGCCGGACTGGAAGTAGATGTGTTTCGTTGTATATCAAAAGGGATATCGTACAAATGCGTTTGTTATGTTGGGTTTATAAGATGGTAGAGTGCCATGGTTCAAAGCCCTTATTACCTAGTCCATTACCATTCCGTCAGGTAGTCATGATTGTGTTGTATACACTTTTAGAGGTGACTACCTTAGTCCACAAGGGTAGCAACACATCGGTGAAAGGTAATTCCATAAAAAAAATTAAGACGAATAAATCTTCGTCAATAATACGACACTCGGTTTTGATATTTTTGGCTTAGTCAAAATGTACAGTGAAAAATAAGTATGTCGGTTTCGAGAACATTATACCATTTACGTATAAAAATACGTGAATGACGACCCTGTAGCCCTGTAGCCTAGTTGGTAGCGACCCTGCCTGCGACGCGAGGGGTCCCGGGTTCGATTCCCGGCCGGGGCAGATATTTATGTGGCAGATAAATATTTGTACTCGGGTCATGGGTGTAATTGTGATGTGTTATATGTGTAGTCCATGCCACCTGCGACACAGGTACCTAGTAACCTACTGCGGGGGTATGAGTGTGTTAGCGTTTAGCGTTTAAAAATAACATTTGAGGTCATTGTTTCACTTGAACGGTGAATGTTTCCTTGAGAAAGCAGGTCAGCATGAAGCTTTACAAGTATAGTCATTACAGTGACTCGTGTAGCGTAACAACATTCATGGTTACATCAAATATTTGTAAATGTTTTCGATCTATTTATTCCCTTATTATTCCTGGAGATAAATTCTTACTGTGGTAGCGCAAAAATGTTGAACTCGCTACTGACTTAATTTGACTATTATAATTAATCTTTTTCGTATTTTGAGACACGTAAATAAAGCGACTATCCCATTCCTCAGCAAATTTCTGCATTGGTGATGTATTGTTACTAATGTCCATTGGACGATTGTGACCGTGTATCACCAAATGCCTTGTTTCTCAGGTATTTACTCAGATTCAACAATATTCAGGTTAAAAATAACCAAAACAAACAAGCATCTTTCTATCAAATTCATATCTCAAAATCGCCTCAATGTGAGTAGGGTCTGCTTACGATGAATTTGATGTGCTGTTTGAGGTCATCCGGCATTTTCTCGGGAAGGTCCTCGGTGTTGTTGTATGGCTGAGGCACCCAGTTAAATATCTGGAATCAAATACAAATACTTATTTATGATTTCATCAATACACAACAACAAAACTCTTTATTGTACACCAGTAAAACAAAATAGAAACAACTCTTTCTTGTATAATAAGGTACAAAAGGCAGCCTTATCGGTAAAGAAGCGATTTCTTGCATCCCTTCCAGGCAACCTTTGGGTCGAGGACTGCTAAGTGCGTACCTTGTTGAGCTTTAAGAAGACGCAAGAGCCGGCCTTCTCGTAGTTGTACTGGTTGGCGGGGGTGCAGGGGTCGAACTTGTCGAGCGGCACGTCGCACACCTGCTTCTCGCCCACGGGCCCGCTGGTGGGCGTGCAGTGCACGCGGTTCTCCGCGCCGGGGACCTCGCCCGTGCCGCTGCCCTTCTTGCGATAGTCTGTGTGGTGTGGAGCGATCATGGTCAGTTTTACTATTGCCCAGGTTTCGGTGCTTCTTAAAATTTGTCGATATTAACAACGAACTCAGAAACAACTAGGTACATACATTAAAAATTGACGAAAAGATATTTGTTAAAATATATCCGATGAATGTCTATTTGGGAACTAGCGAAGTTGTTTTTAACTATATACTACCTATTATTTATCCAAGTGTTACAGAAATGTGTTCATTAAAACTCATGTTGGTTCGATATTCGTTCGTATTGGTTGGGTTAGAAGTTCTGAATGTGTTAGAAAATTCGATCCCAATACAAATTACACTCAAACTCCTCTTGAACCATTTTATTGTTTTTATAATTAAGCTCATTATATTTTAATATATCCGTGCGATTTTTAAGGTTCATAATGAGTAATAATTTATCAATCACCGCCATAGTTTTATTAACTGTAGGATAATACATACACAATGGTCGGTCATTACGAGTAGAGTAAGCTTGCAAGGGTAGGGTACTCACCGCTGAGGAATTCATCGATGACGCTGGCCCATTTGAGCACTGAGCCCTTGTCGTTGGCCCGGTAGTAGATCAGGGTACTCTCTACGTTGGCGGTGTCTGGCATGGGTCTGAAGCCGAGGCCTGGTGACGAATAATCATGATTAGCTTTTCTTTAATATGAATATACGCTTTTACTAGGTAAGTAGTTATCATCAAGGGTGTTGTAGTCAATCATTAAAATATCAAGTGAAAGAAACAATACCTGGATTGCTCCCGATCAAGGAGGCTTCCATCTGCCATTTAGGCTTTTTGGCGTCGAGCGTCTGGTAGAAAATTGCCAACATGGCAGCAAAGAATCCCACCAAAGCTGCATAGAAGATTAGGTAGAACAACAGGATTTTGGCTGAAAAAGAACGAAAACGGTAATATTATAGTATGTAAAATGTTAATTAGGTAAGACACAAGGAATCGATACTTTTGGACATCCATAAAACCTAACAGATTCAAAGAAGGTTTAAATTATTAATGTCTTCTTGGTGGAGAACATGTAAAACTTTAGATTTTGATACATTTTATAGCTAGGACTTTTCGAGAAATACAAAGAATGAAATAAACAAACATAGATTTGGATTCGTGAAACACTGCATCGAATTTTCTGTTGTGCTTGTGTCGAAGTGATGTGAGAATGTAACAAATAATTGTCGGTAAGTGGCGATGGACCGTCGCCGTCGTTCGGCAATTGCCGGTGGATCGTTCGTTGGCCGCCATTAACTTCCTACGTCCTACCGATATCGATTGGTTACAATGTTTTGCATTGCACGAGGAACTAACTATGAGATGATTTTGAGATATTTGGACGCAGTTGGATCGAACAGCACCGCAGGTAAATTGACGCGAAATCTCTCTTATTTTAATGATCCTACTTCCTACTAATCCTACTAATATTATAAATGCGAAAGTTTGTAAGGATGTATGTGAGTGAGTGAGTGTGTGTGTGTGTGGGTTTGTTACTCTTTCACGCAAAAACTACTGAATGGATTTTCATGAAACTTTGCAGTAATAAGCTTAGAGATCGGAATAACATAATTTGTTAAAATTTATAGAGATTTTTGAAGGGACTACCCGAAGCGAAGCGAGGGCGGATTTACTAGTTAATTATAAGTACAAACAGATTTAATTTGTTGATTCTGTCTCAGGAAGTTTTTGGATGATTTTAATGAAATCCCGTCATTATTTCAACAATTGATTAGAATAGGACGGGCGATGGCACATGCCTGCATTATTCACAAAAATTGAGAATTAGAATTCTGCGGGAACATCCACCGAATAACCTTGACACATCTCAATCACAGTAGTTCAATCGATCGGTGGAGTGGTAAACAAGGTAGCGGAGGTAGCTAAGATTGCCATCGTACAGTATCAATCATCGTACATTATTACAAGGGCATCAGAGTGAGTAGTGGCCGTAGTTGGTAACAGATTTAGTCGTCCCAGTTTCATAATAATTGTGCGCGGATCGCTAATTGCTAGCGGCGTGTCTGTCACCGCTTGGTTATAGCCGCCGCGGGAGCCCTTGCTACACCACCCTCGGACAAGCTACGACCGATATACCTAGAACTTGTTCATAGTTCTCTACCGTTCTGTACGAGTACCTAGGTCTTGTGTATAAGAAAATAAGATTAACGAATGCTTTTAAGAACTTGGGTCTTGTCCATCTGTTGCTTTTTCTTTACTAAACATTTGCACGTCTATTTACAAAACCACATTTATACCTAAAATCGATTCTGCATTAAAGTATGGTATTACCGTAGGCGGTATAAATGCCAAAATAATTGGAACTAAATTGGAATAAATTTAAGGCTGCAGTAGGTATTACCTACTACCAGACATAATATAATTAAATAATTGGACGACTTACCTAAGGAAGTCCGATTATGATTTTATGAAAAGCAAACTGAAACGCAAAATTATTATTTACAGTGTAGTTTTCCTTCGGTGGTCATAGAATCGCGCATCTTTTTTAGAGAAACCTTTTTAAAAAAATAACAACCTTGTCTATGAACTACATGTCCAGACCTGTCACTTTTTAGAGAAAGAGAAGAGAAGATATTTTTACCCATTCGACTTGGGAATGTTGTTGTAAAGCAGAAGGCTGCTTACAGCAGCAGGGAGGGAAGGGTATTTTGCGTTTCAGTTTGCTTTTCATAAAATCATAATCGGACTTCCTTAGGTAAGTCGTCCAATTATTTAATTTTATTTCAAAGCAAACTGAAACGCAAAATTATTATTTACAGTGTAGCTGTTTAGAGAATTACGTCGAAATGGGTATCGTAAATAAAATAGGAAATATTTGTATCTTGTATCTTAATTTTGAGATAATCATGTGCCTACATAACGTGATCATCCAATATTTTAGTATGAAATACGTAGATAAAACACACGACTATGTTTTTATAAGTCTAATTTCGAGTTAACATAATTTACATAATATAACCCAAATAAAGATCCAGGTATATCGTTAGTTTGCATACAACCATTTAATCAACATGCATAAAGTATTTTTATAATAACCCTCTTAACAAGTTTTATTTCATAAGGTGATAGTTGCATATTATAGGTATCAAAACCTACAGCATCAATAATTTTACTTTAAGCAGCATTAATCATATTTATCATTTACTGACCCATATAAATTCTGAAAAATGTGAGTGAGTTGTAAGACCAATCTGCAGATTTTCTAATTACATTTATTGATACTCCTGCTTGCTTAGCAGCTAATGTAGATGCATATAGAGTACATATACAGTTGTGGTATTAAATCAAATTTTACTGTAACTGTAACTATGTAATTGCACTTTTACTGTAACTGTAAAAGTCTTTTAAGATGTTCGTTAGTATGTAACATTATAGTACATTAGTATTCAAGATTATAATTATAACCATAGAAGTTAACAAACATATAATTAGAATTTTAATCCTTATGAACACTTGTTTGTAAAGATCAAGATCTTTACTCGACAGATAACAGAATATTTATTAGAATTGAAAAAATTTGTTGTAGACACTACTATATTTCTGCTCCCGAAGATCGCAAATTTTATGATTATTTTATTATTCAAAATAATCAACATCTTTACAAATTAATTACTAGTATGGTCTGCACTCTTGGCGCTGTAGCCAATGCTAATAATGTGATTTGTTTTTTTTTTTTTTTTTACTACATTTTTCACTAGGTAGACAATAACTGCAAAATACAATTTCAGGCCGCTTATATTTATGTAAGGCTTGCCTTATCCTCTGGATGCCTTTAAAGTACTGCTGAATCCGGCAGTGCTTACCTATTTAACACTCCATAGAAGTGAAAGTGATGCTGTTATATTAATTAAAGCCTTGCTATAACAGCAAGAACTATATATAACTATTAAACTTTACAATATATTTGTATCACATTAATCAAGGAATAAAACTTCTGGTACTGAGGCTGTATAGTCAATTCCTTGACATTGTAAAATCACGTCGTACAAGTATTGATATAAAGTTTATTCATACCTAAGGAGATTGATGCTATATTAGTAGTCAATTCCTTGACAATGCAAAGTCTCGTCTTACAAGTAGTGATATAAAATTTATTCATACCTGAGGAGATTGATGCTATGTCATTATTAAGTGAACATTGTGCCAAACCTCTGCATCTGAGTACTTTCTGTGAAAATATTCTCGCCGCCATATAAAACTGGTCAAATCTTATGCTTCATACTGAAAGGAGATAGTATAATTTTAATGCCAGGTTTAAATGGTTAGTTGTGTAACCACTAGCCCTTTAGGCGTTGAATACCCTGGTTGAAAGGTCAACCATAGGTACAGTAGAAATCCTAGTGCTTCCCTTTCTTTCATTTTCTGTAAATATTAAGCAAAGCAAAAGATTGAAATTATTTTAATTATCTTGATTGAATTTAATGTAGTAACAAAATAATCATTTTATGATGTACTACAACTACTTCTCAATTTGATTTAATGCATCAAAAGAAAGTTTCCACTCAATGATTGTGTATTTATTTCTTCTTATACATACATACAAGAGTATATATATTTAATAATATATATATTTATAATACTGCCACCTTGACATTACCATCAATGTCCATGTGTCCAATTAATACCATTATATTCCCCCTGGTGGCCTTAAAGTATTGAATACTGCCCATTTTATTTATGCAATCTATTGTCCATTTGCAGTAAAACATTAGTTACTTATGGATTCAGCGCATTACTTTGGAACAAAATCTGCTGAGATCAACACCAGCTGATGAATAATGTTTGTTCTTGTTCATTGTAGCAATCCTATTAAAAGGATGTGATTTGATATCATTAGAATCAATTAATGTCCAATATTTCATATAACTTTTAATGTTTCATGCTTTTAATTTGTAATACTGGACAAAATTTGTTATGGTACATAAGCTCAAATAAATTGGTTGACCATATTTAAACCATACATTGATGTTGAATTTATTACTTGAAATTATTAGATCAAAGAAATTTTTTGTATTTACTGTACACCATTGTATTTTCTTCATAATTAAATGATATAATTTAGGCAGTCAGAAATATTCTCTCTTTGCATCCATTTTATGTACCACCAGTGCATAACAAACCATCTATAGTTGACAGATACTTGAGTTCCTTGCATAAAGCTCTACTGGGTAAAAGCAAACACCCTAGGTGCAAAGTCCATATAGTAATTCTGAAAATTCACACACAATGCAATGAAATTCAAAGCTGAGATATTTACTATACCCACTTACTATGGGCATGTATATAAATATGATTCCTTGAAGTATGTGTAACATAAACATTTAATTGCTTCAGATGTAATATTTAACTTTATTTGCCATTTAGTTTTGTATGAAAAAACCCATGGAAAATATTCTTTGTAAGTGACAGCATGACTTCGGTTTCTAAGTAGAATATTTTCATTAATTCATTGACGACCCGAATGGCGCAATGGTTAACACGCCGATCGCTGTTCCGAGGGTCCTGGGTTCGATTCCCAGCGAGGTGTCAATTTGAATGATGAGTCCAAACCTCCGCTCTCGGTCTGGGTGTGTGTCTTTGTCTTGTGTGTTGTCCAAGGCACCCACGACACAGGGAATCCTAGTGTGGGGCTTTGAGTGTGAAGCGTTATTATTATATTATTATTAATAATTCATAACTCATTATTTTTAGGAACAGTATACTGAACCTGATAACTTTGAATGGAATGTGATGTGCTTGGACCCACTACAGTAAATTGGAATCATTTGTTAATGATTACCAACAGATGAACAATCTTTTTAATTATTTAAAATTACCTGCAAATACAAGCATTATTTACTGCACTTGTACTGTAATGAGCTCTCTTGATTCTCTCGGAATGCTGGAGAAGGTGAATAAATTTGTGTGATGACTGTGCAGCTCTTCACCAACCTGCTCTGTTACTCAAGTGGAGTTTACTCGAAGCTCCTTAATGATGAAGAGGGATCAATGCTAGTTTCATTAATTGGATTTGCCATTAATTGGCAGCCACAGTGCAACTCAGGCACTAGCTTTACTCTTACTACTAGCTAGAGTGGCTACTAAGTCATTCTTATACCATCGTTGAACTAGATGGTATATCATGATGGACTGAATCTGGTTTCCCAAATCATTTTTAATGGTATTATTAGTTGTTACTAATACTGCTGGTCATGGACTTGTCTTTTTGATGGAATAAGAGCTTTGTTGCATTTTTTATCCTTTCACATAATGGATATTTCATCCAATTTTTATTTTTATTATTCCTGAAATTGTTTGTTTCATTGCGCATTAAGTGAAATCCTGGTTTTTTAATGCTGATAGTATATTATGCTAGAGCATAATATATAGATAGCTTTATATAGATAGCTTTATATAGATATAAAGCATATAACCTCACTCAAACAAACTTTAACATATTATTCATTTCATTAGAAAAAAACATTGGTATAACATACTGACATCATGTGTCATAAAATTAAAATTGCAATCCCTCTTTGGCAGTTTAGTTGGCCTTGCCTTTGTTCCTCCCCCTTTTAGAGATAATTGCCTCAATTTCATCATTTACATCAAATTGGAACATAAAAATAAATTTGCAAATTTATCACAATATGCTATCTTGAGCTATCTTGAATATGCTATCTTTTGAAACATCTTCGTTTATTGCACATAGGTATATTATAAACTTCAGCAAGTGCCTGTTACAATTCTGCACTTATTTGTACCATTTTCAGAAATATGAAGATTTGAACTTGTATCTCTTGAGCTGGACCTCAGGGGTTAATTTCATAGGAATTATAACAATACCCTAGGTATTTAATATTTTAGCATTATATCGTTTCTCGAACGTAATGCTGCATAATAATAATCTTTGCTGCACTCGGGGAGTAATTTATGAATAAAAATATCATAATGCATTTTCAGTTTTAGCACGTATCGCGTACGTAATGCTCAATGTTAACTGGCTGCACTTGTCATCGAGAAGGTACAAAGAAAGACTGTATCGCGTACATTGTCAGACTTTGTAATATATATCAACTAATGTATCTCGTACAAAAGTTGATCTTCGTATTCGGCATCGCGTGCCGGCCACGGAACCTCCCAGCAGCATAAACAAATTGGCCTTTTGTTGATTTACGTTAGGTACTTCATAGTCCTTTGGCCAATACCATTTTAAGGTCTTGTGAAGATGTGATTTAGGCTTATCGATTACGATGAATACGATGATCGATTTACGTATTGATCACTCCGAGTGAAATGATGTTAACGTGTTTACTGTTAAATAAGTCAACAAGTAATGTATACCTGTTTACTTGAGGAATATTTTATTACTACAAATAAAATGTAGGCACAGGCAAGTCCATTATCAGTTAAGTTACTGAACTTACCTTCGATGTCCAAGTAGGTATCACATAGAACTTCAACTCATCCCCTATACATTGCTTATTATACTTTTGAATTGTTGTGTCACTATATTTCTCATAGATTTAGCATACACTACAATAAATCTATGATATTTCCACATCCTTATAATTAATTTGCTTTGGGACACTTAAAACTTGCACCGATTCTAGCAACCGCGCGAAAAAAAGTGACAGGTCTGGACATGTAGTTCATAGACAAGGTTGTTATTTTTTTAAAAAGGTTTCTCTAAAAAAGATGCGCGATTCTATGACCACCGAAGGAAAACTACACTGTAAATAATAATTTTGCGTTTCAGTTTGCTTTGAAATAAAATACAAGAACTGCGAGGTGTATACTATATTGATTGTTGAGATACTGATGTTAATAATAAATTGATGTGAATAATAAACTGTACTCTATCGAGGTAAATATTTAGTGGATAAGAGTAATAGATTTTTCCATAATATCATTAAATTCAAAAAATATAGTTTGGAGTGAGTCCACTCCGTCGCTGTCTCGCCGGCAATGCCACCTGTGGCTCCGGCGAGTTAGTGTAATTAGAACCGTTCAGTGGTTTCATTAGTGCTAACGAATTCATTCACTCCGCCTGACTACTGCTGTGCGTGTGGATTGCTACTAGCTATGCATACCTATAGGTCATTGGGATTATTTTGTCTTATTAAATACTTAGAACTAGGTACATACAATTAATTCGCATTTGACTTTGCAAATTCGCAAAGTGCAAAACCAATAAAATAAAATAATTAAACTTCGAATCCTAATCCTTATTGGAGTGTAAAGGGCAACCAAAATATTATTTTTTCATTCATGAAGTTATGTAGGCAGTTAGGTACAATTAAAAAATCTGGCTTCCTATTCGGGGTATGCGGCTTTCGAATCCAAGGGCACGTACTTCTGGATTTTCGGAGTTATGTGCGTTTTAAGCATTTAAATGTCACTCGCTATAACGACAAAGAAAAATCGTGAGAATACCTGCAGGTATTGCCGGATACCGGAGAATTCGCAAACTCAAAGGTGTGTGACATCTACAATCTACCCGTGCTTAATAGTGGGTCATTCCACTTAGCTAAATGATGATGATAATTCAATTACCTACTTCAGTGTGTGTACATTGCAAGTCAAATAAAATCTTGCCATAAAAATAGTACACAGTTGAATGTCCGATGAAAATTCGATACCTGAAAGCTTGGTTTTAGTTGTACATGAAACGTAAGTCGGTATAAGGGTCGATTCAGACATATCAGTGAAGTCTCAGTTCCGACACAGTACCGGCAAATTTTTCATACATTCTCGGCATTGTCAGAAATTAGTATGAAAGATTTGCCGGTACTGTGACGGAACGGTGACTTCACTGATATGTGTGAATCGTCCGTAAAGCGCGTATTTCCCGGAAAGTGGGGTGCAGTGGCGCATACTGCATAATGTAGCGCGGGGCGCGGTCACGGGGTCGCCGGGTCGCCCGCATGCGCACTGCACCGCACACACACACACACAGTGGGCAACTAGTGTGTGTGTGTGCTCCGGTCATCATAGACTGGATGGCTATTTTAAAGTTTAAACCTAGCTTTCTAAGCCGTGATTGTGGAGAAAGTAAATCTAAAGTAGGGCTGGTTATTTGTTATATTGTTTTATGTAACTGTCAGAATACCATGCTCCTTATTCATTTGTTTTGAATTGAGCTTCGTAAAAGTAATCGGGAGAATGGCGGACTTAATGCTGAGAACATTCTCTACCAATCAACGCAAGCCTAGGGCAGAGAGACAATGAAGAAGGCGGAAGCAACAAAGAGAAATAGAAAAAGGAAAATTTTTATATCAAATAAGTATGTAGTATAATTTTCCATACACATAAGTATACTTGTATTACGTACCTATATAGATATCTTTAGTTATTGTAATCCACTATATAAAAATTTCAACTATTTGATGTCTGTAAGTATAAGAAAGATATTTGAGAAAAAATACTAATGTAATTGAGTCTTAACACAATAAATCCTAAAACATTTTTTTTTGTTCTTGTATGTTAAGTTTTTTTGACCTCATTTATAATTAAATTGCCTACTACGATGTCACGTGAAACGTATGTCTGTACCAAACCAAGAGCTGAACTTATTCAAAACTTAGTGTAAACTGCGGAAGAAGGCTAAGCATTATAAACCATAAAACGAGGGTGCATCCATCGTTCCTTCAATATTATATTATTCATGACCGCGAAAGGTCTACGAGTGGCAGACGTATAGGCGCCAACTACGGCGCGCCGCCCATACACTACAACTACACTACAGCCACTAGTGTTTGTAAAACCCCGTTAGTCATCTGTTTCAAAGGGTGCCTATTTCTAGATTATATAAGTCTTTTGACCTGAATAAAGTTTAAATTCGCTTCTACGGAGAGAGACAATAAAAAGTCTATGATAACAACATCGGGGCATACAGTTTGGTGTTGGAGCATCATAATATATCTACGTATGTATTCGAAATAGAATTATAACGTCGATAGTAAAATAATTCTAGAATTTTTAGGTTTTGTAAAGACACCACATCGCATGCAGCGGAAAAGGATGCGTCGCCATTTTGAAAACGTAACAAAGAAAATATTCTCGTAAAACTTACACACAGCTTCACACGGTATTTGGATATTATCACGTTTATCAGTGACCCAGTGACAATGCCCTAAAATAATCAGACGGCTTTAAATACTTACCAATAACAATTAAGTTTGGTGTGCAGTAGCTTACTATAACGGCATAAATCTTAATAATCAAGCTATGTGTTAGTAGTATTTAAATGATAACTCGAAGGCTCATATGATAAAACTGAAGTGGTTTTGATAAACCATAATTTTAAATATTGATTTTCTAGTAAATGAAATTATATAAAACATAGCATCATTGACATAGGTATGTTTTATACGTGCGCATAACATAGAGAAAGTCTACCGGGTAGAGTTGGTCGTCTCTACTCTCTTTACTCTCTTACTTCTCTTTTGCCACCACAGGCAATTGTCAGTAGGTACTGTCCACACGTTGTTTATTTTGTTAAACGAACACGCTCTTCAAAGCGTTTCCTTGAATACTTGAGTACTGAACGGTTTGACATACGGAATAGGGGCTTAATATCCTCGACTTTATAATAAAACATTAAGTGAAAAGAGCTGATAATAAGTAGGTAAATATGACGCTTGCATTATTCGGACATCGCATCGGAGCAAAATTGTAACGTACCTATACTCCAGATCTTCACCTACAAAGAATATTATAGGTATCTCCAATCGCCGATGAATCATACGCAGTGATTGATCATACGTGTCTGTATGTACAGAAAAATGAATAGGTACACATACCTTGAAGTGTAATGACAATTGCATAAATTAACACTAATTCCCTAAAAGTTTATGTTCTCTTTACCATATTTTTCCATAGTTACCTAACACTGTAAATGAAATTACTTATCTTCTTTTCAAGGTTATTGTTTGAAAAAGCACTTTGTTTTTTATTGAATTAATGACTTGACAACTGCGACCTATGACAACTGCGACCGACTCAATACAAGACTAACTTCAGGACTAGGGACGCTCACGCATGCGGATGCCCCGCTCCGGGATGACGCTCCGGACAACGTCCCGCGTCCCGCGTGCGTTTTTCACGCTTTATAGTAAATTCAGATATGAAAATTGTTCTTTGCGGGTGCTACGCATGCGGGCCAATCCCGCGTGCGTGAGCAAATCCACGTGACACTAAAAGCGCCCTTAGATGGTCTTGGTAAAGCGATGGCTTGATTTAGTTTTACATATTTTGTTTGTAGGTTAGAGCTAATAAGGATACAGACTAATTGCTACACTGCTACGAAAGCAGTTGATAGAACACCTCTGTAGCCTTCGTGTTCCAAATTCGAGTATGTTCGGACGGCAGTGGCCGGTTACCTCCACGAACACGTCTACCAATTGTTCAGCACCTTAAATTAAAATCAGTATTGATGGTAAAATATTACCAGAGAAGCAATGAAGCTTCATTAAAGAAAGACTAGAATAACATTATTTAACTGGTATGTAACACAAATGTACTATTACAGTACAGTATAGTTACATAGTACCATCTAAACGAAATCTATGACGTAACTGATTCCCGTGGATAATTTTAATTCTTCCTAATATTTTCTTGTTGAGTAAAAGTAGACATTAAGTCGGTTCAGGTCGAGTGGTAGGTAAGTGGTCTCATGTTTCCAGCCAAGGTACGAGTATAGTTATTTGTTGTATGGAGTATCAACAAACAATATTATCAGGCACCGGGAAGTGTAGGTACAGAGTTGCGCGCGCCTTGTCCTTCGCAACATCGATCCAAGGACGCGGCGCTCACATTATCGAAGTGATTGGCAACCTGACGATACTCTCGGAGCTATAACAATAACGTTGGTTGATGGACTCTATGCCGGTAAGTAATGGTTTAGGTGGTAGAGCCTAGAGTTCACCCGGGGTAGGACCACCGCCTGCCACCTAGTACCATTTTATAAAGTGTAAAAAATGTTTTAACAGCAATTGTGTTCTGCTTAGGAAGGTTTGGATTAAGTTAATCTTTTTTAAGTGCGACGATCTCATTCTTGAAGTACACCACCATATTTGTGACAGAATTAGATCGAGGCTCTTTTTAAGAACTACTACCCACTGAACATTACTAATTAATCTAATTATCTCTACCCCAGTCCTTATACTTAAAAACTAAGCAACCAATGTTCTAATACCATCTGCTGACAGTGCTAACTGGACTAACCATCGTAGTTTACATTAATGTCCTTTTCCAAATCCATCCCAGTCGTCATGGGCGGCAGCGGAAGGGAGTTCTGCATTCCTTTGCTACCTTAATTTCATATAAAAATGTAGTCCCAAAATTGTACAATACGGAACATCTCACAATTTCGAGTTACGCGCACATGTGCAGAAAGCATAATAAGCTTGATATAATTTTCAGTTAATAGAAAAATATCATTTTCTATTTCATTTATATTTAACGATCAATAACAAACAAATAAACGTAAGTAACACACTGGACAGAGTGGACGACGACGCGTAAAGAATTTTCTGATTATCGCCCAAACTTGACATGTTTGTTACAAATCCGCTACAACAAAACTCTGCATGTTTTTCTTGAATAAGCCGTGCCTCTGACATACATACTCGTACTCGTAGCTGCGTACCATAGCCACTTGCTCAGAGATTAGCGTCACAACGTAACTCGGGGTGTTTTATGGGGTTTATATTTAGTGAGCAGACGAGCATGCAGCAGCATCCTTCTGCTGCCGCCCATGACAACTATGACTGACCTAGGACAAGACTCAATGTAGGGACTAGGACGATTTTAATTATTAGTCCAGTTAACAGTTGGTGTTGGTTAGTTTGTTAATTAGTGTGACGATAGGGACTGTTAGTAATAGTTGTTAGTAATTTCTATCCCTGAGGACTGAGATGGTTGTCTCTAAAAATGTCACCAGCGCCACACCTTTCTATCCAGAACACAATTACTTTTAAAACAATTATTATAACGATAGGAATGGTACTAAGTTTCTTGAAGGGCGGTAGTTCCCCGGGTGGTTCCCCGGGTGAATTCTAGGCTCTAACCACCTATTAATATGGATGTAAGTGTCGCCCACCGGCCGTGTACGTCAGCAACACGTGGAACTATTTGTAGCTCGCAGAACCTCTCGGTTGTAATGTAACACCTCTACGCCGAAGCTACGGCGGCTAATCAATTTATTTACTGCGGCAATTTCCTTTATTACTACGATTGAGAGATAACACTATGAGGTTAAATCAATGGCGTTGTTGGTATAAATATTTACTGTAATATATTTCCGGGTAGTTGTAATAATCTGGTGTTGCTTTATAGGAAAGGAATGTTAACGAAATTAGTTTCTTACTTAATTCATACGTACTAATTTTGTAAACGAGAAGGAAACTCTATCTTCTACCCTTTTCACAGTTAATCCGCTTAACCGATTCACATTTTGCTTGGTATCGAGATCTTTTGAGGCCCTGGAAAACCGCGAAAATACGTTCCCTTATGTTAAACATTATTTTGTGGTTTTCCGAAACCAGACGGGTGAAGTCGTGGCCAAAAGCCGCTAATTAACAAAAGCGGATTTAGGTATTCTAAGAGAAGAACGGGTATAGCCCAGGATTTTAAAGAATCATTGATAGTATTCTTCCGTCTAGGTGGTCAGTCGGACAACCTATGAATAAAAAGATCACAGAAAGTAACATCTATTACTGAAGCCGCTAAGATCAAAAGAATGATAAGTCAGCACCTCGGGCTTCTCGCATCCACCTGGCCTTGAGTGACTGTCGAACTACGCCTTATTAGATGGTTATAATTATATAGATCCATTTTTAATACACTCATTAAATATTATATTAACAAATTAAAGAAAAAGGAGTGAGGTTCGTGGAACACCAAGTACACCAGGATTCCTACGTCTGATTGCAATGTACAATGCACAAAGACACAATCACACGCCAGATAGTTTAAACTTATTCAAAATTCTAGCCCGCTAAATATTGAAACCTTAATTTAATTAATTAATTTATATTTCACCGTTGAATTAAACCCATAAAACGGCACACAAGCCAATTAGCGGGTACCTATTAAGATATCTTGCATTAATAGGTAGGTACCTAAATTGTTGCAAAACGTCTTTCTTATCTTGCCAAAGGTCAATACGAATTTAATAAAGGTGTGTCAAAAGTAAAATGAGAACCACCTTGCGGCGCTGTCTGCCACATATAGGTAACCATAATAGATTTGACAAATATTATACAAAATTGAAAAGCCTCTTAATCTGGAATATACAAGACAACTGAGTTCGAACTATAATGGGAAGTGGCATGATTTTCTAACTACTAAAGTTAATTGAGTAGGTCACATATCTCTTTTTATTTGTATGTTATAACTCTAATCCTGTCATAAAACTCTTCATGTTAAGTAACTTTTTCTTACATATACCTACATAATGTTTCTATTCAAAAGGTATTAGAACCAAGGGCATTTACTAGCGAGGCATTGCACTTTAGTCCACATAATGTCCACGTAAGGTAGGTATTTATGACGGATCGTCTAACAAAGCTGTGTGAAGCTGGTTAAAGAAGACTGTACCCTGCAAGAATGATTGATGGCTCCACACCAAGAGAATTTAGCTTTTTTATTAGAACATAACAATTTTGCAAACGTTTACTTGAGCAAGCATTTGGTTTAGGTTTTATTTGCAAGTCAATCACAAGACACTATCCGTCCTTGTGCATACACGACAGGAGTACTAGGTATCGTGAAGGCCCAGTTCGAATCCATTTTATGCCTTTTGGACTTAATGCCAAATAGTGTCCCGTCTGTGCTTGGACAAGCCCTGGCAATCATTTAAAGAAAGATGAATATTTATTCTGAGATCATAGTAGTTTATGAAGCTTCATTTGTTTCCATGCCACCATAGCTACAGGGATTCCTATTGCAGGTGCAATATACTCAAACCATGTGTGTGTGTGTGTTTCAAAGACATACATAATCCTTAACTACCGCATGGCCTCCAGTCTCCAAAGCATTTTAACATCCACCACGCGTGGAGTCAGAATGAGGGAGACAAAGGCCAAACACACCGCGTAGACCAAAGCACGTTCATTGATACCAAACATCTTTGATAAAGTCAATAAGGGAACTCAAATACGCAGACGAGTATGAAGTAGTAAAAAATTACAAAAATCCTACCCTATCACTGCTGTTAACCTAGTACAATACTGAAATGGAATCCATTCGGGAGATACTTCTCAGTGTTTGGTTGCTAAGCAAATCAATTCTGGGCTAGTAACTGATGCCGGCTGACTTTTACGCATCCCTATTTATTGAAGAAATGAATCTACATCATTAAAATCCCAGAGATGATTCACGATCAATGGGCACTACAGATGGACCACTTCATAGTTACGTCGACGCGAAGACAACGCCCTCTGTCGCCCTCTGAATTCTAGTACGCACAACAACGCCATCTAGCGGTGTTGACACAAAGATACGTTTGCAAAAAAACAATCGCCTAACTTTACCACGCCCTTTTACACATAAAAATGCTGTAACAAAGTGTAAAATTTATACAACAAGTATCTGTAAATGTCTGATAAGACTAAAAATCTCTATATCTTTCATTTACCTATTACACTCCGTAGAGTTGTTTTCAGTTAATTTAGTTCAATAAAGAATATTTCCGCGTTCTCCTTTATTTATCACTCACAATTATTTACTCATTTACTGATTATTTGTGCAAATTATTTTCACATAAAATTATTGTGTTCCCCTGTTTAGATTAGCTATCAACGTTGTAACAATATGTGGACAAATGAGTTTATACTGATTATTTTGGGTCACGTATGTAACTAAGTTTGTGCAAAGAATTTTAATAATACCTTTTCCTACAAAACCCGTCTTGAGTTATTGTCATAAGGTCCAAAGTAGAAAATGTATTTTAATGATTAAAGCCCGACAACATGATAAGAAGAAAATAATATCTAGTGCCTTAATGTAATCGAAGTAAGCTGTAGTTGAAATTGAAATGATTACACTCTGGTATGAATTTATAATAAGCTTTAAATTACAGTCAATGGCCAAATTTACAGAAATGACTTCACAACTCGAATTTACATCACGCACAAGTATCTAAACTTCCTTCTTACGATATTTAAAATCAAAGTTTAAGTTAAAAATCTGTTATCGATTTCACAAAAAGGGGTCAAGAATTACGTAACATTCACCCGCGGCTAGCAGATTTAGTAACACCGGAAAAATAGTTCCCTCATGGGAAAAATCAGCTTTTCCTGGCTACTTTCTGTGATGAACCCTTCCGAGGTCTCTATCATCGATTTTCCCTCCAAAATAGCATTTGAAAATTGTGAATAAAAAGACTCACCCCAGCTCGATCCCGTCCGGCCGAGCACCTGCCCGGTCTCGGAGTTGTACAGGAAGATCCTGAAGCCCTCCCATGCTCCCAGGTCCGGAGGAGGAGCATAATATTGGTCTGCAACTTTGGTCTTGTCTGCCATGTTCAAACGCCTGGCCGGACTGCGGTAAGCAATCGATTGTGCGAGCGCCTTCGCCCTGGCACGCCCCCCACTACAAGCCCCTCTACTACCCCTGCAACCCCCGTGTCCCCTTACATAACGATTACGTAAGGCGGCGCGCGCACGTTTCAGACCTACTTCAGGCGACCAGTCTCGGCGGACGCGTCGATGGTTCGGATTTCCCCTCGCCCGCCCGTGCCTCCATTCCCCGGCGGGCCGCGGAAGACCAACCTGCGCTGGTCTGTAAATAGGTCTGCGTGAAGATTCGTACTAAATTGAGGAAACCCTATTCCATTGATTTAGGGTCGATATTGACACCTTTCGGGGCGTTCAGACGGTAGCGCGCTCGTCTGCGGGGATGTCCGACCAACGAATTGATTTAGCATTACCCGTCCGGGCTATAACAAATTATTTTATTTTAATACAATAGCCGGCATTATGACTGACAAGTCTCATTAACACCTCGGAAATGTTTGCGTTACACAAATTAATGTTAATACCTATGTTGACATATCAAGAATCACATTCATAGCAGTCGACGACAGGGAGACACAATGATAATCCGAATGTAGACCAACTTTTTAGCTCTATTCAGTTAATTACTAGTACAGATAAATATGGTTTTTGTTGCAAGGAGATAACAACGTTTATTTTTAGATTTTTAATAGGTAGGTTTACTAAAGCTGCTGTCCTTTGAAATGCATGAACGTGCTAATATTTTTTTTAATTTAGTAAAATAATTAAACCGAAAATTAAACAAGCAATTTTTTATGATTTTAAATAATTTTGATGGTAGGTAATTTAATAATAAGTTCAGCTCATGTTGAAGTATTGTTAAAAACATTAAAATTATCTATACGTTTGCAATTAAAAATGACGAGGAGGAAATTAATAATTAAGATAAACAGCAGTCATATTTGTACTTTTCAGTTGTGATATAATACATAGTATTTTTATTATAATTTTGAAATATAAAAATAAATAAGTATTGAAACCGAACACGCACGACACTTTTCATTTACAGGCGAAATAAAACGTAAATTCTGAAGACTGATGTGTAGGATATGAGGATAATTATGTAAGAGCCTGGAAGCCTTCATTCAATTTCTCCTTTCTTATTTTCTAGAGTCGGTAGATTTTAAGATGAGCATGTAAAAAGGTTATGCTTGTGAATGCGTTTAAAAATTACATAGAAATACATTCATATTATAATACTACGTATGTACAATAATTTTATTCTTAACTTATTGTTAATACTTAACATTTGTGAGTTTGTTTTACTTTTTAGGCTATCTAGTCTATAATTTAGCCCCAAACTCAGAATTAACTGAATTATGGTTTACGCCCATTACTAAGTCAAAGTCAGACATTTTAATCTCAAACCAATAAACTTATGGCCTGAGATTTTAATTCTTGATTTGAAATTTAAATTAAATGTATTTGATGCGCTGAAAGTGGGTTGCCGACCCACGAAAGGAACGCCTGAAGTGGAAATGACTTTAGATTTTAAGCTTTACATCAGTAGGAGTGCCTAAACATACTACAAAGCAAAAGTACACAGTATTCATTTTGCTATGTACTATCTAGAACGTTATAATATTTATATCTTATAAATATAGACCTTTAGATTTATGGTTAGAAATATTTTAGACACCTGTTTTAACATAGGTGTTTTACTATTTGATAAAATGATTCTCGAGGGGGTAATTTTAGTCATGACATTTTATTTGAAGATCAGTCAACTACGCGGCTCAGGCCGTTGGCAAAAGCTAAGTAAGAAATAAAATATTTTTATTACAGTTATTTACTTTATTGTACATATATTATAATAATTATTACAGACGGCGACATAGATTTTTTATACACATATTCCACTAATTCTGGGACATTTTACTGTTCGAAAAATGTAAAAATATAGCAAATTACGAACTGTAACCTATAGATATTTTTATATACGTTTCGTGCACCTTTCTTCGCTGTTCTTTTTTCGCTACAATATGTCATTTGTCTAGGAGAGATCATTGCTGTACGAATATAGCAATATTACCGCATTTATAATCTTATTCCTAATTTACTCTCGTAAACGTTAATTTTCATAGTGATAGTATCTACATATGTATATGTATGATAATTTACGGTTCTATTAATTGCGAATTTAATTCTTTTACCAATAACATTTTACCAGACACATTTTACAAGACGAGGACACACCTAAACCAACAACGAAAATTTAAATTCAACATTGAAATTTCCGCCTCGTTGGGAATCGAACCCAGGACCCATGGAACATTGATCCGGCGTGTTCTATTGCGCCATTCCAGTCACATTCACCAGGTCACATTCCACATTCATGTCATCGCTCCAAAATACATTTATAATAGATGGAAACGAATGCATCGATCGTCAGTCACCGTACGGGTTGCTACACGCTAGGAGATCGTCAGCCATTCCCACACGTTGATTACTATCACAATCTAACTTAGTGTTTTGAATGCTTTAAATAAAATTTTGATTGAATAGGTTAATAAAATTAAAACATCAGGTAATCATCAAGTATCCTTTGCCCATAAAAATTTAGACAGCTTCTGAAAACAAATTGTTGAGGTAACCTACCACATAACATGCATTTGAGAATCTTAGAAATTTTGCAAAAGTTTAACTTGTAATTCTAATTTATTTAAATTTCAATTTAATTCCACTAAAACAGAAGCTAAAATTATCTACTTACGAATACAATAAATAAAATGGATTGAAAAATCCTCATATACATAAACCTAAAATTGTTATTTTTTATAAACTCTGGTATTTCGATAAAATTAATTTTCTTTCTCAACAGTAACGTATTTTGATGAAATAGGTCTAATTCACTGCATGGCGGGTTCGTCACTTATCTTCTCATTTTTCTCTGCAGCAGGGTCGTGTAGGGTATCAGTAGGCTTGGTCCAGGCTTGGCACACACAGGTGGGGCCCCCGGCGGTGCCGCTGGCCTGGTGGCCCCCGGACACCTGGAAACTTTGGTTGTGGCCTCCCGCGTCCGTACCCTGCCCTGGGTGGGATCCAATTTGTCCTTGCAAATTGTTGGCCGGCTGCTGCTGTCCTTGAAAACCTCCAGTATTCTGGTTCTGACCTTGGAAGTTGCCAGAGGACTGGTTAGGTATATACTGTTGATTCGACTGATGATTTGACTGTTGATTCTGGTAATGGCCTGTAGTTGGATACTGGGGCGGACTGGGCTGGTTCTGGTTTTGGTACACGATTTGGTACTGTCCCTGAGCCTGCGCTTGACCAGTACCGAACCCTCCGACAGGCGCCGGCGCTGGCGCTGGCGGGTAGGTCTGTCCGACGTTATAGTTGCCGGTGTTGACGGGGTACGTGACCCCTTGATTGTACCCGTTCTGGTTCTGATTGGTGCCGTACTGTCCTTGGTTCTGGTACTGTCCTTGATTTTGGTACTGCCCGTTATTCTGGTATTGTGCTTGATTCTGGTACTGGCCGTGGTAGTTGAAGCCTACACCCGCCTGTGCCTGGTAATTGGCCTGGCCGTTCCACTGGTACTGGGGATTGTTGTATGGGGGCTGGTAGCCCTGGGTGGGGTAGGTTTGCTGGAAGCCCTGCGAGGGCGGCTGGGTCACCGGCTTGTTCTTGTGGCCGTGCACGATCTCGATGACCCCGCCGATGATTTTCTCCGGCAAGCCCGCGGTCCTCACATCTTTCGTCGTGACGGTCGCGTCGCTTAGTGCTGCGAGAATTAAAAGCTGCAACAAATCACCGCCAGATGTTATTTCGATACAAAACAGGATTTGTTTAGTTGTTTCAAGCATTTAAACTCTAAATAGCATAAAGTTTTGTCTAATTGAATTATTAAATTGAAAAAAAATCTCATTTGATGATCCAAAGATAAATATTTATATCACCATGGTGTACCTATCTACAATTCAATTGTCGGTTGGCCATAGTTAATTACCACATTACAAATCGCTTTGGCATTAGATAATTAATTCGCTCACCGTTAACGTTATCCTTCGGAGCGAGTCCATGGCTGCAGAAGGCTGTGGTGGGCAGTGCGAGCGGCGCCGGCGTTCAGAGTACAACATGGCTGAAGGCTTCCAAGGACGCGCTTTTATACACGCCCGGTGGTCTTCGTTTTTCAATCCTCTGCTGTTAGGGTTGTCGGTTAAAATTAAAACATTAATTACATATTTAAATTTTAATTGCACTTTGAAATGTTTTTTTTTGTTTAATTGCACCGATAACTAAAATTTTACCTAGGTAGGTAATTGATTTCACAGCTAAGACAGAACTCACTTAGTATGACTGAGCCGAAATCATAATATTTTTGGTATTATAGAGAAAATAAGTCCGTCTTCTTTAGTGCATCATAAATCTCTGTTTCTTAAAATTACACATATAAACAAATATTCTCATTAGCAAATTTACTTGTCTACATAGATATCCCTAATCAAGATTCTCAAGATGTTAAAATTTCGATTAGGTAAGATAACAATATTTTTCACTTTTCTCACAATGCAACGCAATGATCATTCTCAGAGATCCACTAGCATATAAATATCCTTACTAATATCCTTACTAATATTATAAATGTGAAAGTGTGTTTGTTTGTTTGTTTGTGACTCTTTCACGTCGCAACATGGCTATTATATGGTATGGTTTATGTGTGTGGGGATAGCTAGGAGGGTGGAGAGTGACGTAGGCTGCTTTTTACCGCGGAAAAACATCTCATTTCCATGGGAAGATCGATGTTTCGTTAGTTGCTAGATATTTACTTAGTTGCGGATGTTGTTAATAGATGGCGTGAGTAAAATTCATTTGCAAGTTCTGAATCACGCTATCAAATACAAAATTTATTTTACTTAAGTCATAGGCAAATGTTATAGGCTACTTTTTAGCTGAGATTCCGACGGGAGCGGGACCTACGCGGCTGTTACCTACGGGTCCCGAAGCGAAGCGCGGGCGGTTCTCTAGTGTATAAATACGACAGTGTATGCTTTTTAACTTTACTTAATGTTACAGTATTCTTACCATTTTAATAAGGGTGACAACCCTAGTAATACGCATGTCGTGATTTCGGGCCCGATTCGCGATGCGACGGACACGGTGCCAGTTGTCTCACCCCTTGACCAAGTCCCGCTACACGAGGAACACCTAACAGGGATGTCACAATCATCGATATCGATATTTTTTCTTAACACCTATGTTCATACGACTATGGTTTATATTATTTAAGGATTGCATGACTATTTTTTATAAAAACATGGTGTTTAAAATAAGACACGAATTTTATCAAAATTTCCAATAAGTTACCATGATAATACTCGCAGAGATATGATTTGGTAAATTATGTAAAAACTAAGTGATCAAAACAAAAAATCGTGGAGATAGAGTATATGTACCTAATTAATGTTACCTATAGATATTTTTTATATTAAAAATAAAGTAAAATAAAATGAGTAAAAATACCTTTATTAGTTAGTTACTTGTAATAATATATTTGGTGTATGCTTAAAAGTATTGTTAAGTATCAGCAACCTTAATTCGAATTTTAGTTTTTCCTTATCAATATCGACATCTGGCCATCCCTAGCTGATTGACGGCGAACGATATAGGGTTGTCTTGTTCGTCGCTTTTTAATCTCGCCGTGGATCATCGTCGATCATTATTTATTATCTGTGCTCCGTTCGGCCGTTCGAGGAAGTTTTAAATTAATTCTCCCGTACTTATTCATTTAGACGCGACCTCCGCGACGATTAAGGGAATGCAGCTCCTGTTTCAAGGAGATAAGAGCTAGATTTCAGTAAACCATAATTTTGATCGTGAACAATTTTTCATTTTAAATACAAGTAAGAGCTTTGTAATTAAATTATCATTTGTAGTCCGTGAAATATTTATATTGATTTATTTAAATTACGTAATGAGGACGATGACCTCAGATTAACTCAACCAAGGATAAAACTCGCGGCAGCCTGGCTGTCTACATTGTATGGAGATAGTTCAAGACTCAGACTAAAGAAGAACACACGATGAAGAGGTAACAGAGAGATCAAAAGGGATATAAGAGTCATCATAATTGTATTAATGAAATTGCAATAAAACTGGGTAGGTACATAGAGAGTCCATGGCCTGGACTGGGCGTAGGATACATCGTGGGATCATTTTAGCGGTTTTATGTCGTTGTTTTTTCATGCTAGCGCAGCCCGGACATAAACTAATTACTTACTTCTAAAAAAATAAAAAAAAATCTTGCATTCGGTTCAAATAGGTCTCTCCTACTGAGTCACACTCACACACTCCAATGTGTTAGGTAAGACAATGCCCATTATCAGTTCTTTGTTATTGATTTAATGGCAGGGACGTCATAAAGTCGTCGTCGTAAAATATAGCTTACGATTAAATAGTTAAGAACAATAACATAAGAACTTTCAAAATGACTCAGCAGTTTTCTATTCCGCAAGAAACTTATAAAAACTATATTTTCTCCGTTACTAAAAAACTACAACACTAATTTGACGGCAGACGGCGCTTTACATTCTTTTGAATTTGAATAACTGGCTACTTGACATAGCGGCTGCCACAATAGAAGTTCATTCCTAAAATATGAATTAAAATGTAACCTTTTTGACTTGGATATTTTTGTATTTGAAACACAAGTTTAGGTTATTCGTGTATTTGCTGTAATTTTCTTACTTTCGGACGAGGGACTATTATGATCATGAATGATTCATTGCCTACGTATGGTATAGCTCAAGGGGCTTTCCTCACAAGTAAGTAGGATTAGAACATACGCCACACGCTACGTCAGAGTGGATTGGCGGAGGGATTATGGACCAACGCATGTGTCGATATTATGTTAAGTAGGTGAAACATTCCGTAATCGAAGAGCTGAACATGATCTACGGAAGATTCTCTACAATCTCTACTTAACTTAAAAGCCTAGTCATGTCCCCACATTGACTTGTAATTACGTGTAGTCTAGGAGCCAGCGCGACTATTAACGTAAACGACACCGCCGTGGGTACTTAGGGAATTGGCCACTTCCGCATGACCTGCATATCAGGGCTACAGGAGCACCATAAGTAACGCGACCTCCGCCGCCGCCGGCTCCTACACCGCGCGGGCGGACGCGTCTGATTGACGTCGCCGCGGCTTCCTGGCGACGTCATCACTCCATGGTACCAGGGCTACCGCGCGTAACAACTGATACTTATAATACTGTTTGATGTCGAGTTATTACGCATCTCATAATTATGCCAACCCTAGGTCTTCCATGATAGGTAAGTGAATATTCCTTGCTTATCGACATTCATCTAAATCACGTTTTAAATATGTAACACCATGACAAGCATAAATAATGAAAGACTTTTTTTTTACTTTCATTGAAAGTACAAACAATTAAGCGAGTATGTGTTGACGCAGCTGCGTTATTCTACGGCTGTAACTGCATCTTAGAGCGTTAATTAACACTCTAATATGGTGAATTAAGCTGAAATTTTCTTTACGATAATAAGAGTAATTAACAATTTGTCACTAATAATTAATTCTTATTTGGGCGTTAATTAATGCGTACCGTGTTAGCGCGTTAACGGCTACATCTGCATCTAGGTGTAGCCGTAGCATTATGATAAAGGTCACAGACGTTAGGTATATTTTTTGAATATAGAAGAGTTGCATGCAGAATTTTAATCCCAGTCTACCTTTTTTTTACTTCAGGAAATGCAGTTACGCATACCGTCCGCTCCGGAGGAAACGAACGGTGATGTGGGACTCTCACTGCCGTAAGCACGGCGGTGACCTACCCACTAAAACCTGAAGGTGCCGACGCTGCCGCATAGTGCCGGGACTGTGTGCTACTCTCGCTCCACGGTCCCGGCGCGGGGGCCGCTGCCTTGGCGGCGGCCTCAGCACGGGGCGCTCAATAAATTGAGCGTTCCGCCCCTTCCGTGATTTTTTAACGAGGTTGTCTTCCTCCTCAATTTTTTAACGAGGTTTTCTTCCTCAAGGCGAAATCGCCTCCACCACGGGGGCATAAAGCCCCCATGATCGATCCACAGTCACAGCCACTGCAATCAGAGCCACAACACCAATTTAACAACAACAACAACAATTTAAGTTTAAACGTATGGCCATAGCCGTTTTGTCACTACAAAGCTTGGTCGATACTGTTACTTAAAATTTATAGATGTCTCTGTAATATAATTCATTTAGTCTTTCTAATATTTCTTCTCAGTGGAAGTCGATCGTTACTCCTGGCAAGGATAAGAAAAATATTTCTAGTACTGTGTGGGGCTCTCAGTAGCGGATTGCAATACGACTGCAAGGTGAAGGCTAATAAATCATAGCGTTGCAGGTCACAAGTATCAGTCAGGAGCATCGGAGAGGTGACAATCACAGTCATGTGAGGGGGCGCTACAAGCGGACTCATGCAATAAACAGCCAGCTAGTCTATTTTATTTATATTTAGTTACGTTACTTACTTCTGTTTAATACACAATTCATGCTTGGTTTATAAATGATGATAGTACCTCCGGAACATTATGATATCCATCCAAAAAAGTGATGTAAAGAAATACAAAATATAACCTTTGAACGATCTCAGAATCTCAGATACTTCTTCCGTCTAAAACCCTGTCGATATACCTTTATTTTATATGAGTATAAGTAATATATAATTATACTTTCCAAATGGAAAATTTAATTCATGTTAGAAGAGCATGTTTTAATTATACTCTCAACCGATTTTATTGTGCTTAACTATATGTAAAAAAACGTACTTCCTTCACATAATAAATAGGCACATAGGTAATTCTAATTCTAAGTAATAAATAATTATGTAACATAACTTGTTACATTATACATTATATAATGTTTAAGTTTAGTAATAAAAATTAAGAAAAACAAAACAATGAAGTGTTTGTATTGGCATAACGTCGTCCCATTATCCTGCGGCCGGCTCGGCGCGGCGCGACGACGGCGCGCGGCCGCAGTTGGAGTTGCGGCTCCTCCACTCACGAACTACCGGCCATAGGTGAGTTGGTGGCCTGCTTTCAAATTGTTCACATAATAGTGGTGCATCTTACAACTGTCAGCTGGTTCTTGTAATTGTAAAAAAAGTTGAAAGTTTATTTATGTTTGTAATTAAAATATTATATTTGTATTTACATTTAAATTAGTACGTGTTATTATATTAGTACCTTATTATTTTGCAAGTATTGAAATCAAACTTCACGAAAACTTTCCTGCTGCAATTTATATATAATACCTACACTTCAACTTAGTCAGTCGTATTCCATAGCATAAATATTACAAAACGGGATTTTTTAAAATTGAAATTTAAAAAATTGTTCCACATGGCATAAAGTCGTCCCATTATCCTGTGCGTTGTGTTGTCGGTGCGCGCTCCGCAGTCGCGCTCTTTCCTCTCCGCTCCCGTCACAACAACCAGTCACAGTCACAGCCGTCACAGGTGAGCATTCGGCTTCAATCAACGCGCAACATTCAATGTCATTGAACACTTTTAACAGGCTCAAAATCGACCCACTAAAAAAAATCTAGCTGATCTATCATTTTGAAGATTGTTCGGTGTGAGTTCTCTCATTTCTCTGATATGCACACAGATGTGCACCAGATTAATTTAATTGGAATAAAAGTTTTTTTATTCAATGTCACATACGCAAAATACATCAAAAAAACAAGAAACATGAAATACATCTGGTGAGCACATCACATTTCTTTATACTCGAAACAATCATTCCTAAATTTAAATTTCGCTAACGGCTTTTTTTGGTCGAATGTGTTTTTGTAACATCTGTAAGTACTACTTGTTCCCTTTGTGTTTATCCCCATATTAAGAGTTTGAACTTTGGATAAAATTTCCAATATTATGTGCGCATGAATAATACACGCATAGTTTGTAAACTTCGGTAAACGAAAACATCGTTGAAAAACTCGCACACTGAGACTTGTCCATAATGTTCTCAATGGTGTCTGAAGTCTGCTAATCCGCACCTGGCTAGAGTGATAGACTAGGGGCTCTACCCCAGGGCCGCCAAGCGGGCATGCAAGGTGTGCCGTGCACGTGAGGGCACGTCCGGAGCCGGCAAAGGGATGAGAGTCACGAGATATTTATTTAAATAAAAGTAAACGATATTCAGCGTGTTTCCGTTCCGACGACGTTTGCATAGTGTGTTTTTTAGATCCCAAACTACCTGTGACAGTAATTAAATTTGTAAAAAAGATTGTCAACTTCATACTAAAATGTTAGAAGATCAAAACCTGAAACCAGTTTTACTTCCATCAAATCAAGTCGCAATAATTATATTTATACTCCGTTTGCTGGCATTAACAACGCGTATAGGTCCCTAAATAGCAGCTTTCCTGTGATTAAAATTCATTGTAGATTGATTTCGAGAGTTTAAAATACGTTAAGTGAATTTTGATTGAACTCAAGTATCTAGTATAGGTACTTAACGTGGCAATAAGCCGACCAAACCAGTATTAAGTATTTCAAAAACTGGTATGTTCTGGATTCAGTTGGCTCCGAACTAGTTAAAGCAACGCTTCACCAACTATACCTACTTGTAAGGACAAGGAGCATGTATGAAAGATCCTTTTTCATCCCACCTATTCGAAAAAGACGACTTGGTTCGCCTTTAAGTGCGCCCAAAGTTGGTGTTTTCTATAAGAAACATTTAGCGGGAGGGAATGAGTTTGTCGTCCTCTTTATTTAAATAACTTTTTGAATGTGCGCCGCAATTTATCTTTTCCGCGCACTTGAATTCAATTCGGATTGTTAGAAATTCATAGTTTTATTTTGAAAACTTAGTTCTTTAAGTGACAGTGAAAGTATAATTCCTGAATTTGAGGCGCCTTTTATTTTCTCATAGGGAGGGATGAAAAGTAGAGTGTATCACTCGGGAGCAAATATTTTTGGCTCGGACGACGTACTTTGAATCCCTCGCTACGTTCAGGATTCTACTCTAGAATTCCTCACTTAGCTCTGGATTCAAAAAAGCGCCCTCGCCGTAAAAATATTACTTTGCTCCCTTGTTATACAATCTACTATTAATGCCCATGATCTTTGACAGATGACGACGAAGAAGATGTCGGTGAAGAAGCGGCCGTCGGACCTGACGAGCCTGGAGCGGTTCAACCTGTACTACAAGGAGAAGGAGCCGCCCATGACCAAGGAGCAGCGCGTCAAGCGCTTCATCTGGAACCCCAAGACGCGCCAGTTCTGCGGCCGGACCGGCTCCAGTTGGTGTGAGTCTACCTTTGAAATTCATATTACATACTCTACTCTACCACAGAATACAGTTCTTTATTTATTTTTGTGCTCATACCCCACAATATAATTTCCTATCGCTCGATAGCATGAAGTTAGCAATTGCCACATTATAAGAGGCCATTTACTAATCCATTCATTTAGTAATATCATGTACTCGTATGTTAATGACATAACTCTTGAAATCGAACCTTACAGTTACAGTATTCGCTCTTTAGGGAGAAAGAGCTGTGCTGAAGTGGCAATTTCTTTTCGTAATATCATTTACAATTCACATGGTGAATGGAAAAATCATCTTTGATGCTGAAACTGTACCATTAAAAGGAAAGTAAAAAGTAATGTTAAAAACTTTCGTAACAGAAAACATAAATTCGAATAGATTGCGAAGACGTATAATTTTTTCATTTCCTATAAAAGCTTGATGGGTATAAACCACGATACAATTCCAACAACTCAAAAGATTGTTGGCGAAATTCAGAATACATTTCTGATAGCTCTCGTAAGTCGTGACTGTGACATCATATCAGATCAGAACTTTTGTTAAGTAGCACAAACTCTCTTCTGTTTCTTTATTCAAAGCCAATTCGTTCCAATAGCTTTATAAATTCTTTGATTCAAGAATTTTTAGAACAAATAAGTAATTAATTAAATTTCCACCATTAAGTACAATCAGATGCATACACAGTCAGTGCATATCCAGGTGTAGGCAGGCGCGTGGTACTGACGTGTCGAGCGGTCAAGTAGCGACGGTGGCCAAGGCGATCGGCCGGCGGAAGCGGGATGAATTGCCGCAATGAGCTCATTCGCCGCATCCTGTTGGCTCCGGCCGGCCACCGCACGCTCGTACCTACTGCCAGGCCAATGGACGTCTGGAGTAGGCTAGAAAAATATCGATACGTCTGTACAAATGATTTTTTTTTATGGAATAAAGATAGCAAACGAGCATGCAGCACCACCTTCCGCTGCCGCCCATGACAACTGTGACCGACCCAGAACTAGACTCGATGAGTCTCGTTCTAATTTGGTCACAGATGCGTTGCTACCCCTGAGGACTGAGATGGTCGCCTCTAAAAAGTGTAACCGGCTTCACACCTTCCTATCCGGAACACAATTGTTCTTAAAACAATTATTACACGGTAGGAATGGTACTAAGTACCGTGGCGGGCGGTGGTACTTCCCCGGGTGAGCCCTAAGCCCTACCACCTATGGCAAAAATAAATAACGCTACACAGTCATAGCCCTTCGCTAGGATTCTCCGTGAAATGGGTGCTATGGACCTAAGGACAACACGCAAGACACACACACACACCCAGACCAAGAATGATCAACAACGATAGACAACTGTTTGTCCATACACTGTGGCTAAGCAGCCCACTGGTTTTAACCAGTCTTTAGACTGACCCTCCCATTATCCAAATCCAGTAGGTAGGTATTGTATAGTTCGACCTTGTAGCCTAGTTTGTAGCGATCGCATGCCCAACGAAGGTATCTGCTTTCGATGCTCCGGTCGGGCATTTAGACGCAATATTTGTTTAAATAATTTTCCTTTATAATGTAAAATGCAATTATTAAATCACCTTGTTACGCACCCTCTGCATTCATTATGGTCACGGAATAATTCCTATGAAAATCTAGGACGAACCAATGCAAGCTTTCAGAAAATTAATTAATTAATTATGTTAAGGATTTCATGGATATCCCGCTCAAGATTTATTAATGTTTTATAAAAAAAATTATAAAATTGCTAAGCACCGCGTTGTGACCAGGGCCTTCGTTTAAATCCAGTTCGGTCTCACTGGAACCGACCAATACATCAGTGCGCGTAATCTAATTATTCGCGTTTATCTCCCGAACAAGGCATTTAATCGGCGTGATGTTGCCCAATCACGTTCGTTTCCAGTCAAAATGATTCATTTTAATGGCTTAGTCCTACTCCTCCTAAATCTGCATGATTAACGTTGTCCATTTCAATTTTAAAAACACTTTTAATCTGTTTATACCTAAGTACTATGTATATTTTTTTGTAAATTATTCTTGGCGCATTTTTGACAAAGTTGTATTACCTAATTTGTAGCATTCACAAAATAGCAATGCCTAAATTAAAATGTTACGTACAGATTATGGTTATGCCTATTACCTATTTACTTACTTGTTCAATAGATCTTACAAATCAAAGACTATAGAATTGTTAATTTCATGAAATCCAGGATAATTAGGTTTGAAACCTAGGTATTTTCTTTATATAATGAATGCTTTCAACTTAGTTACAACTAGACTATAATATGTGGCTTTATCGACAGGAAATAACTACTATGTTAAAGAAGACATCAGCATATTGATAATATCTGAACAACGACGATAAAGATGTTAACAGCGACAATGACAATGTACAACTCGCAAGATGAACCGTGTGTCGTTTACGTGTTTCTTTGTGCATTATTGTAAGCTCTAATCTAAGTGATGATAATTTAACTATCTACTCTACTTTTGACACTTTAAATATTTGTTGATGCGGTTATTTAACGTATTGAATAAGTAGTTAAGTGGTGTACCTACTGAATTTTTTGAGGTTACCACCGTTATGACATCTGCTAATCAATTAACTTTTAGTGGGCTATCCCAAAATATTGAAGCGCTCATAGCCCGGCGGCTTGCGTCGCTCCTAAGCGATCGACAAAGTTAAGCAACAACGGGCGCGGTCAGTAGTCGGATGGGTGACCGCTGGCGGCAAAATTTCTTGAGCGCTTCCGTGCTTCGGAGGGCACGTAAAGCCGTCGGTCTCGGTTGTTATCGATTGATAGCAGTCGATAAGCCGGGTCGGAGGCCTTCGGGCGGCTTAAAACTTTCGACAGTGGGTTGGCCACTAACCTCTCCACCAATCGGCATTGGAGCAGCGTGGTGGAGTATGCTCTAGGCCTCCTCAATAATTAGGAGAGACCCGTGCTCAGTAGTGGGCCATTAATGGGTTGTAGCCATCCCAAAATATGAAGTGTACAATTAAGTACTTAATAATCTTTGGAGTTTTTATAGCTAAAAGAATGACGGATTTTTTTTTCTAAAATTCTACATTCAATAAGGAGAAGCAAACCCAAAAATAATGGGAATAGCTAAGAATGACTTTGACTCAAGAATACATTATTGTCTCTTTCTAAGCCTCTAAATGTCCAACTTCATCCATTTTAATGACCGATGATTAATTTATCAATTACTCCGTCAAGTCAATAAAGGCATAATTTTATTTTTCAGCCAAGATCCTGCTCTTCTACTTCATCTTCTACTTGGCGCTGGCGATCCTGGTGGCGATATGCATGTGGACGTTCTTGCAGCTGCTGGACTCGCGCCAGCCCAAGTGGCAGCTGGAGGGCAGCATCATCGGTACCAACCCCGGCCTCGGCTTCCGGCCCACGCCCCCAGAGGTCGCCAGCAGCGTCATCTGGTACCGGGGCAACGACCCCGGCAGCTATCAGTTCTGGGTTAAGGAGTTGTCCAAGTTTCTAAACTGTGAGTTTACAGAAATTATGCTTCTTTGATGAATCATGATCATGAATATATTTAAGGAATTATTTGACACCTTCACCTAAAGTACAAAAATCGACTTCATCCCATGAACAGGCGACATCTGAGCGATGATGATGAGTTTAAGGCTTAAGCGATTTGCTCAAAAGACTGAAATAGTTCTGATCTCTGTATACTTTTATAGCTTATAAACGAGACGGCAAGAACGCGGGGGCAGGTCAGAACATACACAACTGCGACTTCAAACTGCCTCCGCCGGCTGGCAAAGTGTGCGACGTAGATATCAGCGCTTGGGAGCCCTGTGTTGAAGAAAACAGTTTCGCTTACCAGAAGTCCACGCCGTGTATCTTCCTGAAACTAAACAAGATATTCGGTTGGAAGCCAGCTTTCTATAACAGCTCCGATCACCTTCCAGAAGCAATGCCCGAAGACTTGAAGGAACACATCCGAAATATGACGGCGTATGATAAAAACTACGTAAGATTTATTTCCTTCATTTGTTTAGCTGCGTATTTTATACAGAATATTCTGCGGAAACTGTGAGTTAATAATTCACATTCGAAGCTCTAATAGCCTGTCGGCTTGCGTCTGTCATAAGTGATCCACAAAGTAAAGTCTCGGTTGTTATTGATAGATGACAGTTAAGCCATATCAGTGGCCTTCGGGTCGCATGAACCCTTCTGATATTATGGTGAGTCATTTCAATCTGCACTCCAGCGTGGTGAACTATGTTCTAGGCCTCCTTAAACACTGTGCTCAGTAGTGGGACATTAATGTAGTGGGTCGAGCAGTAGTGGGTCGAAGCCGAACACACATCACATACCTACCTATATATTGCATTTTATACGATCACGTCAATTACGCGAGGAAATTGCGCCCGGTCCCTTCTTGTCACTGGATTCTAAACTGCACAATTTATTGTTACTCCGAGGGTTTTTAACCTATCTGACTAGCTAGTACCGCCCTTTCTGAACAATGCGTAAAATAATGTTAACCATATCTTCTGCTCCGGTCTTGACCGGTAATGTTTGTTGACGTCTTTGGTAAAGTGGATAAACGCTGATAACTTCCTACCGTCAGCCCGCCAGTAAATTCGTCGAATGTTGGACTATTCATTTCATTGCGAAATGAATGATCCAAGATTAATAAGACGTAGCTGACGGTAAGAATATTATTTTGTCGTCTTACTAAAAGATGATGAATTCAACATGAATCGTTGCCTTCACAGCTGAACATGGTGTGGGTGTCCTGTGAAGGCGAGAACCCAGCGGACCGGGAAAACATAGGCCCCATAAAGTACCTGCCGTACAGAGGCTTCCCCGGCTACTACTTCCCCTACACTAATCAGGATGGCTACCTCAGCCCCTTGGTTGCTGTCCATCTGCAGAGGCCAAAAAGTAAGTTGTTCAGTTTAGTTTTAGTTCTGTTCACGGTAAAATATGAGGTTCTTCACAAAAGATGCAAAAAGGGCTGCTTCAGGATCGGCATTGCTTTGGCAACTGCCCTGGGCCCTTATTAAGTTTTGACTCATTCCGTATAAAAATGTATCAAACTGTCCAAACGAGACCCAATTTAGGTATGCATTTATAAATTAGCGGAAACAGGGTCCTTGTGTTGTTCGTGTTCATAGACCACGAAGACCATTTACCACAAATGGGTCGTCTGCTTTTTCAGCAGCTTCAGGGTACAAAATGAAATGTATTGTTCCAGCTGGTATGCTGATCAACATCGAGTGCCGCGCCTGGGCGCACAACATCATGTACGACCGGCACGAGGGCATGGGCTCGGTCCACATCGAGATCATGATCGAGTAGAACAGTAGAAAACCTAGTAACAGTAGACTGGAATAACCCGAGCAATAAAGTAGACTTATCAAAACCTAAACTGCCGAGGTCACTCCCTAGTGTACAGTCAGTGATATAATAAGCCAAAGCAGCAAGCAAACTGCGTAGTACAATTAAACAGTGTTACAAACAGCTTTGTTTCTCAATTGATATATGTAATTTTTTTGTTGTTTGATTTTTGTTAAAGTGCAAGATATAGCACTTGTATGGCAGATTTGTGATAGATTTTGATAGATTTGCAAATTTTGTGCATGAATATATGATGCGATTTTTCTAATAAAGGATTTTGTTATATAAAACCAAAGGAAAATAGTGATATATTTATAGAAAAGGAAAAACTTTGTTAGAAAAACCAAAGATAAAGTAGTGATCAATAACTAAACATAAAAAATAAAGCCATCTTCAAAGACTAATAACAGATATTCTATTTACCTAGCAGAATGTTTAACGTAAGGTGCGGTATTTGGTCTTTCCAAATAGTTTGTTTTATTTCATATAATTTATTATTTATATTGGACTGCCAGCCACTTAGTTAATTTTACTTTCTTCAACGATGATGAGTGAGAATAGATTCACATTGGTGCAGCGTGTGTTATCAATAAGATTTTACTTTGGATCCGTTTACATGCTATTAAATGCGTTCATATACAAGTTATATAAATAAAAAAAATTAATACTTTCATGATAGGTACCTATTTCCTACTGGTTTAAAGCAGATTGCGAAAAATGCCCCAGACATACAACGAATGCTTCTTCCTGCAAAAAGAGATTAATAATAAATAAAGTAGATTCTTTAAATGATATTTATTTATCAAGGAGTTAAAAAGACTTCTTAAAAGTTCTCATTTCAAAATAAACGAGTTTAAAAACACACAGCACACATATGTATCTACAGAGGATCGCCATGCAGGCTGGCTGCACATCGCTGAAAAATTACAGGTATTACGGAAAACTCTCAAGTGTGCGGGTTTCCGCATAATTTATTGCTCTATCAAAGCCAATTGTCACTCATTTCAATTAGATGACATTTCAAAGATGTATAAGTACCTATAGTAAACCCAACTTAAGACTGAAACGAAAGAGGCGCTGTCGGACGCATATAACATTCATTTGACCAATCATTGCACACTAGTAACTGACAGATGAATGAACACAACGTACTTATGAATGACTTTTCGTTAGTTCCAATTTTTGCCATTTCAGAGATAAGTTGGGCGGACATTATAATATAGGTAACTACCGAATAAGTATAGGATGTCAAAAAAGGCCCTTAAATAGTAGAACGTCGCTATCATTGAGGAGCCTAGTTCAATAAGTTGTAAGCCACTCACATTACACCGTGCATGTATATTTCAACTGACCTTTCTGCTTGATAAACATTTGTCAATATTTAGGCAATATAATAAAACTAATTTACAAAATTGTTGTTCTTCTAGGAACTTCTTTCACGTTCTTCGGCGTTATAAAATATTATAAAAGCATCTATTTTCATAATAATCATTTTAGTACATTTAATAAGACACTCTAAAAAGATAAAATTAACAAAATATACCGTACAGACTACACTATACAGTACATGATACATATCCCAAGAAATCACACTGTCAAAAACCAAACTTCAAAATAAGAATGCCAATTACAGCCAATATCCATAAATCCAAATAAATTACATATTCATTTTAAGGCCTTAATATCTTGTTTATGTCCTCTGTTCTTATAATATATTGTCTAATTATTCGACAAGATTCGCTATCCAAAGTGATAATATGAGAACAGCGTCAGCGAATGTGAATAGGCTCTTTACATCTTATTTTTCATCGCATTAAGTAGTACCTAGTTGTAACAAACCGATATTGCCGTTCTGATTTTGATTGTATGTTTTTAAATAATTTAATAAGGCACATTTATCTACTACACATTTTGTTTAACTCTGCTCAAACGAATGCGATATTATTCAGGAGGCAACAAAATGGTTTATATAGGTATTTCACCTGTTCAGGGGCTAGCACATCTCACATATAGCAAGAGTGACGAGGAACGCCACCTAGGGCGGATCCAGGGAGATCAGAGTCCAGCCTTAAACGTAATGGTTTTTTACATCTTGTTTTGTATTGTTTTTTAAAAATCCCTACTTTTTACTTGCATCTATTATTATCCAAATGAAATTATAACTTCTTGCGACTTGATCACGAATATGTGACCGCCTTCTTCGCGCCAAACCTGGATCCGCCCTTGAACGCCACATTACGCCTTCTCCGCAGTGACCAGACGGCAAGGTTCGTATTATTTCGCATTAATTTGAACAGAGCTACACGCTACGTCACTATGATATGGTGGTTGGTGTCGAGGGACTGACGTTCAGTCTATCATGATCTCCAGGTGGGTGGAGCCCATGCGGTCCTTGAGGCTGTTCGTGTACTGGATGTTGCGGGCCCACGCTCGGCACCGGATGTTTATTATCACGCCCACTGGAAACAGAATGACGTAATGAATTAGCATCACTGCAGGGTGCTTATGGATGTGTCAATATTGCGAATTGCATGCGGAGTTGAGGAATTTTCGAACGGCTTTTTAAAGATAGGTACTATTTCAATTATTACTTTTATATTTTTAAGATACTTACGCACCCTAGTTAAATGCGGATTTTATGAAAATCCTTACTAATATTATAAATGTGAAAGTGTGTTTGTTTGTTTGTTTGTTTGTTTGTTTGTGACGCTTTCACGTCGCAACAAAGCTATTATATGGTAAGGTTTATGTGTGTGGGGATAGTTAGGAGGGTGGAGAGTGACGTAGGCTACTTTTTACCGCGGAAAAACATCCCATTCCCATGGGAAGATCGATGTTTTGTTAGTTGCTAGATATTTATTTTCGGAGTTGTTAATAGATGGCGGTAATAAAATTCATTTGCAAGTTCTGAATTACGCTATCAAATACTAAATGTAATTTACTTAAGTCATAGGCAAATGTAATAGGCTCCTTTAGCTCTGCCTCGAGAACTCCCCGCTCCGGCTGTATTCAGTGTACCGCCCGCCCGCTGGCACTATCCTGTTGACTGATGTCCGCAAGTTGCTCAGCCAACAGGATAGTGCCAGCGGACCAGAGGGACCTTCGAGTCGAGAGCCTGGACGACTTCATCGAGAGATTGGCACGCAACATGTTCGGGCGTGTCGACGCATCGCGGTTCCCGCATCTGCAGGACCTGGTGCCGCTCCACACCCGTCCACCGGACCGCTGGGCCTTCCCGCGCGACTTGCTGGTTGCGCGGGACGGGGCTAGCACTGACTGATACTGGGGCTTCGTAAGTCGTCGCCCGGCGCTGATCGGCTCCTGCTGGGCTTCCCACCAGCGGGATTCACCCGGTAGGGCCTCGATCGCCTGGGCGGCGCGAAGATGAACCCCATCCCGTTTAAGACTCTGTGGACTGTAAAAAGACCACCACTCTCCGGACTTGACCTATTGGTTAACCACAGATGGACAACCAAGGGCCTTAGGGCCCAGCCCAAGAACCGGCCCGTTTTAACGGGCCGCGAGAGACACCCCCAAAGGGGAACTAACTGTCCCGAGGGCTCCACACACCTCAGACAGGGTGGAGTGAAGAGAGCGAGTAGTAGGCTACTTTTTAGCCTAAATTCCTACGGGAGCGGGACCTACGCGGCTGTTACCTACGGGTCCCGAAGCGAAGCGCGGGCGGTTCTCTAGTATAAGTATAATGTGGAAAAGAGTGACATTTAAAACAATTAGAACGTACATATCGTTGGGTTCGTACTTCCTGAAGGTTGACTGGGAGAGAATGCTTTTAGCATTAAGTCCGCCTTTTGTATCTATACAATTTTGTATGGTGCATGAAGTTTAAATAAATAAATAAATAAACGTATTATTACTTGCTTCTGTGAAGGAAACCCTTAGGTCGATCTGTCGATTCTTCATCGATTTTTTTTTGTTTGTTATGTGCGTTCACAAATCTGACAACGTCAGCGTGGTTAATTATCCCATCTAAGGGACATTATTGTAGGTAGGTACGCCCAGGCTCCTATAGTGATGACTACCTAAAGCAAACCACTACACAAATGCAAATTCAAAATTCAAATTCAAAATGGTTTGTTTCAATTAACAATTTACAAATTCACTTATGAATGCCAATTTTTTTGATTCTACGTTTTGGAAAAGTGCTTAAGGAGGAGAAAAAAACGACGAAAAAACACTCCTCCGCGTCTTTTAAAATAAAAAAATACTCACGCATGGGCCTCATGAGCTGCACAGCGACTAGGGGACTGAGGTAGCCGGGGGTGTTGTCATAGGGAAAGTAGGTCTCGGGCAGCCCTGGGTACGGGTAGTACCGCAGGGGACCCAGGTTCTCCACGTCGGCTGGTCGCTCGCCCATACACGACACCCAGACTTTACGACGCTGAAATTATATTAATAGGTATTATCACTTTAGCACCCAGCGTTTGGTGGTTAACCTAACCTAGCCTAGATTCATTTCTAACACAGATACTTATGATTGTATTCTTTTTGTACATCGTATTGATAGGTATCGTATCCTTGAAGATCTGGAGTTTTTTTTATGTCCTGTTACACATTTAGCGTATTGATTGATGCGCGCATCTTTATAACTCGTGTTTTTTATTTTAAAAAATGGATTCGTCATGACAAGACCTGTTCGAGGTCGGCCCTCTTTTCAGACGCATAAACTCTACCAGATGGTAGAGTCTCTACCGTGGACTCTACCACCTGGTAGCCTGGTAGGTACCGCCTAGACTGGATAGTCTAAAACCGAAGTTACTTTATGCTGATAATATTTTTGAATTTTATTTTTGAAAACAACTTACTTCTTCCGGCAGTTTGGTAGAATTAATATACTCCCTAATTTCTGAAGGCATGTCGGGAGGTAGAGTCTCTGGATCATCATAAAACTCTGGATCCCAGTCAAATATCTGGAAAATATAAACTCAAGCTGTATTCATTCCAAAAACCAAAGTCGACGATAACTGTGAGCACAATAATATTTTATACAATTAAAAATTACAACCTATAGATACAAATTGAAATGGAACGCAAAACACTATGTTATTATGCATCATTTACGAACACTGGTCACAAAGTAATTTGACTAACGCACTTTGTGTATCTACGGAGGTAGAGAGCTCGATTGCGCGTGCCATACGTACATACTATCAGGCGATCTGACGTAATGGTTCGATCCGCGTCAAACCTTCTCAGTTAAATACGACAAAACTTGGATTCTGTGAAACGCTAACTATTGAAAGCTTACTGGACAATCTCAACCTACCTTATTCAACTTGATGAACAAACAGGGAGTCCTGTTGGCGTATCCGTAGTCGTTCTCGGAGCAGGGCCCGAACAGCTTGGTGTCAAAGGCGCACACCTCCTCGCGCGGCGGCTTCACCAGCCCGCACTCGCGCTGGTTGCGCCCCTCGTTGATTAGCAGGGATTTGTTGTTGTATGCTGGAACGTTACGGGTTAAGTGTTACGGTGAAATCTATCTGAAAATACCTCCGGAGTATGCTAAATCTATGATAGGAACACACAACAAGAAGCAGCTTTCGAATATCAAATTATCAAAATCTGTTCACCCGGTACAAAGTTATGAGGTAAAAGTACAGCGGAATTAAGAACCTTTTCCTATTTTTGAAGTCGGTGAAAATGTTTTCGGACACTCTTGCGCTACAATTCCCTACAATTCCCTGAATTCCCCATGGAGAAATCCCCAAAATGCGAGATATGTAACAGCCGTAATCTGAAAAGTTTATCCGTCACATTAATGTCTGCCTAGACTCGAAATCGGTACCTACCCGTGGCTTCGGGCCTAAAATCAGTGCGTACTTGGGTATTTTTTTGGTAGAAATTGCTAGTGGATACTGACGTTCGAGGAACTCATTGATGTTGTCGACGTATTTCTTGACCTGTGTGGCGTTGTCTGCGTTGTACCAGATCAGGGCTCCTTCCTCGTACAGAATCGGTCTGTGGCCCATTCCCGGATTGTTACCTACAAACAGACCCAATACATAGTCTGAGTATCTGTAGGTGTCGATATCATATCGCAAAGTATGGCATTAATTTATAGGATAGTACTGTTAGTATGAACAGATAGAAGGGATAAATATGAATGATCAAAAATGTTTAAAAAGAGTTCTCTTTCAGGGCCGGCGTTGCTAGATGTTAGTGGTTGCCTGTGTCGCTCGTGTCCATAGGCGACCATGACCGCTTACCGGTGGCTTGTTTGCTTTTACATCAGCCCTTCAGGGTATAAAAAGGGATGTAAAAAATAAAAAAAATACCTTTGCGTACTTCTCAAAGACTTACCAATGATAGAATCCGCGAGCGTGAAGTAGGGGATCCTGTCGTGCATGGTGGCCAGCAGGCCGCACATGCAGATGCTGAAGAAGATGATGATGCAGATGTACATCACCAGGTAGATGAGCCCAATCACCCCTGGAACATACAGATTATTTTAGAAATTTAGAATATTTTAGAAAGATATTTCAGAAAATTTTGATCTACATAGTTAATATTTCAGTAAATACTTATATTACGTTGATTAGGTAAGTATCACTTGAGCAAGGATATAGGCAATTATTATAATAAATTGCCTAACTTAATTTTAAGGTGAATTTTCAACTATTTTATTAAAATTAAAAACCTTTATCATCATCTCATTCCTGTAAAGAGAGCTTTCTTTTATCACTCCGGCAAAAGGACTGTACAAATGTAGACACAAACAATTGTTTGGACATGTAGAAATGTAAGCTAAATAATAGCATTATAAATATAAAATCATAAATGTTGAAAAGCAGCCTATCAACCAGAGATCATGCTAAAATAATAAAACTGCTAACACGCCGTAGACACGACCTCGCTACACAACTTGCTAACGGCGCCGGCGCTAAATATATCATACTCCATAATTTCTGTTTGTTTATAATATTTCCATGTACCTATATAATACTCATATCAATTTAACAGAATAGAAGTTTACAGTAGATATTTGCAAGTACGATATACAATACTGATTCAATACCTATTAATGTACTTTATTGGACTCCATAAAAGTCTGAGAATATTTGTATTTTTTTTAATCATATTTGAATCCTTTCATTTTAGTCAGTGCGCTACCGGACGTTCTAATGTTACTTATAGTAGTTATCTATCAACTAAGCGGCATCATCATCAGCATTTCACTCGGAAGCAGGTCAACTGGATGACCAGCAACATGTCTCTGACCTGAGCCAGTGGCGGAGAGCTCGTAGGTATACCTGCCATCACGTGGCTCTTAACCCTCCAAATACCGATCGTGGTCGTATGTAGGTACGACCTCAGACCAAAAAACTATAAACGGCGTGCCGTGAACAAAAGCGTGAAGCCGGCTAAAGTGTGCCTAAAACACACATCGGAACCAATAGAATGACCTATGTTGACAGTTTGAACTAGAACAAATTTAAACTTTATTTTTTGGAACACAAAGCTTCATTATTTTTTTATTATTTAGAATACGAAAGTCGTTTTGGTGTGAGTGCCGCCATGTGTATTACAAGGCGAGGCGTACTTTTTGCCGGCTTCACGCTTTTGTTCAAGGCACGCCGTCTATAGTATATTGGTCTGAGGGTACGACCACTATCGTACATAGGCACAAGCCACCGCCGCCTCGTCGAGTCAGTCAGAGAGTGCCATTGGATTAATAAAAATAAAATCTGAGTGTGTAAATTACACCCATTCCATATTTTACGGTAAGTAATCGTGTTGTAATCCATGCGCACTCGGCGCCGGTACGTGGTTATTTCGGACGGTGGCCATAACTCGCAAATGTGGGCCCGCTAACAGCTATGCAGTGCATTGAAGTGTCGGGAAATAACTGCCAGCTATAAGGGAACTATCTAATGTTACATATTCTAGGTTACTGAATCAGTCACTCACGAGCAAAAATATCTGACCTTTCATAGGCAATAAAAATATTCAACTCCTTCATCGGCAGTAAAAATATCTGACTTAATCCTCTATCCATGTCGATATTATTTAAAAATGCGATTGTAAACTACCCTCTATCATATCGATACTCATATTGAAAATGCGATTTTGGGTCTTGCTGTGTTTGCTACCTCTTAGTTATAGAGGGATAGTTTGAAACTCGACAATGGGCAAAGTTTTTATCTTCTAGTTCAGAATAAATTGCGAAATAGCGACCGTTTCTTTTAGTCGAGAATAAACAACGAAACAGCGACCGTTTTGACATCGGGGCCGGTACCATCCGTACGCTCAAACATAAGATCGTATCGCTTTAATTGGGCGTTCTATAAAGGTAAGTAAACTGACATAGTTTTCATACATATAATTGGTCCGATAAGAAAAACTGGTCAAGTCAGAAACGGAAAAATGTGTCATAAGTTCTATCTATACCTATAATACTTACTGAAAATATTGAATGTACCTGTATTGCTTTATTTGAAACAAAAACTAACAATCAAAAAGTAATATTATCCGGAACGAAACGACGAAACTCCTTCATGAACGATGTTTAATTTTCAGTAATTAGATCGTTTTTGTATTTTCATTGCATAGGTAAGTAAGAAAAAGCTCCAAGTGGGTTGCTAATGCGATTCACTGCTCGACTGATTAACATGATACTTAGCGATAGAGATTACAGGCCGTCAGTCTCAATCAAAACACGAACTTAGGCGGAAAAGGATCTATTAGTCAGAATTAACAAGCTTTCCCAACAAAATGTTCCCTTCAAGTTCTGTATACACATTTGTCGCGTCAAATCAATCAAGCGGCCGAGCCCGAGGTGCAAACAATTGTATGGAGTGTTTGCGCACGTCTCTCGGAGCGATTGGCTTCGTTTTACTGCCTGCCGTCACTTACGTCCGAGTAACTGTAATGGGATGGTAGAAGGAACAAATTTTAGTAAGGTCAGTGCGGGAACTGTTGACTCAGCTGACAGTCAATCTCGTTACCTTCATGCAAGTCTTATTGTACCAACGTGTTCTACCTCAGTGATATGTATCCGATTTGTTAAGTCTAAGACCTGTATAATAAATATGCTTCGGAAGTTGAATGATCATTAAGTGAAACATTTTTAAAATGTTTCCTTCCAGTTGTATTCAATCGCAGTTGAGAGACTTTTGGTCACCGATCAATCGTCCGACATTATACTAAGTTCACTAATAGCATCTAATATAGCAATCCTCTCCCTAATAAGTTTCCTGCACGTACACACAGACTCGCACTAGGATTCTCTGTGCGATAGGTATCACAGATGACACACAAACGAACAAGTACACACAGACGAGCAGAAATCTAAACTCATCTTTAAAGTTTCTGCCTCTTTAGGAATCTAACTAACCAAAAAATCTTTAAACGACATTCCGGCATGGTAACCAGTGTGTCAACCGGGTCATCGGTATATAACCGTCCACAATACGTTCTAAGCGATCGTTGATATACGTACATGTCATCGTATGATGGCCTTGTCTAGAACTGTCCCCACTGCAACCCTGGCCGCCGCCATAGCCATTACGACGTATCGGCGTTAATCGACCCCCGCCCTATGTATCTACGTCGCTTGGATACATAATATTGACTTTCACTTCGCTGACATCATTCATGCTAACTTTATTAATTAAAACTAATTGTCCAATCTCTGATTTACTTTTCATTAATTTCTGAGGGCTTGAGATTCAGTATTTTCTTTCTTCTCTCATCTTTCTTGGGCAACGACGTACAATACCGTGTTGATGTCGCTGATGTTCATGGGCGGTGATGGCCACTTACCTACCATCAAGTGATTCTCGACTACTCATTTACGATATCAACAAAATCAATAGTGATCAAACTATCATGCGAATATATCGCGAATCACAAACGTACGGTTTCGATCTTGTAACAGTTTGGTTTACCACTTGTAGTTGACACGCAGTTTCCTCGCGATGTTTGCTTTCATCGTTATAACGACTGACATTTCAATGCTTAAAACGCGCATAACTTCTAAAAGTCATAAGGAATGCCCAAGGATTCGAACCCATACTCCCCAATTAGGAGGCCGAAGTTTTAACCACAAACCTACCCTCCGATGCTAAGCCAAGTCTTCTGAAAGGGAATCGCGGTCAAACTTTTATGGTACTGTGACAGCCCTGGCGTATCACCTCGCAAAACAATAAACAATAGGGGCCATAAACATGTCGAGTCAACAATAGAACAATAGCGCGCTTGCCCGTACGCACGACGCTTCGACCATTACGGCAATAGTCATACGGGCGAAACTCGGTTGCAAGGAACGTTCTCGAATTTTATACGAATCGGGTCCGTCCGGAATTAGCGAGAAAGTTCTGGATTGGCGTGAATGGTGCGTGAGTGGTATAAAAAGGGGCGATCGATCAAGTGCGGACATTCTAGTTTCGGAAGCGGAACCAGGAAGATACCAGCGATACCTACGAGCGATACCAGTGCGAAGTGAAGTGATTTCTACGTGCGATACAGTGTTCTACGAGTGTGTTGACTAGTACCTACGTGCAGAGTGTTTAAGTGTGTACTGTGTACGTCGTGTAATTTGTGTATCTACGAGTAAAATAAAAGTCTTTGTGGTACATTTTGGCATTTTCTCGAACCCCTTACTCCTGACACGTAACAATTGGTGACAGAAGCGGAATGCCTGTAGTACCGCAAAGTGAAGACGGGATTCGTACGCGACGGCAGACAGCATTGGATGCCGCGCGGATGGAGTCACCCGGGCGTGACCGCACGGAAACGGAGGCCACCACCGGACCTTCAACTACATCATCTGCATCAGCGCCGACACCGAGTGCATTTGATGTGGCCGCCCTATTAGCAGCGATGGAAGCCATGCAGCGGAGCCAGCGCGAAGCCATGAAGAGCCTGGAAAGTAAATTGGAGAGCCAGCGTGAAGTCATGGAGAGCCAGCGCGAAGCCATACAGCGGAGCCAGCGCGAAGCCATGGAGGGCCTGGAAAGTAAACTGGGGACAATCGATGCAAAGCTGGATGGTTTCCAGGGAGAACTGAACGTCGTAAAGGAAGACCTGGAACTGGTAAAGTCGCGTACATCCGAGCACGACCAAGCCCTCAAAAACCATGACGCGTTACTCAACTCCCACGAAACTAGGCTGGTGGAGTTAGACAAAAAGCTGCAGAAAATAAGGGTTTTGGGTACGGCAGCAACCAGTTCAAGTCCTGTGGCTCCGAAATTTAAGGTCCCAAGTTTCGACGGCACGACCTCGTGGACTGCGTTCAAGCATCAGTTCGAGGTAGTTGCAAATGGGAATGGCTGGGAGGACGAGCACTCGTTGGCGGCACTCACCCTAGCGCTACGAGGAGAGGCACTGCTTGTGCTTGAGAACCTGCCCGCCGAGCGACGCACCTTGGAGTCGCTATTTAAGGCCCTGGAAGCTCGATACGGGGAAAAGCATCTCGAGCACGTGTACCGCGCACAACTTAAAGACCGAGTACAGAAGTCGAGCGAAGGACTGCAGCAATGGGCTACGGAGATCGAGCGCCTCGTACGCCGAGCCTATGCGTCGAGTTCCACACCGGTCGAAGACAGAGTTTTAGAGGCGTTCGTCAGCGGAATACGGGATCCCGAGGTGAGAGCAACGGTGCGCTTGGGGCATCACGCAACATTGGAAGCAGCTTTGGCACATGCCCTTGAAGTGGAAGCTGTACGAAGCGACTATAAAAGTTGTAAGGTGCGCGAAGTCGTAGCGGCAATTCAACCTCGTACTGGGCCTATCTGCTATGGATGCGGGGAACGAGGTCATATTAGGCTTAGCTGCCGGACACGGAAACAACCGAAATCGGTGTGGAGGGCTACGCAAGTGCAAGAGCTAGAAGCCGCCGCCGCCGCTAAGAAGACTGCCAAGCCTCCTACGAAGACCTCGACGGCTACCCAAGTTGACACCCAGGAGCTGCTAAAATTAAAAGGCGTCAGCGCCACGGGACGGGCAGCGGCTGGACTTCGTCGAGCCCCTACTGTTATAGTGTCACAAGCTTGTGACGGGAACAGCCTGGTAGCTACTGGTGAGATAAATGGCATACCTTGTCGATTTACGATTGACACAGGAGCATCGAAGTCCATCGTTCGACCGGAACTACTCAAGAGGACTATCATGTGGGAAAATGGACGACCATCATGCAATCTACAGACAGCGACAGGCCAGCCAGTGACCGTCCTAGGAGTTACGGAAGCAAGAATGAAACTCGGAAGTGACATTTACACGCAGTCTGTTTTAGTAGCAAATATAACTGACGACTGCATTATCGGACTGGACTTTCTACGGACACATCACTGTATAGTTGATATAGCCAGAGGAGTGTTAAGCTTCAAGGATCAAGAAGTCTTCTTGGACGGTTCATGTTCAGGAGCAGTGTACTGTTTGAGGACAGTGAAGCTAGCACCGAGATCGGAAACCTTGGTCAAGGTTAGGTTTCCCGAAAAGATACAGATGGATCGATGTGTCGTAGTGGAAGACTACGGAGATCATCCTAGTTGGATCACGGCAAGGACACTGCTCATGACCAAACGTGACGCTAAGTTAAAGGTCATCAATCTTAGTAGCACGCCGATACATCTCGCGAAGAATACGGTTATCGGCCGATGTGAAGCCGTGGATAGCTTGAGGAAGGTTCAAGAATACTCGGACAAATCTGGATCAACGGATCACATGACATCTTTGCTGGAGGCGACCAGGAGGAATTTGAGCTCTGAAGAATATACTCAGGCAGCAAAGTTGTTAATGGACTACAAGGACATCTTTACCAGAGGAGATAGCGACCTTGGAAGAACAAATCTTGTCACTCACCCAATAGATACCGGAAACACTTCACCGATCAAGCAAAGACCAAGACGAGTACCATTGGCAAAGGAACACGAAGTTGCAGAAATGATTGAGGACATGGTGCGCAGCAAGGTGATCGAGCCGTCAACTAGCCCTTGGTGTTCACCTGTGGTACTCGTGAAAAAGAAGGATGGCAGTACTAGATTCTGCGTCGACTACAGGATGCTCAACAACGTTACCAAAAAGGACAGCTACCCTCTGCCCCGGATTGACGACACATTGGATATGCTTGGTGGAATGAAGTGGTTTTCGACGGTCGACCTGAAGAGTGGTTACTGGCAGGTCGAAGTACGGCCAGAAGACAAGGAGAAGACTGCCTTTACCACCGGAACCGGAAATGGCTTGTGGCAGTTTCGGGTAATGCCTTTTGGGCTATGTAACGCCCCTGCCACTTTTGAGCGTCTCATGGAGCGAGTGTTGGTCGGACTTTTGGGGGACGCTTGTCTGGTATACCTCGATGACGTCATAGTCATGGGACGAAACTTCGTGGAACACATGCGAAATCTGGAGAAGGTATTCAGACGATTCCGTGAGTCAAACCTAAAGCTCAATCCGAAGAAATGTGACTTCTTCAAGAAGGAAGTATCATTTTTGGGACACATCATATCGAACGAAGGTGTTCGCACTGATCCAGATAAGATAAGAGCTGTTCAAGAATGGCCGACACCAAAGAACAAGACCGATGTAAGAGCGTTCTTGGGGCTATGTGCCTATTACCGTCGGTTTGTGAAGAACTTCTCAGAGATAGCCAAGCCATTACACCGTCTCACGGAGGACAAAAGAATCTTCAGTTGGGATTCCGATTGCGAAGATGCGTTTGTTCGCTTAAAGGAACGTCTGTGCTCGGCTCCGATTCTTGGCTATCCCAGAAGGGAAGGGAGATTCACAGTAGATACGGACGCTAGCAATACTGGCATCGGAGGAGTGTTATCACAAGATCAGGACGGCCAGCAGGTGGTCATTGCGTACTTCAGCAAGACCCTTTCGAAACCTGAAAGGAATTATTGTGTGACTCGGCGTGAATTACTGGCTGTGGTGAAGACCCTTCAGCACTTCAGCAAATATTTGCTGGGACGCGAGTTCACGATAAGAACGGACCATGCCGCTCTGAGGTGGCTTCTGCAATTTAAGAACCCAGAAGGCCAGGTTGCGAGGTGGATCGAACAGCTTCAAGAGTTCAACTTCGTAATAGAGCATCGTAACGGAAGAGCTCATTCGAATGCCGACGCCCTGTCACGACGCCCATGCTCCGACGAATGTCGACATTGCATCAAGCATGAGGCTAAGGAAGAGGTCAGGGTGATAAGGATGCAGGACCTAGACGAGTCTTGGGGAACGGAACAAGTAAGCCAAGCTCAGAAGGAAGACAAAGACCTCAGCCTGATCATGGAATGGAAAGCCAAAGGACAGAGGCCCCTGTGGAGTGATGTGTCAGCATCAAGCGCGACGACTAAGGCATACTGGGCTCAATGGGACAGCCTTATATTGGAGAATGGCGTGCTTTACCGGAGCTGGGAATCACTCAACGGAAAGGAAAGAACCCTGCAAATGGTTATCCCCAGGAGTAAAGTGGCTGATTTGCTGAAGCTCGTACACGATGGCACTTCTGGCGGGCACCTCGGCATCAAGAAGACCCTCGTAAAGATACGAGAACGCTTTTATTGGGTGCGATGTCGAGAGGACGTTGAAGATTGGTGCAGAAAGTGTACAGTGTGCGCTTCAGTGAAAGGGCCCCGCACTAGATCCAAAGGGAAACTACAGCTGTACAACGTCGGAGCCCCTTGGGAGAGAATCGCCATAGACGTTGCTGGGCCATTCCCTCAGACGGAAGACGGGAATAGATTCATCATAGTGGTTCAAGACTACTTCAGTAAATGGCCGGAAGCGTTTGCAACTCCGAACCAAGAGGCGAAGACCGTGGCCAAGAAACTTGTCCAGGAGGTAGTATGCCGCTTTGGTGTACCATTGGAGTTACACAGCGACCAAGGCAGGAACTTCGAGTCGACGTTATTCCAGGAGATGTGTGAACTTTTGGGAATAAATAAGACACGTACCACACCGGCGCATCCTCAATCTGACGGCATGGTGGAGAGATTCAACCAAACGTTGGAAAATCACTTGGCCAAGGTCGTCGAGGAACATCAGCGAGACTGGGATCGGTACATTCCTCTGTTCCTGATGTCATATCGGTCTGCCATACACGAGTCTACGGGATTTACACCGGCTAAAGTTAACTTCGGAAGAGAAATGCGTCTGCCGATGGATTTGCTTACCGGAACACCGCCAGATGCCCCGAAACCAACCGTTGAATACATCGCGGACTTACGGGAACAATTGGACGAGACACATGATCTTGTAAGGGAGCAATGTTTGAAGACCAGCGAAAAGATGAAAACCCGGTACGATCGCGATGCTCGGAAACATGGTTTCAAGGAGGGAGATTCTGTATGGTTGCACAATCCACTGCGGAGGAAAGGGAAGTCTCCGAAGCTACAAGCACGATGGGAAGGCCCTTACACAGTTGTCACGAAGATTAACGACGTGACCTACCGGATCAGACAGGGGGACAGAAGAAAGCCGAAGATCGTGCACGTGGACAGATTGGCACCATTTCATGGATCGAATAATGCTCGGGACGAGCATGACTAAGAGGGGGGCAATGTGACAGCCCTGGCGTATCACCTCGCAAAACAATAAACAATAGGGGCCATAAACATGTCGAGTCAACAATAGAACAATAGCGCGCTTGCCCGTACGCACGACGCTTCGACCATTACGGCAATAGTCATACGGGCGAAACTCGGTTGCAAGGAACGTTCTCGAATTTTATACGAATCGGGTCCGTCCGGAATTAGCGAGAAAGTTCTGGATTGGCGTGAATGGTGCGTGAGTGGTATAAAAAGGGGCGATCGATCAAGTGCGGACATTCTAGTTTCGGAAGCGGAACCAGGAAGATACCAGCGATACCTACGAGCGATACCAGTGCGAAGTGAAGTGATTTCTACGTGCGATACAGTGTTCTACGAGTGTGTTGACTAGTACCTACGTGCAGAGTGTTTAAGTGTGTACTGTGTACGTCGTGTAATTTGTGTATCTACGAGTAAAATAAAAGTCTTTGTGGTACATTTTGGCATTTTCTCGAACCCCTTACTCCTGACACGTAACAGTACGCTGTAGCACTTTATATTTGCTGGTTTGAACGGATTTAGAAAGCTATTCGATCGAGTACATAAATCAATTTTAGATATAAAATTGTTGCGCTGACGTATTCCTTAACCATAGGTATAAACTTCGTTTCCTTGCTGTTTTTACGTCATGCCTCATATCGTAAAACGATGGCCGCTCACAGAGGTCAACTACGACTGATATATAAGTGCCTTACAGCTATTTTTTGCAAATATTATTGCAGCTATTATTTGCAAAACTTTTTTCTGAAGGTTGTACCCATTGATTAAGTAAAACTAAACGGAATTTTAATTAAAATACGTCCAAGTTCATGTCAAGTCGCGCCCCATAATAGCTTCTGTAGTTAACTTAATAATTCCTGGTCGTATTGGGGCGACCTACTGACACCAATCTTAAACCGGAAAACCAGGGTGTCTTATCAAGCTACAGGAGCCTGCTCCTGCTTTCCTGCTTAGTAAGTAATAAGCCAAGGCAAGACTTTCTGACTAGCTAACACCATCATGCTTGATTCAGCCGCCAAATTACGTTTTGAAAGGTTTTGAGAGAGATTTTGAGAACCACTTCTTGCTTTCTTCCCTCTTGTCGCAGCAGCATCCGTGACGTCTTTGCTATCGGTAGGTGGTCTATAGGCGACGGTATCCAGTCATCATCAGGTCACTCTTATGGTCTTTTGTCGCTAATTTACATCAAAAATGTAGAGAAATATGCCTATAACATCTTTATACTGTAGTCTATAGTAAGTTCCCTATAGTAAGTAGGTAAAAAATTACTCGATAGGAACTAATAATTACAGAAAACGGAAATACCCCCGCCAAGATCCAAGTATGCTCTAGGTCAACACGAATTAGCAAAATTTACAAGCACAGCCGTAGTAAGATTGGTGGCTGCCCCAGATATCACTAATGGCTTGTGATCTCAACATCTACCAGTTGCCAGTCAAGCTGCATATATGCATTCAAATAAATAATTCTCGTGGAAGCAATTCAGGGTCTTCTGATGTAACTGTAATCTTTTATTTGATTACATTTTGTCCACCTCTGTTTGATGGTATCGCAAACGCCAAAGATATCGCGAAACGATTTCATTGGATTTCGTGTTTATTTTCCAGGAGCTGGACTACTTCAGTATCCACTATTTATACGCCATGGAAACATATTTCTGCGTGCACTCATATGAGTCGTAGTTTATGATGTACTGTATATAAAGTAAACAGCATGGCCGATCTCGACGCTATTTCAGTTTCATTGGACGCGGTACATACGAGTATCGACGTGAGTTGAAACATCGCGAATATGTGTATTTGCGATGGGGTGTGGTTATTGATACTTCGAGCGCTGATGTTTCCTTTGCGCAAACCTCGAAAGTAGGGCGTTTGGAATCAGTTTCGAATGTTCGAAATTATTTTTGCCTCTTGCCACAAAGCGTTTGGAGTTTTCTTTGAATTTGAAAGCTTCTTTTTGGAGCTGACAAGCCCCTTGATTAAAAGTGGTAATCTGCTGGACAATTAGTACCTACCAAAAGCGTCACCTACCGCCTCTACCCTCTCTCACCTCTACCGAAGGCGTCACCGATGCGTTGTAAACCTTAAAAGACAAAAGACCTGCAATTGTGGAGAGGAAGATTTTAGATTAAAAAAAGAGAAAATGAATTCATCACTTATTTTAAAAAAATATTTAGGTAATATAAATTACCTAATTATTACTAGCTGGTAGTGGAAAATCTGAGAGTGCACACCTGAGAGTTTTCTATAATGTTGTCAAAGGCGTGTGAATTCAGTCAATCTTATCTTGATCAGAGTGGCAGATAAAGGCAATAAATTACCTTTATTACAATTACATCCCTAACATACGAGTACTTACAGTTTACAATATGACGAGTACTTAATTAGATATCTGTTACATTATGAGTGGAGACCCGTGCCTAACATTGTGTTAGTTATAGGTAACTTAATTTTTTTGTTTCTAGCTCATAACACATCATATGTTTTCGTCAATTTCAGGTTTCAGATAACAGATAACAGGAAAACGGGACTGTTCCGTTAAATACGGGCCGTCTGGTCACATTAGTTATAGGTTGTCATGATGATGGAGATATATCTACCTACTCATGAAGATATTCTTCACCATCAGTTTAATTGATATCACAATACAACATTGCCAGGTGAAAATAGGAGTGCATGCAGTACCTAAATATAGTAAATACTAGCTTTCCGCCCGCGGCTCCGCCCGCGTGGAACTCAGTAGGTATGTCACAAAGTTTTTCCTGCGTGAATCCCGATCCCGCGAGAATTCTAGGATAAATAGTGGCTTATATATAACATTCCACAACTTCCACTACCTCCCAGTAAAAGCCCCATTTGAGCTCGCGAGGTCATTCGTGAATAGGAGCTTTTCCCGCGTGAACGTCGATCCCGCGGGAATTCTGGGATAAAAATATATGTTGCTCCATAACCTCCTTTATCTCCCAGTGATAGTCCCATAAATAAAAAAATCTAAGCCCGCGACTTGGCGCGAAGGTGTTTTTCCCGCGTGTATCCTGATCCCGCGGCAATTGCGGGATAAAAAGTAGCCTATAAGTATGTTGGTCCACAATCTCCTCTATCTCCCAGTGAAAGTCCCATAAAAATATAAGCTCGCGATTTGGCGCATAAGAGTTTTTCCCGCGTAAATCCTGATCCCGCGGGAATTTCTGGATAAAAAGTAGCCTATATGTTGCTTCAAAACCTTCCGAATCTCTCAGTAAAAGTTCCATTAAAATCCGTTCAGCCGATCCGGAGATAAGCGTGTACAAAGAGACAAACTTTTTTTATAACTTTTCAACCCCTATTTTACCCATTTAGGGATGATTTTTTAAAAAACTTTGATACAGGTTTTTCATTATTTTTTTTCATAATTCTAAACACCAATTTTCATAACACCTGGTTTACAATTGACGGACTTTCATACAAACTTTGAACCCCTATTAGACCTCCTTAAGGGTGAAATATAAAAAAATCCGTTCTTAGCGGATCCCTTCTAACTATAAACACGTTCAGCGGTTTCTGAGATTTTGTGATGAGTGAGTGAGTGAGTGAGTGAGTCAGTGACCTTTCGCTTTTATATATTATATAGATTATAATAAATCTGTAGAGAGGTCAATTCTGTACATTAAATATATTTCCAAAATAACTATCAGGGGGTGATTAGGGATCGATACTGATGCCAAAAATGCAATCGGTAAAATTTTTGTCTGTCTGTCTGTCTGTCTGTCTGTCTGTCTGTCTGTCTGTCTGTCTGTCTGATGTATAACTGTTATAGAAACAAAAACTACTCGACGGATTTTAACGAAACTTGGTACAATTATTTTTCATACTCCCGCGCTGGTTATAGTATACTTTTCATCACGCTACAATCAATAGGAGCAGAGCAGTGAAGGGAAATGTTGGGGAAACGGGAGAAGTTACTCCATTTTTTAAGCTTCCGTCGCGTGTGCAACCTTAATGGTTAAAGCTACACAGAAATCATGTATGACGGAAATGTTCTCCTTAAAATTATATAAAAAATATTCCACGACAGCATAATTAAAATTATGTCTATCTTTTATGGTTGACTCACAATAACACGTGTAACTCCCGATAGCTTAGCAGTTCGAAGCTTTCTGATTAAGTATACCTATATTTTATCTACTCTTACGTTTATGACACTTAAGTGGGTGAAATAAAGGGGTGAAGTTTAAACGAAATTCACGCGGGCGAAGCCGCTGGCAAAAGCTAGTATATTAAATAGATTACCTTTTACCTTCGCTGAATAGATTGCAGAACAGGCTCAGTTAGATATATGTCCTTAACTTTGTCATTTAAATTTAAATACCTACTCACCTACATTGTCGTAAACTACTAAGTTTCAGATCAATTACTGTGCTTCACGCGTTTCTAGCCGTAGTAGTAACTGATTCTGAATGATTTGTCACGGATGCTTAAGATGGTTTTCAATACTTTGTTGAATAAGTAGGTAGGTAATTACTTACCTACATTTATTTAACTTTGTAGAAAATATTTGAATACAGGCTTCTTCAGTAAAATGTTATTTAGAAAATCCATCCTTTTAGGCTTTTAAACAATTCATAATATTGCTAATGATAATGCAATAATTTTGATATTACACCACAAAAGGAAAAAGTTTTAATCAATTAACTAATAAGTACATATTTAAATTACAAAGAGAACATTATATGTAGTAATTTTTTTACCTATTATTAATATTATACACGTAAGACAACTTTATATCGGCTCTTAATTTAAATTATTCCGTTTTTTTTTCTGTTAAGTTTATTATTATTTTTCCATACTTCCTTTATTGCCTATAATGCCTATGCTGTTGTTCCATAAAGCCTGCCAGCCGTTCGCATTGGATTATGGAAATTCGTTAAAATATGGTTCATTGGACATGGACATTTGCGGCGATAATTTCAAATGCCTTAAGTGAATTTTTCTTACGAGCTAAATTGATTTTAGAGCATACATAATAAATTTCTTTTTAGCGGATAGTGCCAATCCCATATTCTCTGCGACTTTAGTGTAGAATTACCACCTTTTTGCTTGAGTCAGCCGCCAAATGACTCGTATAACGGCTGGAAGCTTCAAATCTAGTATTTTTGAAGGCGAGAGTTACTGAAGTAGGTTTGACTGGTCGTTATTACTTCCGGTATACCTATTTGTAACTAAGAAATCAAAACAGTCCTTTAACACGTTCACTGCGTCTGCTCAAAAATAAAACTTACTGCCCATGCGTTACGAGTCATAATCTTGCCGTATCAGTATTGCCTGCTGTGCGTTACGGCTTGTATTTTGCTGTACCAGGACCTGACTTTGAAGGCTCTTACAGACATGGAAACCCATGTTTTACTTTAAAAAAATAAACGAATCGATAGATTGTATATCTATTGACACATGGCTAACGTCGCCAGGGTGTCGACCTGATATTTTAGAAGTTATGCATAATTTCGAAAATCAACGATTTCACGGCAATATACATGCCGTGCCGCATGTAGATCGATAGACCGAATTTAAAACTAGTGTTGGGAAACATTTGTAAGATAGTTGAAGATTGTTATTTTATTAACATTTATTAAAGTCATGCAAAATTAAACAAAAATATAAGTAATTAGGAACATAAGCATTAAAATTATTTGAGACCAAATCGCTGGTTTACACGAATAACCACACAATCCAAAAAACACACATTTTACAGGGCAGCCATTTAAAAATGAAACAAAATATTAATTCTCTTATCTTTTCATGTATTTTATCAATAGAAAAATAAAATATATACATTGAAAGGGCATTAATCAAAGTTTAATCAAAATCGAAATATTTTGGTTTTTGTCATCAAGTACCATAATTAATAATTAAAAACTACACGTCATTCGACTTGTTACAAAATGAGTTTTAGTATATTATCATGAATAGGAACATAAATCAAAATAGCATGAAATGCAGCACTTTTTATTAAAAATATTATGATCGAAAATAGACACAATTTTATCTTCAATATTCAAGCAACTCAAAATAAATCAATATTGTAGAAAATATTGCCTAAATTAACACTTTTAACACTCGATTATTTGGAAATAAGATAATATTCTAGAAAGTTTCATGTGCTCTCGCGAAAACAATAATAGCAACTGGCGAACATAGATTGTTGCACAAATATGGCGTGATAAATCAACCAATCACAAAACAACATTTTTGCGCGCCATTATGCCGGTTTTGCCGTTATGAATGTGAGTCTTACTGAGCATGAAATAAGCACTATTTTGGAATTGGCTGTGTTATAAACTGTTATTTTCAAAATTTTGTTTTGTGCGAGTATTCATGAAAAGCAGCGAAATGTATCAGATCAATTTATCGTATAGTTAAGATTTAATTGTGAAAAAATTGCAAAATAGGTTGAAAACTGCTATTTTATTATCATTGATTTGTCATGCAAAATTAAATATATGTATATATATATAAGTAACAAGAAACATAATCATTGCAATTTGAGATCAAAGATATGGGGTCAATTCTTAATCGTGTGGTTAAGTTTTGATTGGGAAAAAATGTAAAATAGATAAAGACTATTATTTTAATAACATTTATACCTCACCACCTTCCGTCTTAATTACTTTACTTATATCAAGTTTCTTACGAGAACGCTCCATATTAATTTTCGAGCGCTGATAAAGCGCAATCCAGTGTCGATACGTGCAAACGATGATCCTTGCGCACATCACTACGGCACACTGAAGCTGCGCGCGAGTTCCCTACAGTGCGGTACGGCGTCTAAGTTACGGCATCATACATGCCGCATCGCACCATAGATAAATAATTAAGTTCTGGTGCGTTACGGCACCATTATATGCCGTACTTATTTTTTCGAAAAATGGAATATATTTGAAGAAAGAAACTTGGATATATATTTATCTGTTTTCTGCGTGCACGGGAACATATAAAACCCACCCCCGCACCGGGCGTAAGACACAGACAATTGACCGCCGCACAGTTCGGAAGTCAAATACGGCAAAACTCTGCCCGTAACGCAGTGAACGTGTTAACTTTTACTCCACCATTTATTAATATCAAATTAATTATATTACTTGTTTATAGTTTGATAAATGAAAGTAGATAAACTTTTTATGGAATTTTTTTCTAAAAAAATTACAAACGAAATAGGTATTATGCGATGATATGTTCGTTTCCTCAATAAATTAAGAAAAATAATGAAAAATTTATTTAATAAATTCAAAACTCACCCCATCGATGAGGTGTTCTGCCCAAGAAGGTGCGTTCCTCTGGATTCCATATGGCATACTGTATCTTCTGCAGGAAGGGTCGCTGGGGCGGACGCCGGCAGTAGTTCACGGCACCGTTGGGTTTGTCTGCGCCCATCCTTCACCGCTGCCCAATGCCCACTGCCCGACTGTCCACTGCCCGACTGCCCGACTGCCCGACTGCCCGACCGTCCAGGCGTCCGCTTGCACCACGGACTCGGAGCAACACGCCGACTGAGTCGTCGGTGAGCGCCCGCTCAGACCGCGGGTTGGTTTACGACCCGACATAGAGTTGCTGTGGCCGAGTAACGCGTAAAGTGCCTTTAAAAGAGATTGACTCCCAGAGGGGCGATGTAAAACTACAAAACCAAGGTCATTACTTAATCTATCGGATAATGTCAAAAGGTAGGTATATAACATTATAATTAATCTCCGCTCTACTGTCCTATGTGTATCAGGATCGGAAAACTTTAAACTTAATTCCAATATTATCCACTTACTCGCAATTCCTTATATAATAAATAAGGTAAATATTAAATACCTACCTACCACGCTATACATAATTTCGATAGCGCATAGGAAAATTTATACGGGGAGACTCCTACGTTCTTTTTATCTAAATAACTATGACCTGGGCATTTTACGTAGTTCTTTTCTTTACCCAATTTAAAACTTGTGGCAATTACAAATATATTATCATACTTACTTGCATTGCTTGTTACTTCGTTACTTGTTCTAGGTACAAGACTCAAAGTAACTATAAAGTACAAATATAATATTTTAAATTATCTCTAGATACAATAAATTAATCTAATCAGACCAGCTGTAGCTATGATGATGTGCACTCTCTGCGCGGGCTGCGTATTCTTTGGCCGTGATCCGGTGTAATCTGGCGGAGCAGGGAGTGAGGGATGATTAGCTAAGTGCGCGCGGGCGCTAGGGCGCGGCTCACCCTGGGAATATTCCATACGTCTTCCGACAGACGGTGGACGAGTGATGTACGACCTTTACTTCCACGGCCCTTGATAAATAGGAGTAGCTATTACTATTCATTAAGTACCCATAATTTATTATTCCAGGTTCGTATTCTCATTGTGAGCATTATCTGACCTTTGCGTTCTCATACCCCTGCATTATTTGTCACATAATACGTCCGCTCTGGTAGTGAATGGAACGAGGGACCTTCGTAGACACGTTCAGTACAAAATAAACCACGAGAACTTCAAATATCCATTTTAATGACAAATTCAACAATCAAACACATGGACTATCCGATAGGTAATTGCTCTATGAGGTTGTACCTAAACATGTCATTAGTTCCAGCCACTATATTGCATTCGCACTCGATATGGAATTCGTTTTAATTGCAAATGGAAGCTTTTCGCCCCTGTGATTAGGTTACATTGCTTGAAGATTGAAGTCGACAGTTTTTTGTTTCACACTCATAGCCCCAAAGTAGGATTCCCTGTGTCGTGGGTGCCATGGACTACACACAAGACAAAGACACACACCCAGACCGAGAACGGAAATTCAAACTCATCATTCAAATTTCCGCCTCGCTGGGAATCGAACCCAGGACCCTCGGAACAGCGATCCGGCGTGTTAACCATCCGCCATCCGGGTCGTTTAGTATATTTTGTTTACAAGCTAATAAGAACCGCATCGGTAATGAGTTTGTTTGATGCGGGGGTGGCAATTCAATTCCATATTGTCGAATACTTACTCAGGTAACCTACCTACTACAGGTACAGTTAAGCTTGTGCAAAATCATATCACCATGCATGAGCAGCAACAGGCAACTTCTATGGGAGGTACTTCTACATCCACGTCCATTAATAGCCAAAGTGCACCATAAGGCGATAGCATGGACTCTGGATTCTGGATGGATCCCTTTGCACGTCCTAAGCTCTGTAGATTAAAAAAACTGAAAATGCTGACTCAAGTCTTTGTGTTCTTTTGTATTCGTTTTATCTTTGTGAAACTATTAGGTATGGTAATAGTTAACTTGAATTTTTGTTCCATAGAATTATCACTTTCCGCACTCTGCAGATATCGCATGTAGGTACCTAAATAAGGACTGAAACTACAAAATTACAAAGAATATGTTTTTATTTCAACAACAACATCTGCGTACATACCAATTTTGTACTTCATCCAGGTATACAAATAAAACAAACTATATTACGTGCTAACGACACTGAGATTACATTTTGAGACAAAATAATTACTTAAATAAGTAGACGTATACTAACTGGTATTATCGACGTTTAAGTATTTGATGCAATAAATAAAGAAATACTGCCTCGGCACTTACACTTATTAACTAATGTACCTATTTATAATTATATTCACAACAAAGTAAAATCAGCAAGCCCGTGAATATAAAAGAAAAAGTTAATTCAAACGGTCAAACCAAATGCTCTCAAAATATCAGCGCAAACGCAAGATCCAGTACAAAAGTCCTAAATAGGTGTGTGTACTTTGGTCAATTATTTTTAATACTTAAGTAATTAGATATAAAAGAGGATTAATAATTTAATAACATAAAACAATGTTCTAATGAAGCTAGCCAATGAGGGTCGCCGTTTTTGTGCTCACCAGCTGGCGCCACCGTCGAGGTGAAGTCTTGCTGTCAAAGCCCGCCCATACATAAACAGTGACAAATGAAATTCAGACCATTCAGGCTGCGTTCCGTAACTCGACCAAAACGCCCAAAACGTTCAAATTTGTATGAAAAAGTGTCATTTTGGGCGTTTTGGTCGAGTTACGGAACGCGGCCTCAGACAAGCGAAAAGTGACAGACAGACCTCCCTTCTCACTAGCGCCTCTAGCGGAAAATTCACACGCGGTTACCCTCATTACATTTATAGCTATGTCAAATTATTTGAAAGGGTAGAACGGAGCAATATCCGGACCTGGGAACAATGGAAGCAAGTAGTTTTAAGCAAATGCCAGGTACCTAAAACCTGCGTTACAACTTTATAATTAAATTATATGTAATATTTATAAAATTAATAACACATTTATTAAAAATGGCGTCAGGATTGTTTCCACATATGAATTTATTCTAAACGAACAATTATCGATTGGTTACTAAAACTGGCATGCTAAAGATACGCACTCAGACTAATAAACTATGTATAGACGGCGTGCCGTGAACAAAAGCGTGAAGCCGGCAAAAAGTACGCCTCGCCTTGTAATACACACGGCGGCACTCACACCAAAACGACTTTTGTGTTCTAAATAATAAAAAATAAATGAAGCTTTGTGTTCCAAAAAATAAAGTTTAAATTTGTTCTAGTTCAAACTGTCAACTGTCAACATAGGTCATTCTATTGGTTCCGATGTGTGTTTTAGGCACACTTTTGCCGGCTTCACGCTTTTGTTCACGGCACGCCGTCTATAGTTTATTGGTCTGTGGGTACGCATGCTAAAGTACGCTAATAGAACTTTATTAGCTTAATAATGTTTTGTCAGGTTCAATTTCTTCGGACCCCTTACATTAATGATAACGTTGACGTCTCTATAACATGCAGCTTTATTTGACCGAATTAAAGGTAATAACAAAACATATTAAATTATAAATTATTACCTACTATTACTCTACTATCTACTCTAAACTACAACAGTTATAACTCACACCAAACTTTATGGTATCTCTGAACTACATAAATAATAAACAATGAAATAATTACATGATTATGCGACTCAACTCATACGTAGCTACGTTTTCTTCTTGAAATTATGAGAATAGTCCAGAGAAGCTTAAAGTTTGGCGCAAGTTTTACAATAAATAAACTTATGGGAATGATACAGGTTAAACATATTAGCTGAATATTTCTAATCGATTTAAGTTTTTTATTGTTTGTAAATATTTTAATTATCTATCTAATTTTGTGTGGAAAGAAGTTCCTACATGTCGCCCAATCATCAACAATTTTATAAAAAATGCCGAATTTACATTTTAATTTGCTACATGTGAAGCTAATTATAGGTGGGATTCTAAATTAGAATTAAATAATGTTAGAATAATTTTCAATCATTACAATAATTTTGTGAAATATTATAATTTCTAACCTAAAAGTACCCCAGTAAGGCAAACAAGAGGATGTCCCTAGCTCAATTATAGGTTAGATAGACTTGATGGGGTTCTTCTGCACCCCGTTAAGTAAACCTAAGTCCATCAGTGAATCTTTGAGTGCTAATATATGTTTTTTAAGGTAAGTTAATTGTACTATCTAATTATTATTACCTACAAATGATTAATATTTAATTTAATTGTTAAATTAAATTAAGGGTTCTTTCAATTTAGTCGCTTCATGTCGTACGGCTGCCGCGCGTTTCTCGTTGCGGTTGTCGTACGACCGCGGTACGGACCCCGCACGGCTGCCGCACCGTGCACTTTGTATGAAAACAAACGACCGCCCGTGCGTCGTACGACAACCGCAATGAAAAACGCGCGGCAGCCGTACGACACGAAGCGACTAAATTGAAAGCGCCCTAAAAGCTCTTTATCTTGCATTTTAACAATTTTATAAGAAATCTGAATAAAAAAATTAAGTAACTTTAGTTATCATGTTATCGTTTTGAGATTCAGAAAGAATTTTGTGTTTTTTTATAACAATTGAGAATAACTATTAAATTTATTTTTAGTTTTCTCAAAGAGCCTAAAAAACAAGCAGACACCAGATGGTTAAATAGATAAAGTTCCAAGGATCATTGTCATCATATTCTGGAAAACGACAGATTTAAAGCTAAGTCAACAAAATTTTAATAATATAAATCGATATTGATATTGATGAGTATTCGAAACAGAATATTACAAGACTGTACTTACAGTTTAAGTAAAGAACCCTACCGAGAACGACCAGAATTGTCGCAGAAATAAAGAACCCTAGACGACCAGGGTAGTACATTGCCGCCATGTCTACTGTGCGGTGGCCTGCGTGGTGTCGTCGACGCGCAGGATGATGCGGGCATACCCCGAGGCTTCCTTGATGCTCTTGTTGTACTCGATGTTCTTGGCCCACGCCCGGCAGCGCAGGATCACTTGCGTGTTCACTGCAACCAAATGTTGTTAGCTCATTTATATGTATTAAGCAGGCAGACGAACAGATGAGACACTTGGTGGTAAGCGGTCACCGTCACCCTTGGCCCTTTGGCATTCGCAGACCAGCTTCTTGAAGGCCCCCATATACCATATACTATGGGAATGCCGTAAGCATAGAATACTGAGTCCAATCACATGTCTGTGGACCATGATGTGGGGAGGCCTGAAGCCTTGAAGCCTACCTGGCTATCTAACCACTACTGAAGCTGCCAAACGAATCATCATGTTCCGGCTGGGCGCTTTCTTCAATCTTGGCCGACAACACAGTGGTAATGCCTTTGGTGTTTCAGATGTATTTGGACGGTGGTACTGGTACTACTCGGCCCAATCTCCGTTCTACATTAACGAATATTAAAAACAAGTGAATAGAAAAGATGCAGGAAGTTGACATACAAATGGATCGCTGCTAAGTTACGTTGACCATCTTCAACTACATCGTAACTACCAATAACACGATTTCAGGGAATTTTCCATGAATGTATGAGAAGTATACTGACCTGGCGGAGTGATCCTGACGGCGACGAGCGGGCTGCGGTAGCCGTCGACGTTGAGGAAGGGGTAGAAGCGGCCGGGCAGCCCCATGCCCCACGGGTACTCGATGCGCGTCGCGTTCGAGTTCTCCGCCCAGCACGACACCCACACTTGCTGACGCTGAGGATACAAACATCATGATATTTATTATTCTGCTGACTATATTGGACGCGATATTCGATTACTTAGTGAAAGCAAAAATACGAAACATGAGAAATACTGAAAGATGAGATAAAAACTTGAGGGTTTAAAAAAAACGGTGCTCAGAAGTAAATAGCTCATTACTTTTCATGTCTTTGTACTTTTGCTTGTTATGATTTACCTGTTTGTTTGTTGTTATGATTTACCTGTTATATTACACTATCAAATGACCGACAGTACCTATTTAAAAATTATGACATGGTTAAGATTCCTCCATTTTACGACGCCGTAATTTTCGGGTGTATGACACGTGTACTCGTATGTATTCTTGAGTAAAAGCCAATTTTCCAAAGATCTGTATGTCTTGGTAACTATACATACTTGAAATATTATGTATAACTCGTCACACACTCCTGACCGACACCAAATCAAATCAAACAAATCAAATCAAATAATTTTATTCGAACTTGGTTTTTACAAACACTTTACGAAAGTCACTCTACGCCATCGCTTCCACAAATCCCTACGATGAGTGGCTTGGTAGAAAAAGTGGCAAAAAACTCCCAAGGAGTTTCTTTTTTCCCCACTCACAGTTACAAATAACATTTATAATTTACACCAAGTATAGAATCGAAATTCAACTGTACTTAAAGATCATGACCTTGAATGAAATTGAATGCTTTCGTTTATGTGCCTACGTCTGTTACCGGGTTGTAATACGTGCTCAGTCTTTAACGCAATGGTTTACATGGCATTCGACAATTAATAAAAATATATGAAGGTGCAACAAACATCAACTGGCTCCAGGTTGTTGATGAACTCTGCCAGCTCGCTGGACATGTCGGCCGGCAGGTCCGACCCGTCGAAAAATTCCGGTTTCCAGCCGTAGATCTGTAAAATATTCATAACACCTTTAATATGTATTCAAGGTTCCTTATAGATGACATAAAAATCAGTCTATTCAATCACAATAAACCTACCAACATCTCTTGATCTTTCCTTTTGTCATCTTCCCAAAGGTTATCTGGAAGAAATTGCTATTGAGCGATAAGATCGCCTTTTGTGCACAATTAACATGAATAGTAGCATAATCTTCTTATTTATAACTATGGTGTACAATAAAAAGTATTAAATAAATAAGTAAAATCTTGCAAATTCGCGTACTGGTCACCCAGCGATGGTAAAGCAAATGTGACGTGTATGCAATGTAGTTACACGTACCTACAAAAAAAGCTACGCTACAACCCACTAATGGCCCACTATTGAGCACGGGTCGCTCCTCATTACTGAGGAGGCTTAAAGCATACTCCACCACGCTGCTCCAATGCGGGTTGGTAGAGGGGTTAGTGGCCAACCCAGTGTCGAATGTTTTCAAGCCGCCCGAAGGCCTCCGACTTAGCTTAACGACTGCTATCAATCGATAACTACCGGGACCGACGGCTTTACGTGCCCTCCGAAGCACGGAAGCGCTCAAGATATTTTGCCACTAGCGGTCACCCATCCGACTACCGACCGCGCCCGCTGTTGCTTAACTTTGTCGATCGCTTAGGATCGACGCAAGCCGCCGGGCTATGAGCGCTTCACACGTACCTACCTTGTTCAATTTGATATAGAGGCAGGGCGTGGCGGGGAAGCCGTAATTGTCGTCTGCGGTGCACTCCTTCTTCGTGGTGAACCACTTCTCCTCCTCGTAAGCTAGAAAGTGAATTGATGTGATATGACGATCTTATGTATGCTTTCCAGTGGTGCTTTAACGTTGAAAAATAAACGGCGAAAAAACCTCCTAAGCATAATTTTGAAACTAGCGAGCACAAACTGAAACCTACAGACCTATAAGCTTGCGTTCGAGGATACAGTTTCACTACACTATCATTTATATAACACTAGCGGCCCGCCCGCGGTTTCATCCGCGTGTATCCCGTTCTCGTGGGAATATATGCATGTATTATACATAAAAACCTTCCTCTTGAATCACTCTATCTATTATAAAAAACCGCATCAAAATCCGTTGCGTAATTTTAAAGATTTAAGCATACAGACAAACAGACAGACAAAAATAGCGACTTTGTTTTATACTATGTAGTGACGAATAACAGTCAATAATACCTACATTATTGAAGAAAATACGACGTCATAAAAGTCATGTGACAAGCACAAGCCTTTTGTGACCTAGGCTTAGCCGCTAACTAATGGTTCGTTAGAAAGTAATCCAGGCATAGTCAACATGCGAGTTTTAGCATAGGTACATATTATAGCTGAAACGCTTACATTTAAGGAAGTTCTCGAGCTCCGTGGTATAGAGTCCGAGCGCGGTGCTGTTGCCGATGTCGAAACGCACGGACACGCCATCCGCCGGCCGCGGCCGGTAGTCCACGCCGGGGTTCATTCCTGCAACGTCATCGTACCCTGGTAGATTGGGACGGAACACTTGTGGAGCCGGTTACACTTTTTTAGAGGCGACCATCTCAGTCCTCAGGGATAGCAACGCATCTGTGGCCGAAATATAACGAGACTCGAGTCTAGTTCTTGGTCGGTCACAGTTGTCATGGGCGGCAGTGGAAGGTGGTGCTGCATGCTCGTTTGCTATCTTAATTCCATAAAAAAAGAGCTCTGTCGCTTTGTTGTATGAGGGTATAGTGAGGAAACCAGCGTTATGACGGAGTACCTCTGACGCTTTGTTATATGAGGGTACAATGGGGAATGGCGCCTCTACACGATAGCCAACATGTTAGCCAATGTTGTGGCGAAGATGATTGCCAAGAGATTGTGACGGCGTCCACACGTTGGAAGGTCGATCAGTCTGCGTCGGTTCGGGCCAATGTGCGGACGATATTAATATTTTCTTAAAATGAATATTGAGGTTCTAACGGCTGCTGCGGTTTAATTATTCTCAGCATACAATACAATAAAAATGTGTATAAAAATTATTATACACATTTATTTCATTATAATACACATTATTATACATCTATATTACTCATAGTTGCCATATTGTAGACATAATTTAGATATCGACGTGTGAATAAAGTGCGTGCGCTCAGCGTGGGCGCTCGTTTCTAACTGAAATCGTGGCCAACGTGTGGACGCTGCGCCGATAACTGTGCCACAATCACGCCACAACCCTTTGATCCGCGTTGAAAAACCGACACCTCACGGATCTTGCGCGAAGTTGTGGGCCAACGGCCCAATACCTACCAAAGTAATCACAAACACCCCTTCTACACGATGGCCATTACCTATTAGCCATAACCTTCGCCAACATGTTGGCTAACGTGTAGAGGCGACAGAAGACAAACGTTATTCCTTGGTTTACCTACAACCTATAAGCTTACGATCTTTTGTACTTGCAGCATACTAAACTGACCATTTATGATTCGTGAGAATGCGGGACACCTATAGAAACGACTAAATAACCGCCATAGAGGATAACGTGTCTGCGATCTATGGGTTGTTATGTAGGTAAGTACTCTTCTCTTTAAGACGAAACTTGGGTTGGGACTAGCAGTGAGACAGTTATGAAAATGTTATGAATGGCGATGATGATGATGTTGTGTGCTATGTGTAATACTTAACTAGCAAATTAGCTTTCATAAAACGTATGGGATAAACGTTTTTTTAAACAGTGACATAGTTTGTAAGTGGATGGAGGCTGAAACCGCTAGTGGAAATGTTAATTACAGCGGTGACCCTTAAATTATTAACATCCTTACCGCCGGTAACTGCCATTATTATCTCACAACACGAGCATTTCAATTATTTGTGATTATAACCTTAATTATACTTCGCTGTATTACAAAACAACATAATAATTAAAATATTTACGCAATTACGGATCAGTTATAATCAAATTGCACTAAATTAGTAAAAATTTTAATTGATCAATCGGTACATAGGAAATATTTCAGAAAAATTATTAATAAGTCCTATCTATGAACGTTACAATGATAGAAAAATATCCATACGTTTGTACGATAGATACCTAGTCTCATAAATCTTAGAAGCGGCTAAACCTATTATGATGCGGTTTACATTAATATTTACACAAGTATTTCAACACTAGTAAATCCGCCCTCGCTTCGGGAAACGAGTCCCTTCAAAAATCTCTATAAATAACAAATTATGTTATTCCGATCTCTAAGCTATATTACTGCAAAGTTTTATGAAAATCCGTTCAGTAGTTTTTGCGTGAAAGAGCAACAAACACACACATACACTCACTCACTCACTCACATACATCCTTACAAACTTTCGCATTTATAATATTAAGTAGGATTAAATATTTAGGACAGCTAGTAGACACAACAAATCGTTAATGTGAATTATACCGTTCCTATGTAAGCACTCACCGATGAGCGATTCCTGCAGGGTGTAGTAGGGCTTGCTGGCGTCCAGCTGCGAGTGCAGCCCCGCCATGCAGATCGCGAACATGGCCGCCAGCACCGCGTAGAACACCAGGTAGAAGATCACCGCGATACCTGGGACAGAACACAGTTCAATTACTATAGACAGGAATATGTAGAGCAATTTCGACTCAATATCCTCAATATTATATTAAAATAGGTAAGACTACCGGGGAAGGCGGAGTACGCAGTAATTTATTAGGATCAAACACAAAGTATTTCTTCAATTGAAGACAAACTTAAATGAACTTAAATTTATCATTTTATAACTTGTCGATGTGAAAATCGGTTTTTTCTGTGGTAAAGTTACCTATATGCTCAAATTAGAAATACCTACATACGAGTAAAATACTCATACCAACTTCTAAAACTGGGTATTAAGTTCAAGGTAAGACTCATTTCGAACTAATAACCACTATGTTTTAGTTACATACCGCCCAAGATAGATGAACGCATATATGTATAACCCTAACAATGCGCTGAAATTAATTTTCTTATTGAATAAACTTGTCAATGTAGAAATCGGTATTTTCTGCGTTAAAGTTACCTACTTATATGCTCAAATTAGAAATACCTACATACGAGTAAAATACTCATACCAACTTCTAAAACGGGGTATTAAGTTCAAGGTAAGACTAATTTCGAACTAATAACCAGTATGTTTTAGTCACATACCGCCCAAGATAGTATGCGTCGTTACGCAATTAATGGTGTGGCGACCTCATTGAGAGATCACTCACAATTACGATTGATTTGCTTTCAAATGACGACACACTACAAGGTTTCAATTAATGAACTCACGTCATACAACAAAATACATTCAATCGGCTGCATTAAAATGCGGTAGGTAGGCTTTATCGCTGCCTCGCTACCTCGCTGCACATTGTGCGTGAAGATTTTACACAAAACAATTGATAAACCTGTGAAGGTTTCCGGCTCTTTACAAGCTTTTATTTCAGTTAAAAGTTTTAAACCTGTATTTTTCTAACTCGTTACTTAATTTTATTAGATAGGTACTTAAAATCTTTAGGAGAACGTTTATACGATTTTCAGGAATTTCTGGCTATTTGACTGAGCTGGAATCTAATACTATAAAACACATCCCATCTGGTGTTATTGCAGGTCATGGGCATCTATTAATGCACGGCTAACAATAATGAATCCTGATTTAAAATCCTACAAAAATGCTGCTGAAATTAAGAAGCGAGTTGCTCAGTTTGTATACCTACCTTACATACCTTCTTTGGCAGTAAACAAAGAATGTATAATTTCAAAATATACTTTAAATTAAAATGGACCTTTCCCGCGAGTGAGATACTAAGGTTTTGGTATCAATCTTAAGACCGAAAGTGACCAACACGCTCCGGAAAGCAATTAGACATTCAAGCGTGCACCGGTAAGTGTTCCTCGAGACGCGCTGTCAATCAGACCATATGAATGATTTACGTAATCAGCACAAGTCTAGGTACTCGCAAATGATCAATGTACCGAACTGATTCTTATTCCTTACGAAATACTGACGTGTCGGTTGCGAAACCGTCCACGGTGACGTCAGAGATCTAAAATGGCTCTGGGCGCGACTGAAAATACTGAAATAGATCGCGGACGCATTTCTCCGTCCTTACTGTGCTGTTCATCTTCGGCTCGGCTGCGAAGGGCTGGCGAAGGTGAGGGCAGGCGGCAGATATTTATCAATGACAACGAATACCTTCTGTAAGGAACTCCTTTTGGACAATCACTAATTATGTCAATAAGAAGGAGTAACAGGCCGTTTACTTATAAAAGGATATTAAAAAATACAACTGTCAGATGAAGACATAAAGAGAACACGAATATTTTACTATGGGAAAAGATGTATGTTTGAATCTCAGATTATAGAACCAAAAGGCAGATGTAGTCGTTCTAGTATAAAGTGAAGCTACCAAAGCAAATACAAAATAAAAAGCTAATACAATCTCGTGTCAGTACTACGGAAAGCGTCAAATAGCATAAACGTCGCAAGTGTCAAATTTTTTAAAATAATTTTATCAGTTATAATGCCGTCTTGCATTATTAAATTCTCTAAAAGTTGTTCGCAAAAACAAAGAAAAGAAGACGGAATATCTTTTCACAGGTAATTGTTCATTATTTTATTATTTATTTGTAATAATATTTTTTCGGTTCGCTCGGAACACAAAACCTCAACAATCATTCATTTGTACACCAGTTTAAATGAAAATCGGTTACCCTAAATTTGGGGAAATATGCATGGACTATTTGGACATTGGTCTATTTATAAATTTATATCGAAAAAAAATATTTTGAAAGTAAATAGTTTTATTTATTTAAACCTAAAAGTCAGGCAATACAGCCAATAAAATTAGCATTCTAACTGCTGAAAATGTCACGTGTGCCAATAATATGTATGATAAATATTATATAATATTTTAGTTTCTGCTTAGCCTACTAATAACTATAATTTTTGCAGATTTCCGACAGATGCTGTAACAAGAGAAAAATGGGTTCATATTATTCGGAAAAGCAGGCAAGATATTAATTGGTTAATTAATTTTGCGTGGTTCGCTCATTACATTTTAGTGAGGATGACGTGTACCTATCTCACTAAAAAAGGACATTGGTTGATTAAAAAATCATCAAAACCGAATTTTTGTTATAATAAATAAGTATATTGATATTTTGATGTTTTTTTTGATTAAAAATATCTACCCAAAGAGACAAAAATCCATAGGTTAATTAAAACAATTAAACATATTTAAAATATTAAATTAAATAGGTATATTAAAAGAACATTTACACATAATTATTAGGTATATAATACTTTTTGATAACTAGTGATATGGCTACAACCCATTAATGTCCCACTACTGAGGGTCTCTCCTCATTATTAAGGAGGCCTAGAGCATACTCCACCACGCTGCTCCAGTGCGGATTGGTGGAGGGGTTAGTGGCCAACACATTGTCGAAAGTTTTCAAGCCGCCCGAAGGCCTCCGACACGGCTTAACGACTGCTATCTATCGATGTATCGATATCAACCGGGACCGACGGCTTTACGTGCCTTCCGAAGCTCGGAGGCGCTCAAGAAATTATTATCAGAAGAAATTAAAATCAATTATTATTATTACATACAATAAAACTTTAATTTTTTGTCTGTTTTTCTGTGCATTTGTTCCGCCTAATCTCAGGAACGGCTTAACAAATTAATTTAGATGCAGATTTTACTGACGTATTCAAATGAGCTTGGGTTAACATTTAGTTAGAATCGGTACACAAATAAGAAATCACGTCCATTTAAAGAATACCATCCCTCATTTATCGATTATGGGCTTACCGAAGCGAAACAAAGGCGTTCACTAGTAATAAATAATTTGCCAATTTAATTGTGCATAATGTTTTAAGCTGAAAATATGGCGAACAATGTTTACAAAATTGCGGGAGATTATGACTTTTCACTTGGCAACCTCACACACACAAAGAATTACGTATCCATACGGTGCAATTGCTAGTTGACATTAAGGTTGTCATGCACACATAGGGAAAAAGCGGCTTCACATTATTCGTCGCTTTTCTTTGCGAATGTTCTATCTGCCTTTTGGTTCTATAATCTGAGGTTTGAATGATTAAATAAACAAGTTAAACAGTAAATAATTGTTTTCTGGGCTCCCCTTTTACTTCTGACATGAACGTTTTTTAAATACGTGTACGTTTATGCTCCCACGCAATTTGCAATTTAAATGTTGTTTATTTCTCGGAAGGATACCTAAAACTAAGATTTATGTATGAGTTGTAGTTATGACATCGTTTGATTTAAGGTTGGTTAAGTGACTAAATTTTAATTTTAAAATGTCCCAATGTTCCGGCCGTCCAGGGGATTTCCTCTTTAAAACGCCGGATCAATTTTGTAGAAGCGTTTATTTGAATTGTAATGCGTTTTACAAAGGTAATTAGCGTAAGAAAGAAGCGTATGTAAGTTGTTAGCGTAGAGAGAAGCGTATGAACGTATTAACGGCGAAATTTGCAGTTTTCATCGTCTAGTGGGGAGATGTCCAGTGGTGGCCGGCGGTCGCTCATTGGTTGGCCGGTGCGATGTCGTGATCGTGGACCAATCAGCAACCGTCACGATGGTCATCTGCGTTGGCCAGCTCGGTGGTGGTGGTCATCGCTGCTGCAGAGTAGTGTTGCGCGCATAGATAATATAATGGATTGACGGTACAGAGTAGTGCGCGAACATGCCCCCGGCCTTGGAAGGTCCACCTTCCAATGAAGTTGAGAAGTCCATCAGGAAATATTTTAAAAATGCGCATCGTGTGATTCCCGTAGACTGCTTCCAGCTGCACCTTGCATGCTCGGAGACGATACCGAAGGTGTCCTCGCTGGTTGTGTTGACCTCATCATCAGCTAGGGTCGCCAGGTTGGTCTGTGCTGGCGCTCTCAGTGGTTAGCCAGTCAGTCAGCAGGTAGACTCAGAGGCGTGGAAGATCTGTGAAAATGGGACTAAGAAGACGGGAGTTGAGGATAGGTAGGTATAGGTATATAGATTAGTGTTAACCTGTGCTAAACCTATTCAATGTTGAATGCGCGTTACCCCGTGATCTTATTAAGTGATGGACACATAATATGACTCCAGCTTCCTAGAAACCACCGAAATATGAGTAACGTAGGTACCTACTGTGCGAATGTAAAAATAATTGAAAGAAACGATTTAATTTGATGCGTTTAAATAAATTAGTGTAAGTATAATATGTAGAAAATATGTAGGTACATAATTAGGTACATGAGTGAGGCGTAATTTGAGAAATTCAAAGAAAGCAGTTATAAGAAAAAATACTCGTACCTATCATATTTAACATGGCAACGTAAAACAATTTTATTAAAGTAGTGACACAATGACTGTGTCTGTAGAATAGTCACTGACATGTTCCAGATGAACTGCTCGAGATGCGATAGTACCTAAATAATTAACAGGCGTATTTATAAGGTTGTTCCCTTACCTTTGCGGTTCAAATGAAAACTATAAATGTTTGGCGATATCGAAACATACTGAAGAAGTGAAATATGGCGTATAACATAGTTTTCGTTTCAGACAGCACACAATATAGTAGTAGTACACAAAAGTAGAATAGAAAATTTCGAAAAAAATTAAATTAATGATTATTATTGACAAGAAATTAATACCTAGTTATTGGCAACATCAGAAAACACCATCATCCATTACTATCATAAACATCCATCGACTTGTAATCTTTACATGTTACTGATGTACTGTGTTCGTGTTTTCAGGTATGTACTTAAGTATGTATTGCTTCATCTCGAATTTATTTATCTTCATGTATGTTTTAAATTCTATTGTCTTTATTATTTGTATACACTTGTATATAGGTTTATTGTTTATGGTTAGGTTTTTATTAATTTTAGTGTTAGTTGTATAGTGTAGTGTTGTTAGATTATTATTAAGGAAGTGTGAACGATGTGTTTGATTGTAAGTAGGTAATAATGCGACTTAAAATCAACAACCGTTGCAGGCGTTATTGAAATGCAATAGATTAGTTTAAATGGAGAAGAAGTTACCCAACGCATGAGGCGTCGCCTTGATGAAGATACGTGAGAAGAACCTTCTGTCGTTATAGCGCATCGTAGTGTCGACGAAATGGCCCAGCACGTTCTTCATCAGTGCGCATGACGACGATTGATTCGGGTTCATCCAGATTAAATAAATTGTAAATTATGTTATTAATGTTATTAATTAGAAAACAAAAAAAAATGAAATAGAAAATAGAAAATTTAATATTGATAATGAATTATAGCGCGTATTATTAAGTAATTGGACCCGAAATAGTCCAACCAAGATGCGTGTCTTGTAGGAAAGGACCACTGGGTAATCTTATTTTATTAGACTTTAATAATTCCCAGAATTTGTCAGCGCCTATTAGTAAATCTATAGCACGGGAATCGTAAAAGTATGGATCAGCTAGCTCGACATAATCAGGTACGATCACCTGTGCGCATTGTTTAGAGACAGCTGGCATGGACGATGCGATGTTCGGCAAAACAAAACATTTTAAATGTGTGTTATAATTGCTATTGATACGCGACTTCAATGTAATGTCACAGGCTTGGGTTGTCCGTGTCTTTGAGCTTCCAACACCTTGTATCTGTACATTAGATTGAGTTAATTTAGGTTTAAGTTTATTGCAAAAAGATTTTGTAATGAAGCATCGTTGACTGCCACTGTCGAGTAAGGCGCGCGCTGTGTGATTGTTACCGTCCGCATCTGCTATTTCAACTAACGCCGTTGACAACAAAACAGGTTTCACACAGGAAGATGATGCGTATTGTGAATTATCTATGTGTGCCTTGTTTACCTGAATGAATTGCATCGGTTCATTGATAATGTTAGCGTTTGACTCGGGAGCCGGCGCAGGAGACGAGGAGGGGTGTGATGAGGATTGCACTGTCGCTGCAGGCGGGTCATCAGTCAAGTGCGATGAATGACTTGAGACGGGCTCAATGTTGTTTATGTTATACGGATGAATTAGCGTATTGTGTTTGTAATTACATAATCGGCACGGTCCAAACCTGCAATCATTCACGTTATGTCCTGGTCGTAAACAGTTAGCGCATAGTTTATAAGTATTGATTAGTGATAGTTTCGATTGTAAATCTAAGTTTATAAATTTCTGACATGAATAAAGTGGATGATGTGCGTTGCAAGCTACACAACTCGTTTTAAAATGATAGTCGCGGGACTGAGACTTGTGTGTAGAAATGTTGCATTGGATGTCTGATTTTGTGTGTGTGCTAGTGTTTGTGTGATGTTGTTTGCTATGTGAAACTAACAACGTTTCGAGTACATCAGCTCTGTCTTTTAAAAATGAAATTAAGTGATTGACTTTTAAATTTAATTTCGAATCAACGGTGCTAGAAAGTAATAAACTCTTGTGCTGTTCCCACTCACGCTCGGTGGTCGGGTCTAGTTTTGATGTTATAATGAAGATGATCAAGGTATCCCAGGAGTCTGTAGGCTCACCAAGGATTTTTAGCGCACGTAAGTTTTTTAATATTGTATCGATGAGTTTTCTAATCAACACCGGAGACTCTTTACTTAGCGTTTGCAAGTTAAATAGTGATTTCACATGGTTGTGTATTAATAGTCTAGAGTTGTTAAATCTATTTAAAAGAAGTTCCCAAGCGACTTCATAATTATCAGCGGAGAATTCTAAAGAATCGATAACTAGTTCCGCGCTGCCCTTAAGTGATGATTTTAAATAATGAAATTTCTGAATGTCGCTTATTTCATTTGAGTTATGTACTAAAGATAAGAATGTATCGCGAAACTCAAGCCAGTGTTCATAGGAACCGTCAAAGGTAGGCATAATTATTGTAGGTAATTTAACTGCATTATTGTGTTCATTACCATCGCATTGGTGAGAATGATTCGAAGCGCTGTCTTTTGTGTACAAACATTCTGCTTGCGCTAATATACTGTAGTAATTGTTTTCGAATAATTCTCTCTCTGTGAGCTGTTCATCTAGATCACTGTCAGGAACATATTCTTCTATTTGCGTTTGTATGTTATTATATTCAACGAATAGATTTTTAATACTCTGCATACGTAAATTGAGATCTACAAGTTGTTGTTCTTGTAAATTAGTATCGGAACTTAATGAATTTAAATAATTAATAAATTTCGTAAACCTACCCTTAATGATAGCGCGTTTTTTAACAAGATCGCGAATTTTAATGTCTTCACTGGCTCGGTAAGGAGATGTGTCACGGGATTTCCCGCTAGTTTCTGACTGGGATAGGCTCATTTCGGTGACAATAGAAATCTGGAGTACTTACGGTTTGAACCTAACGCGTAGATACAGGTACTAGCTGCGGCACTCTGTATCGCAGGATCACAGCCGAACGGGTAACTCGCATTCACCGAAACACTGAAATCAGTTTGAAGCGCAGGATTAACACCGAGAAGAATGGATAGGGCTGGGAATAGGGTGGCTGACTGACCGTACCTTTGCGCTTTATTCGTGGTAAGCAGTGTCACCAATATCTCCAGGCTGCGTTTAGTTCTCCTGGTTGATTAACTCGCAGCAAATTCCAACAGTGAGCAAATCCAGGGGATGAAAACTTCGTCTTCGAATTTGAATTAACCGTTGTCATAGGTCGCTTTTTGAAGAATCTGGCTCCGTTAAGCTTTATCTTCGTAGAATTTGGCGTCGAAGGACCAATGTTCCGGCCGTCCAGGGGATTTCCTCTTTAAAACGCCGGATCAATTTTGTAGAAGCGTTTATTTGAATTGTAATGCGTTTTACAAAGGTAATTAGCGTAAGAAAGAAGCGTATGTAAGTTGTTAGCGTAGAGAGAAGCGTATGAACGTATTAACGGCGAAATTTGCAGTTTTCATCGTCTAGTGGGGAGATGTCCAGTGGTGGCCGGCGGTCGCTCATTGGTTGGCCGGTGCGATGTCGTGATCGTGGACCAATCAGCAACCGTCACGATGGTCATCTGCGTTGGCCAGCTCGGTGGTGGTGGTCATCGCTGCTGCAGAGTAGTGTTGCGCGCATAGATAATATAATGGATTGACGGTACAGAGTAGTGCGCGAACACCCAAAAATATGTCTTGTAGTTTGAAGAAAACAAAAAGAAAGCTGATAATTAAGAAGATAATTAAAGCTGAAGTGTTAAACATAAATATCTAATTAAAAAATAAGAAAGCAAGTCCATAGTCCTACCTACAAACAATAGCGATTAGTAGCAATCTATAGTCCGTTTTTTTTCGCTACGGACTAAATTGACACATGCAAATGTCAATTTTCGAAATAATGATACCAGCTTTTTAATAGTAGTGTTGTTCTACGATACCGGTTTTATGAATCGTAACTTTTTACTTTCATCAGATAATTTTATTTTTATTTGATAATAGACGAATCTTTTACAAATCATCGTAACTATGGAGTATCACAGATAAAAAATATATTTATTAATTTTAATTACGTATTACACTAAGTAAATACGAAAATTATTGACTTCTTATTGAAGAATACGCAATAACAAGGTTAAGGTACATTATATAGGTATGCCTGTCGGTCATATTATTTTAAAGACACATTTTTTATTATTACCGAAAAACGATACTAGATTGTAAATTACGTAAAGTTACGGTAGAGGCACATCACTATTAATGATTCGCAAAAAAGTGGCAACACAGCTAATGTCAATTTAGTCCGCAGCGAAAAAAAACGGACTATAGGTATCGAATAATTCATGAACAAATCTCTCTCAACGAAGCCAGTATTTACATAACAAGATAACCCGCTATCCTCTTACACCTACGTTTAACCTGGGATGAGTCAGATAACACTTCAGATAATTGCAATATCGTTAACAATAACAAACTATTGAATATGCATAATGAGTCACTTAAATAGTTTTTTAACCAAGCTATGCAAAATTCGAAGCCCCAACATCTGCTGGTGTTTCCATAGAATCGCTTGTTTAAAGCCACTCTTAGTCTTCAGGAGTAACAACAGTTAAAATACTATTTTGACCAAAAGCCTAAAACGATTAAGAACTGCTATCTAAAGATAACAACTCACACCGATGGCTAACGTGCTAAGCACAGATTCAGAAGTGCATAAGAATATTTACTTCATATGTCATCCATCCAACCACTGACGAATTCCACCCCAAACCACTCTGAAGTCCATAATCCTCAAGAGTTGAAACCAAGAGTTGAAACGTCACTGCCACAATACATTTTCAAACACCGTTAGACTGTAAAACATAAGCTCCTTCTCAACCATCCGTTCTTAAACCTAGGGAATTGTGCATGTGCAATGTGCATCCAGTGGGTGGTAATAAGGTTCATTGAAAGTAGGTACCTAGATGTCCTTCTTCTTCTAAGTCGTTGCACTCTTGGCAGTGGTCGTGGTCATTCGGTATTTGTGGCACGCCTAACAATTCGCCGCCATTCTTCCCGAATCGCTGCTCGACGGGTGCATTCGTGAACGGGGGCGTCCACAGCCGCTTCAATCTGGTCCGTCCAGCGCATAGGTGATCTGCCACGAGGTCATGTGCCTTCAATTTTACCTTGGACAAGTTTTTCAATGGAACCATCTCCACGCCGTGAAACATGTCCAAAGAACGACATAACGACAGAATGCGAGCTCGTATTGTGGAGGACAGACGCTGTTTTTTATTTGTAATGACATATTATTGTAAATTTTAATAGAATTATAAATTTATTAACAATTGAATTGAATAAACTATAAATTTGATAATTTAATAATAAAATATGTAATTTAATAATTTAATGTAATGACCTTTAATCTAATTTTGTTAGTATAATAAAACTGTATTTTGCATGCCTTATGGTAGAATGTGGAGAACGTAATTATAACATTAATTTTATAAGACCATGTAAACCCACTTTCATGCAAATAAATGAATTTGAATTTGAATTTGAATTTGAATTTGAATTTGAATTTGAATTTGAATTTGAATTTGAATTTGAATTTGAATTTGAATTTGAATTTGAATTTGAATTTGAATTTGAATTTGAATTTGAATTTGAATTTGAATTTGAATTTGAATTTGAATTTGAATTTGAATTTGAATTTGAATTTGAATTTGAATTTGAATTTGAATTTGAATTTGAATTTGAATTTGAATTTGAATTTGAATTTGAATTTGAATTTGAATTTGAATTTGAATTTGAATTTGAATTTGAATTTGAATTTGAATTTGAATTTGAATTTGAATTTGAATTTGAATTTGAATTTGAATTTGAATTTGAATTTGAATTTGAATTTGAATTTGAATTTGAATTTGAATTTGAATTTGAATTTGAATTTGAATTTGAATTTGAATTTGAATTTGAATTTGAATTTGAATTTGAATTTGAATTTGAATTTGAATTTGAATTTGAATTTGAATTTGAATTTGAATTTGAATTTGAATTTGAATTTGAATTTGAATTTGAATTTGAATTTGAATTTGAATTTGAATTTGAATTTGAATTTGAATTTGTTTTACACCTATCTCCTTAAGTATAGATGTGTTAACCTACATGTCCAATGTCCTAAAAATAATTGATCATTGAGTATACGCTTTGCGACAAATCCGCATGTGACATCAGAGTAGGTTTTAAATACTCAGGTTACATTTAACCTCCTAACCTTAAGTTGAGCCGTGGTATCAAAATACAACTATAGGTACTCAGATAACCCGTACCTAGTGTTTAAATAATATAATCTGTGTTGCACATTGCACAGTGCCAGTCTGCCAGTCTCTATAAAGATCACATAAGAAAATTATGGAAACTGTAGAATAGAGTATGATATTATGCAAATGTAAGTAGGTACTTAGGTATACTAATTTCCGTTGTCAGAAACGGTAAAACAAAATCAAATCAAATACTTAAAGCACTAACATGCAGAAATCGTTAAAACTTCAATTAATGGACCTTTAATTTTAATTTTTTTTATTAAAACAGTAGTAGTACCTAACTACCTACATACTTGTCAAAAAATAATTGACTTTTTTTCATCTGATACAAAATTAAAAAATATACATATATTTTCGACGTTATTTATACTTCTACGCTACGATAAATGTTACGAATTGCTTCACTTTTTTATTATCCCCAATGTAAATCAGTTAAATCAGTAAAGTGATTAACAAAAACAATTTATACTTATTACTTACCCACCTGATATACCTAGTAAACAAAGCAATAAACTGCTCACCTTATCTACGAACGACATATTGTATAACTGTAAATGGCGACCTATAGGCAGATATACGATATTATGATCGTATTTTTAATTGCTTGCCTTGAAGGATGCACCTATGACTGTCTCTATGTTAAAAATAACTTAGTGTTACCACGTGGAGCAACTTACGTTACAATAATTGCTTGTGGCAAGATCATTGCATCTGATACCTAGTTCTACAGTGAAATAACGTGAAATAGGTACCCAAGTCATTTTTATCATTGATACGGCTTAAGCGGCAGTAGCTACGCCCCTACAAAAATCATTATATGTAATACTTTAAAGCACTTCTTCTATCGACTGTACACGTTGAAAAAAGAAGCAAAAAGTATTAAATCAAATTAATCGTTTTCGGGGTCTAGTGGGACGGGTGAGAACGGGAATGGGAGCCAACGGGAAAAACCCGTCATTTTCAAATGCCCAAGCTTTAAAAACTGTTTCAGTAGGAAAACCTAAATTACCTAAGTTAAATTTAAGATTGCATTTTTGATTTTCAGAAGACGCAATTTATTTTTTGGGCGTCAAGTTTAAAGTTAAAATTAAATCTAATTTTATAGGGTTGCGATCCAGCCCTTGTCCCGCGGCCGCCATTATGGAAACAAGGGCGCAGTTCGTGAGTCGTGATTGAGAGCTTCGGTAAGCTCATAATTTTTTAAGACAAAATCTTAATTAATGTTTGAACAAACTTAACAACATTAACGTGACTAAGCCTCAAACCTGAAAAGAAACAAGAATGGAAATTCAAACAGGCCTGCTACAGGTGTACAGCTATATGCGCATGGGCTGCTGATTTGAAGATCAAATCTAAATGGCAGTTAAGGTACCTAATTAGTAACTAACCCTTTTCGTTACTAAAAGGGGACATCTGAAAAATATTACTATACCTATATATATACCAAAACCGAAATCTCATAAATAAAATCACTTTAAAAGAACATTTATAGGACGAACAATGTTGGTTAAAACTCCGAGACAGACAATACAAAATTCTTATTAAATCCATAGGCTTCAATTCAACCAATTTCCTTTGCTGTGCGTATTGAAAAGCAACCCGCTCGCCCTTGGATTTGTAAAGCAGTCTAAATCGAGGAGCAGCGCAAACTCGTTCATATTGTGATGGTTTTCAATGGCCATACAATCCATTGACGTGAATAGAACTACTTGCAAGGGTTCCTGAATGGGAATTGTCTGCCATCGGACCTCATTATGCATGGGATTAAAATCGCTGTACGTCGCGTTGGGGGACGCTAAGTGAACTGAAGCGAAAATTGTAAATATGCAGGCTGAAACTATTCTTTCGTTGCTTTAAAATAATTATGTTCGTTAAAAATATGATTTGTTGTTACAAATGAAATTACGAACTTTTTACAAAAATAACCGACTTTAAAGTCGATAAGTAGAGTTAACACAACAACGGAAGTCGGATGATGTCACTCAGATGTAGGTATTGTACCTACATCATAGATGAGATGCACATCTATACACCTTTCGAATACAAGGTAAAATATCAACATCGGTTCACCCTCAGAAAATTCAATGATGTAACACATAGGTACCTAGATATAAGAAAAAAATCGGCCAAGTGCGAGTTGGGCTCGCGCACGAAGGGTTCCGTACCATTATGTATTAAAACGCCAAAAAGATCTGGTCTGTTGTATGAAAGCCTCACTTAAATATTAAATACTAGCGAACCGCCCTCGCTTCGCTTCGGGACCCGTAAGTATCAACCGCGTAGGTCCCGCTCCCGTAGGAATTTCGGGAAGATAATAAACTATCACCAAAATTAATTGAGGTTAAATTAAATTAAATTTAGAAATAAAGCTTACGACAAAATAATAGCAAAGTAGCAAAGGATCACAGCAAGATTAATTCAGATTAAACTTGGAAACGCGGCAAATTTGATTACCATAAAAACGGTTCTAGTGTGTTAATCTTAAAAAATGGACATATACTGTCGTGGACATTTTTTTAGATCATTTCAAGAGGAATAATTCTTTCATACATATATTTTTGGTATCTTGAATCGTTTTCGCAACGCATGCAACGATAGCCCTCGAGAATGAATAATTTTCCCCGTTTTTTCCACATTTTCCATTATTTCTTCGCTCCTAATTGTTGCAGCGTGATGTTATATAGCCTATAGCCTTCCTCGATAAAAGGTCTATTCAACACAAAAAAAAATTTCAATTCGAACCAGTAGTTCCTGAGATTAGCGCGTTCAACCAAACAAACAAACAAACAAACTCTTCAGCTTTATAATATTAGTATAGATTTACTTTAGTTTTTTGGAGACACATATTAGCTACAAGCAACGCCATCTCTTGGACCGAAAGGTAACTAAATTATCTCTGAGGCGTCGAAGCCATATTTAGATTTAAATATTTATTTTATTTAGTGTTTTAGTATTTGTTGTTGTAGCGGCAACAGAAATACATCATCTGTGAAAATTTCAACTGTGTAACTATTACGGTTCATGAGATACAGCCTGGTGACAGACGGACGGACGGACGGACGGACAGCGAAGTCTCAGTAATAGAGTCCCGTTTTACCCTTTGGGTACGGAACCCTAAAACAGACGAATTGCAAACCGCCTCCTTTTTCTGAATTCGGTTAATTACAAGTTTGTATCTAGTCAACGTCAATAATGTCTATTAATTAAACTGCTTCAATTCTGAATAAGTAAGTAAGTATGACTGGCATCTTACAATGAAACAATTTTATAATGCGTTTACTCGCGATGAAGAATAATGGCGTATTGCTGTGCCAATAACCGTACATTTACACTTATTAAAATTTGTTTACTAAATTGGACAACAATATATTGTCCAATTTTGCATGTACCAATGCTTGATAAAATGGTTCGCTGATTAAAGAGCAATCAACGTTTTTTATTAACTATTTTATAAACAAGAATCAAGGGTGACTCAAACTTAAAGGTCGATTTGAACCGGTACGTAATGTAAATAATGTTTGTTTTTGCTAATGAAATAAAATTAACGTCATGAAAGCGTCTTTCATGTTAATTTTATTTATGTAAACTATAAACATTGAAGCCCTGAAGTTCAAAGTGAAACTGACGGACAAGATTACATTAGCAACCCAACAATACTGTGAAGAGCCTAGGTACTGCCATTGGCTAAATTGGCTTTAACCCATTAATGGGCCTCTACTGAGTATGGGGCACCCCTATTACTGAGGGGACCTAGAGAAGCATAGTCTACTGCGCTACTCGTAACAGAGAGGTTAGTGGACAACCCAAGTGTAGATATTTCTTTTGTCGCTGGAAGGCCTCCAACATGAATGATAACAATCGGAACCGATGACTTTACGCGCCTTCACCGATTCAACTACCGACCTCTCCGCTGTTGCTTTAACACTCGGTCGATCACTTGGAATAAACGATGAAAGCATGAAGGAGGAAAATATTATGCCGGCTAGCCGCCTAGCTATGAAGGCTTTGACAAGGTCCTTAATTTTTTTAATAGAATATTTGCTGACTTGCACTACTAGAGAGAAAAAGACAATATATAAGTGGGAAGATAGAGCGAGCCGAAGCAAGTTAACGATTGGAGGTTTATACTCGTAATAACAGTTCACAGTGAATGATCGAAATAAACTGTTTAGAATGAGTGAAAACAGTTAATTTATGCCTCGCTGGAAATCGAACCCAGAACCCTTTGAACGGTAGTCTGATCAAATGACTGCCCGCTATTATAATTTTTAGAAAAATGTTTTCTTTTTGTGCGTATTACAATGTACTAATTATCACTTGATTTGGTGCAGGAAAACATCATAAGGCAACAGATAGCTCTTCATAATGTTCTCAAAGGTACAGTCACCAGTCACACAATCCGCATACGACCAGGATGGTGGACTATGGCCTGTACCTCTCACTTTGTGAGACCCAGGTGGAACGGTCATGAGATGCAATGATGATGATGAATGTTGGTAAATACGCATGCGTAGTAAATAAAAGTAAGTATAAGTACTTATAGGTAATATCAGATATCTCTGTTCCGTGATACCGTGACACCCCACATGCCGTGCCGTGGCGCGGCGCGGCGACTGTAACCGGAGTCCGGACCGAGCGAGTCGAATCACTTTGCGATTTGTTTTTGCATAATTCAATTTACACGTGAATTGATATGCACATTATTCAGATTTTATGAATAATGTGCATATCAATTCTGTTTTTCTTTTCTCATTTTCACTTTTTATTTTCATTGGAAAGTTTAACTTTTTGAAGTAGGCCTAGGTGCAACTTCTTTGTAAAAGTTTTTATTTCTTAATCAGACTGCCATTACGTACGATATAGAGCAAGAGCCCGCGAGTACCAGATCTTCGTTATTTTTTCGTTGATCATTTTAACATAGAAGTAGATTAGAGTTTTATAAATGTTACCGCTAGAACCTGTTTGTTTGAACCTGTGCTATTTTTTTATAAATGTAATTGTAAATGTAAGAAGTGATCATAATTCAGTTTTTATACTACTTATAACGAAAGTACTCAAAGTAGGTACTTCTTATACATTGGTTGAAAGGGTCTGTCACAGAGGTTGCAAGTGTTACTTTGTGTCTGCAGTGGATAACGTACCTAATTCCTAATATTCTTTCTATGATATTTTGAACGTTAGATTTACGTGGTAGGTCCCCGATCTGTAGACATGCGCAGAGAAACTTTCAGGTTTTTATATCGAAAAAACGAAGGTCTGGCAGTCGCTGGCTCTTGGTCTAATATAAAAGCTCCGTATCTACATCACTGATCTATTTTTTTCGTTCAACTAACCTATTCGTAATGTGTAATATATTAATTATGTAGTAATACTTAAACACAAAATATTGTATTTAAAATAATAGCTTTTATTCTTTACACGTACAACTTTCTCATTGACAAAAGCGCGGCAAGTCTACTTCATGTTCCTGCTAGTGATGGGGTCATATCGGCGTGACCGTAGTGTTGCGCATTATCTTTCGATATTCCGTCTAACAGTTTGTACCTAGCGCAAGTTTTTCCTAGGGAATTGAAATTGCAACATTTGAACACATAAGATTTGAAACCAAAATTTTACGTTTTAATTTTATTACATACGATGCCATCCAAACGCAGTTTACTGCTTTATTATTGTAGGCGGTGTGTCGATCGGCATGTCTAAAAATAGTTGTTCCAGTATTGCGGTAATGTTATAAGTGTGATTCGTCTTTGGATAACGTAGCAAGACCCGGTATGCGAGTGTGGTGGTAGCCTACCTGACGGTTAGGCAGTTCTTACACAACGCTATTTGCAAGCGACTAGGATCTTGTCAATGTAGGTATGAAAGCGACGCGTCTACGATGCGTCTCCTGTCAGTGAACAGTGTCAGATACAGCGAATTTTGGATTGCGTTGCAGTCGCGTAGCTAATAAATAGCGTAGTGTGAGAAGTGCCTTAGTAGGTAGGTATCAGCTGTGCTGTCCGTGCATAGTATCTATGGATCTATGTCATCTATGAGTTGTAAAGGCTGTTTCCTCGTGATAATACTATTTTGTGTTGTACTTAAACATTGATGCAGGTTTCAAGAATCATCAGGTTAAGTTTTAATCCTACTATCCTATCCTACTTCCTACTAATATTATAAATGCGAAAGTTTGTAAGGATGTATGTGAGTGTGTGTGTGTGTGTGTTTGTTACTCTTTCAGGCAAAAACTACTGAACGGATTTTCATGAAACTTTGCAGTAATATAGGTTAGACATCGGAATAACATAATTTGTTAAAATTTATAGAGATTTTTGAAGGGACGGGTTTCCCGAAGCGAAGCGAGGGCGGATTTACTAGTACTAAAATACTATCAGTAGTAGGTAGGTAAGTACTAGGTAGGTAAGGTATATGTAAAAATTGTAAAACTCTTCCGATACTGAGTGAGTGGCTGACTAACTAACAGACAACGCACAGCCGAAGCTATTGACCGCAAGAAACTAACATTTTGGCACGTATGTTCCTTGAAGAATACAGGGAGAACTTAAAGTGCATTGATTTCGGAAATTTCTCTACGGGGAAAAAGCGATAATATTTATTTTATTTATTTCTTATTTCTTAAGTATATTCCTCAAGCGACGCAGGTGAACTCTAAGGAGGAATTTTTGGAAATCTTTCCTGCCACAAACATTGAGATAATAAGTACTAAGTACTAACATAGTACCTCAATGGGCACAAACGAGCGATGTTGTAATACGTACAATTTTTACTGAGTGGAAGTAGTAAGGGGCTGGAGAGTGACATGGGCTACTTTTTCCGCGGTAAACTTAATTCCCATGGAAAGATCTAATAAGTTGCATATAGGTAGGTGCGTTGGTACCATCCATAGTAATATTTGCACCAGGGATATTTTTTATTAAGTGATAAGCTATTTGTTAATTCCATTGACCACGCAGGCGAATCTGCGCTGATAAGAACTATAAATAATAAACCGCGAAAGTTGTCTGAATTCACCGATCTCATGCAATATTCAATGAGCTGACACATCGCATCGCTCATCGGTTTGCGCTTTCCGTTCGTAATTCCTAACTGGATTAATAGTAAATATATTTAAGTACCGACTTCCTTTTTCATTTCAAATTAAATGTATTCCACGAAATACCACATAATTTACGAAATATATTATGATAAAGTCGATAAAGTTATATTTGGGGGTGCCTTTGCGTAAAGCCTTCCTCTTTAAACCTCCTAAAGCCTTGCCTAAAGTGGACTATCCATCACGAAAAGAATTTTTCACTTCGAGCCAGTAGTAGATACCTGAGATTAGCCCGTTCAAACAAACAAACTCTTCAACTTTATAATATTAAGTACAGTATAGATGTCAGGAAGAGGTTAAAGTTAAATAAAATTCTAGTTTGCGCAGACGCAACAACCCTTGTCCTGCACCGCCTTTATAGAAACAAGGTTGCAGATGGTTTGAAAGGTTTATCTGGAAAACTACACCCTATAGGTACCATAACATATTCTTGGCCAATTAAATTCTGTGCAATTTCAGTTCAAGATTTTTGTTCCGGCTGGCGCTTGAGAGCCAATACTATCCTTTCTTCTTGGTCGGCAACGCATCGGTTACCTTTGTTGTTATTAATATCCCTGGGCGTCGGTTATCACTTATCATTAGGTGACTCATCTATTTATTATGCTACTAATATTATAAATGCGAAAGTTTGTAAGGATGTATGTATGTGAGTGAGTGTGTGTGTGTGTGTGTGTGTGTGTGTGTGTGTGTGTGTTTGTTGCTCTTTCACGCAAAAACTATTGAACGGATTTTCATGAAACTTTGCAGTAATATAGCTTAGACATCAGAATAACATAATTTGTTAAAATTTATAGAGATTTTTGAAGGGACTGGTTTCCCGAAGCGAAGCGAGGGCAGATTTACTAGTTATTACATAAAAATACGGAATTAATTAAATTTAAAAGTTTAGGTTTCCTTTCTGGCATTTCACAGGAAACATAAAACATGGATAAAACATAGATAAAATAAATATAACATAATGCAATTAAGTATGGTATTGTTACAGCAATTATCTATTAAATTATAATTAAATATTTTATGTCATGCGCTAACTACAATAATATAAACCGCTAATTAAACTAAACTAGGTAATTATTAATCTTTACACTGAATTCAGCGATGAATCGTTTGTTTTCATGCAACGAAAAACGTAGGTAGGTCATTTTTATAAATCAAATTCATTGACTGTTTACCTGAATTTTGAATAGATGTAATAGGAAACGAACCTACTGAAAATCTCGAGGGCTCTGACTCATGTCATATTTTAAATAGACGCAATTGTGAGTAGTGAGTATGTTTTATGGATAGGTTCGGGGAATTGAAACTTACCCCATCGCTTAGGCGTTCGTCCTAAGAAGCTCTTCTCCTCAGGGTCGTAAATGGCCTTGGCTATCCGCTGCCACACTGAGCCTGACTCCGGAGGCGCGCGGGCCCAATCGCTGCTCTCCAAGCCATTCGACTTACTGGCCATTTAAAAAGTTGCAAGAAAAAAGAAAATAAGTAATTCGAAAATCGAATCAAAGCGACGCGTAGTTTGAGCGCGCCCGACCGCCGGCCGCGGTGTAGTAGATGCAACTGCGCGTACGCATAAATAAAATAACGCACGTGTCCCCGGCAACACATGTGGACGATCAGCCGTGACGATACCGGGCTAGTCTGCATCATTAAACTTTTCAATATTCGAGAACCAATGCATCAATATGAAATAAAAAATTAAAAAACATATTATCACTGCTGATACAGCCACATAAGTAATTTATATCCCTGTATTTACATCCGTTGGCGGCCCGAGAATATTTTAGGCCGCGTTATAATGTCGCGCAGTCGCGAGCCAAAATATTTGAGACAGAAAAACAATGTTAAGCAAATGTCGTTAACCCAAGCACTCGTCTCGTGAATGAATCGCTGAAGTACTGGTACGGTAATTAGTGATTAAGTAGGTAGGTACTTACTACTTGCGCACATTCCGTAGACACCATTCCATTTTTTTTAAATATCTACTGTAAAGGTAGGTGCCTTAATAAATAAATCATGATAAAGAAATAATATGATATTTTATACAGTACCTAACTAATAATTCGTAATAGCATCTCATACAAATATAATTTTGAAACATGAAATCAAAATTCGTACAAATAGCACCGCCAAAATGCCACGGACGTTTACACCAAAATAACGCGGTTAATAATTTTATTATACGTCTGCTTTACTTAAACAGCCTCAAAATCCCCTTCAATATTCAAAGTGTGCTAATAGTTTACTAGGTAGTTAAAACAATAGGTACTTTCTATTTGAAGTAGCAAAATGTACTTTAAATATGAATTTGGAATCGGAATAAATTAATGCACTATGATTTGCTGACTATAATAACACGAAACCACAACCTTTCGTGGTTATAGTAAAGTAAGCATCGGCCGTCTACTTGTGTCAAATTTAATATGCATTGTAAACATATATAGTTATTATAATGTACTTATAACAATACCGCATAGTTCAAGGAAAACTATTAGTTTGATTTAATGGTGATAAAAATAAATGCGTTCTAGTGACACCTACTTACACATGTACAGTGCGCCCAACTTATCTCTGAAATGGCAAAAATTGGAACTAACGAAAAGTCATTCATAAGTACGTTGTGGTCATTCATCTGTCAGTTAGTAGTGTGCAATGATTGGTCAAATGAATGTCAAATGCGTCCGACAGCGCCTCTTTCGTTTCAATCTTAAGTTGGGTTTACTATAACGTTAGGTATTGTGTACACACGCTAGTCCTAATGAATTATAGATTTAATTACCTCACGACGTTTGTACCTATATCATTAACACTGAATGAGTCTTGTCAATAAGCATTATTATTGATTTTTAAATGACGCAAAACTCAGCCACAAAGGTTCCGTACCATGCAATGCAACACGCCAAAAATTTACTATATAATATTTAACTTTTAACTTTTTTTAGTTGGTAAAATTTGTAGTTACACAGCACAGCGGCCGTAATCACACCCTTATTATTTTAAGTATTAAATAAACCATAAAATGATCTGATTTTTTAACACTTTCGGCGATGCTATAAAAGTACCTACTTATGTAAGTTTAATACGAGTAATAATGTGTGATCATTGTTTATGAAAACTGTCTACTATTTACATTATCTTATGCACGGAATCCCAGGGTCCCCAAACCGCCCACAGGAGAGACAGCTAACCCGGGGCCCTCGCCTCGTCCAATGGTCACCCGTATTAACCACATGGAAATGATTGTTGATTGGCTTGCAGCATACATAGATTTAAAATCAAAATATGTAATAATATATAGAAAACTGACTTCACGGCAGATGAACCATAAGTTAAATTATGACTTTCAAACTGTTTCAAACACTTTATAACATTACGTTGTCATCTCAAATCATCTACGCCGTGATTCCACATTCGATGAGCCTATAGCCTGGTGGCTAATGATCCTGCCTCGAAGCGAAAGGTCACCAGTTCGATTCCCGGCCGGGGTAGATATTTATCTGCCAGACAAAAGCAAGGAATCAAAACAGGACGTGTATTTATTTATCTCATTATCGACAAACATTCTATTACCATTCTCCAGTCGCAGGTCTGCTAGAAGAAATTTCTAAAGAAATAAGCAGTACCTTCCTTTGTACATGATATCCTATGTTTAAGGTCTCTGTTAGCAATTTATTTGTTTGTACATAAATAATAAAATAAATAAACATCTTGTCTCTCCGTACTTATGTAGATATTATTACAATAAATTACCGCACTTAACTTGCTAACTTAGTGCGATGTCTTTATTTATGCAGGCTGTATGCTGTATCATTATTATGATCCAATACGAGGTATTATTTTAAAACCCCGGTTTATTGACTGACGTAAAGAAAAATATAGTACCTACCTAGTAACTCCAACAGCTTATATAATACGTTCACTGGTACTACAGTTGGCACTTGGTGTCGAGGTTAACAAGAATATAGGAATTTTATGACAGGAGCAAACTGACGAGCCATAATAAATTATAGATAGCACCTAAATACTTAAATGTTTAAGCGATGGCCTGCCAATGTAAATGCTTCCCATTGAGATACGATGTACTAACAACGTTTCCCAATTATTATACTGTCAACGTCTTCCTGCCAACACTCTTTCTTTCTGTATGTGTTCATAAACCATCCAATACGACAATGATTTTTAACCGACTTTAAAAATACGAGGTTCTCAATTTGACGACCCGAATGGCGCAATAGTTAACATGCCGGATCGCTTTTCCAAAGGTCCCGAGTTTGATTCCCAGCGAGGCGGAACTTTGAGTGATAAGTTTTTTTCGTTCTTGGTCTGGGTGTATGTGTGTGGTTGCGTGGTGTCCATGGCATCCAGGCCACAGGGAATCCTAGAGTGTGACTATGAGTGTGAAGCGTTATTGTTATTTATTTCAATTCGACTGTTTTTTAGATTCGTTTTTAATTCGAAAGCTGATGGTTGGCGTAATAGTTGTTATTTTGAGCGCCATCTGTCGGATATTTTTTAGTAATCTCTACTATCTATTTGCAAGTAGTTTCTTTTTCTTTAAGTAAATACTAAATATACTCCGACTTTTAATTCGATTCAGTAAAATGACATTTCCAGTGTTAGTGCTTTTTCATACTGAACACGCGCGCGCGGTGGACGTGGCGAGCTCGTGTTCATATTGACCGCGAGGCGTTTTGCGCGAGAGTTCAGTTGCGTCGCTACTGAATCGCGCGCTCCGCCGCTAGTTCAGTGTGAACACACTCAAACATTTCATGCGTTTGATATGCCGCGAGCGCGCGCGCGTCGTCGCGAGCTTGCCCGCTACTTAGACCGCACGTGCGATGCCAGTGTGAACACTTGGATACTACGCCATATGTTTGATATTTTGTGACCGCGCCCGCGAGTTTCGTCGTCCGTCGGAGTATAGTGATTAACTATTTTCCCCTTACTTCCAACTTTGATCACCAGGTGGCAGGCACCACACTCCCCGAACGATAAAGTCATAGGTAGGGAAATGCAAAAAGGGGTAGGATTGAACGCAAATAAAACCACAGACATACAAAATCTACGGAGTTTATTATTAAGTATTAGAGGCACATTGTTGGCTTCAAAAATATCCACATCAATATCAGTATACAAAAATATCATATAAAATATCATCGGACGGACAGTTACGCTATAAGCACGCTTTGGAATGTAAGTGTCGATATAAACTCTATATAACTATGTAGTACAAATAAAAATCCATTGTATAAGTATGTTTATCGTCAGAAATAAAGAATAGTTAGTATGAAAAAATAAATAAAAATAGTAAACGAGTCGTCAGTCTTTACACTTATAATAAGACAAACATACAGTAAAACAGTATAAGTAATAGTTGAGATACAAAAAGATTCTCGTTATTTCGTACAAAGAGAGAACATTAGAAACACAAATCAATTGAAGATGATAAATAATTTATTTGAGCAAGACTGAAAGTTCTGTTAAAAGAATATAAATTAATCATTTAAAGAGTGTATATTAAAAGTATATAAACATAAAAAGTCTCTAAAGTAAACCTACACAATACAATTAAAATAAGTAATTAAGTCGACAAGTAAATGTCATAAAATTATTCATAAGTATTCGGAAATAGTTGTATTATTGCTTCTTTGAATATATAATAATATATGTATGTTCACTTCATGACACTATATTTTCTTCCTGAGGTGGACGATATTTATAAAAAGATTAAATTACTATCCAAGTTGGTTATTTCAAACAATTTTCGAAAGCAAACTACGTCATTGCTACAAATCTTTACAGCGAATGACGCAGGATAAAAGCGGGAAGAAACTCCCAAGTAAACCTTATTATAATATAATTTATGGAAAAGGTTTATATATGTAAAACTCCTGTCCAAACAGTCTTGTGTTTACAATAACCATTAAGGTTATACTTAACTACGACATTTCCGTCAATTCCAGCGGAAGTGTGATTCCCGATATTTCTAGGATGCTTTATTGATTACGTAACTCAAATATTTAGATACAGTAAATTGAGATTGGACTGATTGGACATCACTATAAATAAAATGATGTAACTAATATATCGGCAGCTGAATCTTAACATGTCTTTAGGACTCCAATCAGACAAGAAGCTTGTTACTAAACCTGTGCAGTCACTGTCTACTCTTGTATTGTAAAGCTATATTTGTTTACTTTAACGAACTAAAATTGTAGTTATACATTACAATAATATCATAAGTTAATTATAAAAATAAAATAAACAGTTAACTAATACATGAAAAATATGTTTATCAAATTTAAAACATGTCACTGATTTGAACTCTGACCTCTAGACATGAGATTAATATTATTCCACTGGGTCTATCACTCCTCTCCTGCGCAATTTCATTTCTTGACCCCTTATAATATAATACAAGCTTTTTAGAGAACTTACATAAAATAAAATGTCTTTTTTACATACATCATAATGTCTTAGTTACCAATATATAATTATACTTTAAGCACACACACTGGACGGATTTAAATATCTTGTTACTGTATACTTAAAAACTATTAAAATTCAGATCTTAACTTATTACTGTCTTACTATTTTTTTATAATAAACACTGTATAAAGTTATTCAGTGTTTAATTTTTTTGTCTCTTTCTTACCATTGACTTCAGATAATCATATGACAGGGACAAATCATTTTAAACATGGAATAACTTTATACAGCGTTTATTAGTAAGGCATTTAATGTATAAAATTACGTCTAAAGAATGTAAATGCATTGCCTACTCTATTTACATAATCAAGTCTAGCTAGGCTTAATAAAACACTACTAGAACCACTATTGCTTTTAAGTAGAAACTTTAATGTAAAATAATTGTATATAGAGATTCCTTTTCATTAATTTCTTTGCATATTCATTTCATTTCAGAGATTTCATTGCTCCTATATTAAAACACTTTCATTTGATAATTTTGGTCTTTTAAGAAAATTCACATCAATCAATAATGTTCTACCTCAATAATAAAATAGGTCACAAACAGACCCAATATGTACTAAAAAATGTTGGTCTTCTTAGTAGACCACTGATTACATACATATTGACGGCTTAATTTACTATAATATTTGTCAACACTCTCTCATAAGCATAACACCCAGTCTTTTTGATGGTCTACTGAGAAGACCAAAACCTGTTGATATGAAGAATGGTTTGGTCTACTCAATCATAATCTCGAAGTGCACGACCCCCAGCCGTTCCCGTCTGTCGTACCTTATGTTCCTGGCCCACGCGCGACACTCAATGTTTATTACTATTCCAGCTAGAAGACACAAAATTAAATTGTATTTATGTCATATTAAATTATTTTATTTAATTCCAGCAAATACCTTAATTTGATCCAATGAATATTTGTTTTGGTTTTCCTACATGAGACTTTTGTATTAAAATACTCACAGCTCCCTCTAACACAAAGGGACCATTCTCCTTTTAATCTACTTTTAACATTCATATAAATAACCTAAAGTATCTGACGTATTTTTTTCTTTCTAACAAACTGAAAAGTAGCAAATATGAAAAATGTACTTACTCTTGGGATTCTCCAAATGCACAGCCACCAGGGGGCTGAGGTAGCCCTCGGCGTTGTTGTACGGATAGAAGTACCCAGGGAAGCCTTGGTACGGTAAGTACTGCAGCGATCCGAGGTGTTCCTTGTCTGCCGGAGTCTCACCCTGGCACGACACCCACACCATATTCACCTTGAAATAGACAACGCAAAAAGATACTTATATAGGTTAATCATTTGATAATTTATATACTTAATTACAAGTTCGATGGGTGCCTTTCTAAGGGAAAAATATAATATTAGTCACGGCTACGGATTTTATACATGCCAAAATAAAGATTGTTGTATTTGTAAAGATTGTGTTTTTATTTTATTTATAAAGTTGTTTGAAAGATATAATTTTTATGTTCATAGCAAACGAAAGGCCAGAGATGCCATCTAATGGTAAGTGGTCATCGTAGCTGTAGCCGACAATACATATTTTTATATATATTGCAGACTCCAGCAACAAGGTGCTAACCTTGCTGGTGCTAACTAGGTAGCCAACCAGGGTTGACCCCTATCAACAAGCATACATAAAACAAGGTGGTACGCAGCACATTTTAATCAATATAAACCAGATGAAACTTACATAGTCCCTATTGTAATCAGAGATGTTCCTAATATAGCTCTGGAGGTCTACAGGCATATCGGCAGGTAGATCATTGGGTTCGTTATAGTACTCCGGGCGCCAGCCGTATATTCTGTAAGAAAAACAAAAAACTCCTTACAAGGTGTTTCAAATCTCAAAAAGAAACATTTTAGTCTGTATAAAATCAACTACTAACTTGCAAATTACAGGTTATGAACAAGAATGCACGTACAGTACAGTGCCACAAACTTATCTGACCCGGTAAGAGGGACGCTAGCGCTAATGTCTTGGTCTTTGTCTGACAATAGTATAACATTTGCATTAGTTCCGATTTTGGCCACCGGGTCAGGTAAGTTTGTGGCACTGCATCAGCATACCTATTAAGTTTAAGGAAGATGCAGGGCGAGGACTTGTGGAAGGAGAAGTGGTTCTCCTCGGTGCAGGGGTCCAGCTTCTGGATGTCCATGTCGCACACCTTGCCCGGCGGCGGCATGCTCTTGAAGTTGCAGGTGTGGATGTTCTGACCCGCGCCCGCCGTCTGCCCTTTCTTCTTGTAATCTGAATAGCAGTTTCGTATGTAATGCATACATTTTAACTTAAACCTAAGTAGCATGATTACAACGTATTTGGATGGCTACATGAAAAGTACACATTGTCTGTCATAACTATAAGTCATTTCAAGGCCATATGAACCAACAAGAGTGATACACAAACAAAATATATGAGGAAATGCTATCTTTTCATACATTTTTATGTAACTTGTCTACAAACGACTGTATGTAGTATAATATGCAACTACTGTCGGCATTAAGCTGGCTGGTACAGAAGTCAGTGACAGTAACTTCCAACAGATGAAACCTCACCCTAAACCTGAAACCAGACAGCATTGTTCTTAAAGCATGGTGTACCACAAGCAGCAGAAGTTGGTTTGGACTTAAGATTAGATTGGAGCCCCTGGTACGTATTTGTATTTTGACTCACCCGAAAGAAATTCGACTAGCTGTTCCTTCCAGTATCTGTAGCTCTCATAATCCGTTCCCTTGTACCAGATGAGCGTGCTGCGAACGTCAGGCGGCAGCGGTCTGAAGCCCAGGCCGGGGCTGGTTCCGATCAGGCTGTACTCCTGCTGCAGGCGCGGCACGCGAGGGTTGATGAAGTGCTGCAGGAACGTCGACATGCACACCGCAAACAGTGCTATGAGGACCGCGTAGAATATCGCATAGAAGACGAAAAGTTTACCTGCATATGCAAAG